>OY728137.1:1420183771-1421433771 GCA_963277665.1 Viscum album
CTATTTGAAAACCACTTTTAGTCCCAAATGGAAAACACTTTTGTATAAAAATACAATTTTGATTTAAAAATAAATTTTCAATACCGAAACACCCTTTTCATTAAAAAATCAATACATAAATCTCAAAAAATATATAATTGGATTTTCATATTATTAATCATGAAATTATTCAAAAGATGTCAGAGAGAAAATAACAGTCGTAGTGATAGAAATGCCATTTTCGCTGTATAGGTTTAGAGTAGAACATTCTTTTTATTGTAGGTCAAAACATTCTGTATAATGCACATAAAAATATTATTTTTTGAAAACCACTGAATCAAATTGAAAATACGAATAATATTAAATTCATAATACTTTTATATCCATATAAATAAATATGTAAAATAATATCAATAATATTGACATTGAGAAAAAGACATGGTAATTATATATTTATACATTCAAGGAATCAAATACAACATTGATAATTTAAATCAAAATATCCATGAAATAATAAATTTTCTAAATCCATAAATAACATGATTATTAATAAAGTATGGATATGAAATTTTATTGTAGCTGAATATACACATTTTAAATGAATAATTCTGCATATCATTACGAATGTCATGACCCGTCCCCTAGGGCCCAAGTCGGGACTACCCCAAGCCCAACATCCATAGGCCAGGGGCTGACGACTTGCATCCGAAAGGTGTATCCCTAAAATGGGAAGGAATTGCCTTTAAACCTATACAAACTCACAGAGTATAAAACTACAAGAGGAAACCACATAGACTAGAAAGCAACAAAATACAACTATAAAGTAAATTGTTGTAGTAAATAGTGTTTAAAGTAATGGGGGTTTAAATACAAGCCCAATTGGAAAAATTACAAGTACAGTAAAAAAAGTACAAAAAAACTGAAAAGTGAAATGTAGCTCGGTGATCGTCCACCACAGATCCGACCTGAATGGTACGTACATCTCATGATATGTAGTCCCTGCGTCACGTCATGCCCCAAGGTCCACCACTAAGCACCGCTCAGTCCTAGTTCCCTCATCCTCGATCAACATTGTATGTCATCTGCTCCAAACACAACAATCTATGAGAGTTTCCAATGTTGGCATGAGTATAATGATACTCAGTAGGGTCCTCGAGACCCTCATTGGTCTCCAATAGTTCCACAAAGGAATTCCATAATGCACGAAGAAAAAGTACACAACAAAATTCAGCTCACACTAGTTATCACTTTAGGTTAAGGGTAGAAGGGTTTTCACATCATTGAACTCCTCGGCTACATGAGAAATCCTCGTATATCGAGTACAGTGGGCCTACCGAGTCACACAGAGTCGCTTCCCACTAACTATGAACTGTTGTGGTACACATCCCTCTTGGGTACCTTGGGAACGTCGGGCTACACAGAGCCGCTTCCCACTTTGGGAAAGATGGATCACAAAGAGCCACTTTCCACCTTGGGAAAACTAAATTACTCCTCTTGTCGAGTATCGTGGGTCTTCCAGGTCGACCAAGAGTCTCTTCCCACCATGGGCCTATGGGGTCACACAGAACCGCTTCCCAGTGGGCCAATCATCAAGCAGTCTTCAGGACTCAACCAACCGCAGGGTTCTATATGTAGTCTGCTTGGGATAAACACTCCTCAAAAAACTCTATGAATCTTGATATCTATTTATGTCACCACAAAGTATGAAAAAATATATGTCTCCTCAAGAGTGTTCCAAATCCTCAAATATTTCATCAATCATATGCACAGTTTGCCGGAAATGGGCATTTTAGTGTCGAAGGTCCTGTTGGATTCATAATTGATCCCACCCGATTGTTCCTCAACATTCTCCAAAACACAAGTGGAGTATCTCAAAAGAACTGCCTCTTCTTAATGATCATGATGCCACGGACTGTTTGTCAAAAGGACGTCTGGTATAGAAGTTAGGGCATGTTTTCTGTAACAATTCGTTACTAGGCCCAGGTCCGGTCCGCCTCGGTCGGATCGCCCAACCCGGTTCGGCATCGGCCGACCCGGCCCAACTCAGTTCTGACATGACCCATATAAACCGGGCCTGCTGGGTGTGGCCCAACCCAGATGGGCCATGGGTTGGCCCTCTGGGAAGCGGGTCGGTCTGTTGGGCTGACCCGGTGGTGCAACCATCCTAGCGGTGCGGGACCTCCAGGGACACCCGGATGCGATGCGTCGGGTAGGGATAATGTGGTGTAGGGCCATCTCACCCGGTCAACCGTCGGGGGTTCACCTAATGCGGCACCAGGTGGCATCGTGGGTCCTCTACGCCGTGGCCGACGAGACGTGACTCTACCACCGGGCACGCCGCCGGTGCGCGCCCCATCCACCAGTCTCGATTTGAACTGGAGGCCTCTTCTCCCACTGTAGCCATCGTAGGTCCAAACCCTACTGCCAAGTGGGCACGCCACTGGGGGCGCGCCCCTCCTACACTCTGCCGCCGCCCGAGGCGTTGGCTTGTCTTCCTCCATACATGTGGTCGACACCAACGTGTTCTGCTGTCGCACTGCTATGCACTGTCGCCAGCGCCAGTGCTAGTGGTAGGGTGTTCTTCAGGACATCAGTCATGCACTTGTGGCCCGCTTTCCTACGTCGTCTACACATTTAGCCTTCTGGGATATTGCTCTTCACTACGATAGTCCATGATTTTCTTTGTTGGCATCTTCAAAAAATGGCGATCTCAAAAAACGCAATGGAGGGCTTGAGCCGTGTTCATGTCATCCTAGGATCTCCACGTTAGAAATGATTTTAGGGGAGTTTCGGGGAATGGTTCATCTGTAATTTTATGACTTAATTCCAAACCAGTTTGCAAAAAAAAACTCACCCTCCCACCTAAGGATGTCGTTTAACGGGTCCACTTTTTAATGGGTTGATCTGTTCTTGTCATTTTAGTACGAAAATTTATAAGGAGTTCCAAAAATAAACGCAACCCTCAACCTTGAACTGTTGGAGGGATCTTGCGGTTGAGGGAGTATCATTTTTCATCATCCCACCAACAATCTACCCTCTCCTCCACTAGAACTTCAATCTCTAGTTTGGGGGTTTGGTGTCGCACATCACCTCCTACTAGGATCGGCTTCGTCCTCTATGGGCTCGGCATTATGGTACTCCAACTAAACTTCGTTTCATGGAGAATCGTGTCTGATACCCATCCCCCAACTATATATTTATAGGAAATGGGAGAGTGTGCAATTATTCAGAGAGTTAATGGGGGATCATAAACTATGAAGCTGCCAAATTCCCCAACAGTGGCGTTATATAGGATTTGGCATGTCAAGCCATTCATTGGCCTGACTCACGATAGGTCCCTCACTCCGCTTGTACATTAGTGGAAAATAAATAAAATAAAATAATAATTTTATTTTATTTATTTTAAAATTTAAAAAACATAACTTCTTCTCCAGACCTACTGTAGTCAATGTAAAGTCTCCCTTAAGTGAATACTAGCACAATGAATTCAAAGGTTCCTTCGGATTTCTAATCTAACCAGATGTTCAAAAGTTAGAAAAAAGTTGATTATGTGTTTACTTAACGTACCTTAAAAAATTTTATAATTTAATTTTGGGCACACCGAACCTCGCTTTCACGTGCTGTAAATTTTTTGCAGACTCGTAAAATTCTATATAAATAAAAAAAATTACATTGATAATCCTGGATTTTTCATTCTCCACACCATAAGGATTTTCATCCAAGAAATACACAACATAGAATAAGGAAACAAATGGTGGTACATATCATTAATATAAACATCCCTCTCCTAGGTGCTCTCATGGAGGTTCACGTGCTGCTAGAGAACACACAACATAGGTATCGACCTCCCAAGAAGGACTCCCTATTGTCGATAATCAATCACTACTGGAACCTCCATTAATGTCTCCACATCATTCAAATCCATCTCTCCATGGTCTATGACGTGAGATGGGTCATGCACGAATCTCCTCAGGTGGAAAACGTAGAAGATGTTATGAACCCTCTTTAGCATTGGGGGTAGTTCCAAGCCGTATTCAACCTCACCAATACTTTGAAGTACCAGGAAAGCTCTGATAAAGCTCAGTGATAACCTACCACCTCATCCAAATCTATGTAGTCCCCATTGGAGAGAGACTCACAAGAACAAGTGATCCACCTCTGAGAACTCCAATGCTCTCCGCCTTCTATCAGCATATGACTTTTTTCTCCTCAGTGTTGTCTTCATCTGGTCATGGATGATTTGCACCTTCTTAGTGGTAGCCCATACCAACTCTGGACCCATAAGTGCTAACTCAAATGGGTCTTACCAGCATAGAGGTGATCTGAAAGGTCAATTGTAAAAGGCCTCTAATGGTTCCATATCGATGGTGGAGTGGTATCGTTTGTTGTAATAAAAATCCACCGAGGAAAAATGATCATACCAACTATGGTGAAAATCTAGGATGAAAGCATGAAGCATGTCCTCTAGCGTCTGTATGGTCCACTCTTTCTGACCATGAGTCTGAGGATGAAATGTTGTTCTCTAATGTAGTTGTGTCCCTAACTCCACCTACAATCCCTTCCACCATTAGGATGTAAAACATGAATCAAAGGTAGAGACAATTTTTGATGACACCCCATTGAGTCTCACAATATCCTATACTTAGAGTCATCCCAAGCCTTTTATTGACCCCTACTCTCTGATATGTAGGAAGTGGGCTGACTAGGTGAGTCGGTCAATGACCACCTAGATGGGATCGTTTCCCTTGGATGTACGTGGAATCCATGTCAAAAATACCATGGATATTCCATCCCACATCCACATCGACACCCCTAGTGGCTGGGATATGACTACTGGAACCTAATTCTCACCCTTCACTTGGTCACTAGTGAGGCATCATGAAACAAACTCTACTATAGCCTTCTTCATCCCTACCACCATTATTGACGCCAGATGTCCTAGTACATCATTTACACACAAAGATGTACCACATGTGGGGATGTATGGAACTCCCTCAACACCTCCTCTCATAGCACCACTGGTACCATGGCATGTCCTCTAAATAGGATGACATGCTCCCCACCTTCAAAAAATCCATCACGTGCCTATTCTGAGGACATCTAAGCACATCGAGCCTCCCATTCAATGTCCCCAAGCTGCGCCTCCTAGACTCGCTGAACAAGTGGGGGAGTGACAGTCATAGACTAAAGGTATAATGCACCATCTCCATCCACAAAGGATATCTACAACTCGACTAACTTTTATGTGGCCTCACTCAGAAAATGTAGGCTAGACCTCCTTCTGAGTGCGTCTTCTACCATGTTCCACATCCTAGGAGTATAAACTATCAAAAAGTCATAATCCTAGTGTAACTCTAGCCAACACCACTATCTCAGTTTCTGATCCTTTTTAGAGATGATATACCATAAAATATTTTGATCTATGTAGACTGTAAAACATTTGTCCATTAAGTAATGATGTCATATCTTCAGTGTGAAGACCATAGATGATAACTCCAGGACATGGGTAGTGTAGTTCTGCTCTTGTTATCTTAGCCGTCACAAGCCATATGTGATCACTCCTCGCTCCAGCATCAGGATACACCCATTTTTGGTCCATATTATGTCAAATTAATCTGCATACCCCCACGCCCTCTTCTAGTAACCTCATGATGGGAGAACTCTTAAGTATTTGTCTCAGCTCTTGGAAACTCTGTAGGCATCTCTCCATCTATACGATGGGCTTCCCCTTGTTTATAAAAGCTGACCAGGGTTCCAAAACTCAAGAGAAGTCAGGCACGAATCTCCGGTATTATCCAGCCAAACTCAAGAACTCTGCACCTCAGTCACACTATTGGGTGGCTCCCAAGCACGTACAACCTCTATCTTTGCGAGATCCACTATAACTACAGCATCCGAGATAATGTGTTCCAGAAAGTGGACCTCTAGAATCCATAAGTGGCACTTCGAGAGCTTATAATAAATTTGGTTCCCTTATACTGTATCCTAAACTATCTGTAGATGATAGGCTTCCTCCTCCTACATCGCTGAGTATACAAAGATTTCATTGATGAAGACCACCACAAAGTGATCGAGGTATGGCTAGAAGATCCTGTTCATGAGTCCTACGAGCACTACAGGGGCATTGGTCATGTGGAATGGAATAACCAAAAACTTATAGTGGCCATACCGAAATATTTAGGCCATCTTCTGCACATCCTCATCTTTTACCCTGAGCAGATGATAGGCCAATCTAAGGTCTATCATCAAAAATCAATGAGATCCATTTAGCTTATCGAAATGATCATTAATTCTCAGAAGTGGATAATTTTTCATCACGGTCACTTGGTTCAGGCACTAATAGTCTATACAGAGTCTCTAACTCCCGTCTTCCTTCATGGAAACCAAATTGGAGCTGCCCATGAAGAATCACTGGGTCTTATGAACAACTTTTACTATAAGTCGTCAAACTGTACCCATAACTCACGAAGTTCTGTGGGATCCATCTGAAATGATGGTGTAGATATCAGTGTCATCATATGATACATGTCGATGAAAAATTCTCCCTCTCTACATGGAGGTAGTCCTGGGACATCATTAAGGAAGACATCAGAATACTGGTCCACCACTACCAGATAGCTCAGACTCTCAACATCAACAGGCCTGAGGGTAAGGATAACCAAATGATAAGTGATCAGTTGCACCCCCCTCTGGGTAAGTCTATCATATACTGCAATGGTTCGCTTCTTGTCGATGAAGGAAAACCTAGTCCCATCTGTGCGGGCACACCGCACTTTGCGCCTAATATAGTTGATCTGATCATGGACTATGGATTATCAGTCCATACCCAAGATGAATTCATAAGGCCTAAACACCACTAATAATAGATCCAATATGAAGATCTCTCTTTCTTGAGTAAGCTCACACTACCGGCACCAGTTTGTAATTGTCGAATCTTCTCTTGTATGAGTCTCTGGACATAAAGATTGAGCCAACAACACTAGTGTATGACTCTCTTGTCACCTATGTCTATAAGTACTGCAGCTAAGGTGGAGAAGACACAAGTCATACCACTAATCATTTCTGAGGCTTCGTGGTCATAGGCCTCAGCTGCCTGAAGCGGGTTTCTCTTATGTACTTCTTCTCCCTGTGGTCAGGGAGGACCTCATAGAGGTGGTTCCGGTAGCACCTCAAATCACCGCCCACCACCTGTTGCATGGCCAGCTCCACTACCACGTCATCCACAATGGGGATCTCCTCAGTCAAACCTTTTCCTGTACCTCGAAGGTCCCTCGACCATCTGCTGGTCGTCCGTACGGCGGGTCAGGCAGTCCTAATCCATGTGGCCTTGTCCACTACACGTAAAGCACTGCTTGGCTCCCAGTTGACTCCCTCTAGACTGGGAGCCTTGTAATGTTACTCTAAGTCTTGGGGTCACCTCTAAAAGACCTGTCACACATGGGCCCATGTGTCGGATGTCTACTTCCAATAGAATACTTTGTTGTATGGGATCACATTTTGGGTCTATCTGTCAGCGCCTACTCTGACCGGATTCCCTCTACAAGAAGGGCCCGCTACAGCACTCTCGCCTTGGTGGGGATGCTAAGGGTCACCACTAATGCCCCGATCTCCCTCATGATCCCCTTATCGAACAAATGATCCATGAGGAAAGGGTCTTTCACCATATGTGTACAATAATAGGAATGCTCAGTGAACCTTGTCGAGTACTTGACCAGTGTCATGCTGGCCCGCTGAAGGTGACATAGCTCTTGAATGCACACAGAGCGCAATTTCACAAGTAAAAACTCCTCCCAAAAAGCCTCTCATAGTCATCCCAAGTGTGGGTCACCTCATCATGAACCTATATGGTAAATCTCCACCATCTCCAAGCCGATCCCTACAGAAGCCTCACAACCAATATTGACATTTGGTCGGGTGTTGTCCTTACAAAGCGGAAGACCCGCGTCATAACCTGTATCCAGTCCTTAGCAACTCGAGGGTCCATCTCAACCCTGCACCTAGGAGGTCTCTACCTCTATAAATTATGTAGGGTGTTGATCCTACATACGTCATCTACTCGAACCACTGGTAGCAGGGGCTGACCATAGGGTGGTTGTAGCACTGGGGAACCACCCAGTGGGGCCATCTCAAACATTGATCCCTGGATAGATGCCTCATTGCAGAGAGGTCTATCCTCACGCATTTTGATCCTGGATGGTCGTACTTTTTGTGGAATACTTAGATAAATCAATATGTTCCACAGTTAGAACATTATACCGGGTGAGATGACTTCTATTCAAAATCACAAACGAAAACGCAGTCAGTATTTTCAGGCGTTGAGCCAAAAAGCAAGACTCAAGGTTCTAGTGTATGGATATGTCGGCCACTGCACCAACCCTGGACTCCCCAAACCTAAAAGTTAGACTCGATACACTTAACATTATTTCCTTAAAACCAAAACACATATTCTTGGTCTCTGAGGTAGAACCGACCACCTTTAATACCACATTGTCATGACCCATCTCCGGGGTTAATGTCATGACTAGCCCAAGCCTGCCTTCCAAAGGCCAGGGGCTGGCGACATGCACTAAATAGGTGTATCCCTAAATTTGGAATTAATTTCCTTTAAACAAGTACAAACTCATAGATAGAATGAAACAAGAGGCAACCACAGAGACTAGAACATAACAAAAGCCAATTGTGAAGTAAAATAATTTTGTAAAGAGTGATGAAAGTAAAGGGGTGCGGAATACAAACCAAACTGGAAAAAGTACTAGTATAACTGAAAAAGTACAAAACAACTGAAAAGTGAAGGGAATATTTTATATCTTCCACCAAGATTCCAACCTGAAGGGTAGGTACAACTCGCGATTTGTAATCCCTGCGACATGTCATGCCAAAAGGTCCAGCTCCAAGCACCACCCAGTCTCAGCTCCCTCAACCTCGATCAACGTTGTAAATCGTCTTCACCAGACACAACAAGGTGTGGGAAAAGCCTACGTAGGGGTGTGTATAACGATACTCAATAGGGACCCCGAGACCCCCATAGGTCTCCTATAGTTCCACAACAGAGAACTACAACGCACGAAGAAAAAGTACACAACACAAGTCATCTCACACAAGGAATCCCATTAAGTCAAGGGTAGAAGGGATATCACATCATTGAACTCCCCGTCTACTAAAGAAATCCACCTCTATCTAGTAAAGTGGGCCTTCTGGGTCAAACAAAGTCGCAACCTACTAACCTTGAACTATTGTGGTACCCATCCTTGATGGGTGCTGTGGGCATGACAGATCACACAGAGTCACTTCCCACTATTGGGATGCTAGGTCACACAGAGCCGCTTCCCACCTAGGCTGAACTAAGTTACTCCTTCATTTGAGTAATATGGTTTTTCTGGCTCACACCGAGCCGCTCTCCACCCTGGGCCAGCTGGGTCACATAGAGCCGCTTCCCACGGGGCCAATGGTCAAGCAGTCTTCAGATCTCATCCAACTGTAGGGTTTAATAGGTAGTATTCTTGGGAGAAACTCTCATAAATCCACTTTCTTCATATTGATATCCATGTAAGTCACCAAAAATTATTCCAAAATATCCATCTCTTCAAGAGAGTCCCAAATCTGCAAATGATTCGTCAAACGGAAGCCCTGTTTTCCAGATATTGGTGTTTTAGTGCCGAGGGCCCAGCTGGATTCGTAATAGATTCAACAACTCCATACACAAACTCACTCACAAACTCAATTGAATTATATAAAAAGGACCACCTCGTTCAAACAATCCGAACATTGTAGAAAATTTTTCGAATGGACATCCGGTTTAGAAGTTAGGGTCTGTTTTGTGTAACAAGTCATCACTGGGTCTGGGCTCGGTCTGCCTCGGTCAGACCGGCCAGCCCCTGTTTGGAATGGGCCAACTTAGATCGACCTGGGTCGACTTGGCCCGGTATGGGTCTGACCTGACCTAATTCAACCGGGCCCGCTGGGCCCGGCCCGACCCGGTTGGGTCATGGGTCGGCCCACTGGGCGGTTCATTGGTCCGCTAGGTTGTCCTCGTGGTGCCACCCATGTGGTGGTGCAGACTTCTAGGGACTCCCAGACACAATTTATCTGGGTTTGGGCAACTTGGCGTGGGGCCACATTAGTGGGTCGACTCTTTGGGGTTGACCCAATGCGGCACCATGGGCCCTCAATGACGTAGACGATCGGCAAAGACTCTACCACCAAGCGTGCCGCTGGCGTGAGCCCCGTCCACCGGCCACCGATCAAACCGGTGGCCTCTGCTCCCATCATGGCCTTCGCATTTCGTGACCCTACAGCCAGGTGGGTGCACCACTGGGGGCTCACCCCTCATCTGCTCCGCTGCTGCCCGGGGCGGCGGTCGTTCTTCCATCAGACACCTGGTCGGCCCCGCCGTGTGCCGCTACCGCACCGCTGTGCACCACCACTAGTTCTGGGGCCAGTAACAGGGAGTTCACCGGGCCGCTGGTCACGTACCAGTTGCCCTCATTCTGACTCCATTTGCGATTACGGCATTCTGGGATCATGATTTACACTGTGATTGTATCTGCTTCGGTTTGTTGCCATCTTCAAAAATTGGTTATCCAAAACAATGCACGAACAGAGGGGCTCAGGCCTTGTTCATGTCAGCCTGAGCCCTCCGCGTTAGAGAGAATTTCGATAGATTTTCGAGGAAAGGTTCAATAATATTTTTATGGCTTAATTCCAAACCCATTCCCAAAAAAGAGACACATCCTACCACATATGTTTATCATTTTATGGATTAGCTTGTTAATTATTTGATCCGTTCTTTTCATTTTAGTAAGAACATTTTTGGGGAGAACCACAAATAAATGCAACCCCACGCCTTGAAACGTTGGAGATCACTCGTAGTTGAGGGAGTCTTGTTGTTCGTCATCCCTAAAACAAGCCTCCCTCTCTGTCGCTCAAACGTCAAACTTTAGTTCAGGGTTTCAGTGTTGCACATCACAACTAGCTGGGATCGACTCCATCCTTTAAGGTCTCGGTGTAATAGCACTCCAACAGAACCTCGTTGTTTGCAGAAGCTTGTATTATACCCATCCCAAACAATATATTTACAGTAGAGGGGGAGGATTAGTAACGACGCAGGGAGTTAATGAGGCCTCTTAAATTAGGATGCTTTATAATTCCCCAATGGCGTCGTTACTTGAGATTTGGCAAGTCAATCCATTCATTGGCCTGACTTTCCGAGGGTCCCACACTCTTCTTGTCCATTACTAGAAAGAAAATAATATAAAATAAAAAAATATATTTATTTATTTTCTTTTAAAAGTCACAAAACATAAATTTTTCTTTTGACCTACTACGGTCATTGTAAATTCACCCTTAATCGAATCCCAATGATGCAGATTCAATTGTTCCCTCATATTTCTAATCTGAGCACTGGTTTAAAAGTTAGAAAAATTCTTGTTACATATTTACTAAACGTACCTTAAATAAATGTTCAGAATTTAATTTTGGGCACACTAGACTTCGATTTCACACGCCGTAAATTTTCAATGACTCATAAAATTCCATATAAATAAAAAAAATTCTTGGAAAATCAGGGACTTTACAAAAAAAATTCTTCAATGAAATGAGATTTGGATGAAATCCATTACCTTGGGTCTGAATCATCATGTAAAATATTCATATTCTTGAAAAAAACATAACTTCATATTTAATTTCATTTGGACTATTTTCATGTTTTATATTAACTTTACATCACTTTTTTAAACTATTACTTTCATAATTGATTTTATATCGGGTGTTTTGACAGAATTTACCTACTGTTCTAAAATGACTTGGGTTGGTCGACTATGGTTAAAGGTGTAATTATATAAACATATACCGAATAATAATCATGAAATTATTATCCTAATTTTTATATCAATTATACTTTCAAAACCAATCATGAAATTTGGTTATGAAAAATGAAAGGTAGTCCATACGTACAAATTAGTTACATTTCAATTTTTCTCAATGATCGTTATCTAAAGAAGGTAAGTAAAATTATATCACTAAAAAAGGTTCGTTAAAAATTTAATGAAATCTTATTTAATCGTATATACTTAAATATATATATAACTATTATGATGTAAACAAATTCACATCCCATTGTGGAGGTTGTAGTCTACACATCCACGAACGACGTTATAGCCTTTTTAGTGTGTGAATAGTGTAACAAAGGGAATGATTTATTATATATTGAGTTAGGTAATTATTAGATGAATATAATAGGAATTTATTTTATTTTACATATGATTATATAGACCCATCCTTAATACTTTTCATGTATTTTTTCAATGAATCACATCGCATTGAAGAGGCAATAGTCCACACGTCCATAAACAAAATTATCATATTTACACAAAATGGATTGCATGAAGTTATAATTAAAATTATAATAAGATAAAAAAATAAATAATATATATCATATATATAATATAAAAAATTCCATCATAACTCCCAACCACGAACTGTGGTAAAGGAATAATGAACAGTTTGTGTTGTGCGAGGCTGTAGTTCACCACACACACAAATGATTTGTTAATTACCCATTAGATAGATGTTTGTGTAATAATAAGCAAAACACTTCATATAAAAATACCTAATTATATTGGGTATAATTATTTTATTATATAAATTTGAAAATAATAATTTATGTGATCTGTGGAAGAAATATAACAATATGGATCATTAATGAATGTTACCTCTTATTTGGGTATTTTTTTTTGATTTGAAAAAATATTGGATGGATTTATGCCCCAAGTAAGATTCCTAGAATAAATATAATAGTGTTTAGATGATGTTTTAATAGGTTTTTTTATAACAATGTTCTTTTAGGTGTGATGAAAATAGATGGATAGTTTCCCTTTTATAAGAGAGGGGATGTGCATTTTTTTAATTTATCAAAATATAAATTTATAATAAATTCAATAAGAAAACCAAAACATACAAAACTCTATTTGTTGGAATATATGATGATATAAGGTTTTAATATAATCATAAAATATATTTTAGATATTTTCTAGTATTATTTAGTACATTTTCATTTCGATTAACCCTTAGTTATGTTATTTTATTTTTTTACTATGGTAACAATGCTTTTAATATTATATAAATGTAATTTTGAAATGTAATGTGTCAATTAGACCATGAATATAAAATTTAGGATATTTTAGTTCATAAATCATCCCCATGACATTATATAATATTTCGAAATAATTTAATTATATATTATTTCCATAAAATATCATAATTGTCAATTATGATACTATTCACAACATTACCTTTATGAAACTCAATACAGGAAGATTAATTCTAACCAAAAACATTAATACACAAATATCATGTATTATACACCTGTTAGATTCATGTATCACCTAAATTAAATAAAATTATAAATATTTTAATATTTTTTATCACATTTATTTGATTCTCCTATTAATTAAACAAGTACTAAATAATCATTATAAAACTATTTAATGTAATTATATTTTTTTTTTAAATTATAAATAAATTCACATGATATAGAAAAATAATTTATATTTTAGAATAATATATATAGTAAATTAATTATTATCTTTAACCCTATATTAATAATTTTATAGTTATTATAATATTAGTATGACATCCTTGAATTTTTATTAAAATAAAATACTCATAGTGTCATGCTCTAAAGCAAGTGGATTCCAAAGGTTATAATTTCTTCACCGAGTATTCTTATGGATAACACTTACTAATTGAATTATATTTTTACATGTTTTAGGGTAATTTTATAATATTTATATTGTTATTTTTACACATAATTACCTGATTTACCATTAACCACCGTAAAAAAATTACATGTTACTATTTATATTTTTACAAAAAATAAAAGAGACCTATTAAAAAAATTATACCTAATCATCAAAAATATGGAATCATTTTTTCATAATTAATAACCCTTATTTTTTTGAAATTAATTAAAAACTATTCCCATAAGCAGGACGAAACAATGGGTTTTAAATTTAAAACATTCAAATTATTGATGTGTATTTAAATTCAATATTAATGTAAAATAGACTTTAATGGAATACATAGGAATAAATGTTAAAATAATCTGATTATTATTTAAACCCTTTATAAAATCTATTTTAACACTATAAATAAATTTTATGAAAAAATACTTTTCAATTAAAATGCATTATTTTTTCAATATTCATTAAAAAATAAAACTTCATAGAAAAATACCAAAAAATCAACCAATGTAAATATTAATAACTAAAAATAAAATTTGGAGTTTATTTTGAGAAATATAATTTTTTAAACCTTCAAAAACAATATTTAGAACAAGTATTCCATCAAAAGGCGGGAAACATCTCTTTTTGAAAAATACTTCTTTTATTCGGCAAATTGGATTTTTCTTATATAATGATTAGAAATAAAATAAGAAGAATTTTAAAAATTAAATTTAATATAATATATATATTTCATTAAAATAATCAATGTATAATTATTTGTTTATTTATTGGAATAAACACACACTTTAAATAATTTGAATATATTTTCAAAAAATTATTTCATTTATTTTACAAATGCTTCTACATTTATTTATAATTAATAGATCATTTATTTCATTATATGTATGAGTTTAAAAAATACTTTCAGAACTTAATTATTAAAAATCATGATTTCCTTTTTAAAGACTATGTTGTAATTGTAATATTTATTTAATAATAGGTAATTGTTTATTTAAACGTAATGTGATGTATGATGTATATTATCTTACATGGAATGTTTATTTAAAAAAACTCATGACGATAATATAATGGATAGAACATGGTTTCAAAAAAAAATTAGTCAGAAAAAACTATAAGTCCTTTAAAATATTTTGTCTACATGCAATAGTAAGCCATATTATAATGGAACGGTTAATGGAAACCCATGTGGATCACATTAATGCATAAAAAACCAGTCCTCCCAATTTTAAATATTGAATATTCTTAAAAGGATCATGGATGGTTTTATAAAATGATAATATATCCTTAGTGTGTATTGTGAAATCCAAATGAATTGTAAAATAGTTCACCAATCCATAAGGCCTTCCAAAATAATTAAAAATTGTATTTCACTTTATTATCTTATATGCTTTTTCTTTCCAAACTCTATTCTCTCTCACCATTAGAACTCACATATCCCCTCACACGTCATACCCCTTGAATTATATCTAATGGGTGTAATTATTATATATTATAATGATATAATAACTTTGATACAAAGAGATTTTATTTTTTTCTGGAAAATGAATTTATTCTGATAGCATACAACACACACAACCACAATATCCAAAAAGTAATGAGATAATATTATTTAATTATATCATTTACAATCACTAGATTTGGTTTGTAGGTATGAATATGAACTGAATGTTTTTTCATATATCTATGATTCATTTTCTATAAAACAATATTGAAAAAAAATTATAAGAGTCGTGTAATTATTTTTTAAATATATAAATAAATATTTTAAGTATTAAATTTACTTCCCTTCAAAAAATGGATTTCCCATTTATAGTATAGTAATTATAAATATTTTCATTCTGTTATTTAATATTTATTTTACAAAAAGAACCGAATTTTTTGAATCATAATGAAAAAAAGATTTATAGTGATTTTTTTAATTGTTCATGAGAAATTGATTTTAAGGTGAATAGTGAAAATGCCAATTTTTATTGAATTAATCTATTTATTTTAACATATTTAGAATACTAGAATTTATTTTTTATTATAATTTAACTCAAATAAGTAAAATTTAATTTTTAATAGCAAACTGAATTCCCTAGGAATCGACATTATATTTTGTGTTGGTGTAAATAAAATTATGTTTAAAAAAGGGTATTTTTCTCTAAACAATATTTGATATGTTTTTATAATATATAGTTATATTATTTAATCCAATTCATTGAATTATAATGTGAAAAAATTAATTAACAACTATACATTTGGCTTAGGTTTTTTTTAAATATGCCTATTTAGTTTTTTATCGTAATTAATTGTAACTGTAGTAAATGGTTATATCTATGGTAATGAGTAAAATAGGTTAATTATTGTTAAAAATATGTGATATGTTCTCATAATCAACCCAAAACATGTTTTTATTTTTTAGTATGTAAATAATTCTAATGTAACTACCATAAAAATGATAATATCTCAATTTGTTGGATGGTTCATTTAATTATTACATTTATTTTATTTTATGTCATGAAAAATTACAATATTCTATTATCTATCATTTAATATATCATATATATATCTATAATGAAAAATCAAATATGTATATTTTTTAAAAAAATTAAAATTATTAATTTTTTCCAGATAGATATTTATTTTACATTTTTATTGATAATTTAAATCTCATTAACAATTAAAAAACACCAAAACAACACTTGTGTAATAATTGAACTAATAAAATTAATGAAATTAATAAAAAAATCAACATACTTAAGAAGAATTATGGTTTATCATGAATTTTTTGTGTAATAATAATTGGTATATGATTTCAGAATAGTTTATATTATTATTCTAATTTTATCATGATTCCTTTGATGTCAAGATATTTGAATTCTCTCAAAAAGAAAATTGTAGGGTTTTTAATGTTGAAATTTAATTTTTGATTAATGATAAAATTATAAATGAAACTATTATGACTCAATTGAATGGGTAATTTAGATCCTATTATTCATTTATCACGAATGTGCATCTTAGAAATTTTAAAACAACATTTATAATGCTTAAATAGTTAACCATATGTCACAATGACTAGGGTTAATAAAGGATAACATGGGGGATAATGCCATTTGTAATGTTTTAAATGTAGAATAAACAATTCTAAGATTTATTTTATGATTGTATATCTATTTAATATTTCCTATCATATAATATAAGGTAATTTGGATCAATTTTAAATGAATTATAAGGATATTATATATTAATATTTCAGGTATATAAAATATGTTCTCCCCCCCACAATTATAAAGTGGACCAATATTTAATCTCTCCTTATAATATGATGACCAATTTCATTATTATAATATCTACAAAAAACCTTTCATTATTTATTATCCACTTAATAGAGATTATGATTAACCCTAATACCATCCTTTGAATTCTTAAGGTTTAAGGAAAAGAAGGAATTCCAAATAAGTGGTATAACTCTTAATCAAGTTCATTAATTTTATTTCTTATTATCCCACCATAAATATATTTTAACAAGATTATATAATATCATAAATATATTATAAAAAATAATATTTTATTATGTTTATATCACAAAACCTATTCATTCCATTTTCGATCATATGGGAAATGAAAATATCACTTGTGAATATGTGTGGACTACCACCCCCACGTTGTGATGTGTTTTGGTTTTTCATCTCCTACACACATGTCTAGTAATTATGAGTTATTTAATGAATATATAAGTTTCTAATAACATTATTATTTTATTAAGGATAATATATTTCTAATATTCTATCCAATCTAGCCTTTAGAAATTATATCATTCTTTGTACATAAATGTGCAACACCAACTCCGTGATGTTATGGGAATAATTTTTCATTTCAACCACTCATGAATGATTAAAATATAAATTAAATATATAAATATGATAATTGTTACATGTTTAGTATTTTTCAAATTATTAATCAAAAAAAAAGATGAAATTGCAATATTACTAAACAGAATCCTGAATGAAAAATGGAATTGTTATCACCTTAGATGGAGATATTAATTTTTAAATTTTATAAAAGAGGTCATATGATGTTATAAATAAATCATATATTGTATTTAAACATTGAATTTGGTTATTTTTAATTAGGTATATATATATTTATTTATTTATTAAAAAGTGTTTTATTATTAAATATTAATTATGATGGATAAGAGTTAAGGGTAATTATTTATCTTCTAAAATTTAATGAGTCTTTTTTTAAAATACAAACTTCATATTATTTTAATGGTTTATATCTGCCCAATAGAAAAATTATATAATAAATCCCTACTTAATATAGTTACTATATTTTTTCTAATGATGTATTATCTTTTATAGGGTTTTGAATAAATTATTTTAAAATTAATATAGATTTATTTTGTATTTTAATTATTAATTGAAATTGATTATCTTTTTTTTATATACTTTTTTTATCCATTCTGCTCACATCCAATAAATTTTCATTGATTTAAGTTATTTATGGGATTTTAATGTTCTATTACTATTACTCCTCTCTTAGGTACATTAAACAATGAATATTGTTTAAAAAAATCAACATTAATTCCTCTTTGATTGATAATATTTTTCTTACTTGTCAATGTTCATCGATATGTTCTCAAGAATATTAATTTATTTGGTATGATTTTTAATTAATATAATTTTCATCCCTATTTCAATTCCTTTTAAATTTTTTGGAATTAAGTTTCTTACTACTTTTTGAATGAAATACATTAGACTATTTACAATATGTGTTAAAAAAAATATATGATTTTAATGTTTACAAGAAGACCTTATTTTATTTAAATCATTACTACTCATTATTTGAGTCAAACATTACAATTTTTTACATTGGGTTTTAAAAAATATCTATATTTTGGTAAATTTTTCAAAAAATTTTATCAAAAGAAAAATTGAATAATTTTCATAATAGAATTAAATGAAATTTGGATGTTATTTATAAATTTATTCCTTTAAATAATGTAATAAGAATTTACATTTTTATATTTTCTTCCAATTTTATTTCCAAATTATGAATGTCTTGGTTCTGATAAAAAATAATTTCAGATAAATTAATAGTCTTCTATAATTGTTTGCTAATTTCTTTTTTATGGTCATTAACATTCTTATGATCAAATTCTGTATCACTCTCCATCAGTTAACATGGATTCATTTTCAATCCATGCCCTTATTTTATGAATTATAGATTTATAATGTATCATTTCCCCTTAATTAATATTTTATCGATCGTATACAAATTTAATATATTATTATATTTGAAGATTTGTTATAGGGAATGTATTTTATTGGCAAGTAAATAATATATATTATTGATTCAAAACTTTTAATTTTTTATTTATGATGTATTTTGAGAATGAATTATATTGATTAGAAAATATATGATTAAGACATCAAATTTTTAAATGAGGGATCATTTCTGATTATGGACATCCCCTTGAAGCATCAATGGGTCTCCTGACACAAGACAATTATAATTCTATATAAAATGGTCATCTATTTTACTCCAAACCATTTATTAAGAAGGTTTTGGTCTAGGGATTGATAGTAAGCTTGATGGTATCTAGGTTACGACCACGATGGTGATATCATTGTTTTTAATATTTATACATAATATTGTTTTGAACTCAATTTACATTACCCAATTGATTTAAATGAAGATATTTGACATGGATAGACATTGATATAATTTTGGTCATTGAATGGTATTTGTTTTGATTATGTAGTCTACTTAATTTATTATGACTTATTTACTCATGACAACATCTTTTGTATGAAACCCTAAAAATAAATTTGATAACAGCATTTTTCAATATTTCCATTAGATATTTTATGAATATGAAATCAATATTGATACCCATGTATGAAATATTTTTTCCATTTAATGTTTTTTCTTTGTTAAATAGTATAAATATTATGTATGTCTATAATTTACCAAGACTACTAAATCTATAAATTATTCTTGGGGAAATCCATTTTATCTTATGATCATGTAATAACTAAGAATTGAATATGTGTTATTGGATTCAAAGATTCTATAGTTATTCTCAAATATTTTTTAAGTCCCCTTCGAACATGCTTTCAAATAAAAATAGCTGACATAAAAATTATCATTATCCATTTGAAATTTTGAGGAAATTTTATGGAATTCAATTCCATGTATCAACATTCATGATTATTTTTTCATACCTATGTGGGATCCATTTGGTATGGATGGCTCTTATATGTATGGTGATAACCACTCATGGCCATTATAGGGATTTACCTATTGTGCATGTTAACAGATTAGGTGTAAGAGTTGAGTAGATCATGGATATATTATGAAAACAAACTGTGGTAATGATTAATTTCCATTCATATATGGAGAATAAAATTTTGAGGGAGAAAAGAGGTATGGATATTATGATTATGCATAAAAAACTATTTTATTATATGGAAAATAATGATATTGTAAATGAATTTGACAAAAATAATAAAAAATTATACTTTAATGAATGTTTGGATTATAATAGTTGTGGAAGGAAAAATATACAACCTTCAATGTTCCATTTATGTTGTTTGAATAACCACTGTAAATTTTAAATTGGAAGGAATGTATGTTAAGAGTGTAGAGATTGTTTTCATCATGATCATAAAAGAAAAGTAATGAAATAAATCTATAATTTTGTGTTCTTTAATTATGATGAGTTGGTGTATTATTCAATCAAATGACCCTACAATGAAATATGGCCCAAATAATTTTTTTGGTCATTATAAATGACTATATTAAAATAATATGTGAATTATTAAGAGTGTTATAATCCATAAAGAATTATTCTTTTGAAAATGTTATTATATATGAAATTTGGTATGTTTGAATGTTTTTGAAGAGATTTATTTTCTATGAAAATTTATCTTTATTGATGGAATAAGGATTGATCCTTATATGTGAAAATTAAATTAAATAATATGCCTAATATTTGAATATATAAATTATATATTTAATTCAAGGTTATTAGGGTTAATTTATAGAATATATTGTTATGATTTTTTATTATGTATAAAAGGGAGTTTCATATGGGGATTATGATAAAAAAATTAAATGATTGATCAAACAATATTTCATTGTTTTGAAAATTCAGAAAATGTGACTTTCTGAAACATATTGGGATTAAATATATTCCCATAAAAAGCAATATTATGGAAATATTTTTTTAGAACTGCATAGATGGACATTGATGTTATTATGTTATATGTAAAATTGGTCATTTGTGATGTTTATGTCATTATTTTATTTTTTAATGGGAAAAATTATATTTTTAAATATATATTTAGGGAATATTATTGTTTGAAAAATATATATTGGTTCGGTATATATAAAATTATATGATTATGTTATTATTAGTAACAAAAAATTTATGATTTTTTGTTCAAATAGAGTCAGGAATATTTGTGAATTACTATAATATAATATAATTTTAATATAATTTTTTCTAAATTAATATAATATATGTAGTCGATAAATATAATATTTATCTCATATTTTTTTAATAATCAAGGAATATGAATAAAATCATTTTATGCATTAACGTAACATTTATTAAGAAAGTTGTTGTAAATAGTCATATAACTTTGAATGTAATATTATATTATAAAAGTTTTAAATTTATGTATTAAAAAAATCATCCATATTTTTAAAATCATCCATCAAAATTATCTATTGGTAAATTTTTTAAATTTTTATGAAAATATTTATTTCTATGAGAATAGTGAAAATATTAATTTTGGGAAAAATGTCATTTATTTTATTTTAGATATAAAGGTATATAAGTTTTTACACATTAGTACAAGTAACATAGGTATCTTTGAATAAATAAAATCCAATTATCTCAATGGGAATTAAAATTATAACCAAGGTAAGGGCTAAAAAAAATAAAAATTAAGAAAAATTAAGAGATAAGGTATCCAAATCAATTAAAAAACATTATTTTATTTATTGGATGAGAAAAAATAAACAATTAAAATTATAAATAATAAAATATGGATGTTTGGCCCAATTTTCCTTCAATTTTGAAATTTATATTATTATTAGTGAAGAAAATTTACTAAATGCCTCCCTTATAGTTTTAATATAACTAAAACTTATTTCTATTAGTTAAAAGAAGATTTTAATGGGTAAAAATTATTATTGTTATTAAAAATAAATTATTTTTATTAATTTACTTTTTATAGTTTCTAGATATATAATTAATTTCTTTAATTTTTATACAATGTCGACAAAATGATTTTGCAAAAATTTGCCTAAATTTCCATTTATTACCTTTCCATATTTAATTTTCATTATCTAGTTATTTTAATAGCATATGATATTATTTATTTACCATTACATGTTAATTTATAATCAAAGATTACTTATTTCTTCCACTTTATTTTCCCATAATTACTATTTGAGCTCTCCCTTACTATTTTTCTTTTCCCTAGGTTATGAAGAAGAATTCATTGAATAAGCATTCGGGGATGCAGTTTATTCCATTTTATTTAGAATCAAGTTTGTATTATCAATTTCCCAACGTATTATAAGTATCATGTATTCAATATGGATATCTATGACTGGTAAACTAAATGGTCCTCCAGGATTTTCCCCCTATAAACTTACTGATGTAATAACGTAATGAACCGACTCTGGGCTTCTAGGGTCAAGGTACTATAATAGTGATAATCAAAAAATATGGAAGGGATAATAAGGTTATGAAAGGTATCCTTCCTTCCATCATGTTATATGATACTTCGTCTATAGGGAAGAACATCATTAAAACATGAATTGAATTATAAAATGACAAAATAAATATTTTCATTTAAATATAGTATCTGTAGTATCTCTACAATAATTTAACCTAAATATAATTTACATCAATATCAATTATATTTTGAAATAAAATTTAGAAAAATAACATTATTATCCTTATATTTTCATAACATAAATCCCCCAAAATGTTTTGTAAGACTCCAAACATACTATCAACCAAAAAATTATAATATTTGGATGATATCCCTAACTCTTAAGTTAAAAACCCAATCATAAAAGTCGTTTACACCATCCATTAATACCTATTGTTTTGAAAAAAAACTAATCATTAAATAAAATTATGTTTTATTCATGAGAATTACATTCTATCATATTGAGGATCTTTTTAGTTTATATTTTTACATAATTAATACAAACTATTACAAAATAAACTGATACATTACAAGTAGACACATATACTAAATATCCATTTTTTTACAACATAAAACTATATAAAATAATACATGATTTATCTTAATTAAAAATCATCACACTTTTCATCTTAATATCATCCTTGTCTCTATTCCCCCAAATACCCATTGAAAGAGCTTTTAGAACATATGGTGACCACTATATCTCTATAAGGGATCCAAAAAGAAACCAAATAATTAGTCCAGTGTAAACATTTTTACTCATATAAGGACTACCTAAAATTTCTTGTATTTTGAGAAGAAGATATAAAACATTATCACATGAAAATAACACGGATCTTTCTCATAGAGAGTCTTTAAAACCCATAACATGCAATTAGAAATCATTTAGGAGACCTTTTTCGTCATATACATAAAACCCTGTCAAAACACATTCAATTAGAATAACCATATATATGATTTAAAATTATGTTATTAAGGGATTTCTTATGTTTAGTTATAACTTCCTTTCTTGGTTCTATCATGGACTCCCCATCTTATGTTATAAGGGGCTTTCTCATCGCTACCTAGACCACCCCATGTTATGTTATAATGGGATTTCTGGATGCTATCAAGCCACCACATATATAAGCTACATAACACTCACCCATTTAATATAACTATGATGTTACATATCATTAATAAAACACTTTCATTAAATAACTTTTTAAAAAACGTTTTATTCCCAAATCAATAACACTTTTGTATAAAAATGTTGTTTTGTATTAAAAACAAATTTCTTGTGCGAAAACAGCATTTTCACTAGAACAATTTCAATACTAAAATTCCCAAATATATAAATTAGGATTTTCATTTTATTAAAGACTATATAATTTAAAGGAAGACAAAGAAAAAATAATGGTTGTAGTGGTGGATATGTCATTATCGCTATATACGTTCAAAATAAAACATTATTTTATTATAAGTCAAAAAATTCTATATAATACATATAAAAAAATTAATATTTGAAACCCATTTAATGAAATTTATAATAAAAATAATATTGCCTTTATAATAACTTCATTTTTATATAATTAAATATGTTAAATAATATCAACAATGTTGACATTGAAAAAAAGGCTTGATAATTAAATATTTAAAAATTCAATGTTTCCCATACAACATTGTACATTTGAATCATAATATCCATGAAATAATAAAATTTACAAACCATTAAATAACATTATTATTGATATAATATTGATATGAAAAGTCACAGTTGATTTATATACACATTATAAAAGTATATAGATGCATATCATCAGGAAATTCCTTAATGAAATGAGATTTAGATGAAATCTCTTACCTTGAGTCTGAAACATCATGTAAAATATTTATAATCATGAATAATAAACATAACCTTGTTATATAATTTCATTAAGGTTTTTTTCAGTTTTTGTATTAATTTTACTTTAATATTATTAAACTGCTACTCACGTAAATTGGGTTTATATCGAGTGTTTTGACCGAATTCAGTTTATGTTCTAAAACGGCATGGGTAGGTCGACTACAGTCAAAGGGGTCATTATATAAACATATCTAGAATAATAATCAAGAAATAATTACATTATTTTTTTATTAATTATAATTTTAAAACCAATCATTAAATATGGTTATGAAAAATGAACTAATGTTATAATCATTGAGATGATAGGCTATGTGTACACATGAATAACATTTCTATTTTTCTCAATGATCATTTTGGAGAAAAGGTAAGTAAAATTATTTAAAAAAATCTCAATATATCTTAAATGAAATTTTATATAATCATATAAAAATATATATTTAATTATTATGATTTAAACGGATTCACATCACATGGTGGAGGCAGTAGTCCACACATCCACGAAAAATGTGATAACCTTTTTAGTGTTCGAACTGGGATAAAAAGATAATGATTTATTATATTTATAATAACGTAATTATGTCATGAATATAATATAGATTTATTTTTTGTCACATATTATTATGTAAATCCACTCTTTATACATTCCATGTATTGTGTGAACTAATTTATCTCTTTGAAGATGCAGTCATCCACAGGTCCACAAAAAATATATCATATTTACAAAATATGGAATCCATGATGGTATAATTGATATAATAATTAAATAATAATATATTAATAATATATATCATATATATCATATAAAAATCCCATAATAATTCCCAAAAATGAAATGTGGTAATGGAATAACGAACAATCATTGTTGTGCGAGGCGATAGATCGTTATACACACAAAATGTATGTTTGTTACCCCTTAGATTGATGTTTGTTTAAATATTAGTAAAAACATAATATAACAACATATAATTATATTTTTTATACTTATGTTATTATATAGACATGAAAAGAAGAATTTATGGGACTTATGGATGAAATAAAATGAAGAGGATCATTGATGAATGATACCTCTTATTTGGGTATGTTATTTTGATTTTCAAAAAATTACTTCATTGGTTTGATTTATACACAAAGTAATACATATATAATTATGGTAAGAATTTTGGGAGTAGTTTTTCATAGGTTTTTTTAATTCCAAATAGAATTATAGGTCTGATGAAAATAGATGGTTATGTTCCGTTTTATAAGATGGGGGATGGGTTTTTGGTATTTCACAAAATATTAATTAATAATAAATCCAATAGGAAACCAAAGTCATCAAAAAACACTTTTATTCAGAATATAAGATGATATATGGTTTTAATATCATATTAAAATATATTTTATAAATTTTATGTTGTTATTTAGTACTGTTTCATTTTGATTAACCCTCAGTTAAGAAATCTTGTTTTTAACTATGGTGAAAATGTTTTTAATATTAAGAAGATGTAATTTGTTCATATAATGTGTAAATTATAAATTGAATGTAAAATTTATTATATTTTGGACAATATATCATTCTATGATTTTATTTATTGTTTTTAAATAATTTAATTATATATTATTTTATTAAAAATATCATAACTGTATGTTTTTACACTATTCATAACATTGTCTTTAAGAAATTCATTACAGGAATATTAATCCAAACCAAAAACATTAATAAAACCATGTCATGTAATATTCAGCTGTAAAATTCAGGTATCTCCTTAATTATGTAAAATTATAATTAATTTAATATTTTTTATCCCATTTATTTGATTCTCCCAATTAATTAAAAAGTTACTACATCATCTTTGTGTCACTATTTATGGAAATTATTTTATCTCTAAAAAATTTACATAAATTCTTAGGATATAAAGATATAAATTATATATTCGAATAATATTTATATTCAAAGAAATATTCTATTTATCCCAGTATTAAAAATTTTATTGTTACGATAATATTTGTATGATATCCTTGACATTTTTTTAAAATAAAATACTATATATATCATACTCTGAACAAAGTGGATATAAATGGTTATTATTTTGTCCCCAATTATTCAAATGGTTTAAACCTACTCATTATATGATATTTTTACATGTTTTAGGGTAATTTTTTAAAATTTATCATATTATCATTAAACATAATTACTCTATTTATTGTTAACCTTGGTAATAAAAATTACAAGAGTTACAATTTATATTTTACATAAAATAAAATATACCTATTAAATAAATTTCTACCACATGGTTACAAATATGGAGTCCATTTTCCATATTTAAAACCAATAATTTTCATAAATTATATAAAAAATAATCCCACGGGTGGGATGAAACTGTTGGTTTTAAATTAAACACATTCAAAAGATTGATGTGTTTTTATATTGAATATCAATGTGAAATTGAAAATAATGTATTACATTGTATTAAAAGAAAAAAATAATCTAATTATTCTTTAAAAACTATTGAAAATTTATTTTGACTCTCTAAATAAATTTTATGAAAAAATATTTTTCAATTAAATTGTATTATTTTATAACTATTCATCAAATAATTAAACTTATCAAAAAAATACAGAAAATTCAACCAATGAAAACTTCGATACACCTAATTTAAATATGAAGTTTATTTTGACAAATATATTTTTCAAAAGAATCAAAAACTATATTTAGAACATGTATTCCATCAAAAGGAGGCCAAACATCCTTTTTTGAAAAATACTTTTTTTATTCTAAAAAATTGATTTTTCTTTTATTTTGTTTAGAAAACTAACATGATACATGTTAAAAATTAAATTAAAAATATTCAACATATTTATTTAGTATAATAAAAATTATTATTTTTTATTTTTTTCTATAAATAAATTTTTTGATAATTTAAATAAATTTTTAGAAATAGATTTAATTTATTTCACAAATGGTTTATCATTCATTTATAATTAATTGGTCAAAAAAAGTCATTATATATACATGTGTAAACAATATTCTCACTATTAATTTATTACTATTAATTGATTAAATTCAAATGACTATGTCATAATGATAATAATTATTTAATAATATTTCATTGTTCATTTAAAGTTGATGTGGTGTATCATGTATACTATCAAGCATATACATTATATTTCAAAAAACTCGAGATGATACAATCATGGATAGAACATGCTTATAGAAATTATGTTTCCCAATCCTACTATAAATCCTTTAAAATATGTATTCTATAGGTAATGATACACCACATTTTCATGGCATGGTTAAGGTAAACCCATGTGGATCACATTTATGCATAAAAAACATTCTTCCGAATTTAACAAATTGAATATCTCTAAAAGGATCAGGCATGGTTTTATAAAATGTGTATATACACCTAGGTGTGCCTTGTGACATCCACATGAATTGTAAAAAAATTCCCAAATTCATAAGCCATTCCAAATTAATTATAAAATATATTTTACTTCTTTTATCATATATGTTTTAGATTACCATACTCTCTTCTCCCTCACCATTAGAAATCTTATAGCCCCTCACTGGTTTTTAACCCTGAATTATATCTAATGTTTGTAATTATTATAGATTATATAGATGGAATAAATTTAATACCAGTATATTTTAGTATATTTTTTCCTATATATTAATTTTTTTGATTTTATATAACACACACAACCACAATATCCAATAACCAATGATAAAATAATATTAAATTATATCTGTTACAACCAATCCATTGAGTTGTTGGTATGAATATGAACGTATTATTTCATATATGTATGATTAATTTTACAAAAGAAATTTATTTTTAAAAATTAATAAGTTTCATTTAATTGTTTTTATTAGGTATATAAAAGACTATTCCATGTATTAAAATTACCTTTGTTCCAAAAAACAGTTTTCTCATTTATATTTTTATAATTAAAAATATTTTTTTACTATTTTTGAATATTTATTTTATAAAATTAACTTCATTTTTTGAATCAAAATGAAAAAAATGATATATGGTTATTTTATTATTTATTTATGGAAAATATGTTTTATGGTGAATAGTGAAAATAAAAATATTTTTTGAATTAATCAATCTTTTTTACTATATTTACTATAAGGACCCAACATTAAACCTTACTTAATATTGAATTAAATGAATAATTCACATGGAGGATCTTTTCAGGTTTAGAGTTTTAGAGAATTAGATCATAAATCATGAATTACATTCCACATTTAAACAAAGTGGTTACATAAAAGATATTATTAGTTTTTTTCCCATCAACGGAAACATATTCAAAATAAAACATGGATTATTTCTTGACACTTCCTCAACACAATCAACATATCATGAACCTTTCCCTTGACCTGTGAAAAAAATTTCAAAAACATGGGATGAGCATAAAAAGCTCAGTAAGGGATATATAAGTATGAAAAGAAAACATTAGTCCATGTATGAAAACATAATTTACTCATAAAACATAAGAATTTTAACATACCTCATCAAATCATGAATAAATAATAGAAATCATAATGCATAAAGGTAACTTGAGGCATTCATAACATTCATACATAGGGAGTAACCCTCTTGGTTACGTTTGGAATACCCATCACAGTATATTCTTGAAATCTCTTCGAAGAAACCTTAACGTTTAACTCCTTCGCGTTACCCAATGAATTGGAGAGCTATATTGGGCTCACCCACCCTTATTTTATCACAGAACCACCCATCTTCATAAAAATTCCCAAGAACCATAACATAATCGTATCACATAAAACATGCATAAAGGAAACATAACATTTCCACTTTTCAATGAAAATATATCAATACAACACATTGATATAAAAACATTATGAAAACCATTTTCAATACCAAAATAAAATAAAACTAAAACTTTGTATTTGTTTTTCATTTAAAAAAAAGGTATGGCTTATAGAGAAAGCTGAAACTCAAATAATGGTCACGGTGGCAGAGAAGTCGTTGTCGCCGCATACGTACGACAAAAACATTCCCTTTTGTAGTTTAGTAAAACGCTTTGTATAAAAAATATTCCTTTCGGATAAATGTAAAATTCAGAGTGGTTTAAACACCGTATAAAATAAGGTTGTGTATAAACAAAATATTCCTTAATTAAATGAGATTGAGACGAAGTCCCATACAAATACTCTATCCTTGGATTATGGAAAAGTCAATTACATAATTATGCGTGACAAACGAATACACAAAATATAAGTGGATATTAAGTGTAAAAAAATCATAGTACATTCACACATATTCATAGAATGACATATTCAAGGAGTACAAGTTTATCCAAAAGAATCAAAATTGGGCTAAAAAGTTCCCTTGCAAAAATTTGACAACCTAACGGCGTCACTTCAAAATTCAAGAAAAAGAGTCGATGAGGGATAAAAAGGGTATCTCATCACTTGGACAAAAAATTTAAATCAATAAGGATATATAAGAACATATCCCAACATTATAGTATGTGAATTAAATATATAACAAAATAAGTCTTTTAAAAAGAGGAGGGTGAAAGGTCCCTTACCGACTTAGGTAACTTTCGAAACGTAGACCCCATTGAAGAAGGGTCATATAATGAATATGTAAATACCCATAAATGAAATTATATTACACAAATAGTATAATAATGGGAAGTACATAAAACACTCAGAGGAAAAGGTGGAAAACGTAGCATAAATCTCATGGGACTAAAAGTGAGATGAAAAATCCCTTACGAAAACTCGGTAGCCTAACGACGCCACTTAAAACATCCAAAAATGGATTGATGAGATCAAATAGGGTCTCTCATAATATTAAAATAAAATGTAAAGCAAGAGGAATATAATAGAACATATCCTATAATAAAAAAGAGGAGCTTAAAAGAAGTGACATAAAGGAGAGTACTTAAAAAAAGAGAGAGGTTAGATCTCTTACGAAAATTTGGCAGCCTAACGACGCCACTATAAACTTCCAAAATAGATTTATGAGATAAAACATGGTCTCTCATCATATGAACATAAAAATTATCCTAGGATTAATATAAAATAACATCCCAATAATATGAAAGATGAGCATAAAAGGAATGACATAAAAGAGTGTACTTAAAACGAAAGAGAGGAGTAGGATCCCTTACCTCCTGTCCGACATGACTCGATCGTTCTTTAATCTATTGAATAATAAAATTTGGTCAATTTATAATTTCTTAAGGACCTCATTCAAATATTATTATTCAGTTCATATCACATATTATAATGTTATAATAATTGGTCAATAAAGTGAGTTCATATCAAACGTTTTTGTCGATGTTCGGTACATGAGTAAAAATTGACCATGTTGGAAAAGAATATTCCATGTAGTTATAGGTACATCATATCCAGAATAGTATTGATGTTTTAAATAACATATATATCCAGTATATAATCATTTTATACTATTCCATATCATTTGGAGATAATAAATTAAAATCACCGTTCATGGAGACCGTAGGTCGTACGTACGCATGAACGCTACTTTCATTTTTTTGTCATATTAATGGAATTAAAAAAATGAGAGATATATATATTATAATTCCAGAATTATATCATTAATTTAGATGTAATATATTACATATATATCCATTATATATATGTACTTATATTATTACATAACATTTGGAGATAAGAAATGAAATGTACCGTTCATAGAGACGGTAAGCCGTACGTACGCATGAACGCTACATTCATTTTTTTGTCATATTAATGGAATTAAAACAAAATGAGATATATATATATATATTATAATATCAGAATTATTTAATTCAGTTATATGTAATATATTACATATATATCCATTATATATATGTACTTATAATAGTACATGACATTTGGAGATAAAAATGAAATGTACCGTTAATGGAGATGGTAAGTCGTACGTACGCATGAACGCTACTTTCATTTATATTTTTTTGTATTAAATGGAATTAAATAATAATTATATAAAGTTATATTATATTTACAAGTGGATATAATATGTAATACCATTAATTCCATCCTTTATACGTCCCAAATATGGCATTAACGAATCAAATCACTTTGAGGGGGCGGTAGTCCGCACTTCCTAAAATGAAGATATCGCGTTTACCCATAATGGAAACCATAAAGGTATGCCATAAATGAAAAATACATAAGATTAAGGAAAAAATACACATATTATATATCATATATAAATATAGTGACATCATAATGTCCACCTTTGATGGTGTTAAAATAATATTGAACAATCATCATTTCGTGAGGCAGTAATTCGCCATCCACAGAAACAGTATGTTCTTTAACCATTAGACGGAGGTGTGTGAAATTGTATCTCTAATCCTTCTTATAACAACATCTTAGTATATTTAATATACTGGTATTGTTAAAAAAAAGGTAATAAAAATATTTTAGGGGTTTGGAGAAGAAAAATAAAACAAAAGAACACAATGGAAGACTTTACCTTTAAATCGGGTAACTCTCTTTGATTTCAGGTCAAAGGCTTCCTTGGAAAGGTTTATTCCCAATGTGAGGCTTAAATTATGAAGATATGGATGTGTAGAGATTAAATGGGCAGGGGTTGGCCGAGCCAATGGCTTGAGAGGAGTGTGTAAGGTAGTAGAGGTGGGGGCCTTTTATAAGAGGAGAGGAGGGGCACTCTTGGAAAGTTATAAAATATTACTTTATTATAAAATGATTTTCGGAATTAAAAGGTCAAAAAAAGAAATATTTCTAGGATAAGGTGATAAGGTTTCTAAATACACCCATCCAATAGTTTTTTGACAAGTTTAAGACTTAGATTTCACCGTATCTTCTCATTTTATTTAAATCGTTCATTTATGAGGTAATCACTGCATCATCACTGTGTCATAAATAAATTAATTTATTTAATATCTAAGAAATTATAAAAAAATATCATGATGTATTAAATCTTTTTATATTTACAATGAATATTTATAGTCAAAAATATGACGTGGATAACCCCATCTAAAAATTGTTTTATTAAAACAACAAATGTTTGTGACATTTTAATTTTAACTTTAAATAAAAAGGTATTAATGCCATTTTCCAAGAAACGTGGCTCCATGGGGTACCCATGTTGACCCATAGATTGTCTTGATCGGCCATGACTCATAAAATAATGTTAGTACATGTTTCTAGGTCATTTCAAATTATTAAAACATTATTTTTTAACTTAAACTACACTAATTACCTCTAATCGCAATTAAAACTTAAAAGTTACTATTCACCAAAAAAAATTATTTTAATCTCATTGAACCACATTTTACTTATTAATGAAAACCATGTTTGTCGGATTTTTGAAATTCAAAACACAGAGGTGGTGAAATTTCATTTAAATGAAAAATCAGTTTTTTAAGTACCACTTAGTGGTTTCATTATTCATCAAAAATTGAAGTTTTCCAGAAAAATACCAAAAGTTCACCCAAAGCTATATTTGATATTCTGAATTCAAAAATTATGTATATCTTAAAAAATTAATAACATATAAGTTACATTAATTTATTTAATAATTAATTTTTACTGTCAGAGCAAATAGCGTGTTTTTGTGAAACAATAATTATCAAAAGATTGACACTAGTTTAAGTCCAATTTCAAGATGAAATTAACTACAACGACCACTATAGGATTAAATGGTAAAAATATATTCTAATTTAACATTAAAACAAATTCAAAAGATAATATAATCATATATAAAATTTTGATTAAAAAGTGGTTTTGAATTAAAATACAACATTTTTCACTATTCATTAAAAAATGAACTTTATCGGAAAAATACCAAAAATTTACACAAAGTAAATTTTGATGTCCCGATTCTAAAGAAGAATTTTATTTTTTCAAATATAACACATAAAATTGTCAAAAAGTGGATTTAAAAGAGGTTCGTCATCAAAAGGCGGTAAATCGACCTTTTAAAGAATATTAGAATGTTTACACTTAAAATTGGATTAATTCGCATCTTTAATCCTCTAACATTTATTGTAAAAATTAAAAATATTTGACCAACATATATAATCATTTTGTAGTTAGTTCTGTTCATTCCTGCCATTACAACGACTATGTGTTAACTACAATTTAAAATAATATTATTTTATTATTAGAGTGCAACGTAAGATTCCCAAGAAACTCGTTGTTGCGTATTGGGTACGCCATCGAGCATAGCGCCCCCTTTAAAGTTATATTAATATTTTATTCACAAATATGGATAAATGTGAAAATTTCATATTTCTTATTTACCTGGGGTGTTACATCCTTCCCCCCTATTAGAAATTGCATCCTCGCAATTTTAAAATTGGGCTTGGAAACTTCATTGAAAATCCCACATCAGAACAAGAGTCAGTAAAACAATCACTTTAAAATAAAGAAAGATAAGTACAAAGGTCACCTGAGTGAACCCATATTAGGATTCCATGTAGGAAAACATGGATATGGAGGAAAAAACAAATGGTTATGTTCTGGGGATAGTGATAGTAAACATGTCTAGGATAAAGATAACCATAAGAAATTTACATACTTGTGATGGGTTAAACAGTATTCGATTCCCCAGTAGGAAAAGTTAACGGACAACATTTTTGTTTTAATTTACTCTTCATTGAGGAATTTATTTTTGAGCTTAACTAAATCAAAATTAAACATACTTACTTTTCATGTAGACTTTTAACTTTTACTAGATTATTTAATCAAACTCATATTTTCTCCAAAAGACGAGTTTTTAGGAAGACTTGTTCGCATTAAGATTACTATAATCAACTTCTTGAGAATCACCTAATCCACAAAAGTGAACTATATATTTCCCATGCCTTTAGACAAAATTCAAAACCAAAATTGTTAGTATGAGATCAGATAATCCACAAAAGTATAATCCTTTATAAAAAGAAAATCTATTCTTAATCTCCAAAATTTGTCCAAAAAAACAAAAGTTAAACGAAGACCATTCGATAAACAATTGTCCATAAAATTCTTCAAAGGTAACCAAACTAAGATTTAAACCCAAATATTTGAAGGATTTAATCACATAGTCATCCAAGGTACAAATTAATGTTTATCTCTAAATAACATCAGTTGCTCTTAAATTCTCATATTGAAAAATAATTAACCTAATCACATATCCTCGATGATAAGTTAATCATTTCCATTGATAACCCAGAATAAACTTACTATTGATTCCTAAAATCATCTAACTAAAAATAATTAGTCAAACTAACCAGGGACTTCACGTAGTCTAGTGGTAGGCGATAAATACCAGTCGCACTTTGATTGTGGGTTCAATTCCCACAGCTTTGTCCGACGCGACGGGTTGTCACACGGTCGGCGTGTTGTCCTTTTTCCAAAACTATATAATTCTTAAAACATCCCCCAAAATGAGATAAAATATTCAAAAATAATCATAACATATTTTAACCTCAAGTTTATCTCATGCCTTTCATTTTCCATCATATCATATAATAACCCATAATTACCTCAAAAGTAAGGATCATATAAACCCTAATGGGTACCTTTATAATTATTACCTAAACATCCACATCAATTGGTCATCTTGTACATGATTCATTGCAGAACATACCAAGGTACAAGTTGATTATCATGACTCCTTGATAGTTGGTTTAGAACAACCACGAATTTCCTCATTGAATACCCCATTTCATCCAGTATCTTAATCAGAGAACCACCATAGTTTCCTTCAAACCTATTGTCACTTTGGTGCCTGCTAGATCCATACATTAACTAAAAACAAAAATTTCAGTGTGATTATATCAACAAAACCATCATGTACTAAAGAGGAAGATAAACACTAAGATATACTTACTAATTCACTTTATCTAAAACTAGGACTCTTTCTGAAATCCTAACCATTATGGTAATGTCACTTATCCCTAGAGAATAACCTAACCTCTAAAGTTATCTAAACTGACCTCTGATACCAACTATAAGGCCCCAACATTAAACCTTACTTAATATTGAATTAAATGAATAATTCACATTGACGATCTTTTCAGGTTTAGAGTTTTAGAGAATTAGATCATAAATCATGAATTACATTCCACATTTAAACAAAGTGGTTACATAAAAGATAGTATTCATTTTTTCCCATCAACGGAAACATATTTAAAATAAAACATGGATTCTTTCTTGACACAAACTTGACACTATCAACATATCATGCACCTTTGCCTTGACCTGTGAAAAACTTTTCAAAAACATGGGATGAGCTAAAAAGCTACGTAAGAGATATAAATGTATGAAAAGAAAACATTATTCCATGTATGAAAACATACTTTACTCCTAAAACATAAGCATTTTAACATTCCTTATCAAATCGTGAATAAATCATAGAAATCATAATGCATAAAGGTAACTTGAGGCATTCATAACATTCTTACGTAGGGAGTAACCCTCTTGGTTACGTTTGAAATACCCAACACAGTATATTCCCTAAATCTCTTCGGAGAAACCATATCATTTAACTCCTTCGCATTACCCAATGCATTGGATAGCTATATCGGGCTCACCCGCCCTTAGTTTATCACAGAACCACCCGTATTCATAATAATTCCCAAGAACCATAACATAATCGTATCACATAAAACATGCATAAAGGAAACATAACATTTCCACTTTTCAATCACAAGATATCAATACAACACATTGGTATAAAAACATTATGAAAACCGTTTTCAATACCAAAATAAAAGAAAATTAAAACATCAGATTTATTTTTCATTTAAAAAAACTTTATGGCTTGTAGAGGAAGCTGAAACTCAAATAATGGTAATGGCGGCGGAAAAGTCGTTGTCACCGCATACGTACAACAAAAACATTCCCTTTTGTTGTTTAGTAAAATGCTTTTTATAAAAAAGATTCCTTTCGGATAAACTTAAATTTCCAAGAGGTTTATACACAATATAAAAGAAGGTTGTGTATAAAACAAAATATGCCTCAATGAAAGGAGATTGATACGAAGTCCCATACAAAGATGGTATCCTTGGATTAAGGATAAATCAATTACATAATTATGTGTGAAAAACAAATAAACCAAATATAAGTGGATATTAAGTGTAAAACAATCAGAGGAAATTCACAAATATTCATATAACGACATATTCATGGATTGCAAGTTTATCCAAAAAAATAAAAATTGGGCTAAGAAGTTCCCTTGCAAAAATTCTACAGCCTAACTGTGTCACTTCAAAATTCCGAAAAACAAGAGTTGATGAGAGATAAAAAGGGTATCTCATCACTTGGACATAAAATTTACATCAATAAGGATATATAAGAACATATCCCAACACAATAGTATTTGAATTAAAATACTTAAAAAAAGAAGTCTTTTAAAAAGAGGATGTTGAAAGGTTCTCTTACTGACTTGGGTAACTTTCGAAACGTACACCCCATTGAATAAGGGTCATATAAGGAATATGTAAATACCCATAAATGAAATTATATTACACAAAGAGTATAATAATGGGATATACATACACCACTAAAAGTAAATGGTGGCAAACATAGCATAAATCTCACGGGACTAAAAGTGAGATGAAAAATCCCTTACGAAAACTTGGCAGCCTAATGGCGCCACTTAAAACTTCCAAAAATGTATTGATGAGATCGAATAGGGTCTCTCATCATATTACAATAAAATATAAATCAATAGGAATATAAAATAACATCCACCATAATAACAAATAGGAGCTTAAAAGAAGTGACATAAAGGAGAGTACTTAAAATGAAAGAGGGAGGTTTGATCTCTTATGAAAATTCGGCAGCCTAACAACGCCACTCAAAACATCCAAAATGGATTTATGAGTGAAAATAGGGTCTCTCATAATATGAACATAAAAATTACAGTAGAAGTAATATTAAATAACATCCCAATTATAAGAAAGATGAGCTTAAAAGGAATGACATAAAAGAGTGTACATAAAAAGAAAGATAGGAGTAGGATCCCTTACCTCGTGTCCGACATGACTCGATCGTTCTTTAATCTCCTAAATAATAAAATTTGGTCAATTTATAATTTCTTAAGGACCTCATTTAAAGATTATTATTCATTTCATATCACATATTATAATTTTATAATAATTTGTTAATAAAGTGAGTTCATATCATATGTTTTTGTCGAAGTTCGGTACATGAGTAAAAATTGAACTTGTTGGAAAAGAATTTTCCATGTAGTTATATGTGCATCATATACACAATAGTATTAATGTTTTAAATATCATATATATCCAGTATATAATCATTTTATACTATTCCATAGAATTTGGAGATAAAAAATTAAAATCACCGTTCATGGAGACGGTAGGCTGTACGTACGCATGAACGCTACTTTCATTTTTTTTCATATTAATGGAATTAAAACAAAATGTGAGAGATATATATATATATTATAATTCCAGAATTATATCCTTCATTTAGATGTAATATATTACATATATATCCATTATATATATGTACTTATAATAGTACATAACATTTGGAGATAAGAAATGAAATGTACCGTTCATGGAGACGGTAAGCCGTACGTACGCATGAACACTACTTTCATTTTTTTGTCATATTAATGGAATTAAAACAAAATGAGAGATATATATTATAATTAAAGAATTATATCCTTCATTTAGATGTAATATATTACATATATATCCATTATATATATATGTATTTTTAATATTACATAACATTTGGAGATAAGAAATGAAATATACCGTTCATCGAGACGGTTAGCCGTACGTATGCCTGAACGCTACATTCATTTTTTTTTTGTATTCAATGGAATTAAATAATAATGATATAAAGGTATATTATAATTACAGTAGGATATAATATATAATACCATTAATTCCATCCTTTATACTTCCCACATATGGCATTAACGAATCAAATCACTTTGAGGGGGCGGTAGTCCGCACTTCCTAAAATGAAGATATCGCGTTTACCCATAATGGAAACCATAAAGGTATGCCATAAATGAAAAATAAAGAAGCTTAAGTAAAACATAAACATATTATATATCATATATAAATATATTTACATCTTAATGGCCACCTTTTAAGGTGTTAAAATAATATTCAACAATCATCGTTTCGTGAGGCAGTAATTCGCCATCCACAGAAACAATATGTTCTTTAACCATTAGACGGAGGTGTGTGAAATTTTAGCTCTAATCCTTATTATAAACACATCTTATTATATTTAATATAATGGTGTTGTTAAAAAAGGTAATAAAACGATTTTAAAAGTTTGGAGAAGAAAAATTAAACAAAAGAACACAAGGGAAGACATTACCATTAAATCAGGTAACTCTCTTTGATTTGATGTCAAAGGCTTCCTTGGAAAGGATTCTGCCCAATGTGAGGATTCAATGATGAAGAGAGGGATGTGGAGAGATTAAATGGTCAGGGTTTGGATGATCCAACGGCTTGAGAGGTGTGTGTACGGTGGTAGAGTTGGGGGCCTTTTATAAGAGGAGAGGAGGGGCACTCTTGAAAGTTATAAAATATTACTTTATTATAAAATGTTTTTCGGATTTAAAAGGACCAAAAAGAATATATTTCTAGGATAAGGTTATAAGGTTTCGAAATCCACCCATAAAATAGGTTTGTGACAATTGTAAGACTTAGATATCACCATATCTTCTCATTTTATTTAAATCGTTCATTTATGAGGTAATCACTGCATCATCACGATGTCATAAATAAATTAATTTATTTAATATCTAAAAAATTATAAAAAATATAATGATTTAGGAAATATTTTTAAATTTCTAATGAATATTTATAGTAAAAAATATGACTTGTATAACCCCGTCTATAAATTTGTTTATTAAAACAACACATGTTTGTGACATTTTAATTTTAACTTCAAATAAAAAGGTATTAATGTCATTTTCCAAGAAAAGTGGCTCCATGGGGTCCCCAATTTGACCCATGGATTGTATGGGTCGGACAAGACTCATAAAATAAGGTTAGGACATGTTTCTAGGTCATTTCATATTATTAAAACATTATTTATACCTTAACGTACACTAATTACCTCTAATCGCGATTAAAACTTAAAAGTTACTATTCACCAAAAAAATTATTTTAATCCCATTGAACCAAAATTTACTTATTAATGACAACCATGTATGTTGGATTTTTGAAATTAAATACACATAGGTGGTGAAATTTCATTTAAAGGAAAAAATCAGTTTTTTAAGTACCACTTAGTGGTTTCACTATTCATCAAAAATTGAAGTTTTCCAGAAAAATACCAAAAATTCAGCCTAAGCTATATTTGATATTCCAAATTCAAAAATGATTTCTATTTTACAAAATTCAAAACATATAAGTTACATTAATTAATTTATTGATTAATTCTCACTGTCAGAGCAAATAGTGTGTTTTTATGAAACAATAAGTATCAAAAGATTGACACTATTTTAAGTCCAATTTCAAGATAAAATTAATTCCAATGACCACTATTGGATTAAATGGTAAAAATATATTATAATTTAACTTTAACACCAATTCAAAAGATAATATAATCATATAAATAAATTAGATTAAAAGGAGGTTTTGAATTAAAATACATCATTTCTCAGTATTCATTAAAAAATGAACTTTATCGGAAAATACCAAAAATTTACACAAAGTAAATTTTGATGTCCCGATTCTAAAGAAGAATTTTATTTTTTCAAATATAACACATAAAATTGTCAAAAAGTGGATTTAAAAGAGGTTCCTCATCAAAAGGCGGTTAATCGAACTTTTAAAGAATATTAGAATGTTTACTCTTAAAATTGGATTCATTCGCATCTTTAATCCTCTAACATTTATTGTAAAAATTAAAAATATTTGACAAACATATATAATCATTTTGTAGTTATTTTTATTCATTCCCGCCTTTACAATGGCTAGGCGTTATCTACAATTTAAAATAATATTATTTTATTATTAGAGTGCAATGTAAGATTCCCAAAAACTAATTGTTGTGTATTGGGTACACCATCGAGCATAGCGCCCCCTTTAAAGTTATATTAATATTTCATTCACAAATATGGACAAATGTTAAAATTTCATATTCCTTATTTACCTGGGGTGTTACATTTACACAACCAGAATTTATTTCATATTGGAATGTAATTGAAATAAGTCAAATTGAACTATTAATAGTACAATAAATTCCATTGAAATTGTTATTATATTACATTTTGGTATAAAATCATATTTATGTTTTTAAAAAATTATTTTTCAAAAAACTATATTTGATATGATTCTATATAATATTATAATAATTTTTTATTTCATTATATGGAATTTAATCTTCAAAAAATGAATTAAATGGTATACCTAGGACTTAAAAATGTTTTTAATGGGAATATTTTATTTTTTATCACAATGATTAGTAATAATAGTAAATGTTTATCTACACAGTAATGAATAAAATTATTTAATTATGGTTAAAACAATATGATAAGTTCTCAAAATCAACAAAAAAACATAATTTTATTTTATAGTATGTTAGTAATTCTAACATAACTACCAAAAATTATAAAATATGTTACTTTTGTGGAAGATTCATTTAATAATTACATTTATTTTATTTTATCTCATGAAAAATTACAAAATTTTATTAACTTTCATTTAATATCTCATTTATATCATTATATGGAAAATTATAATATATATATATATATATATATATATATATAAATGATTAATTTTATAATTAATAAATTTATTCTATTATATATTTATTTTAAATTTTTATAGATAATTTAAATCTCATGAACGTCTAAAAAACATCCACACCTCATCTGTACCAGAATTAAACTAATTAAATTAATGAAGTAAATAAAAAAAAGTGATATATTTAGGATGAAGTGTGGTTAACCAATATTTATTTGGGTAATAATAATTATAATATGGTTGTTTAATATTTTATATTTTTATTCAAATTTTATTATGATGCCTTTGATGTCAAGATAGGTGAATGCTCTCAAAAAATAACACATATTGTATTGAATGTCAAAATATTATTTTTAATTAATTATAAAATTATAAGGAAACTATCATTACTTAAGTGGATGGATAATTTAGGGCTTATAATTCAATTATCATGAATTTGAAACATTGGAATTTTAAAACTACATTCATGACTCTTAAATAGTTTATAATATGTTACAATAACAAAGGTTAATCAAGGATAACACGAGGCATAATACAATTTATAATGTTTTAAATAAAACATAAACATTTATAAAATTCATTTTCTGATTATATATCTACCAAATAAGTCTTATTCTATAATATTCGGTAGTTGGAATAAGATTTAAATGGTTTAGAAGGATATTTAATTTTGATATTTCGTGTACTTACAGGATTTCCTCCCACCTCACTTATAAAAGGGAACAATATCTAACATATCTTTAGAATACGATGTACCATTTACTTATTAATATATATAATAAAATACCCTTCCTCATTTCTTATCCACTTACTATATGTTTTTTTATACCATAAAACCATAGAATGAATTATTGTGGTTTAAGGAAAATAAGGATTTCCAAATAAGTTGTGTAACTCTTAATCAAGTTCATTCAATTTAAATTTTATTAATACTCCACCATTATCTCAAAAACATTGTCACATAATATCTTAAATATAATCTAGACAATATTTTTTTTATATTTATCTCACAAAACATATTCATCCAATTTTTCATCCTATGGGAAATGAAGATATTGCTTGTGAGTATGTATAGACTACCACCTTCACATTGTAATGTTATTTAGTTTTTCATAACCCAATAAAATGGATGGTAATTAATATATATTTAATGAATTTATATGTTATTATTAAATTATTATTATTATTATTATCAAGGATAATTTATTTCAAACATTCATTCCCTTGTATCTCATAGAAATTATAACATTGTTTGTGCGTACATGCGCAATACCACCTCAACTATGTTAAGTGATTAATTTTCAGGTCTACCTTTAAAAAATTATTAAAATAATAATTCAATGGATAAAGATGATAATTTTTTCATTTTTAATATTTTTTAAACTATTAATCCAAGAAAAATATGTAATTAACATATTACTAAATATATATTTATTAAATATTATTCATGTTAGATCTGATGTGAGCGTAATTATTTATCATTTAAACTTTAATGAGTCTTGTTTTAAAATACAAAGATAAATTTATATAAGTGGTGTATATATACCCCATTGAATAATTATAAAATAAATCAATATTTCATATAGTTAATAGATGTTTTTACCAATGTTTTATCTTTTAAGGGGGTTTGATTCAACTTTTTAAAAGTAGTATAAAATTATTTCATTGTCTTATTATTAATTGAGATTTTTTTTGTTTTTTGAAATAATTTTATAATTTATTCTCCGTAAACACCATAAATTTTCCATAATTCATGTTCTTTATGGGATTTCAATGTCGTATTGTTATTTCTCCTCTCATTAGTACATAAAAAAAGTGAATATTTTTTTAAAAAATCTACTTTATTTCCACATTGATGGATAAATTTTTCCTTCCATATCAATGTTATTTTATATGTTTTCATGAATATTAGTTTATATGGTGCGTTTTTTAATTAAGGTAATTTCCATCCCTATTTTACTTCATTTTAAATTTTTTTTAAGTAACTTTCAAACAATTTTATGAATAACATACTTTAGACTATTTACATAATCTAGGAAACAAATCTGTGTTCTTTATGTTTACTTAAAGTCCCTATTTTCCATCAATCAGGAATTTTCATTATTTCATTGTTAAATTAAAATCTTCAATATAGTGGTTTATAAAATTCTTTATATTTTGATAATTTTCTTCAAAAATTTTATCAAAATAAAAGTTGAATAATATTATTAAATAAATGGATTGAAATTTGAATGATATTTTTTATTTTTTTTCCATTAAATATTGTAATAAGGAATTTTTTTTTTTATTTTCCTCAAATTTTATATTTTATTTATAAAATGCTCATTTTTACTGCAAAACATCATTTCAGATTAATTAATTGTCTTCATTCGTTGTTTACTAATTTATTTTTTGTGGTCATTAAAATTGTTATGATCACATTCCTTATCACTCTACATCCTTTAATTTAGATTCATTTTATATACATGTCCATATTTTATGAATAATATTTTTATAATGTATCATTTCCACTTAATTTATATTGTTTCAATAGAATAAAACACAATATATGATCATATTTTATGAAATGTTATTATGAAATATATTTTATTGACTAAGAAATAATTTATATTGTTGATTCAAAACTGTTAATTTTTTTATTTAGGATTTATTTTTACAATGAATTATATTGAAAATAAATTCTATGAGTAAGGAAATGGATGTTCAAATTAGGGATATTTTATGATTATATATCTTATAGATGCATCAATGGGTCTAATGTCACAAGAATGATGTCATTCCATATTAAATGTTGATTTATTTTATACCAAACCATTTATCAATAAATGTTTGGTTGAGGCCATGATGGTAAGCTTCATAGTATTATGGGAGAGGCTTTGATGCTAAGATCATGAATTTATAAACTTATATATTCTGTTATTTTGAACTCATTTTCTATTACAAAAGTGATTTAAATGTATATATTTGACATAGAATAAATTTGGCACAATTTCTTTACTTTGAAAGATATTTGTTTTCATTATGCACTCTACCCAATAGATTGGGACTTATTTACTACTAACAGCTTTTATTATAAGAAATTCTAACATAGAATTTGATAATAGCCATTACTATTATTTCCATTCTACATGATATGAATAACGAATAAATATTGATATCTATGTATGAAATGTTTTTTTCATTTTATTTTTTGTTTTTCCTCTGAAATTTAGAAATCATGCAGGTATCTAGTTTACAAGGACTATTAAATTGATAAATTAATCAAGGAAAAATCGCATATATCTAATGAGTATGTAATAATTAAGAACAAAATATTTGCTATTGGATTCATGGGTTCTATAGTTATCTCAAATAATGTTTTGTATGTAGGTTGGAAAAAAGATTTCAAATGAATAGAGCTATCAAAAAAATCATAATACCTTAGATTATTGAAGAAAATTTAATGGAAATTAATTCCATGTATCAAAATGCATGATTAGTTTGGGATAGAAATGTGAGTTCCCTTTTTTATGGATGGACCTTATATGTAAGTGAATCTCCACTCAGTGCCATTATAGGGATATCCCAACTGAGATTTTGAATATATCAGATGTAAGAGATGAGTAGATCTTGGACATATTATCAAAACAAACTCTAGTAATGATTAATTTTCAATCCTATATAGAGAAAAAAAAATTTAGAGAACAATGACGAATGGATCATATGATTATTTTCCAAAAAAACTATATTGGGTTATGGAAAATAATCATATCCTATCTAAATTTTCTAACAATAATAAAAAACAGGATTTTAAATAATGATCATGAGATAAAGATCATAGGAGGAAAAATATATAACATTCAATGTTCCATTAATATCGGATGAATACCTAAGGTAAATTTTAAAATGGAATGGGAGCATGTTTCAAGTGTGGAGAAAACTACCATCAAGATCCTAATTGAAACAATTAAGAAAAAAACTATAATGTCGTGTTCTTTAACAATGATGAGTTGGCGGATTATTCAATCATCTGCCCCAATAATCAAATATGGCGCTAATAATTTTTCCACATTATAAATTCTTATATTAAAATAATTTTTGAATTATTACGAGTGTTAGAATCAATAAATAACCATTATTATAAAAATGGTGTTCTATTTGAAATTTTGTATGTTACAATGTTGATTTCAGGGTATTTATTTTCCACTGAAATTTATCTTCATAGATGGATTATTTATTAATAATTATATGACAAAATTCATTTAAATTATATCCATAATATTGGAATGTAAAAATTATAGATTGAAATCTATGTAATTATGGTAAACATATAAAATATACAGTCATGATTTTTTAGTATCATTCTAGGTAGTTTCATATGGGTATTATGATAAAAAAATCCAAAGATTGATCAAATAATATTAAATTGCATTGAAAATTTAGAAAATGTTACTTTTTGAAACCTATAGTAAATGAAATAAATCACCAAAAAATGGTTTTATGAGGATATTTTTGTGATAATGCATAGATGACATTTAATGATATAATGTGATATAAAGAAATGATCAATGGTGATGTTTAGAAAATTATTTAATATTTTATTTGGGAATCAATTATATTTTGAAATATATAATTAGGGAAAATAATTGTTCGGAAGTTAAATTTTCGTTCTGGATATATAAAATAAAATGATTGTGGTAGAACTAGTGAAAATAAATTATGATTTTGTGTTCAAATATAGTCAACATTATTTTAGGAGTCTTACAATGACCTTTGGAAACTATTATGATTTTTTAGATTACATTACATAATAGTTTATTCATATTTGTTGTTATATGACCTTGGGATTATAGTGACCCTACCTTTTCTAAAATTAACTATTACATCATTATAAAGATAAAAAATATAATAGTATTACACCATGAGGATGTATAGGTTTAGTGTATTTGGAAAACTAGGGCCAAAAATAACTTTTACAACATGAAGCACAAACATTTATTTAATTAATTCTTCCCTAGCCTCTTATTGTCTCTTGATATCTCCATAGTACGTGTAGTCACCTAAGGATATACATAAAAATGGGGATGATCTAAAATCCCAAAAAGAGGATAGATATGAACAATATAACTTTGGGTGAGAATAATCATAACATAGGAAAAGGATCATGAACCTAAGAGGAATCATTTATAAATGAATTTAAATGTGGCAATGCATAAAAAATGAAACATCATGTCCTAGGGGATAAATACCACACATAATTTTGAAAAAAATATATCATCTTGTTCACACATCAATTAACATTAAATCATGATATTCATCACTTTTTCTAATGCATTGGAGCGCTATATAATTCTAGGCTCACCCATCACACCCAAACATTCCTATTACGCAATATAATTCTACGAACAGAAGTCACGTCTGAACATTATCATTATAATGAATTCCACATAGAACATATTTGAAAAATTAAATTACCTATCCAATGTAAAGTAATGGGTTTCATATCATAAGAACATTCATAAACTATAGGTTCCAAAAAGAATGTGGGAATAACATACTTGACAAATTAACCATCATCATTGAGTGAGAAATAAAAGAAGTGTTTTTTAAAGAAGTGTACATTTGGAAAAACTTTGTTTGAAATAAACACCATTAAAAACATTTATATCCCAGAAAAGATAAAATAATGATTAAGAAATTATTTTTAAGGTGTGACAAAAAAAATAGTGTGAATGGGGGATAACCCAAAGAAATAATGTTGGGTTCTAGAATTTCCCCTTACCTTGTATCTAAATAATTTCTTCACATTAAAGTAATATATAACAAAGTTAGATTAATTAATTAACATCTCCATAACCTTTATTAAATTAATATATTTCATTATGTTTTCATTATGTTATTTTATGGTCCTTTGGATGAGATATAGGTTTTAAATCCATTGTCCGAGAATGTTTGTTTTTATGGTTTTCTTGAATGGTTCACTTGTATTCATAAATGGAAGTTCATGTAGAACATGGGTAAACATTCAGAACTTATATTAAATTTCATAATTTATATTCCATGAGTTTAAATTATCTTATAATTAATTTTGTTATATATCATATGGATGAATCATTAGTTTAAATTTAGTGATAATCATTTTGGTTAATTCGAGCAATTTTTCTACCATAACGAACTGGTTTTGTTTAACCATTTTGTAATATGCACATAATTTAGTTCCATAACATTAAATAGTATATAATAAATATAATATAATCTTTTTCAACTATAAAAATGGTTCAATTACCATATATAAAGGCAATAAAAGAAAACATAAAACATGTCATTCTTGAAGGTGATAAATTAACACCTCACGAACAACGTTTTATTTTCTAAAATAAAAAGAAGAGGAGAAGGGTTTGGATGATATATTATACCATTATTATCAAAACAATTCATGTATATTTGATATAATATAGTTTAAATACCATTTTGATGATGATATGTGGGGATACATTATTAAAAGAACTTGAAATTGAAAGGAAATTAAAGGAAAAGAGAAAGAGAGAGAAAAAAATTACCTATTGAATCTTCCCCTTGAGATACTCCTTAATAAACCTAGGATTGACTTTTCATGAGACCATAATCTCTTGGAAGTAGAATAGGGGCTAGGAAAAATTCATGAGTAGAGTTTATTCAAGGGATGAAACTTGAGTGGTGTGAGGAAATGATGGTTTGAAGGGTATTATTTATAGTAGATGGGAGAGTATTTTTCTAAATAGTTTAATCATTAGTTTATTAATTTCCACCAATATAAGAAATATTGATTATTAAATTAATAATAATAGTAAATAGAGAATTTTATTTCTATATTTGGGTGCTGACATCACTTGTGATGTCAGGAAAAGTGGTATTAAATTATAATGTATTTATACAGTAGATTAATGTGTTTTACTATTCACAAAAAATACAAGTATATCATAAAATTACCAAATAATTCACCCTAAACATTTTTTAATGTGTATAATCCAAAAATTAAGTACATTTTTCAAAAATAATTTTCTAAATAAGATTAATTTAATTTCTATTTAAAATCATAATTTACTTGAAAGTTAAAGTTTTTAAAACATTGGTTTACTTATTCCAAAACATAGGTAAATCATGCATTCAATTAAATCCTACATATTTACTATCACAGGTGAGGTTAATATTCATAAGGTTATATTAATAATTATATGGGTAACATTACTATTTTTGAGAGTATTTTATTATTCATCAAAAAATAATTTTATTCTATTAGACTCTAAATAATTTACTGATCGCAACCATGTATGTCAGATTTTCATAATTCAACACATAGAAGATGAAAAATTGTTTTTATTAATAACATAGTATATAGTACCATGATATGTCATTGTGATTTCTAATATTATTATACTATAACGAATAATTATAAGAAGGTATTTCCACTGAAAAAACATTGGGTCATTACTTTCTTCCCCCCTTATGAAATTTCATCTTCAAAATTTCATTTTACATAAATATTGAGGGTAGATCTCCTTCATCGCCTCCTCCGGTTCCCGAGAAGATTCTTCAAAAAAATGGTTCTTCCAAAAACCATTGACATGGTGGTTTTCATTTTGGTCTAGAAACTTTTCTCATCATTCCAGAATTTACACTCGTTTTTTCTCCAAAGAGAGATCATATTTTATTGTACAACCTTTGAGTTCAGTACATGTGAAGGATCTGGTATGTACTACCTCATTAGTGATGCATGAATCACACCATGAAGTTGAGACATATTCAGTGATAGTGCAAGACATTAGCTACCCTTTCTTTCGAAACTACATGACTCCCTTCATTGTGATATTTGAAGGAATAATTTATCTCTAATGTCAAACCCAAAGTCCCTTCGACAGTTGTCAGCATAGCTCTTTTACCGACTTTGAGGATCTTTGATTTGTTTCTGGATTACTTGAACCCTTTTTATCATCTCTTGAACAGTATTAGGTTCATGTAGCTTTCATTCTCCATCTTCAATCCAATAGGATGGAGTTATACATCGCTTTCCACACATAGCTTCATATGGAACAATCTGAATAATAACATTGAAGCTATTATTGTATGGCAACTCAACCAATGGGAGATACTGATCCCATACACCTTTTCATTATTAATTATAGGATTTTATAATGTCTTCAAGATTCTGAATATTTATTTTAGATTGGACATCATTTTGGGGTGATAGGCCATGCTGAAATTCAATATAGTACTCAACGAATTTTGAAGTCCAATCTAGGATTTAGATGTGGACATCTGATCATGATTAGAGACAATCGAGAGTGGAAAACCATGCATTCTTTCCACTTCCTTCACATATATCCTTGAATGTTTTCTAAGTGACAGATCTTCTCAAATAGAAATAAAATGAGCATTAATGGTTAGTTTGTCAACCACAACCCTTATCAGATTATTTCCCTTTGACGTCTTCGGGATACTAGTGACAAAATCCATTGTGACATTATCCCATTTTCAAATGGGAATAGGTAGTTAATGCATCAACCCTTTGGACTTTTTCACTAGGATTTTACTTGCTGACATACCAGTAACATTGAGAAATATTATGCGATCTCCCTTTTCATGTTATTCAACCAGAAATGTTCAAGGAGATCTTGGTACATTTTCGTGTACTATGATGGATAGATAATGTTTAGCTATGTGCACTATCCAATATCTAATTCTTTATCCCAGGTGATGAAGGCACACAAAGGCATGTTCCAATCCTAATCACACTGTCATCATCAATATAGAACTCATATTGCTTCCCTTCCTTTTCTATATTCACCTCCTTCTATAACTATAGATCTTCAATTTTTTCCTCCTTAATCATCTCATGGATTGATGGTTGTGAAATCATTTTCAAGGCATGACTCATGGATACCATCTCTAGATCATGCATCAGGTAGTCTTTCTCATGGATCTACAATTATCATGAGTCGTATGCTATCACATTATCAATTTCCATGAGTACACAAACCAATAATTTCATTGAATCGTCAATATATATCACAATACATTATCCACTTTTTAGTTGTGTGAGTACAAGTGCAGTGATCATCCTTTTAATTAGCTCCTAGAAGTTTCCCTAACATTCCTCCTTCCAGAAATACTTTACCAATTTCTTTATTAACATTGCTAATAGGTTTGACAATCATGATAAATTTCTCACAAAACATGGTTAGTACCCAGCTAATCTAAGAAAACTACGGATATCTGCGACACTAGATGGCCTTTTCCATTCCTCAATATTATTTTTTATGGGACCACATAAATTCCCTCAATTGTGATAACATGTCCCTTGAAGGTGACTTTCTTCATAAAAAAGTCACACTTTCTAAACTCGGTGTACAACTTCTCCATTCACAATGTCTCAAACACAAGTCTTGGATGTTCTTCATGTTCCTCCATTATCTTAGAGTATATGAGAATATCATCAATAAAAACTACCTCAAATTTGCCGAGGTAATGTCAAAACACTCTATTAACAAGATCCATGAAGATTGTGGGGGAATTAGTAATTTTGAAGGGAAAACGTAGAAACTCATAGTGACCATACATTGTATGGAAGGAAATATTCTAAATATATTATTTATTTAACTTTACTATTGATATCCAGAATGAATATCAACCTTTGAGAAGTATTGAGATCTTCTAAACTAATCAAATAATTATTCAATCATTTTAAGTGGGTACTTTTTCTTTATGGTGATCTTGTTTATTTTCCGATAATCGATACACAGCCACATTGTTTCATCCTTATTCCTCCAAAAGTCCACTGGTGCACCCCAAGGTGGTGCATTAGGGTGTATGAACCCTTTTTATGGACTCTCTTATAGCTGCTTCTTTAACTCCACCAGTACAATATGATCCTTTCCATTGGGACACATTGAGATAGGAGTAACTTTGGGTATGAGATCAATTGATAACTCTGCCTCGCGTTCTAGGGGAAGTCCGGGTAACTCTTTGGGAAATACATCACTATATTCCCTCATGATGGGAATTTCGTAAGGTTGGAGCTTTCTATTGACTCAACCATTTGTTTGAGGTATCCTTATTCATAGGGTATCAATACCCACAAGATTAATGTATTTTTCAAAGTAGATTCGTGATATTCCTTGAATTTTTAGAGGAGAATGAGATGGTTTGGAATATGAAAATATATTTCCTTTTCCTGATAGCTAATATGTGCTCTATATAACAAGAACCAATCTATTCCCATTATAGCGTTGAATTTCACCAAGGGAAGTATTACAAGATTCACTGAAAAAATATTCCCACATATGACAATAGGAGATATTTCAAACACTTGGGTTATAATGAGTTCAACACATGGTGTTTTTACTGATATATCTACTTCACGATTTCAGGGCTTCGAATATATAATTCTAGAAAACTATCAAGATATAATTAAATACTTATTACTAGAATCAAATAAGACTTTTTCTATTGTTTTTAGAATATGAAGTATACCTTGTACAACTTCATTATCTTTCTCCACTTTCATAGTAGTGATGGAATAATCCTTCCATTGTTCCTTTGGCTTTCGTGGATGTAGACATTGATTACCATCAAGGATTTGAGGTTTAGTGCACTAGATTTCTTAGTGCCATTACTCCCTACATTTATAGAATTGAACCATGGTTTGTTCTCTCCTTTCTTCCACCACATTCTCCTTTATATCACATATTCCAACACTATTGAGCATGGTTTCTTTATTTCCCACACATGAATCGATTACCTATCCCTTTGAGTGTGTTCCCATGATGAAATTTCCCACATTTTTTGCATGTGGGTCATTGAAATTTCTTTCCAACTTTATCATTAGAATCTCTTGCTTGATATTTAATCTTTCATTTCTTATCACCATAGCCATGGGACCATTCTCCAAACACCATCTCTATATTGAGATCGCACCGGTTGTATTTTTCATTACTCTCAAAGTCTCGAATTGAAAAATAATTTCCAAGGTGTGGATTTAATACACTAAAGAGTCAATAAATTCTGTTATCACTGTTGATAACAATACCTGAAGATTACCTGGAAATACTTATGAAACTCAATTTGTAGGTTGTGATATATTCCCATTCATTTTTATTAATCTCTTTGAATTCTCTCTCCATATTCTTGTGAAGAGTTCTTGGGAAATACTTGTTAAGAATCATTCTCTTAAAGTCTTCACATCCCATTTCTCCAATATCTCCACATGTCTTGTTGTTCTTAATCAAATCCCACTATTGATCGACCCCTCTATCTAAATTATAAATGGATAGTGTAACCTTCTCCGTCTCAGAACACTGATGTATAGAACGGATCTTCTCCATGGATTTGACACACTATTCTGCAACTAGTGGATCAGAAGATCCACTAAACGTCTGTGGTCATTGCCACAAAAAACACTTGATATCCAATTCCTCTCTCTTAGATGAACGATGGCGCTCCCCATTATTCTATTTATTTTTCATAACCTAAGATAAATGGGTAAGCATAACCATAATGTTTTGAATTCCATCTTAAAAATCATTGGGGATGTCGTTCGGGGAATTACTGCATTGGCCCTCGCATGAGTTGTTAGCCTTGTTTCTCAAATTTCCCACCATTCTCTAAAATATAAAAGATTAGAAAAAAAACATAATTCAACAATCCAGTATTTATTAACTTATTAATTTTTATAATTTTTTACCAAAATCAAAACTTATTGGATCCCTATTTAAATCTTCATGTGTGTATATTTTTACTTAGTCTCGTACTATAGGTTTTGTCTAGTGTTTACTAATCCTAATTCCAAAATTAACTAAACCTTTCCTCTGATACCAACTATAGTGACCCTACCTTTTCATAAATTACAATAAAATCATTATAAATATAAATAATATAATAGAACTTAATCACAAGGATCTAGAGGTTTAGTGTGTTGGAAAAACATGGAGCAAATATAACTTTAACAACATCAAGCGTAAATATTATTTTACTTCCTTATTCTCTAGATTTTTAATGGCTGTTGACCTCTCCTTAGTATGTGTAGTCACCCAAAGATATACATCAAAAAGGAGGTTATCTAAAATCCTAGTAAGATGATAGATATGAACAATATAAAATTTGGTGATAATAATCATAACATAGGAAAAGGATCATGAACATGAGAGGAATCATTAATAAAAAACATGAAACATGGAAATGCATAAAAAATGAAGCATCATGTCCTAGTGGTTAACTACAACACATATTTGTGAATAGAGATATAATCTTTTCCCCACATCATTAATCTTTAACTCATTAAATTCATTACATTACACAATTCATTAGAGCTCTGTATATTTCTTGGTGCACCCGTCACACCCAAACATTCATATTCTTCTATATAATTCCGAGTGCAACCCTCACAACATAACATTATCATTATCATGAAATCCATATAAAATATATTTCAAAAATGAATATATATAACCCATATAAAGTAATGGGTTTCATCTCATAATAACACATTCATAAACTTTGGGTTCTCAAAAGATAGTGTGAATACCATACTTGACATAATAAGTATCAAACTTGAGTGAGAATTAAAAGGTATGTTTTGGAAAGAAGAGCTCGTTTGGAAAACATTTATTTGAAATAAAATCTAGGGAAAAAATTTATATCCTAGAAAAGGTAAATTAATTATGAAAAAACTATTTTTACGTTGTGGCCATACCAAAAATGGAGTGAAAGAGGGATAACTCAAAGAAATAAAGTTTGGTTCGAGAATTTCCCCTTAACTTGTATATGAATGCTTTATTTAATTTCTTCTCTTGTATAACCACATTATATTCGTTAATTAATAACACCCAAACCATGTTTACATTAATAAGGTTCATTATTATTTCATTAGGTTATTTTATGGTCCTTTTATGAGTTATAGGGTTTAAATCTATTGTTTTGGAATGTTCATTTTCATTGTTTTCTTGAATGGTTCAATTGCATTCATAAATGGTTGTTAATGGCGAATGTGGGTAAAAATAAAGATCTAATATTAAATTTTATTAATTATATTCCATTATTTTAAATGATATTAAAATTTATTATGTTATATACCATTTTGATGAATCACTAGTAAAAATTTAATGATGATCATTGGGGTTAATTTGGGAGATTTTTCGACCATAATGAACTTGTTTTGTTTAATAATTTAGATATACATACATATTTTATTACAAGAAAAAGAAATAGGATATAAAAATATAATATAATCTGGTTGAACCAAAAAAATGGTTTCATGTCCAGACATGAAGATAGTAAAGGATAAAAGAAAACTTGTCGTTCATGAAGATGATAAATTAACACCACATGAACAACATTTTCATTTCTAAAATAAAAAATCAGGAGAAGGGGTTGGAAGATATATTATAACACTAGTATAATAAAATTATAGTTTAATTGAGATAATTAGGTTAGCATTCCATGTTTATAAGGATAGGTGGTAAGAGTTTATGAAAATAACATGAAATTTAAAGGAAATTAACGGAAAAGAGAGGGGGAAATTACATATTGAATCCTCCACTTGAGATCCCCCTTATAGAACCTAGGCTTGGTATTTTGATGAGCCCAGAAGCTCTTGGACCAGGGATAGTGGATAGAGAGGATTCATGGGCAGATTTTATACAAGGCATGAAGCTTGAGATTTGTGAGGAAATGAGGGAGGGAAGGGTGGTATTTATAGTAGAGGGAGAGGGGTTTTCTTAATATTTTAATCATTATTTAATTAATATCCACCAAGATAAGAAATAGTGATGATTCTATTACAATGAATAGAAAATAGGTAATGTGAGTAATATATTTTGTTGCTTACATCACTTTTGATATTATGAATAATTGGTTGAAATTATAATGTATATATAAGGTAAATTAATGTCTTTTACTATTCACCAAAAATTCAAGTATTTCAAAAAAATCAAAAAAAATCATTCTAACCATTTTTCAAAGTATAGAATCCAAAAATGCATTCCATTTTTCAAAAATAATTTTATAAATTTGATTAATTTAAATTTTAATTAAAAACATAATTTATATGAAGAATACAGTTTTTAAAATATTTGATTACTTATTCCTAAACATAGTTACATCAAAATTTCAGTTAAATTATACAAATATAATATCATAGGTGATGTTAATATTCATAAGGTTGTGTTAATATTCATAAGGATAACATTTAAAATCATAATTTTATTTTACAATTCACCAAAAAATATGTTTGTTCTATTAGACTCCAAATAACGTTCTGATCGCAACCGCATATGTCAGATTTTAGAAATTCAACGCATAGAATTGGAAGAACTGTGTTAAATGATTATCTAGTATTTAGTAACATGATAAATAATTGTGATTTATGATTTTATTATACTGTAAGTTATAATTATAAGAAGGTATTTACATTGACAAAACATTCGGTCGTTATAGTGATAACCATTTAAATTGTAGACAAGATGAATTGAATTGCATCAATTTATGGATAATGTGGTCAATTAAAAGATGATTTTTGTTCTTTAGGCATGAATAATTGAACATAAATATTCCCATAAAGGTATGGAATCATAATTATGAAACATAATGATATCATGTATGTTAATTTTATCATATATAATAACCTGATGGTAAATTAATTTATCAAACTCACGAAAATTGAAGATAAATATATCGCGATTTTTGTGGAATGTAACTCTCAACTACAAAGGTATGATTTTGGAAACACATTAGAATGTATGATTTTAATATAGGTACATGTAAAATATGCTTCTTAGAAAAATCCTTGACATTAATGTTCATGATAAAAAATATATATTATTTTATTAATGAGTTATGATATATTTAATTTAGGAATATGGAATTAAAATAAAAAGCTTGAAATTTTTGTAATATGATGATATTATAATACTCTAAGATTATATTATATATATTTCTTTAAAAAAACATTATTCATTAGAATACCACACACCAAACCATTAACTTAAACAAATTGTGAAATGATATTATTTAAATATAAAAATATTAACCAATTCATTTGGTTGATGGGTGTGATTAGAAATTAATATATTATAATTTATATGTAATATAATTTTTCCTTAATTAAAATAATAGATTCAATTTATAAATTTAATATTTATATAATATTTTTTAACAATCAAATAGTATGAGCAAAATCATTTAACACATTAAAGTAACTTTTCTTTAACAAAATTTTATAAATAATTCTATACATTTGAAATTAAAATTACTTTATAATAATTTTAAATTTATATCTTACAAATTCAACTATATTTTTGAAATCATCCATAAATATTATCTTTTGGTGAATTTTGGTAATTTTTATGGAAACTTTTGGTTCTAAGTGAATACTGAAAATACCAATTTTGGAAAAAACGGTCATTTTTTATTTATATATAAAGGTATATTAGTTTTTACATTTTAATTGAAGTCATAGAAGTGTCTTTGAATAAATATAATCCAATTATGTCTATGGGAATCTAAATTATAACCAAGGTAATGGCTAAAAAGGAAAAATAAAGTTAAATTTTTATAAGGTATCAAAATCAGCCAAAAACATTATTTTACTTATTGGGTTACATGAATTATACAATTACCATACTAAAGAATAAAATATTGATATTTTATCTAAGTTTCCATCAATTATAAATTTTATATTCTTATAAGTGAAGAAAATTTAGTAAATGTCTCCCTCACTGTTTTAATACAACATAAATGTTTTTCTGTGGATAAAATGAAGATATGGATGTGTAAAAATTTTAATTTTTATTAATAATAAATTAATTTTTGTTTTTATGTTTTTTAGTTTCTAGATATATTATAATTTATTTTAATGTTTTTTCTACACAATTATTGTGTAATAATTTGCATAATTGAATAAATGATATTAAAACCCTTAACAAAAATATATAATTTTTATGAATTATGGATTCCTTCTAATTTATTAGAAAATGGTAATGATTAATTTATGGTTATGGTTTTCATATCCACATTACTTTGTAATATATATTCTTATGTTAAAAGTATATTTGTGTGGTTATGAAAATAAACATAAAATAATGTTTATAAAATTTTTTAATGTCAAAAATTAGATTATTACATTAATCATAACTATGAACATTGGTATGGTAACATGTTAATAAATTAATGAATTTTTCATTTATATGGAACTTATAATTTAGAAAATTACTTTCATAAATCATATAGAGTGAATCAATTGTGTCAATGGTTATGTTTAAACATTTTTAGAATGGAGGTTTAGCAAAAAGATAAGGTTTAAAATGGAAACTAACAATTTTAGAAAAATAATTTATGAATATATTTTGACCATTGACACATTGTCATCAAATGTATGGTAATTGGGAGAAAAATTACTTGAGTTCAGAATGTATTATAAATTTATATTTTTTGAATTTACAAGGCTTCCATCCACCTAACATGTAAGAGGGGACCCCTTTTCCTCACTTCCTCAGAATTAATGAGCCATTTTATTTATCCATGATCAACGAATATACATTACAATAAACGTAATCCACCTCTTATAGATTTTTTCCCCTATAATGATCTGAAAAATTCATATTCTCTAAGCTAATGGAGGATCTAAAAATGATAGGTATAACTATTAAACGATAATGTCTTATTCATGATGATATAATAACAGAAGTATGTGATATGTATGTAATATTTGTTATAAATATGTTAAAATATCATTATTAATATCATATTTCATCATATGTGAAATGACTGATAATTTCCTTTTATAATTTTTTACACACATTAGGGAGAAAGCTAGAAACCCTAGAGACAAACCACAAAACCATCATACACCGAAGGATATAGATTAACTATTAAAATCTAGTTTGTTCCTATTAGAATACTAGACCCCATATATTTTCAATTTGAGGCCACACACATTAGTATCTTGGTTGTCGGTGATCATGAATTCAAACCAATAATCTATCTGGTCATATGATTGAATGTAATCCTTCATATATCTTCCTTTCATTGAAACCCCTTTTGAGAATGAGGTTCTTCTTTTTGATCGAATGAGAGTGATCATTATTTGTTTCCACTAGTATTATTATTTTGTACATACGGTCTGTGATATCTCTAGAGGACTAAATTAAAAAGGCATCCACCTACATTTTTTCTCCCAAATGGTTGATAAGATCTCATGATGACCCCTTAAAAGTCTCATTTCCTTCCTTCCTCACTTGATGGTCCAACCACAATAATACCACATTTTTTGGCAAGATCTTTCACTATAGAGTATCCATGTGTCTGATTAAATTCATATATCACAACATTTGTTTTTTATCCTTATACACCCCACATTTATATTCCTGGTCGATAGGAGTGGAGATATAGTCCAATTCCTTAGGACTCAGATTTGATACTGATTTTGCCTTATTGGGAATAGCGAGGTAACAATAGTCTTTTTTCCTTTTGAATATTCACATCTTAACCAAGATGTAGCTACTCGAGTCCCTAAATCCCTTCCAACCCATCTTTCTCCTAAATATTTTAACCACTTATTATTTCTAACCCTCTTATAATTCTTTAGAACCAATAACACCATCACATGACTCTATATTGTCCTTGTCCATCCTTGAAGATATCTTCTAGCATAGGATCACATTAATTTAGAACAATCCCATTATATTCCATTTTTTCAAACCTAATAATAAATATTAATAAAGACATGTTACCTATTCAATTATACCTATTCTTAGAAACCATACACTATACATCTCCATGAATCTATTTCACTTGTAATTTGAATCTATACTTCATTGTCATTTCCACTTCTATATTGCATAACCCCTACAGAAGATCCCTAATTCATATTATAGGTGATATGTTCCCCAACACCAACAATGCTATCATTCTTGCCCCCCATTATATCCAATGTAAAATTTTTTTCTATCTTGGGATCTACAATATCATTCCTCAATTGGTTGAAAATATCATCCACCTTCGGGGTAATGGTCTTGTGGTTTTGTTCCTTCGATGTGGAATTTTCGAAAATTGGACGGCCATTATCCACCATGTTCACTATTGAAGTTACAACCTTCTTAGTTCTAGTTAACTATTGAGTCAAAAAAAAGTACCTAGATAACCTCTTTAGAATCATGATGGAATTTTTGAACATGAAGTCATATTCTCTTATAAAAAATATAGTAAACCAACCATTAATCAAAAACAACATCTTGTTTGCAATGATATTATTCTGCAACATTTATCTAAATAAACTCCACTGAATGCTTGGATACATCCAATTCAAAACATATACATGGAGAATTAAATGAAATAACAAGTTTGTTCTACTATCTGAGTAACTAAACTAGCCAACCATGTTTCCTATAAGATAAATAATTGTGGGATTTTGAAGTGGTAGTGTACATTTCTAGAAATGTACAAACAAGGTTATAAAAGGCACATCTCATTTCATGTGAAATTTTTAGTACCACTAGAAGAGATATAAGTGGATCCTATTTCATATGGATGAACCACTTTAAATAGTATTGGCTGAGGTATTATAAATATGAAAAACATATCTTAAAATTCCACATGTTAGGAAGACCCAAATTCACACATCCCTACAAACCCTAGAAATCAAAGACGAACCAATCGAAGGTATAAAATGAGGGTCAATAAGAAATTAAATTATCCACCAGAATCATGTACAGAATGATGAAGTAATATATTAATTCATAGGATCAAATAAATATTTTGGGTGAGCCCTTGAAGAGTCTTGTAACCTTCGGGAAAATTTAAATAGGTAAAAATTCTTATATGGGAAGGTGGCATGTCCTTCAGAGAAGTCACAAGAAAATCTCTTCCCCCATTACCTTGGATGTTGAGTGGGAGGACGGGCTCTAGCTATAATGGGTATGGAATCTCCACGAGTGAACAAAGAATAGAGAATGTATCTCTCCACATGTATTCTCAATCTCTAAGAATGTGATATATCCTATGTAAAATGAAAACATCTTTTATCATATGTTTAGAATACCCCTCCAAAATATGACATCATTAATTTTTGACCACCACCATAGAAGTGTGGTTCTTATATTGTATTCAATTAATATATATGATATTTATTACATATTTATGATTTTGAGAAGATAATATCTTACTTATCTTCTGACTCTTCAATCCATTATAAAAGGATTACATCGTTTTCTCGTACCTGTGAATTACTACATCCACAAAGTGTTGAGATTCATTTTTCATGTATTCTATTAGTGATTGATTAAAAAAGAATTTAACATATAAAAATGATTAATATTTCATGATTAATATTATTTTCAATATAAAATGTAATCCAATATTCATGGACTATAACTACCAATCTATAATCTGTATGTAAATTGGAACCATTGGCACCCAGGAAGAATTTGTTAATAGGAAATTCCTAGTAAATTATTAAAAAAATCATATAGCTGAATCCAAATTAGAGAAAATTATTATACCTCTTTAATTGAATGATAATAAATATAATTTTCTAATACTTTTTATTAATAACACATACATGGTAAGTTGAACTTGAGGAATGATTACTTTTATCTCATTTCCACTTCATTGAGGCATGATTAAATTTTATCACCTTATTTTTTCCACAGTTTATATAATAATACATTAACATTTAACATCTTGTACCAATATCTTTTCATTTTATTCGATGTTTTTATTCATTTTTTATTTTATATGGGTATTTTTTTTCTGATTTTAGAAAAGAAATAATGATTACTTTTAGAGTCTCATTGTTAGTTGATAAGTATTATGTTTAATTTTTTTTGAGATAATTTTTTAATTTATTATCCTTAAAAAAATTATTATAATATATTATTATTATTTATTGGGATTATATGTTTTCAAATGATTCATATTTTCATCAATATTTATATATATCATGAAATTATTTTCAACAAAATTTGACTTTATTTTCTCTTTAGATGATGACCTATTTCGTCCATATTCATGATCATTGATATGTTAATAATAATGTTCTATTATATGATTAAATTATTTTTTATTTCTTTTAAAAATATTTAAATATATTTTCAATTATTTAAAATTAAACTTATTGTATTATTTTCAAATTGGTTGTTTTTATCACAAATCAACCCACTAAGGCCCACCTAGCTAGTGATGGCCTGACACTATAACCACGCCTCCAATAGTCCAAGGTCTAGAGAATAGCATCATGTAGGCACATAAATAACATGTAAAACCTTAAGATATAAGATTATAAAAATGAAAAAATATCCCTACACTAGTATAATTCATAAATAAAAAGAAAAAATACTGAACATGAATGAATTTAAATAATAACCCATCAGAGTATATGATGATTTCTGAAATGTAATGGGCCAAATAAAATCTCACCATAACTATACAAGATTCTATGTGACTAGAAATAAGGGGCTTACTATCAAGGTGTAACTTGTTGTATCCTTCTATGGTACATCTAGAACAAAAAACCTCCACATGTTACTAGATCTACTATAAATTCATAAATTTAAATATTGTCTTCAAAAGACAATGAACATGATGGAATAGCCCAAGTATGGGTGATTATAAACTTATCATGAATAACACCGTAAAATAAATAAACATAAAGAATCATTGAGAGAACACGCTCAATATCACTATGGCGCGTCAGTCTGGGAGATTGGAAATAACAACCTCAATATTATCAATGGTTGGAATAATCTGTTAAATTAAAATCATATCCTGGCTTCCAGCCTATGATTCTACCTGAGGGCCTAATATTACAATCATTTGAGAAAAAAATTCTCTATTCCAATGAAAATTGATTGAACTAATCTAAGATTTCACACTCATTGGACACTTAGATTCATGGTTTGTTCTAAAAATTACATGATATCAATACACATAAAAGAGATCACACCTATAGACCGTATGGGATACCTAATCCTATTTAGAATAACCCACTATGAATGGGATTGTATGCTATGGATGATAGAAATGGGATAAATGTCCTAATGTAGGGTATGTTGAGAGATTATCTCACACTTGGTCATATTGTGTGATACCTGACTCTATATATAACTAACCCTTAGAGTGTATCACTCATTATATACACTTAAAGGTTTTCCACACCTTAAACACATCGGAATAGGCTAGGGGAATGCACCAATGATAATATTATTATTGTACTATGGAAATAATAATGCTAAACAACCCTAAAAGGGAGTACACATATTGTGCATCTGTGAAAAAACATCTCCCACCATGTCTAGACCTACCAAGGTAATGTTTGTGTATTCCAGTCATTTCTTATGTACTCTAGTAACCCATGTACTCTAGTAATTCGAATTCCCATATAGAAATAGGTACACACCGAGTAAGTGGATTTAGGTCACAAAACATGTGAACTGGAAACATGCCTTGTGATATTTGTATTCACACGTAAATCATGTCTTATAAAATACCTAGACATTAATATATATTTCAATTGAAATAAATTTAATTTTTTGATAGCTTTCTATGCACACAACACCAGGATTAAACGAAATGAGATACTCTATTATTTAAACATACTCTCGCCTCACAAAGACGATTTAAAATTAATTTCTTCCACATTATAAAATTTCTTTTAAATAATAAACTTAATTTTTTTAAATAGTCATATTAAAATATAATTATTATGATTTTTTGGGTTATTCTTAAATTATTCATTTTGTGAGGAATTGAAAATAATAGTGGAATTATATTGAAAACAACTATTTTATTTAATTAATTTATAATAAAAAATGACTTTTTAATTTTACAATCATTCAATTTTGTATAAATTAATTCAATTTAGTTCATCACAATAATTTTAATATTGGATTTAGATATATAATAATTTTATACTTTTGATCATTTTCACTTGAAAAACACTCTTTCTCATCATGTCGGTAGGATTAATTTTAAATTTAAGTTTTCAAATTCTATTAATTGAACATTGAAAAACGGTTTCCATGTCATTAATTATAATAATTTATAATTTATAAATATGTATATCTTAGTATCTCACCAAAATAAATAGTGTGTGCTGTAAAATTTTATTACCATGGTTATCGTAAAAATCGGTTTACTAGGGGATAAACTAATAAAGATAAGTGAGACTGACCTATAAAATTGGTTGAAAACTATTTTATGGACATAATTCAACCATTGTACCACTAATGTTTATTAATGACCTTATTTTAATCTTTATAAATATGAGAAACATTAGGTCCTTCAATTATTTTTAAAAATACCATGTGTGTCATCTCCCCCACTTATATAATGCCACACCTCTCTGATCGTCTTTAAACCCTCAAACCTCCTTGTACTGGTAATTATATACCCAAATAACCCCCCAAAATCCCTCTCATATAACTAGAGTCCCTTTCTTTGGCATAAACATAACCTAGGAATGTATTAATTGAAACCTACTAAGGATTCGAGATGAAGAGGCAACATTATTCAATGAGCATCCTTATTTTATTTTTCCCCACCACCTCCAATCATTTTTAAACAATTATGATATAATAAATACAATATATTACATATATTGGTATTTTTTAACATGATATTAATAACCAAAAACCATATCCACTTCCAAAAAATTTGTTATAAAATTGTTGTTCGTGTATACGATGGACTATCGCCTCGTGAACAGATGTCATTGGGTCTTCCTTTAGAACCTTTACTGGATGGGTATAATGATATATCTGACGTATATATATGATATATATTGAATATTTATACATTGGGATTAATTATATATATATATATATACATATATATTTACCTTCCTTTTCATATGAGATTTGATAATGTTTCTTGTGTATACTGCAGACTACCACCTCGTGAAGCGATTTGGTTTGTCTTTCATTAAGACATCACCTGGATAGTGATAAGGATATCTTTAATGATTATATTTGATTTAAAGGAAATTATTATGGTATTCATAAAAAATTTATAATTATTTAAATATAATAATAAAATTTATTTTTCATAACTTTTCCCCCACTTAACAATGATAACATGATTCATGTATATGTAGACAACCACCTTGTTGAAGCGATGTGACTCTTTTTTAATCACCAAAACACATCAATGATATATATATATATATAATGTTATATATGACATTATTATAATTTTACAAATACTATATATTATTTTCCTTATTTTAATAATGATCATTGGAAAATGGAAAAGTTACTCATGTGTACGTACAACCAACCATATCCATGACCATAACATGCATTATATTTCATAAAAAACATTCCTTATTGGTTTTAAACAAATAATTAATGTGATTTAATTAATTATTATTACTTTTGAGATTATTAAACTATGTAATATGTGAAAAAACCAGACATATAATATAAAACTATCATGAATAAACAAGGAAATTAACATCTGACACGATGAAAATGAAGATGGTTTTTACCAAAAAACTGCTAAAATGTTATAAAAGGATCATATCTGATATTGTAAATTTTAACATGGTCCTTTTTTAAAACATAATGTTTTTAAAACCACTATACAATAGGTTAAATTATATTCCACACAAAGGAAGTTTTAGGTAAGGGATTTCATCACAATTTATTATCCATTGATTCATAACGGTTATTATGAAACAATTCACATTTATGTGTTATATGTAAAACCCATTTAATACATGTAATATAATTATTTATTCATAAATCAAGGTATTTTATATTTCAATTTTAAACATTTCATCTATATGGATTTTACATGTAAATTTCCATGTTGGAATGTTATTGGGTAATATCACTTTCTTTTTTGATTGTCAACTTTTTATTTAAATCATCAATTTCCTATAATCATTTTTCATTTGAAATTAAATTTCTCTATTATATCCATATTCTTTTTGGATAGATATTATTATTTCATAATCTTTATAACATTTTAGTGTATGGTGTTTACATTAATTGTTATTTGATTAAGATGAGAAATATTGTCAAATCTATATCTTTTCTAAATGTTGATATTTGATGATAAAAAATATTGATTCATGAATTATACAAATTATTCAATATATAATGAATTATTTGTACTTTTATTGATGGTTTGTAAACATTATAATATAGAATATAGATACATAACTAGTTCTTATGCGAAAATTTAGTTAGGAAAATTAATTGGGTTTCTTCATATAGCATTTAAATTATCTTTTGAATGGTCGTGATAGTAGAGGTATCATGATCTTTGGGACCATGGAATTAAATAATTATGAATTTACTTAATTTATAATTCAATTATAATTATCCCAGTGATTTTCAAAATGATATTATTCCTTTATACATTTCATTCTCATATTATTTATTATATTTCATGAGTTTCAGTTGTTTACATTTACATGTTGGTTATGTGATTCTTTTTTATCCTTTACATTTTGATTATTTATTAAAACTTCCTGAAAACCCCTTATTTATATAACACTAAATATTCATTTTATCTCACCAATTTTTATACATATAATCAAGATATGAATATAAAATCACTTAAAGAGTTTTCAAGGATGTATTTCATTGGTTGTAGTCATGTATTATGTATATTTTATACTCTAAATGTAAAATTTGTATCATGTATGCATCTGGTTCTACAAAACATCTAAATTGTTTATTCCTTGCCAATTTTATTTTAGTGTCGATGAAAATTTAATAATTTAAGGTTCCAACTCTATGTTAATGGAGTTATGGTAGTTATAGTTGGTATTAAAAGAAGTCTAGTAGAAACCATGAGAACTTTATTTTGGAGAAAATATATTAGGGAACATAACCCTATGATAGCCTTTTAGGATTATAATAGAAAAAACATCCAAGTGTTTTTAAAATATATATATTAGGTAGTTTTACCTAGAAATATATCCCTATTTGTAAACTAAATAGGGATTTGGTTATAACATAGAGGTACCTAGGGATAAGAACTCTGAAATAGGAACATTAGGATGTAACTAATATTTTCTTGGTGCATGGTAACATGCCTTACTGTGAACCAATTTTGACACTCCTAGGGGATATGATTAGGGTAATTTAAATTTAATTTATTAACCATTATGAAGGGTTTTGAAATAATAATCTCTTTAAAGAAAATAATCATAGGATTTTGATATTAACAATGCATATATTTTAATTTATGCATTGTTTTTCACTATATGTGGAATTATACATTGTGATTTAAAATTCATATCTTTATGATCTAATCCAGTATATTCCGGTGTTTAAAAATGGTTATTATAAGGATGAAGGGTTTCAATACTCATAGTCAATTTGTATATTTCCCTAAAGTTGAAGTCAACATATCTAGTATTAGAACTTTTATAATTATAGTTATATTGGGGATACACAATCGGGTTATAAAAAATAACCTTTCTCAGATGCTAATATCTATTACATAGTAATATTCTCATATTCTTGATAATTATGTCAAAAAAACCCACATCATTTAGTTGGAGTACTAAATTTATTATACCCAAAGAATGGATTTTATCTATAGATAAGATATTTATTGCCTTGGGATGTAATTAAAAAGAAGCAGGTTACTTCTTTAGTATTTTATCTCAAAGGTGATACTTATTAGTGGTGGTCACTAATACAAAATACTATAGAGGAAGATGAAATAGAACTCATGGAATATGAATATTTTAGGGATACATTCATTGAAAAATATTTCTCCCATGAAAAACAAATTGAAATTATGATAAGGTTACATTAATTAACAAAAAGGGAAGGATAAAGTTTTTCTATATAATAGAATACCTTTACGAGGAAATATAGTTATTTTACAGATTACATACACAATATAGAGTGAATGATTTACCATTCCATTAAAGTTATTAATCAAAGACATTGAATGGTGCTACACTCTCAATCATTGTCATCATAGGATGAAATCGTTTTCTGTTCCCGCTAAAGAGAGAATGAATTTTCTTGAATCACCATATTGAAGGGGAATCCTGAGAATAATTGGACATATATACACCAAGAGAAAGGGAATGAATGAATGTACTATGGGAGGATTTATATATATCCATCAATTGAAAATTTTAGAATAAAATATCAATATATGTTCTTTAATGTAATGAGAGTGTGTTACTTGAGAAAAACTAAGGGGAATCTATCTCATGAATTCAAGAGGAAGAAAAAAATTAACGATTTATAGTGATCCATGATGGGTCTATGTTGGCTGGATAAGGTTTTTAAAGGCTGAATGATGTTTTTTATGAAATTTTATCCTTTTTTACCTATGAAGAAATAAATAAACTCACTTTGTAAATGATTATAATTAGGATAATAATCATATTCAATAAATAAGACTCATAATTCTTATGAAATTTCTTAATATAGAGAATATTATTTCCCTACTAACTGGTTCATTGAACTCAGCATGGGTTCAGCATGAAAGAATGATCATAAAAGGTGGTTCATTAGAGTTCATTTGGCTTTGATGTAAATCTGATGTTTCATTGTGGTTTAGTAATTCGAAAATAAATATAAGTATATTTTTAAAATATCTAATTTTACCTTGATAAAAGAAAGTTGGAACTCATGATAAAAGATCTATTAAGGATTATTTGAATGGAATAATGATTATGGAATAATAAGAAGTTATAATAATTCCATATAAATGTCAGATGATTCTATTCAAATAAATAACTCAATAAATGACATGAAGTAATTCATGTTTACAAGATGATGTTTTCGAAAGAAGAAAATGTTTTTGAGAATATTCTTTCTGTTATTAATCCATAAGAGTGATATTACTAGACACAAAATTGTTTGAATTATGAGATGGTTTTGTGGAAATGTAATAATATAAAGATAATGGTTTTTTGTCCGACCAAATATCCACAAGATAATAATCTTTATACAAATATGTTAAAGTTTGAACATATATTGGTGTCACAATTAGAAGACAAAATAAGTTATTAAATTGGAATCTATTTGAACCGGTCTATAGTTCTCAGTGTGACACTAATCATCCAAGTTATCCTAATAAAGATCATCATATAAGGTAATGGTTGATAAAAGGATACAAGAGGCATATTTTTTATAGTGGGAGATTTTGGAACAAATAATTTATAATTGTTTTTTGTGACCTATATGAAGAAGAAAATAAGAGTTAAATAAACTATGTAGTCAACCATTTCCATTAAGATGAATTTTTTGTGGTTTTCAACAATAAAGTTGGTAAAATGAAATAAGGACACTAGTGTGATTTGAATTGGGTTATGAGTCATCAAAATAATATCGACAAATATTTTCAATGAGAATATGACACTAAACTACTAGGCATAGGCTGAAATAGTAACAAATAATCAGATTCAGTATTATCTACATAAAGAATAGAAGAAAAGAATATTTTTTGAACTAGTTAAAAAATAATTTTCAAGGGATATTTTGAAAGGATTTCTGAATTAGTTTCCAAAATGTTTTCAACATGGACATTAGATTGGGAATATTATTCTAAAGATTATAAAAAGAATAGATTTTTTGGTTTTTGCCTATTTATTTTTCTTATTTTATGCATAAATATAAAATATAAATTCATTATCTTCGTCATAATGAGAAAATCTGAACCATGAATCAGAAACAAAATTTTTCATTCCAAGATTCATTTAGAGGAATAAATTCGTGAGACAATTCAGGAATATATGATAAGAGTAAATAGGTATTAAATAATTCAAAAACACGTCCAAAATGTAAATGGAATTAACTTTTAAGGAAATTTGGCTAGGCAGTATAAGGTTTCAGAATCCCACCCATTGTATTTTTTGGGTTTCTTATAAAAGGAGTAGGAACATTATACATTCATTTTTATAGAACTATTTAGAAAAGAAAAGATAAAATCTCCAAAATTCTATAGAGAAGAATATTTTGAATCATGAATTCGTGTGGAAGTTTTATAGGTAGAAGAAGAAATCAAAAGACTCGAGATAATATTCATTTTATTTAATATGATCAAGTAATAAAATTAGAATTTCTGGACATAGGGATATGTAGTTTAGAATTATTTCAGTCGAATTCGGATAGAATTATTTTTTCTAATAAGCAATTTTATGATAGAATTGGACCTAGAAATTAAACATGGTATCATAAAAAATTCCAGAATAGATTCTTTCCCTTAGTTGAGTAGAATGTGAAGAATTATTTTTTAATAACTTAAGTGTGAAAGTTGATCATGAGGTACAATAACAAGTTTTTTATAAAGAAGTATTACATCTTTTTATGGTACATGTAAAACATTCACCGTTTTATTCAACATAGTGACACATGAGTGTATGGTAATATCATAAAAATTTTATTCCATAAAAATGATTGTTTTAAAGTGGAATTTGTGTTATTTTATATTTCAAAACCATACTAAGGACATAGAAAATCTTTTTGACTAGTAAACCATGTATATTATTATAGACTTTTGATTGTGTGTTTGATTTGTTTTTAGAAGATAAGAAATATTTATTTGGAGGTGAATTTTTTTCAAATTTAACTACACATAAAATAAAAATATATCACTAATTCACCCCCACCCCCATCATAGTGATAACAAGACTATGACTTATTAATCTCTATTGGTATTATCGGGAATGTTTCATTTAATTAATATTTAATATAATTTTAAAGAGAAGTTGTTGGAAAATATGATTTGAGTGTGGTGTAAAGGTACTATTTTTTCAATGGTAAGAACAATAAAATATGAAAATATAGAATGGGGTCTTATCTTATGTATCATATGAATGATATCCTCAAAGCTACAAGTGATGGATTTCCACATATTGATGAAATTGTTCCTCAATCATCTAATGAAAATAAGAATATTGAGAATTATGTAAGGGAAAATAATTCTTTAATCCCATCACATTCTTTAAGTGATGTTTAAATAGTGATGGGTGTTTTCAATACTAATGGTATCTTGGATAAGTTGAAAAAATATGACGGAAGTGGAAAATTGAAGAAGAATAATTACAAATCTGGTGGCTGACATATGAAGATATCAATATGGGTGAATATGAATCTATTCATGACTTTTTTACCTAATTTAGTGACATTTCCAGCAGTATTATATGTCTTTATTAATGTTATATGATTCTATAGTTCTTGAAATGGTCATCAGAATTCTTCCTAAAAATATTGACGCAAGATTTTCCACATTGAAATATCTAAAAATATTTTCTCTGTATTTCCTTAATAGAACTCTCATTACTCAAGAAAAGAAAATGGAAAATGTTATGAAAGAATAAAAAAATATTATAGCTAAATTTCATTCAATTATATAATAATTAAAATAAAATGTTGTATCATGTTGAAACATAAGCTCATGAATCTGATTATAATGATGAGGTATGAAAAATAATGTTGAATTTTTATCCCTATTTCTCAAAATGTTAAAAGAAGAACATGTAAATAAATATGGAAATATCAGTTGTAATTTTCTTAATTTGGAGACTTTCGTAGCTTTGTGGCTAATTTTTCATGATGAAATAAATAATACGATTGTGAAGAAGTTGATAGATGACAGATAATATCATGGAAGAAATAGGGTGATAAGGATAAAAAATATTCAAAAGGTAAGTACAAAAAACTTAATCAAATCCTAAATAATAATTTTATAATATAAAGATGATGTAGTAGAAGATAATTAAGTTAAATCTGAAAATTATTTTAAGATTGCTTGAGAAAATAATTTCATTTTAATGGTGAACAATGATGTGTCCAGAGGAAGTAGTTCTAAAGAAGTAGATACTCAATTATAATTTCCTCTCAAAGAATAGTTGAAAACCAGTTTTAGAAAGATTGGGAGGATTGATAAACATATAAAAAAATTAAAATTCAAAGATTCTTCAAACAATAATCTTGAATTTTTCCATGATGACAATTTTTAACTATTTGAAGATGTTGAAAATTTGATGAAATATCAATATAAATAAATGAATTTTAATGTCCATATAGAATTAAAGTTGAAATGGAAAAGGAAAAACAGTTTTGTCTTGTCCAAAAAACATTCTAAAGGTGAATATATGGGTATAAGATTGAAAAGTTATATCTATAAAGTTAGAGAAATCTATGGAAATGATAAACAGGAGAAGGATAAAAATTACCTTAAATTGTTAATATGATAGATGTAATTACTTCTAAGAAGAATAATGTTGTGAAAGTTGTTAATGTGGCCAAGACTAAAAAATTATAGAGGTTATGAGTTTCAAAAAATCTATGTCTAAAATTTTTTCTAATATATACGGTTCCAATATGGTTGAAAAAAATAGAGCTGAAGATGAAGAATTTGACTAAGAACAGAAAGGTTGGTGGTCATCCGGGCTCTAATAATAAGGTTGATGAAAAAAGGGTCACAAATCTATCGATTATTTATGTTTCAGAGTAAAATATTATTTCTATGAATATTTTTGGTTTTGTGGTGGATTCAGACACATTGAATGTATGTGTTGGTTGATTCCAAAATATTAAAATTATTCCATAAATTTTTTATATAAATTTTAAAGGGTATTTTATCTCCTCAAAATAAGACATCTAAGAAGGATGTTGGGAAGAAACCTAGGAAGGTAGTTTTGAAATGTGAAATTAGGTTCTAACCTCTCGAAATAACTTTTTAATAATGTGACCACCTTAGAAACCAGGAAATTTTATTTAATATTTTCTCACAAGAACAAATAAAATTGTTAACTCTAATAATATTTATGTGAATAAGGATAAAGTAAAATAAAATTCAATTTTGGATCAAATTATTCATAAAAATACAGAACACGAAAGAACACGGATCTCTGATAGATGGTGTTCTTCTAACATGACATGATATTTAATGTTGTCAGCGAATGTGGAATACTTCAAATTAGGAAAGTTACATCTTTCAATTTTGTATCTTTTAGAATTATAATTTTTAGATCTCTCTCATTGTAAATGAAAAGTTTATGAAAAATAAATATTTTTATGTTTTTGGATTGAAACAGGACTTGATAAGTGTTTCAAAAAAAATTGATGTTGGAAACAAATTTATTTTCATAAAATAAGGGTTTTTCATGAAAAGTGATAGAGATTGAAATATTATTAATATTTTCAAACATACAAAAGGAAAAAATTTTATTTTTTCTTAAATACAAAACTTTTATTACATAAGCATGGTGAAAGAGAATTAGTTTCAGAACAAATGGTTGAAATACATGTGTTAGAGAAACATGAGAAAGTTATATAAGTGAGAAAATTTATGATAAATTCTTGATAATTTGAGAAGATGATATTGATATTTAACTATTTTTCATAACAAAAATATTCTAAATAATTATAATAGGAAAGTAGACATTTGTTGAGAATGATCCTTATAAATTATCCATTCAGATATGTGTGAGACAATTAGAAAACTATCATCAAATAAAGATAAGTACTTCATCACATTCATTGATGGCTTAACTCATATTACGTATGTTATGTATATGAAACATTATTTAGAAGATCTGAAAATGATTAAATGTTTCTGGATGAATGTTGATCAGGAATGTGAGAATTCAGTGAAGAAGTTCAGAATTGATAATGGTGGTGAGTATAAAAATGAATAATTTTAAATCTATCATATGAAGCAAGGAATTCATCACTAGTTCAGTTCACCATATACTCATAAACAAACTGGGTTTACATATAGGGATTTTCATTAGGATATATTAATTATTGATGACTCTAATAAGGATTCCTATAATTGTACTCCGAATCAAGAAGAAAAATCAGACTCACATATTTCAAACGATGATGATGAAACATGGAAATCTCATCCTAGGATAAGGAATGGAAAGCTCAAAAAAATTATTGGGGATCAACATCATAAGGATCAAACAAGAAGAACATCAATAGTTGTTACACATACTTCTTAGTATTCAAAAGTGGAGCTGAATGAAGTGTAAGACACATTCGAGCATTCTGAGTGATTTCAAGATATGAATAAATAATATTATTATATAGAAAATAAAGATATTTAGAATGTCACATGTAAGAAGAATTAAAAAATATAGGTAAAAAATGGGTTTTCTAGAACATGCTTGTGTTGAAAGGATACACACATATTGAAGGGATTGATTTTGATAAAGTTTTTTCCCTAGTGGAATGGTTATAAATAATCATAATCATTCTTCATATTTCTACACAATGATGTTAAAAATATTATAAAATGGATATGAACACAACATTTTTGAATGGTGTTCAGGATGAGGAATTTTACACTAAACAACCACGTGTCTTTGGTTTTGGGAATTATGAATCTTATACATAATTGTTGAATAATTCCTTCTATGGTATAAAAAATATCTGATGGAATGGAATTCCAAATTAGAAACTTGATTGATGTGGATAAATTTTATGAAAGGAAAGGATGAAAAAAATCATTACCTCAAATAAATTTAGGAGTTGTCCCTCATAATAATTTTTTATGTTGATGACATTATATTTGAATGGAATGATTGATGAACTTATGAATGATTTTTTGAATAGAAGAAAATGTTGTTTGAAATTTCAATGTAATGGGAAATGAAATAGTTTCTTTGGTTACAAATTTTTAAAAAAAAAAATTTAAACAGAATTTTATTCCTGAAGAAATGTATGATTAGTAAATTATTAATAACATTGCCATACAAAATTTGAAACTAGATTCCACACCAATTTCAGAGGAAACCAAGTTGTCTAATGATGGGGTGTTAAAAGATGTTTATAATAAAGGGTATCAAAATATTATTACAGGTTTGTTGTGTTTGAATAAATGAATACCCAACATTGTTTATGTTGTTATCTTATGTATTATATTTCTGAGTGTTCCAAAGTATCCACATCAAATGGCCTAAAAAATAAATCAAATATTTATCAAAGTAACATAATATTTTGGAATTATTTATGATATCTAAAAATGTAATGAATTATTTTGGTATTTAGGTGGTGATGGGGCTAGAAATTATGCTAATATAAGATCCAAAAATAATGGGAGGTTTTCTTTGTGGAAAATTTGTGCTAGTTGGAATAAAAATAATCAATCATGTGTGACACTTAGTATGGATGAAGCTTTGTATGTTTATGCATGCATGCCACTACTCATATAATGTGGATGAAGACTTTGTTAGATCGTTAAATTTATGATGTAATGTTTCACTTTCTATTGGATTGTGACAATCAAAGTCCAATAATCCATATGAGGAATCTCGTATAGCATTATGATTCCAAATATATTGATATAAAATATCATTTCATTAAATAGAATGTGGATAATAATTTATTTAATATCAAGTATTCTTCTATATCAGAACAAGTTTCTGACATTTTTAGAAAACCTTTACTGAAAGAATATTTTTATAAATTGTGGTTGAATGGGGGAATCCAACATCTTTCTCATAATGGTTGAGTTTTGTGTTTCTATACCCTATCTCATTTTATCATATTATAGTGTGTCCATGGGAATATATTTTTTCATTAATCTATCCTAATTAATGAATATGGAAATGGAGAGTTGCAGGAAATATTTGAATCTGGTATGTAAGGGTTTGAAATATTCTATATTTTTTTGAGTGGGTTTAGGGAATTAAATTTAAAAGTAAATATTAGGAAATAAAGAACGTTTTGAAGTAAATCTAATGAACTAAATAAGAATCAAGGGTCACTACTTTTGTATAGCATGAATTTTATATCAATAATTCTTGTTTCATTAAATGAGTTTGGTCATATAGGATTAGAATTATAGATATGTAATCTACTTTCTGGGGATACAATGTTTATTGAATTATGGATCTTAAAAACAAATACAAAGGGTGAGAGTTTTGGGACCAAGTTGGTTATAAAAGGTTTCGAAAGGATTACTGAACTTTTTAATGAAAATTTTGTATTATTTTTTCAAGGAAGAAAAAAATCAATTCACTTTGTAAAAATCGACAATTTTACTGACCCATATATTCATGAAATTATACTGATAATTATCAAGAAATTCAACGGTAAAAAGAATATTGTTTCTAGATGAATAGGATCATCAGACCCATCATAGGTCTGGAATGGAAAAATATTATAATAATGTGATTTTTAAGATACATTTTATCGCTGATGTATATATATAAAGATTTTTTTTATTTTTTTTATTCAAAAATATCATTATTAAGTTATCAAACCTATAATGCTTTCTTGATAAAAGAATAAGGGAGATCTAATGATGCCAATTATATAAAAGATTGGTTTGGAAAAAATAATTTTACATGAAGAATGTGATGTTATAATACATTAGAATGGATTATAGATAATTCCATGTCAATCTAAAATGTAATAATTGTTATGAAGGATGTCCTGATTATAGGATTAATTTTGAGAATGAAGAAATGTTTGTTGAAGTCAACACATACCGATCTTAGTGCATCAGTGTTAGATCACTAAATGAATAATTTTAAGAAGGATGAGATAGTTTGTTGAAATTTTAACAAGATAAAGATGATGGTTTTAATTAAAGACTATAATCCAAAATATATGAATATTCTGGTGTTGTGTGTTTTATTTTCATTGGTATCATAATAAGAAGTGAAAAGAAGTTTTTGATTCCAAAGATGATGAAACTGATATATCTGACTCAGTGTGCCACCGATAATTGGAGTTATCTTTATCATGATAATCATAAATAGTGACAGGTGAAGAAAGGGGATCATTGTATAAATTTTTCTATAGTGAGATCTGTTAGGACCAAATAATTATAAAAGTTTATCAGGACTAATATAAATAATAAAATAAGAAATAAATCAACAATGTCATCAACCATATCCATCATGTTGAATTGTTGATTGTTCTCTTTAATAATGTGGGTGCATAGAAATAATAACTCTAATATGATTTCAATTAGGTCAATAGTCATTGAGATGGCATTAAAAATAATTATAATACTGAAGATGATACTGATATAACAGGAAATACCTGATGACAATAAACATCATCATGTATATGATCATCGGCTTGAAGATAGGAAGAAAATAATTTTTGGTGCAACCAACCACAGAAATAATTTTCAAGGGAGATCATGAAAGGATTGTAGAAGTAGTTTTCAAAATGGTTTTAAAAAGGAAATAAAAATGGGAAGTTGGTTTCAAGTATCTTAAAATAAATACATTTGTTTATTTATATTTTTTTGTTCATTATTCATGCGATGTAGAGAAATGAAATAAATAATGAATTTTATTCATCATATTGAGAAAATAATATTGGGAAATTAGAATGAGACTTAATCTTTTGAAGAATTATAAATAGAAATAATTTTTTATGAAGATTAAAGAAGATTTAGAAGGTGTTGAAGAGGTCAAAAATACTTTTTAAATTATATGGGGATTATTGTTTCATGAAATATGGATGAGTGTTAAAACAATTCAAAATCCCACCCAAAACATCTTTTTGGATTACTATAAAAGGAGGAAGTACCTTGTGCTTTTCTAAAACATGTACTGTTTGGAAGAGAAGAGAGATAAGATTTGAAATTTTAGGGAGAATTGGATTTCTAGTTGATCATTCTTGAGGAAGTTTTTTAGACAGAAGAAGAAAGTAGATGAGACAAAATCATATTTACTTTCCAAAATTTCTATAATCAATCGCATTGGGATTTACAGACAGAGGCAGAAGTAGTTAAGAATTGTTTTTGTCGCATTCTTTGAGAATTAACATTACATGGTGTGTAATTAGATTTTAGAATCATACTGTAAAATCATAATGAGTATCATTATGAATTCTAGAAGAGTATATTTTCTCTCATTGGGTAAAAAGTGGATTTTTTTTAAGAAACAATATTTTAAATTTTATCAATAACCACCGTAAAAAATTAATGGAAATTTTATTACATATTTTTTTGCTACATGAATCACATGAACTGTTGTATTGAACATATATCTACAATTTTGTAAGGTAATATACTACTCATTGTGTTCTACACAAAAGGGTTATTTTCATGATGATTGTGGGGTATTAGATTTATTCCAAACCATACCATGGACATAGATAATCTTTTTTAGTAGTCAAACTTATAAGTTCATGTGTTATTATAGATGTGCGTATGATTTTTTTAGTTGATAAAGAACTATTTAATAAGAGGAGTATGTTGTTTTAAAACATTGTAATCATAAAAGAAAAAGATATCAACAATCCACCAACTATTTTTCTAAGCGATACATGGATCCTGACTAGGTAATCTCAATTTTGGTATAAATAAAAGGGGAATTATTCACACTAATATCCCAATGATTAAATGGAATCCACCACATTTCAATTCAAGGGGATAAGGAAAATACTATAAAATCACTGCATTAATGATGGAAGTAAGAAATGATGTGGTTGAAGGAATATTAATCATGACATCAAAAATAGCTAAGGTGTGACTTGATTATCGATCCTCGCACTCTTTTATATATAACCATATGTTCAAGATCATTAGACATTTCCATTTTAATTTAATAATTTTTATAGTAAAAAAATATAAATGGATGACTCATTACCATAAGGATGTGCCTTGTAGTCCCCATTATGACAAATAATGTTGATTTATATTCATACCTGGTTATCATACATACTGTTAGATTGTATATAATCCTTCTTATGAACTAGATTACAAAATATGATGAAAATTATTACTTAAAGATGATGTAAATATTTATTTGTGATGAAGGCTTATAATTATATATAATTAGATTTTATAATTCATCATCTGAGTCATATCTAATTCTACCCCCATTAGCTCAACTGAATAAGATTCTAGGGGATAAAGAAAAACAAAATCTAAATATTGAAATCGTAATCTAAAAATTAAGGTTGATCTAATTATAAAGGAATACATTTATGTATTTCATGGGGAAGTGCATGGACATCCCCTATAGCACGAATTTGTGTTTTCCATTAATTTAATCATAGTTATAAGAACAATTTAAAAGACTCACAGTAGAATGGAAATTGTGGAATTAGTAGAGTTGAAAAAACAACATTATGATTTTGGTAATAATATATTTATTCTACCTATTATTTCAGCATGGGGATCCCTTTTTCAAATTTTTTATAATAAATATTGATCTCTGAGGGTTTTCATTGATTAATGAAAAATAAATGCAATTAAAATTATGAAAAAAATTTATAATCCTCACATTTACGATTTATTCAATCAACTTCATAGTTCCAAATATTGTTCAAGGATCAATTTTTATTCAAGGTATCATAAATTGAGAGAACAAAATTTAGAAAAATCATATATGAAATTCTTATTAAGGTAAACACAATGTGAATTTACATAAACTCTCTTTGGATTGACAAATGTACCCTCTATTTTATGAATATAATGAATAAAGAATTCCAGATATATTTTGATGATTTTTTTTATTCATTAATGATATCCTTGTGTACTGTAAAACTGTATGGACTATTAGAATCACATTTGGATAATTCATGAGACTCTTATAAAGAAATTTGAATATCAAAAATACATTATGCATGATTTATATAATTAAAAAGGTGTTATTTTTTGTTTAAGAATATTTTTTTCCTTACCATATTTTCTCAAAGGATGGGATCCCGATTGATCCTGAAAAGTATAACATAATTATTGAAGGTATTATAAAAATGAACCTAATATATGTACATATTTTCTTTGGTTTTTTAGATAATCATCAGCAGTTCGTTTGGATTTTTCCCCGATTATCTAACCCATTAAAAATATTACACATTGAGGGGAAATTTTTTTCATAAAATACAATCTGTAGAACTTTTTGATGAATAGTAGATTATATTTTTCATTAATATAATTTATACTCTACCATCTAGAAGTGTTGGGTTTATGATAAATATTTACTAATAAAATAAGTTATTTTTCTGTTTTCTAATGAAAAATGATATATATTTTTAACATGCATCAAGGAAATTGAGGAATCAAGAATTTAACAATCCCAACCCATGATCAAGAATTAGTTTTTATAATTATTTCATTAAAAATGTGAAAAAAGTATCTTCATGGAGAATGATGTGAAGGATATATTGATCATAAAATCCTAAAATACATCTTTTCATACAATGATATCAACATGAGGTAAAGTATATTTCTGGATCTACTCTTATATTATGATTGCTTAGTAATCTACCACCTAAGGAAATAAAATAATTTAGTTGATACATTGGGTTGGAAAGATCATGGAATTGTAAACACAATGAGGATTTCGGGATCATATGTTCCGGGATTTTATATTGATTGATTTCAGATTAATTAAGGGTAAGAATCGCTCATTTTAAAAATAATTTCAAAACCATCATTTTTTAATAGGTTTAAGGGTTCTCAATCTGGTGATGAGAACCTTTAGAAAAAAATTTGTGAATGATGGTAAATTGGCATACATTATTTATGAAGATGGTGTTTCTAATTCAGAAATATATTATCGGTTCCATCTATACATGATCCTAAAAAGAATTTTTTGGATGATGCTAATAACTTGAATTTATTTATACACCATGGTAGGAAAATTATGTACTAAGATTTGTGGGAACATTTTGGGTGGGATTACATAAAGTGGTAAATTATTGAATTCTGTTTCTAGATGTTTGGTTTCTAAACAAGTGAAGGAAGTGATGTGAAATCAAAGAGGAGTCATGAAACTAAATCCTATTACTATGGGGAAATGGGTTGATAGTGTTATTATTTTTATAGGACTTACAAAGGTATGTAGAATGAATGATGCAATATGGGTTATCGTTATACACCTAACCATATAATAACATTTACTCACAATAAGAGAAGTTTTGCCTCTTGATATTTTCGCAAGGCTCCACACTGATGATGTCGTAAGTCATCATGGAACACCTTAGGAAACTATTTATGATTGGTATCCCAATTTCTTATTGGAATTTATGAAAATTATTCAGAATCCTCTTGAAACTGACCTTCATTTAAAATCCACCTACCATCCTAAAACTGGTGGATAGTCTAAAATGATCATTAAACCAATGGAATATATGTTGAGTTCATGATCACATGACTTTCAAGGTATGTGGGATCATTATTCACCTTTGGGGAGTTTTAGTATAATAATGTTTTCCCTTCATGTATACAAATGGAAACATATGAATCATTTTATAGATAGTGATGTCATAATAAAACTTTGTGGTATTAAGTTAGTAAAAGAAATATTTTACAATAAGAACCTTTTGACGATACAACAACAATGTTGAATGTTAATCACGATCACATAAATGTATCATGATGTTGGGAAAAAAGTGATTCGTATATGAAGAGGAATGATTTTGAATTCAATGTGGGAGATCCTATTTTCATGAATATATCACTATAGAAGGGTACTATAATGTTTGTAAAGAAATGTTAATTGAGTCCCAGGTTTGTCAGATCCTTTAAAATTATTGAAATAAATAGATTATGCCTTATCATTTGAAAATTTCAACAAATCATTCAAAATCACTGGATTTGTTTAATATATCATTGTTAAGGACGTACATTCAATGCCCAATGAATATTCTCACCTATGATGAAATAGAATTTGAACATGGTATATCATAATTTCCAAAACCTATTAATATTCATGATATTAGAGAGAATTTTTATGAGAATCAGAACAATCTTATTGTAAAGGAATATTGGATACACTATAAAATGATGGAAGTATCATGTGAACCAGAGGATATTGGGAAAAATAAAGTCCATCATCTTTTTATAAGGTAATATATATAAATTTCTAGGATTATATCTTTTGAGGATTTTGAGAATTTAACATAACAATAAACAAAATATTTCATTTTTAATAAATTTAATTTTATTGATTTCTTATGATTCATAGATCTACATTTTTAAATGAATCACAATAATATATTATTTAAACATAGTTCTGCATCGTATATATAATTTATAATTAAATTTTACCAATTTTAGAAATTTATTCTAATTAATAAAATATTTTCTTTAAATAATCATTTAAAACTTATCTTTGGGTTATTTTTGATGAAATTTTATGAAATGATTCATTTTTTTTATAAACAGTGAATACTGCTTGATTTTAATTATATACAGACTTTTCATTTAAATAATATACAATGTGAAATAACATTTTGAAGTATTTTTAAAGAATAATAAGATTATTTATATATTTAATAATCAGATTTATTTAATTTAGGAATTTTCTATATTGAATTTATATATATAAACATTTTTAACTATTATACATTTTCACTTTATGAATTCTCATTATCAGCACATTTGTGGGATTAATTTTAAATTCTAATTTTTTGACTACTGAGATTTGAATTTCAAAAAATAGATTCCATTTTTATTATCATATAAATTTATAATTTATGATAAGGATAACAGTATTTATTATAAATATTAATAGTGAATTTGTAAAAAATAATTATCAGTGTTAAGGTTAAAATGGTTCTATCGGGGGATAATGTAAAAAACTATAATGGTAAAAATGACCTATAACAATGTCTAAAAATATTTTATGGAAATATATGTAAAATTAAATAAATAATGTTTGAGAATTGATTATTTTGGACTGTTTTGATATTTGAAAAATGTTGGTTCACTCAATTATTTTCAAAAATACCATTTGGTTGTTCTGCCCCCACAAATAAAAGACCACCTTTATCATCTCATCTTCAAAACGTCACACAAATTATGATTTGATAGTTTCTTAAATAATAACAAAAAACAATCACTACCATCATCCTAGAAGCGTTATATTGGTCATAAATCCATCATAGGAAGGATGTACTTCAATACTAATTAGGATATCTGAAAAAGATGTAATGTTCTTCAAAAAGCACCTTTATTTTATTTCTTTATCTGACCCCATAAATTGTTATTAAACTATGATGAAATAATTTTCACATTATATTAAATATACTAGGATTTTCATATAATAATTTGAATAATTATAACCATCTCTAGAGCTATAAAATGGGATTAGAAATTATAATTTGTGTGTACGGTGGAATGCCACCTCACGAACTGATATTGTTCATTCTTCCATTATAAAATTTCATTGTTGGGTATGTTAATTGATATAAATTATTTGTATATAATATTGAAAGTAGTAAATGTTATATATATATATATATTCAATTTATTATGAGATATGAAATGGTCACACATGTTTATGGGGGACTACCTCCTCGCAAACTGATTATATTTTTCTTTCACTAACGCTTCACAAGGAAGATAATAAAGATAATGATTATGATTATATTTTAAATAAATTACATAATGGTTATTTTCATAAAATATTTATCTCTATTTAAATATAATTCATCAATTACTTTTTAAAACCACTATATAAGAGGTTAAATCATGTTCAAACCAAATTCAAACGTAAGGTAAGGGATATCATCTGCATTTAAATTTAATTGAATTTTAATTGTTTTTATGAATATATTAAATTTTATTTTATATATTTAAATCACATTTTCACATTAAATATAATGGTTTATTTATATTTTGTTGAATTTTATTCTTCACATTGAATTATTTAATCCATGGATATTTGACTAAAAAATTTCCATTTGACAATGTAATTTTGTAACATTAATTTCTTTTGTTATTGTTAAATTTATCTTAAAAAATCACATTATTGTGATCATTTTTTCATTATAAACTACATCAATGTTTAATATAATCCTTATAGAATGATGTATATGAATTTCTATTAAACCATATAAATCATTATATATAGATTATACCATGAATTGTATTTGATTAAATGAAAATATATTGATAAATGCATATCTTTTACTTAATATGAATATTTGTAGATAAGGAATATTGAATCATGAATTAAACTGATTACTCAATATATATGGAATGGTTTAAACCATTATTTTTGTTTGGGTAAACGTATAATATATCCCCTCAAAGTTTTATGTGAAATAATATGTTGGTCAACTTAAATGGGTTTGCGCATGTAGTATTTAAAATGTCTTATGAAAGGTATTTTAGTATAGGTATCTGGATTCCTGAAACCATGTCATCCAATAAATAAAAAATTCATTTATTAATAATTCAATTATTATTATCCATTGTATTTTTAAAAATTATAGTGTCTCTGTATGCATTTTATTCCTAGTATATTGATTAGATGGCATGAGTTTTATCTATTTACCATACCATATTGATATTCCTTATCTATTCATGTATTCATGTTATGTATATAAAATGTGTGTTTAGTATTTTAACTTGACATATTGATTATTCTTTAACTGTTATTTATTACTTCTATTGTACTTGATCCTTACTAATCATTTTAGCTTAATCGTATTTTTTACTTCCCCCAGGATATAAAGTAGAAATATTTGAATGTGTTTTCTGGGATGCAGTTCATTATCTATTTTTATGAATTATGATTAATTGTGTACTCCTATGGTAAAATTGGTATCATTTTTGTATTTGTTTCTCTATAACTACAAAACTAATCAGGGAATCGTTATTTGATTTTATGTATCTATGCCAATGTAATAATGTAAGACACCTGCTCTCTGTTATTTGGGTCAGGGTCTTAAACTAGTTTACAAGGATGGAATTTCACATAATGAATCTTATTATGAATTACATTCCATTTATGGAATAATTTTTTATAAATATGTCGGTCTTCAGGCATATATGACTTTGTAGAATCGTCTTGTACTCCTTCCACAATTCACACCCACATAACATAAACCTACAGTTGAACAAGAATATGCCCTTAACATTGGTTTTATTCTGTCAAACTGTTGTTTAGGAATTTCCTATCATAAAACCACATCATCTAGATACAACCACCCTCAAAATAAACTCCATTGATCTGACATATATCATCTCTTGTAATCATCATGATTCCATCACAACCTTAGTATTTTATTTGAACAGGAACCATTGACCAGTTATTCTAATGATTAATTTCAAAATGTTCTATTCTGAAATATTGTTGAACCATTTCCCAAAAAGAACACTATTTATGAATGTTCTAAAAATAATGTGATAAAATCATGAAACAAAAAAATGTGAAATGAATGTTTAATTTTTTTTGGGTATGTGCTTAATTTATTAATGTCACCACTAGTATACAGAGAGGATATATATTAATCATAATTTTTAGAAAAAAAATAATTTATTAATTAAAAAATAATCCATTAAATCTTTTATAAATAGTTGATTCCACTATTTTTTGAGAAATATAGAAAGGGTATCAACCAAAAAAACAAAAACCGATCCTTGATAATAAATCATTATCCGATGATGAATGATTTTTCATCATTTTAATAACTAAGATAGATGAATAGTATTATTCAAGAATATCTCAGATGAGAAACCATTGATATATTTATCCTCATATCCACTAAACTAATAGTTCACACCCGATTATCATCCTTATTATGTATCCTCTAATTCTCTAGGTTTATGTTTCTTACATTAGGAATTTCCAAAATTAGATTTTAATAGAGTGATTTATAGGTTTTTCAATTTATTAGGAAATGATTTGATTACTTAATATAATTGTTTTATTTTATCTATTATGTAATAGTTACTACACTTAAAATGGATCACCTGGCGCACATGAATGATTTTCCCTGCCCATAATAAATCGTGTCTTCCAAATTTAATGGTGGCATCAATTTTACCATATAAGAAACAATTAAAGTGGTATTCTTTTTTAATAAAAAATATTGTGTATGAGATGTTGAATTTATTATCTAGAATATATCAACAACTATGCTTTATTGTTCCTATAATCTCATGTCAATAGAATCCATAACTCTAAAAATATTATATAAATTATTCCAACCAATTAAATGGAAATAATAGATCAATTAAATTTTCCCTACATCTGTATTTTTATTAATTAAAAGTAAAAGACAAATAAATATCGGTGGTATTGAGCTCATATGTAGTTCTCATGTTCTGATATAATCTCTTGACGATTCTATTTCTACTAATGAACATGCGCTAATGAAATTTATCAGTGATGAATGATCATACCATATCGATCCTAGAGGGTACTCTAGTACACTAAGAAGGTATCATCATCCTCAAAATCCATCTAATTCTTGTCGATAATATTGGATTGTTTAGGCACATATCTACTAAACAATAACATCTAGAATACATTATCCACCAATTCTAACTAGGTTATTAATTATATGTGGTATTCCGCAACTTTTACCCACAATAACATATAGAAATATATTTTGAATATCGTAGATAGAAATCTACCACGGAAAAATTATCTATAATCCTTATCAATGTGATACCTTAAGGAACACATAGTATCCCTCACAAACCTCTAAGGGACACCTTGTTTATTATAAAAAAGACTTATGGTGGCTCCATCTAGTCATTATCCACTCCAAGAACATTTAACCCTATTTATCATCAATCACACGAACTCAGGTCTAATATATAATGTATCCCCTGGATCGATTCAGCATAATGTTGACAAGAAGCATCTCGTATTCCATGAATTCAATGGTTCCATAATAATGGTGGTGTGCTATCTAATATTATATAAAAACTCTACTATGGGTAGATAATCATCCCAAATATGTGAAAAATCCAACATGCATTCTTGAAGCTTGTTCTGTAGAACCTAAATAGACCACTCTAGCTAGCAATATTTCTAGGGGTTAGAACATCATGATCAACCAAATATTAGTTGAAAATAATTCTTTTATCCTTTTCAATAATCTTTACATGAACCTAGAATTGTGATCTAAAATAATATTCAAGGTAACTACATGTACATGGACTATATTCAGCATGTATAGTCACTTTGAGATCTCTACTAAACATTACTGATAGATGTTTACGAAGTGGGAAGAATTTTTCATCAAGTATAAGATCACAATGGTATCATAAAGAACTCTATTTTTCATTGAATTGTAAGAAAAATTTCTTAGAAATACCAACCCACATCCACAATGGAACCTCAAGGTGTTGGGATAATCCCACTAGAACCTAGATCTTAGCATACACCTTCATGGATATATGGAATCGATACATAATATTATTAAAAAACCTCTTCATAACTCATTACTAGAATTATGGCTAATGTTGCACACAGACCTTTAATGTGTATGGTATACCACTAATGGGGTTTTATGAAACACCCTTTGTGCCTCCTCTTACAGTATGACTGGTAGAATCACCCATCTTTGGAAAAGTATAATTTTAACCCCATATTTCAAAAATTCATTAAGAAAATTTTCATATGATATATACTCACACAATAACACCTATTAAATATCAACATGTTGTGACTCCCTATTATAGTGATAATGAAATATGTTGTCATACATCACACATGATGCCCAATGAACCATCCTTGTCCACTAGGGAAAACATCAATGAGGCCAACTACTCTAACTCCTCACCCAACAAATGGGAATGTGATATCCTACATAGAGAATCGTCCAAAAAATTCACATTCCTTGCGGTATAGACAATATTAAAGACAAAAAAATTATAGAATTCCACCAATTTCTTCTACCTTCAGTAATGATCATTCCTCTAAAGGATATACAAAATCCACATATGGTCAGAATATGTGATTAATCCCAACCCCATAATATAATAATACAATTCCATCATATAGAAAACCAATACATCCCATTCCATGTTTTGAGTCTCAAATATAAACCCATCAGATCGTAGCTTTTAGGAGCCATAGTCAATCATTTCCCACCACTTCACTATAATTAATTAAAGAATCACTCTTTTTTCATCACATACCCAACAAAACGCTCTTACAGTATCAATATTGGGTTCTCAAAAAACTCTTTGTACCTTCTAAAAATACTATATTTAGTTTTTAGTCCATATGAAAGGATATCTTTTTCTGGTAAATATTATCAATTCTAACATGATCCTAGAGTAATCATGAATGAACCTTTGAGAATATCGTTACAATGTATGGAATCTGACCACATTAGTTATCCCCTTTGATAACTCCCAATATTTCACTACCTTTACCTATGAGAATTTAACTACCACTCCCTCTTTTGATATGAGAAATACTAAGAAGAAGACTTCTCAAGTCCATAACTGACAATTTCATAGCCACTTATAATGATGGTTCTCTCAAAGTATGTACATAACCATGATTCTATGTTTTGAATTATCCTCATATAATTATAATTATATGATTATTTCCTTGATTAATACTTTCACTTACATATCTAGGAAGTAATAAAATATTTGGCTAATGAATCCCATGATATCTACCAAGGTATTTATCATGTCTATGGAAATCACTGAAAAATCATAATTACTATAGTTGTACAAGAACATAAACATTAGTATATCCTCCTCAAGAACCTGAAACTAGTGATACACATACATGAGGTAACTCTTGTAGAACAAATTCACCCCATTATATTATCAAAAGTGTCATACATTCATATATGTGCATAATTATTATTTAACATCACTTGGTTTAGGTGATGATAATCTACACCTAACCTGATGATCTGAAAAAACATTCGTCATGAAATATGTTATGGATTCTATGTGGGATACACTTGATATAAAAAACACCTTCATATATAAATATTCTTACTACTCCCTCAATAACATAACCTTTGTTGACTATCTGATATGATGTCACTAATATTAGGGAAGCATGAAGTTAAATGTCTAGGTAATATCAATATCTCTATGAAGAGGTAAAGTAGGAACATCCTTTGAAATGGTGTCATCATACTCCCCTATGGATTAATGGAACTAGAAGATTATAAAATATATATAACCAATGTAAATATTATAAAAATGATATGAAATCTATTGTACATTCTGATTTATGATTTCATCCTGTAGTTCCTTAAATTCCATCTTGGCATAAAAAGAAAATTATTTCTCATCAACTCAAACACATCACATCCTATTCCTAAAAGATTAAAAATGTGAATAAAAAAAGGAGAGCTATTCCAAACCTAGAATGATTTATTATATCCTCATCATTAAAAGAAATAATCCCATGAAAAGATACCTCCTCCAAGAGTCAAGTAACAATGTTAGAAGAAGTGTGTGATCATTTAATCTCCCCCGATATGAGTCTCCAAATGTAATGTCTAGGAATATTAATTACTATAATTATAGGATCATGATTATAAGATGTGAAAAATAAAAATTGTTTCACAAATATATCTATAAATACTAAGGGGAATGAAGAGTTGAAAAATATCATACATCCGATCAGTCTTGGAGCATCTGGTTCATAGTCACATGTTTCTTATAGCTATCCCTAATCCTTTCAGCCATCTCCGTAGACCTGGTGGGGTCCACTCAATGGAATTACCAGTAGTAATGATACATATATTTGACAACAGGCAACTTATCTCCTTAATACTCTTACATGTATTCTAGCCATTAGAAAACCCTTCCCAAGACTCTATCTTTTCATAGGTTAATCATTTTCTATCACATTGATTGGTACATTATTGTTTGAGAAATCCATTATAATATGACCATGCCCATCAGAAGAAAAACACTACCTCTCCCTCTTAACACTAGAACCTCCTCAAGATAATTGATTCGAGAGTCGATTTTCCTATGAAAATCTCCAATGATTCCTCACATTCATTTAACCCTATTTTAATTGTTCACTTCCAACTGTGGAGGTATGATCCCCAAAATTTCAAATTCTATAACAAAATTTAGGTAACTGATTTACCATAATTCTATAAACTATAATTTATTTGTCTATCACTATAGATTTGGATGGTATATAATGAGATTCTAATGAATATAAAATACCTATGTGGGGGCCATGATCAAATTTATATTCATAAAAAATCAATGGGAAACAATATCCATAATGTACCATGATAGTTTACTAATCATTATTGTATACATAGAAACAAAAATGTTGACCTATTATAGATCCATAAGCTCTTGAATATATACTCCCTTCAACATCACTGGTTAAAAATCCTCTATGAAGGGGTGTTTGAAATCTTCCATCTAAGATTCACCAGAACATGTATCTATGTCATCAATAACTACGTTCGATATGTATGTTTATGTTTACGTTCAATGTGAGGAACACAATCATTTTTGGGAGGTTTCCTATCTACACAAAATACTCTCCATACTTCCTTTAGGCTATCCTCAATATCCTAAGGTCTGGTTAACCCTAACACCTAAGTGATCTACACCAAAGGAACTTATAGGATGCACTCATCTTGGTTACATTATCTCTCAATACATCTAGTTTAATCAGAATCCCTATGGGTAGAGGTGGGTTCAGAAAATTATAATGACGTACTGCCTCCCAGATTGGTCTATGAACAAAATCATATGCACTATTTAGATAACCATCATGATTTTTTATGGAATATCATATGTATGTTCTCATGAAGGAATCCTAATAATGATAATACAAAACACAAGTAAATATCATATCTCAGTAACTAACTCCTAAAAACCAAATAACATTTAAACCTTTTATACATAATGCACATACAATAGTTTTTCATATAACTAGATCCTATAAATACCATGTCAATTTGATGGTTTTCAAAGCACTAGTTAATGATACATGTTCCTTCAGACCATAACTAGGTTAAATAGTCTAATAAACAAACACGATAGACATTAAAATTTTTACCCAATTTCTTAATCAAATATTCATAGTAATATTACATCCTAAATATTTCCATAAGAAAAAAACACTTTAATTCCAGTCTGTTGGGTTACAAAACACTAAGTCCATCCTAGTTGATGATATAATAAGAGTGAATCCTCAGGCCCTTATCCAATAGTTCAGTAGTAAAAAACATGTTCCGAGTATAAATATTACACAAATGGGAGGCATATTCCTATAATACCATCACACACACATAGACATCTACATAAACCATTGTAGTACATAATGAATAAACAGCTAATATCATACATGTATACAAAAAACTAATAAAACATTATAAAATGATATAAGTATAAAAATGTAATGTTCCACCCCCCCCCCCCCACATAATCTTATAGGAATCCAACCTGCTAGAAATTGGGGAATGATATCAAGATACAAATCCTAGAACTACCTATGGTCCTTCTAGTGAAACTATGTGCCACATCCACCTGGCCCTCTTATAACATCATAAAAATACCTAATATCTTCATATGAAATGACACATGTTGGAAGTTCCCATGAAGTAGGGAGTATAAACATACCCACTAAAAATATATGAAATCTATGAACATAAATATTTAAGATATAGACATATCTATATCACATATTTGAGTCCTTATGAGTGTCAGAAAATAAAAAAAACCAAATATACTGAATGGAAAATACCAAGTCTTAATCAATGATCACTTACATGAAACCATCCATGGATTATATCAGTATATCAAGGATTATATTCATCATATAGATCAGATATTCTATCAAACAAAAACAAATTTCACACATAAAAGTGGTCACACTCTTTCAACCATACCATTCATGTTAGGTATTGATACTCATATGATATAGATACTTTTATGGGGGCTTGCTCAGAGCCTATGAATGATACCTGAACCTATCTTGAATATCCCACTATGAATGGGTTCACATTCCCTAGATATTAGAAAATAAATAGCTAATGCATCCTCTAGAAGTGAGAAAGAGTATTACACAACGTTCCACAAAGAGGGATATATGACTTTATAAAAAATAATCCTATAGTGGTGATCACTCATCCTATAATATTGAGTAGATAAAACAATATACCCACCTTGGGAAGTTCTAATATAATTCTCCCACACTAATATCATGACATGACTATGGTAAGAAAGAGCTACACACTACCTTCAAAGATTATATGATTTTTTTCATATGCACACTATGGGTCAAAAAATATTCGGACCAATCGGGTATGTGTTTATGTACATCATCCAATTATGTTATACTATGGTCATTCCCATGTTCTTTGGTTGTTCCTATTTCCATGTACATTGAGGTACACTCTAGGTCGCAAACTCTAGGTCACATAGCTTGTGAATAGGTCGCAATATGTGGGATATTTATCTTCATGTCTAGAAATAATCCACCAAGGACATGGGTCCTCATGGTGTGTGTTCTCCAAAAATACATGTGGTGTATATCAGGAGTTTTGTAATTTTTTTGGAATAAAGTGTATATATCCTTATCACTGCCTCATGGGAAGCATCTTCAAATCATGCATGTATTACATGGAACTAGGGTTGACCATGTCTGGGACATTACTGGTTTCCATTTTTAAGTCACATGTTGATTGGGAATGATATCTCATCAGACTGCATCTTCCCAACACCAACACCCATGAAATGAATGAATTTAATCTGAGTAATAAGTTCAATTTTCAGCCTTACTCATCCCTCACACCCTAAATCTCATATCAAAACCCTATATCATTGATCAATTACACCAATGGTTAATTTTGGAAAGAAAATATTCCTTATTCGAACCACTGTTCAAATGAAATATTGATGAAAAACATTCAATGAATTGTTGGAGAAATGCACAATACCAAAAAAAATGAATGTAGGCCATTGTTTTCCTTTGTCATTGTATCTTAACAAATAAATATTCTTAAAAAGGGAATGTAAATAAATTATAAAATTCTATAAACTAGGTAATATATGAAATATTAACTTCACAACTGGATCTGTAAACTAATTTATAAGGAATAAATTAATATTTTTATGGAAAAATATAGAATAAGTATTAATAAAATAAACATAAACATTATACCTCAATAATAGATATTTCACTAATAAAGAAATATTTTATCAAATTATCATTGCTGACATCAATTAACTCTATTTGTGAAGAAATTAACTCAATAGAAATAGGTTTTTCATCTGTCAGCATCTCTATGAAACATGATGATAACACCCAAATATTTTCCTTTTGTTGTCCCCTCCCATTCTGAAAGGTTATGTGGATAAACCAAGGGATTAATATAATGGAATATTAACATATTTATTACTGGTTTATTCAATTAATTGTATAATAAATTAATAAATTATTGTCATTAATTAATTTTATAGAATATCTACTAATAAATAAATTAAAAATAGAACACCTGATGTGTACTGATGTTATGTGTCTCCTAGGTTAAAACCCACATTGGAAATTAATTTATATTGGGTTTTCACATATATGTTACCATTTTAAAGGTATTATATTATTTCAAAAAAACCTATGTGTTAATGATATAAATTTTTTAATATTTTTAATATATAAACACTGAGTCTCTAAAGGCCATAGAATCCCAAGCTGACTCTATGGCTAACTTTGAAATTTTAATGGGATATTCCACTCCTCCTGACGATTCATTTTTTTATCTTCAATTACAAATTCTCATGGTTAGTATCAAATAAGGTATTTTTCTCAGTATTAAGGGATATTTTATTTATAATTTCATAAAAATATAATTCTATTGTTTTCTTAAATGAAAATATGGTTTTATGAATTTTATTTATAAATTAATTCTCACAAATAGTTATGACGAATTTATTGTTAATTTATTGTTTCCATTTTAATTTCTATTTTTGAAGGGCATGGATTTTCTATAAAAACAATAATCCTTATATAATCGATGGTCTTCATTCATCAATTTATTATTTATATGATTTTGGTCAATAAAAATCATAATATCAAATACCCCATCACTCACCATCATTACAATAGATATTATTTAATCCTTCATATCCATAATTGTTATTTCATTGATATATGAGGTATTAGTTGATCATTATTTATATTATATTAATCATATATAAAGTCACTTGGTGGTGTTGTTTTAGTACATATTGTTATCAATTTCATTTCATTGATGAGGAAATAATACATATTCTTGGATTGACATGGATATTTTTGGATTTACATAAAATTATTGAGAAAGAATTTTATTTGTCAATAATTTTGTTTAGATTGAATATAATGTGAAACTAATTAGTGGGGATAATTTATATATATCCCCATGATTAATTCACAAGTCTCATAAGACAAAATATTATAAATATTATATTAGATGGGTATTTATTTTAAAACTATATTTTTATTAATGTTGTGTTGTTCAAGGTCCTAATAGTATGATTCAAGATATATTCACTATGGATGTAATGGTAAGATCATGAATTTTTGGATTTTTGAATTTCAATTATTGATAATTTATTATCATTTATTTTTTTCATTTACAGAATAATATTAGCTATGGTTTTATATAGAACTAATATTGTGGATTGAATGGATTGTGTTTTTATTTTACAATCTTCAATTTCAGTTTTTAATTATTTACTCTTGATAGCTTATATTATATAAAACCATTACTATGCATATGAATTCACCCTTTATGGTTTGTTCCTTTCCCAAATATATTAAGAATGAATATTTGAACAATATTCAAGGATTCAATATTGTTTTTTATTTTATGTTTTATTTTTACCATGTAATATTATAATAGAGTTCATATTTTTATTGAAAATACATATAAACTGGTTAATCTTATAATATCCCATGATTTTAAAAAGAACTACTTTGTTCGATAGTGTAAAAAATAAGCAGACTTCAGTATAATAAAGATGAAAAATATTATTACATGAAAATTATATCATATCCATTAAATGGGATTATAATAATATTATTAAATAATTTTTGGAATATATATGTAATGTTTCTAATCAAAATAAATTTATTGATTTATGTAGTGCAATTAAGCACTAATTTTTAGTAAATTGAAAACATTCTTCAAAAATATATTTTCATTAAAATTAAATTCTATTTTTTTCCCAATTATATAAATTTATTTTTAAACTATTAGAAAATGTATTTAATTAAATAACTCTGTTTTCCAAATATTATTATAAACATTATCTTTGGGATAAATTTTGGTATTTTTATTAAGAGAATGATTTTTCATTAAATAGTGAATGTAATGATTTCTATTGGAAACAATATTTTCTATGAACAAATTTTCTAATTAATATTTCATCTATTATTAGATTTAAATTTAAATTAGCTTATTTTTATTTAATATAATAAAATTAAGGGTTTTAAAATTAATTTTATACATTAATTTAGTAGGGAGGCATTTTATATTTAAAATATAATCTTTTTTGGAAATAGTTGTTCGCCACGTTTTTCAGCTTAAGGTTAAATTAAATTATAAAATTTATGTGTCTTTAATTTCAAAAAATTGATTCAATAATTGTATTACATGAATCCAAATGTTATAAAAATTACCCTTTTATTTTTTTTCAATATGAATAGTAATAATCGTAATTTCCGTTACCACAGTCATTGGTAAATTGGGTAATAATAGTTAAAAACAAAATGATATGGATTAAAAAATGACACTAAATTTTTACCTATTTTTATTGGATGTTTCAATTATGTCCATAATCATCTTTTTTCATTATATGTATTTTTTTCTTTTTTGAGTGACAATAATATTTATAATAATTCATTTAATGAAAATAAAACAAATGTCACACTCTGGTTTGAATAATTATAAATTTTTTTGAAGTGGAATAAGAAATGGATTTTATCATTTATAATTTTTATTTTTAAAGGTAATATTTTTTCATTCATCATGGTAATTAATTTTTTTTACGAAATAATTAAATTTAATCTGAATACATCATTGATGTCGTAGATACTCAATTAATGAAAAACTAAAATAAATGATATTAAAAATGTTAAGAGAAAAATAATTTTACAAATTTTATGTAATCCATGAATTTTTCAGATAAACATGAAATGTTTAATATATAATAAGATAATATTTAAAAAAAATCTTTTTTTCATTCTGTTATTAGATTCATTTTAATGAATAGTTCAAAAAATATGCATTAATGAAATGTTATAATAAATAATATTTTATTAAATCATAATAAATATATAAAAATATTACATTAATCCATATGATTTAGATATGGATTATAATATCAATAATGATACATTTTTTTTATTTCTTCATATATAATTGTATTCACTGTATAATTTAATTAATTACCCATGAAACATGATAATGTTTTCTTCAATTAAGAAAAATTATAAAAAGGTATTTTAAGAATATTAAATGAAATATAATATTACTGAGTTAATGTGTTACATGAATTTTATTTATTAAATTTAAATATTACATTTTTTAGATATTATATTATAATTTAATATTTTTCTTTATTTTTTAAGTCAAATTAATTGAATATAGTTTAAATTGACAATAATGATGTTTTATGAGAATAATATTTTATTAAATAACAATAAAAAATGTGTTCAATAAGAAAAAAGGGTCATCATATGGTCAAATATAAAATTCTTTTTCATTCATAGGATATTTGGGTAAATTTTTATAAAGACTCAATTTATTATAGTTTACTCTTTTGAGAAATTCCACTGGTACCCCACACATGAGTTATAAATTGCAACCTCCTCCTATAATTCATTATAGAACATTGAGCCTTATTTCTTAACTATAACTAGAAAATTCCCATTCAAAAAATATAACTCCCTATAATACAGGTTTTGGTCTTCCAATAAGCCCAACCCTAGATCCCATTAGGGATATATGAGAGAGTTGTTTCAAAGAATATGTAATATCCCTTACCTATGAATTTCATTTTATATTCTTCCTTAACACTTATAAATAAAAGGTATTTATTGTAAAATAGTAAATTAAAAATCCTAAATATTCTTAAATTTTATTATGATTACTAAAACACCATTATAAACCCTCATTACCATTAAATTAAAAGTGAATATTTATCTTGTGCATACATACGGCTTACCGACTCCACCAAGTGATTCAATTCCTTTTACATCACCATATATTATGGTTGAATATCATGATTCATTATATAATTATATATAATATTTATGAAATAAATATACTTTTAATGATTATATCTTGTCTTCTTTCGTAACATCAAGCTCATTGGAAAATAATTACATTGTTTGTGCTTACATGTGGACTACCATCACCAAGAAGAGATGTGATTAATTTTTTAATAATATTTTACATATGTTGAAATAGGGATAACTTTGGTGAATATAATTGATATATATCAAATAAGAATGATCCTTTAAAGGTTAATTAGTATTAAATTTTCTATCTTTTAGTCCATTGAAAAAGTAAATCAATGTTATTGCATACATACAGTGTACTGTCACCCTGAAGAGTGTAATTCAATCTTATATAACTATTTTTTATTGATAATATATATATATTTATATATATAATATTTTATATTTTTATCAATATAAATATTATGTAGGTGACGGAACCAAGATAAATTTACAAGGACCATAGTAACTAAACTGAAATAATAATGATAAATGAAATGGTTAATACATAAAAATAATGATTTCAATAACAAATTATTAACAAAAGGAGTGTTATATTGTATTAAATTGATAATTTATGTTTTTTGTAATTATGTAAAAAGAATATATTATTTATGTAAAGTAAATTTAAATTTATTATATCAGATGTTATATATATTTATATGTAATGAGAACTTATTTTAAGGGTTTCATTTCACAATATAATCAACAGTTAATATTTTTAACCTGTATTTATTCTTTAGGAAAAATATTTCATATTTATATTCCATATCCATGTTTTTAAAAAAATACATTAATGTTTTTAATATTCTCTAATAATTTTTTAAACTCATTTTTACCCATGTTTGACTATTTAAAAATGGTTTGGAAGAAATGTTTTTTTCATTTTACAAATGAGGTACTTTGTATATTTTTTAATCATAATAATTAAAGGAATGTTTTTTATCATATATATAATAAAAAATTTATATGTCAAGATTACTCAATGATTTGAATCTCAATTTAAAATTTTATTTGGTTCTTTTTAAAGAAAATGGTTTCTATATTTCAAGAATAGAATTATCTTTTAAACATTTATTTTTAAAATTTAAAGGGTATTTTCCATAAAAAGGATTTTAGGAACTTTTAATTGTATATCTATTCATTAACAACAACTACCCTTGATTATAAATATATTTTACTGGGGTTTTGATCATAGGATACAATCCTTATTATTTATCTCAATGGTTTCTATTTATGTTGAAATGATGATATTTTTCTAAAACACATTTGTTTTCCATGGGTTAAGCTATGTTAAAATATTTATAAATCTTTTATATTTCATGGATTTTGATTTGATCAATGAGTTATGATATCAAGGAACAAATATTTATTATTTTTAATATCTAATAGGTGGGACCTATACCTCCCTCCAATGCATTGTGTAATGTATTATTTCTCGTGAGATAGTTATGGGTAACAAGTTGATGTGCTTGCGTGATTTGTTATGGGAAGCAACTTGATTTTCTTGATCAACTATATTACATAGATTTTAATACGAAATATTATGATCTTTTTAGTTATACATGAAATATAAAATAGTTTATATACTTATTATTGTAGCACATATACACATTGTTGACATTAACATATGGATCATGCTTCATTTGTAATGATTTATCATTCCAAATATGAGTCTCTTTTGGAATGATCATATTTGATGCTATAACTCATGTTGATAAAAGTTTTCATGTTGGATAACAATTTTTTATGTTATGTTCATATATTATAAAAATTATAATAGATTATGTTTTCATTTGATCATCTATTGAGATCTAACATTCTAACCCTTTCTGAGTAACTATGATCCTTCATTATTATATTTCGTTTTCCCAATAATATGTATAATGATGATAAATTGTTTTTACAAATGATTCATATTATGGAGTATTATGGGATATTTTTAATACATAAAAGAGAATATTAAAAGTTAGGTTTATTGGGAGATGATTTTTTTGAACCAGTTATTTATGAACCCAAATTATTATAAGTTTTTCTTAATTATCTAAAACTATAATCTTAAAAGTTCTTTCTGTATCTAGGTTTTAAAAAAATTTATACTAATTTTTTATATTTTTTATAAAAAAAACTGGGGCACATTTTTTGATATTAATGCCAGAAATTTTTTTATTTTTTACAATCAGATTTGGTTGTGAAGGTCTTTGGTTGATATTATTGGTACCGTAGGACGATTTCGATAATTTTTTATATTTTGGATATTTCATGTGTGGTAACGTTATGATTTAATTATTCAATCATTGGTTTATAATATTATGGGTGATCCTATGTTTAATTTCATATAAACCCCCTTATTTATCATTAATGTGATGAAATATTAATTTGAATAATGATGTTTTGGTTGAAATTTATTTTTCAGGCTCTGTTATCCATTAAAAATAACATTAGATTCATTTATTTGATAATAAATGGGACTTTGTATTTTTATAAATATTTTTAAAGGTACGGTTAATTTTTCAGGTTTTTATGAATGTTGATTTAGAGTTCATTATGAGTTATTTCATTTTTGGGGGAAAGAAAATTAATGGAATAAGATAACCATTGAGAAGATGAAATGATATTAAAGTTGAATATATAAATATTGTTTTTATGGTTTTCTATCACTTTTTATAGGAATGTTATAGGATTTTATTACTTTATAAAAATGAAAACCTACAATCCATATGACAACCCATCACATCTATCAAGGTAATGATGCTTCAACCCATAATAAAAGGGTGATAACAGTACATCACCTACCACTCGCCTATGCCATGTCTTAAGTAGTATGACCTTTTTATCATTAGTTACACCATCTAACAAATAATATTAACATTCATTCTAGGATCATAGGTATTATTTTATAGATAGCCATGATATTGAATGCAATTTCATGATTATGTTATTAATGTTATTTTGGGAGACTGAATGTATTTAGGTAAATAAAATATTATAGGATTTCATTTGATAAAAAATTGATAATTTATCTTTGTAAATATAAAATTTTGAATTTTTATTTACAACGATTGAGGATTTTTATAGAAATTATTATCATTTAATTAAGATTATATCATTAGATAAATCGCTTTTTTGAATGATATATTTATGGTGATTGATATTGTTTTAAGATACATTATAAATAAATCATGTAAGACTATGTGGTCAAATTAATACGATTCTTGTGTATCCATATTTTCCTAGAATATTCTTAGAAATTTTACGGATAGTAATTTATGAATTGCACATCATAATTTGTGGGTATTACTATTGTACATTGTAAATTTTTATAGATTTTGTTCATATTATGGTGTATTATTATTGTGAATTATCTTATCTTTGCATAACCATTTTGGTTATAGTTAATGTATATATACAAGTAAAATAAATATGATTTCTTTTGTGGATAATGTGATCTATTGGATATTTGTTCTAGTTATTTAGAAATAAAAATATAATTCATATTCAATAATTGTTTTTTGGAGATAAAATGAGAGTTATTTTTGGAAATATATTAAATATTAAATCCTTTTTGACAAGTAACTATTTTCCCTTATGCCATTAAAATAGAAAATAAAGGATTTCTATAACTCTAGGAAGAGGATATTGAATGGAAAAAATTATATGTTTACATTCATTAATGATAAATCAATGTACTTTTAACCCATAATAGATTTATGGTTCTCTTATGGTTAACATTATCATGACCATGTTTTCTATGACCCGCTATTATTCCTTGTATGTGACACCTCCTGATTTCTTAAAACTATTTTTGTCAAATAAATTTGATCTTTTCCATATTTATTTTGACATGAAAAAATTATTTTGGAATTCCATGAATTTAATACTATTTTTTTCTTCTATTACATGTTTGCTACATTTGAATTAGGTGACACAAAATATTGAATTTATCCTGTGTTACACGCAATGATGAGTTTAAACAAATTTTCCTATACAATTAAATAGTTATTATAATATTTATCACCTTGAAATATGAATAGTGGGTACGAATAATTTTAATTAAACAACAAAAATATTGTTAAAACATGTATATAAGATTAAATTTATTGGTAACCAACTATTTAGAAATGATAATAAGAACCACTTTAAAATGGAGATATTATTTTTATTAAAAATAATTTTTTTTTTCAGAATTTGGTTTTATCTGAATAAATTAAAAAATAACATTTTCTGAATTATTTTATCAAACTCTAATCCTTAATCTTTTGTGTTATATTGACAATAAATAATAATAAATTCAATTTTTACACTAAAAAATAGAATTTTTTTAAAACTAATATTTTATAGCATTTTGTGGATCTCTTATTTTGAAACATATATTTGACCATATTATAAAAAACATGATAAAAATTTAATTTTTAATTTCAATACTATCTAAGGTTGTTTTTTGGGTCTTTTAAAAAAATTAATTTTCTTATTAAAAGTACGAAATAATGATTTTTAATTTAAATTGGTCTTTTTGACTAAATTATTTACACAGTTAAATTATATATTTAATTGATCATAAATTATAATTATTTAAAATATAATTATATTAATATAATTTAGTACAAATTTAATAAATTTCATAAGGAATTCAGAAATTAAATTTGATTAAATATCTGACATTTTTCTCTTTATAAACAATCATTCTCGACACAAATGCAAGATTATTTTTAAACTAAAATTTTCCAAATCAATTAATAGAATATTTAAAAATGTTTTACATATTTAGAGTAAAAATAATACATAATTTATAATCAGGTTAACTTAATTTTTAATCAAATTGAATTGTGAATTCAATAGAAATTAATTACCCCAGTTAGAGTAAAAATGTGTTTACCGGGGAGGGGGTTAACTAGAATGATAAAAGGGGAAATGAAAAACAAATATTATCGTAATTTTATTTTATGATCATATTTACACCTTTGACATCATGTTATACAATATACGTCAATTCATTTCTACTTTATTTGAATATGACCTGTATAATAATTTTCTTAACAAAAAAATACAATAAAATACTTTTCTTACTCTTAATATCTATATTGAATCAGGAATGGGAAAAAATAGTGGTTTAGTTATAAAAATAATATAGATATATAAATTGATTATTTTTATAATAATAATTTATCTTTAATATTTTTGATGAATTAGTTGCATTAAATGTTTATGAAATTCCAACAGAGTAATTATTTAGTTAATAATAAAATAACTGATACTAAAAATAATATAACTGAAAAAAACCAATTAAGTATTGTATTATATTGTTTTTAAATTGATATATTATTTTAATATGGTTAGAAAATAATTTATTCTAATATTAATTTTTCCTACATAGTTATAATAGTTCAAAATTAAATAAATAATATCAATTTAACATTAATAACATTTTATAATGAAGGCTAATTTATTAATTGATTTAAAATTAAAAAACCCTATCTGATATAAATTGATTAAAAAATATTGATAAATATAATCTAAATTCATTTTAGGGACCTGTTGTTTTATTATAATTAATCTATTGACTTATAAATATTAAAAACATGGTTATTGTGGTCATGGATAAAGTAGTGATTTGGATCGTTACATGCGCTTGTGTTAAAATTAATTTCCAGAAAACATTTGATTTATATTTTCTAAATTTTATGTAATATTTATGATCATTATGAAAACATCATATAATAATTATCACTCTATGTTTGTCTTAATGTACAAATAACCATGTTTAGAAATCTAGTTACCTTAGTTGAAAACCAAAACGGTAGAAAATGGGAAATATATATGTTTAAGAAAAATGTTTTTAAAATGTGTAACATTGTAGGTGGAGTTGAAAATCAATTATATAATCCCTAAAAACAATTAATTTTCAATATTTGAATAACCATATGTATGTTTTTTCCAAATAGTGAATACTATTGGGTATGTATAAGAATGCCACCTCTCCAGAACTATAAATGTGTAGTCACTCTCCCAACTAATCAACACTTCTAAAGCTAGTAGGATTGACCAATATTGAAAAAAATAACTTCACAAAATCAATAACACAATTATATAATCCTTATTTTGTTCATATATCCACCCAAGAAACCATTTATTGAAAACATAATGGGGAAACCAAAGAAAAGAGGTAATGATCATCAATGAGGGCTTTTTGTTTTATTTCTTCCACAAACCCCCTCGGCTGTTTTATTATAATGATTATATAATTTCTTTAGTATCATGCATATAAATATTTTTTGTTATGTTTTTGGTAAATATTTCAAATACACACACATCTATTAAATGGGTTACGAACCCATCATTCATATGTGTGACGGACTACCTCCCCGTGAACCGGTGTCATTTTTTTACCATGACCACCATCAATGATGGGTATAATGATTGAAATACTATTAATATATGATATTATTTATATATATTTTAATATTATGATTCATTAATTATTATATCACATTTACCATAATGATTTCTATTTTTTGGGAATACGATAACATAGCTCGAGTGTACAGTATACAACCATCTCGCAAAGCGATGTGATTTGGTCACGCATTACATGGAATGTATAAATAATGGGTTCGATGAACATATGTGATATATATATAATAAATTATTATAATTTAAATATAATTTATATATTTATATGTATTTATCATTTAATTTTCATTCTTTCAATAGGATAAGAAAATTGAAACCGCGTGCATCATACGTATGACCTACCGTCTCCCAGAACTGTGCATTTCCTTTCATATAAACAAATTGTTTTGATTAATGTAAATGCAAATATAATTAATAAATATGATATCTATATAATTCCATAAATTAATTATATTATTAAATAATGATCAAATTAATTTGAAAATAAATAAATAATAATAACGTATATGAAAAACAAAGTGGTTATGGCCAAAGATGTTACTTTAACATGAAATCATATGTAAATGGATAATAAAAGGTCTTTGAAAATAATATATGATATTATATATATTAATAAGGATCTATAATTGAACTATAATAAAATTATATTTTTTATAAAGTAAATTTGAATGAGTATGATGGATGTCAAGGCTTTTAGTATGGGATTTTCATCCCACTATTTACTTTTGTGAGATACAAGATATGTTCACTGCCTATTTCTTTTATGTGGTGTATATAGTTCCCAGTAATGTATATTTATATAATTATACATAAATTTATACTATATTCAATATCTATTTTTGGATGCCTAATTCATGAGGGTAATTGTTCAAAAGTTACCAAATCTGTAAGGGACTATTGTCTCAATTTTCCTTCTTAAATACATATGTTATGTTATGGACCTATATTCCATTACAAGGTGTATATATATACCGTTTGACTTGTAATAGAATTTATTTATTTATCTTTCTTATAATTTATGTTCATTTTAATTTTATTCCATCATTGATATTTTGATTCAATGTTTCCAATGTGAAAAATAGGTTATTCTATTATCTCATCATTCATTGATAATGTATCTGATTAAGTATCCAATGATGCAATATCATGTTATAACTACCAATAATTAAAATTATTTTTCTTTTCTGGGTATTCATGATATATTAATTTAATTTTAAAAAAATTTCAATATTTTATATTAATGATAACTAGAAAGAAACATCTCATAAAATCGAACATTATTCCACTCTTCTGTATGAAATCAATTGTCTTCCAATACATTTTCTTAAAAAAATGTTTTGAAATTATATTTTAAGATCAGTTTAAAGGTAATGGTTTTTTAAAATTATATATTTATTTAAAAAAGTGTTTTAAATGACTTTAAATTCATCATATAAATGTTCTATTTGAAATTTCCAAAGAAAATAATTTGGATTTTTTTAATTTTTTTAATGTTTCATTTAATGTTTCATAGTTATTTTCAAAGAAAAATGGGTTCAATTTTTTTGAAAATATTTTTCCAAAATAAAAATGATATTTTCCTCATTAAATATTTTATGTTATCCTTTAAAATAATTTTCCTTCTAATATTTCTGGGATTTATGTAACATATTCCTTATTAGGTGTATGATCCATGAATACCATTTTTATTTTTTCGTTGAATGTTTTAGGTTTATGAAGAAATATATTTTATTAAACCCATATATCTTCCATGTGTTATACCATGATAAAATTATTCTAAATATTAGTTTTATTCAGGGTTTATTGAATGATGAAATGATTAAGAATAATATCTTCTTTCAAGTGGTTATTATTTGAAGAAATTTTTATAATGAGCTTTAATTTTCATCATTTATGATTTGAGGAATGATTTTTATTTGGAGATATAAATATGTATGATTTAAATATGTTACTGGTTGTACCGATATCTCCCTCCAATGCATTGGGTAAAGATTCAAATATCATGAGATAGATTGGACTTGAATGAGGAGTGAAAATGGTTCAGTAATGCTATGATGGAATGGGAAGTACGCCTAGTTTGTTAATACATGGTTTGAATTGGTATTGAACCTAATTTACTAAAAGAATTAGTCTACTATTATGGTCATAAAGGTAAGCCTTGACTAGTTTGTAATTGTTTTTATAATCATTGTGTTTAAAATAAATCTATGTATTATTCTAATTTTATTCTCTAATAGATCTTGTTTATTGATTATCTTATGATTCCTAACTAATGTACAACCAATATTAATTTCAAGACTCATGTATATGCTCCTTGATATATAGGGTCTACTTTTAAAATGTTATGATATTGTTCCCATTAACTTATGTTCAATTAATACTTATGTATCTCCCTTATTTAAACATAATATGAATATGAACACACCCTTTAATATGTTTCATTTCTCCATGTTATGATGATTTTTATATTGTCTGATATGTCCATAAATGGTTATAGATATGAATAATTTAGCGGGTGATGAAATATCTCACCTATGTTCTAGTTCTTCTGTTTCTAGGATCACATGGACAGTAATCTATTAAAGTCCCAAATAATTTATTCTTAAAATGTAATAAATATTCATTCGAAATGATGTAATATCTATATATGATAAGAATGGGTCGCTATAGTTAGTATCATATGAATAATCTATTTACCCTTTGGAAACTAGGATGAGAAAAAATTAGTGTGATCCCAGGGGATATTTGAGAAGACATTTTTTGGGAATTTTCTAAGGATAAGTATAATAATGAGTCAAAGTATATGAAAATGACCAAGAATTTTATAAAGGATTATGTGAGTGGTTTCCAAAAAATACATCCATTTGGGATACTATTATGGGATTTGGATCCCAAATAGAGGTACCTTGAGGTAAAAACCTTGAAAATACTATATTGATATGGAATCGACCTGGAAGTAGTGCCTAAAAACAGGCATTCATATACACATAGTTTGATACTCTTAGAGGGATATTATTTAGAAATTCCCAAAATCACAGTGAACCAATATAATGTATTTGAATAAACTATGACTATGAATAAAATATTATAATCTTAACTTGTATTATATTAGTGAAGTTATCATAATTATGATCCCCATGACATAAACATTACATAATCTCGAGTTATGTTCTATATTTATATTGAGGATCATTTCAGGATTAGAGTTGTGGAGAATTAGGCCATAACTATTATATTATGTCACTAAAATTAAAAATTAAACACTTTTACACTGTCCAATGTTTTTTACAATAATAAAACTCATTGATTAAAACAATGATTATTTTATTGATAAAAATATTCATAAATTCTTCCTTTCTTTTACCCTTCCTTATAACTTGTCATAAAAACCATTCTAAAACATGGGATGAGAAAAAAAATCTCAATAAGGGATCTAAAATTAGTAAAGAAATCATCAGTCCATAAATATATACAAATCAATAAAATCATAATTTTCAATAATAAAACATAATCTAATTAACATACCTCATGAAATCATAATATTTATGAATAACACATAGAAATCATAAATCATAAAGGTGAATTGTGGCATCCGTATCATACATACATTGTAGAATTCAAAGATACATAGGGAGTTACATTCGAAAAACCCATCATAGTATATTCCATAAATCACATTGGAGAAACATTAATGTTTACCTTCATCATGTTACCCAATGTATTAGAGAGCTATCTCAGGATCACCCGCCCTATGTTTATCACATAACCACCGGTATATGTAAGGAATTCCCCAAGAACCATAAATAAACATAACACATAAAATAAAGACAAAATTTATGCATTGCAATCAAAAGATATAAATTCAAGTTATTGATATAATAAATCTCTTTTCAAATACATTTTAAATACAAAATTACACAAAAATGGTATATTGTATTTATTTTATTTTTAAAAACACTGGCTTTTAGAGGAATCCAAATATCAAATAATGCTCGCGGTGGTGGAAAGGTCGTTGTCAATACGTGCATTAAAAAAACATTCTCGTTGTCTTTTAGTAAAACCCCACAGAGAAAAAATATTCCCTTTCAATGAAATTAAAAGTAAAAGGGGATTATACACTATATAAAAGCAAGTCGTGCATAAATCAAAATACGCCTCGATGAAAGGAGATTGAGATGAAGTCCCTTACAAAGATAATTTTGTAAATAAAATTGATCAATAATGTGAATTAATTATAATTACACATAAATAAAGTATAAATACAATATATGATATCAAAATTCAATTCTCACATAATCATATAAAAAATCATGAACTAGAATATCAACACAAATAATGGAAATTGGGTTAAGAAGTTTCCATACGAAAATTCAGTTCCTAATGACAGCACATAAAAATTAAAAAAATGTGTTGAAGATAGATAAGAGGGTCTCCCATCACATAGACATAAAATTTACAGAAATAATGATATATAATAACATATCCCTACATAAGAAAATGTTAATTACAATACATGACATAAACAATATCTTTGACTAAAAGAGGAGGGAGAAAGGTTCTCTTTCCTTGTCTCTGACATGTCTTGTTCATTTATTATCTACATGAATAGTAACCTTAAGTTAATTATACTTGATTATAAACCTATTTAATGTTTATTATTCCTTTTATAAAACTTATTACTCTTCAATATAATAAATCAAGTTTTTATCGGTCTTTTTGTCGATGTTTGCTACTTGTGTCAAAAATGAACTTGTTATAATTACAGATTTTCATTGTGGTCAAAAGTCCATTATCTCCAAAAATGTATTAATGATTTAAATATCATATATATCTGGTATATATGTATTTGGATCCAGTATATATGTATTTTATAATAGTCCATAACATTTGGATATAAGAAAATAAAATTCACCGTTGATAAAGACGGTAAGCCGTACGTACGAATGAACGCTACTTTTATTTATTTTTCATTTATAAATAAATAAGAATATAAATGATAAGTAGGTAAATTATAATTATAGTAAAATATATATTTTATATATGTTACATATGGTCTTTAATTCTATCCTTTATACGTTCCATGTATATCATGAACGAATCATATCACTTTGAGGGGGAGGTAGTCGGCACTTTCACAAATGAAATTATCATATTTATACAAAACGATAAGAATAATGGTATGTTATAAAATATAATTACAGAAGAATAGAGATATAATAAATATAATAAATATCATATGTTATCTCAGTGCCATCATAATGGCCACCATGATAGTCAGTAAGAGATAATTGAACAATCATCGTTTCGTGAGGCAGTGGTTCGATGTCCACAAAAACAGTATGTTTGTATCCATTATATAGTGGTGTGTGGAAGTGTAGATATAATCCTTCTCATTAAAACAACCTAGTATATTAAGGATACTATTGAATTTATATAAACAAATAATATGAAGATCATAGGGAGAGGATAAGGAAAGATAAAGGAAAGGAACATGAGAGAAGATGTTACCTCTAATCTGGTAAATTCATTTTGATGTGAGACAAAAGGAGATCATTAATTTCCTTATTCATAGGGTAAGGATTATATGAGGAATAGGTGGATTTTTGAGATTCTTGGAGTAGATATTTGATGAGACAAGTTTCTTTAGAGTTGTGTGTAATGGGATAGAGGTGGTGGCCTTTTATAAGAAGGAGGAGTGTCTCTTTAACAATGATTGAAAGAATTATTTTATTATAAAATTAATTTCGGTTTCAGAAGTTCCAAAACAAATTAAATTAGAACATAAGATGAGAATAAGTCAAAATAAAGTCATCCAATAATAATTGTATTGGTTTTTTATATTTTTTTATCCTTATCTTTTTTATTTAACTCTTTTTACTCATACAGTTTTTTCAAGTATTTAACACTTTGAGAATAAAAATAGCTTCCAAAACATGAAAACTATCAAATTAAATTGTAAATAATATAATTTCTATTTATGATAACTATTTTTATGAATTTTATATTTTTTGGAATTTTAAAATAATTAATAAAATATTTTATATTTTAAAATGTGAATTATGTCAATTTTAACACCATTCATATCATGACTTTTTAAAAATCCAAACCTACTTTATTGATTCAAAAAAAACTTCATTAATACAAATATAAAATGTAAATATAGTCCATAAAATTTATGAATGACATCAAAATAACCAAATTTGTTTATTTTAACATTTATAACACAATTTATTTGATTCCTTTATTAATAAAGCAATCACTAAATCATTAATCTATCATTATTACATTTATTTATTTAATCTATAAAAATTGTAAATAAAATACCATTATGTAGAAAATATATTAATATTTTTAATGACTAATTATAGTAAAAAATATCACTTTTATAACCACATATAAAAATTGTTATACTAAAAGATATATTTCTGTGTTACATTTGACTTAACTTTAATTTAATTTCTATAAAATGTCATTTTCACTTAGAAATATCTCCATGGGGTCCAAAAATCAACCCATCAATTCCCATGGTCGGAAATGTATCATTCCATATGGTTATGACATGTTTTAGGGTAATTTAATTTAATTTAAATATTATATTTTTACACTTATTTACCAGATTTACCATTTAACCATTGTAAATTAAATATTTACTGAAGATTCTATTCATAAGGTCTAAAAATGTTACCTATTTACACAATTTAGACCTTTTAATTCCAAAAATGGAATCCATTTTTCCATATTCAAAACACATAATTTTCAGTCATTAATTTAAAATTAATTCCTATTGTCAAATAAGTATGTTTTTAAGAGGTAAAAACTACCAAAAGATTGACATGTGTTTATGTCCAATTTAAGAATGAAATTATTTAAAATGACCAAAATTAGATTAAATGGTAAAACTATGATCCAATTACACATTAAAACCTATTAAAATTACAATCTAACTATATAAAGAAAAATTATTAAAAGGCAATTTTGAATTAAAATGCCTTCTTTTTTAACTATTCATTAAAAATTGATCTTTATCATAAAAATAAAAAAAATCATCCAAAGTAAATTTGGATATTAAACTTCTAAAAAATAATTTTATTTTGTCAAATATAAAATATAAAAGTGAAAAAACTAGATTTAAAAAGGATTCATCATGAAAAGGTGGTAAATATACCTTTTAAAGAATATTAAAGTATTTTATGCTTAAAATAAGATTAATTATTATTTTATTCCTCTTAAATTTATAGGATAAAAGTAAAAACATTTATAAAAACATGTTTAATCATAATTTGGTTAGTTATGTTAATTTATGGAAATAAAATGGTTATGTGTTAACTACCATTTAAAATAATGTTATTATTTTATTTTTCAGTACAAGTCAATGTAGATTTAAACCTAAGATTTCAAGGAAACACATTGTTGCATGTTGAGTATTCTATTGAAAAAAGTGTCTTATTTGACATTAAATTAATGTCTTATTCATAAATATTAATAGACATAAAAATGAATCATTCTATAAATACCTAGGTCGTTACTTCCTTCCCCCTTTTTGGAAATAACATCCTCACAATTTTTAAATTTGGCTCAGAAACATCATTAAGTGTACCAAATTGGAAAAATAGTTGTTAAAACTATCACTTTAAAAGAAATAAAGAGAAATATAAATTTTACCTGAGATAACACATGATAGTATTTTATGAAAACATGAATTTGGAAGAGAAAACTAACCATAAAGTTCTGATGGAGAGTGATAGAAAACATGATCAGAGGAGAGTTATCCACCAGAAAACCACAAACAGGTGATGGGTAAAATGGTATTTGATTTCACAGTAAGAAAAGTAAATAGACAATGTTTTTTAATACCGTTTTCTTAATTTTTAAGAATTTATTTATGATCGTAATAAAGAAAATAAGGAAATATACATACTTTTCACGTAGAGTATCATCCTTTAATAAATGTATACCACAAACTCTTATTTGTTCCAAACGATGAGTACACAAGATGATTTGGTCATACCAAAATCACTAGAATCAATTTCAAGAGAATCACATAATCTAAATAAATAAACTATATATATCACCTGTTTATATACATAAACAAAAACCAAAATGTTTTGTACAAGATTAGATAATCCCCCAAAAAGAATAATATTTTAATCTCATAAATTAAACAAAAAATACCCAATGTTAAATAAGGACCATTTAATAAATAATAGTCTTTAAAATTAACAAAAAACAATCCATACTATGTTTGAAAACAAAAATTCAAAAGGATTTGATCGCGTAGTCTTCCACGATAAATCATAACATTTATCTCCAAATAACAACAGCTACTCTTTAATTCACACACATATAAGTAATTAACCTAATCTCATATTCTCTATGATAGGTTAATCATTTCTGTAAATAACCCAAATTCACATATGACTAAAATAAAAACATAGATTCTTCAAAAATTAATATTCAACCATTACACCTTATATGAAATCCCATAGTATTCTATTTTCTTTGGGCATATAGTGTGTCCAAAAGAGAAAATGTATTTCAAAATAACCATTGTCACATAATAATAAAATTATTTTACTATACTAAGGATATCCATTTGATAAAACATAAGATCCAAAAATCAACTTTTTCTTGATCCATAATATAATTTTACTAAAAATAATTATTCATACTAATCTTGGACTTGACATAGTCCAGTTGTAGGTGATGTGTCTTTATCACTCTTTGGTTGTGGGTTCAATTCCTATGGCTTTATCAGATGTGATGGGTTGTCAAACATCCTATGGGTTTTCATTTTTCTAAAAACCATATCATTCTTATAACATTATCAAAAATAATACAATTTCCTCAAAAATATCCATAACCTATTTAATCCTCAAAGGTTATCTAATACCTTTAATTTTTCATTACAAAATGTAATAACCATTTATCACCTCAAAAAAAAGATCCTACAAACCCCTAAGGATATCAATTTTTTCCACATATGAAATGATAATTCGTCCATGAATAGAATTCTCATATATCAATCATTAGGGTTACAAATACAAGATAATGTATTCTAAAATAATCATATACTTAGAATAACCTTAATAATTTTAAGCTTTTAATCATCCTAAAATATAGCATAACTGTTGAATACATTATATGTATACTTATTACTAATTAATGGTTATTCATGATTCATTAACCATTATTTTCCAACTTATTCTATAGTAATTCTTTTTTACAAAAAAAAATGAATCGTATCGTAAGATTCAATAATGTCAAAACATTAGTTAAGAAATAATATTTACCATTCATTGGTCATTGTGGGTTTCCTCATACTCAACTAGAATAGAATTAGGTATTGGTAAGCATATATTTTTATAGACCTTATGATCTCATTCCCTAACCTTATTCATAGGATATCTATTTGTATAATGACCATGCACACCCCATTTAAAAAATTCAATTGACCCTCAAAAAGAACTTCTTTCCCTTTTCTGTATTCAACTGGATGCTTCCTTTTTCAATGGAAGGTTATTTCTTTATGACCTTCAATACATCATCTATAGCATCTTCCCATCACTTTAAAGAATTTACCTGGGTGTTTCTTTCCACATCGTTGACACATAGGTTTTTTAATGTACATTACATTATGATTTATACGTGAACTTTTGTACAGATTTGATTCTCGCATATATGAAGACCTATAAAAATCACCATGGTTTAGGTGGGAAATCATGACTCCAAATAGTTGGTAAAGAATAACCACAATATTTCTCATTGTAGCACCCATATCAATTGGTTTCCACTTCAAAAAAATTTCCTCGTTTTATTCACATAAATTATTAATTTGGTTCCTTCTAGATCTTGGCATTTACTAAAACCAAATAGGTCATTGTGATTATATTATTAAAATCATCATATAATATCATATAGGGAGGTTAAATACTAACATATACATATTAATGTTATCTTAAACTCATTCAATTTATCTAAAATAACTATGACTCTTTCTATCATGCCAACCATTTTGGTTATGTCACTTATTCTTATATAACACCCTAACACATAAAGTTATATAAACCAAACATTGATACCAAATATAAGGACCCAGCCTTAATCATTAAATAATCTTGAGTTATGTTAAGAATTACCATTGAGGAACTTTTTTATATTTAGATTTCTAGAGAATTAGGCCATAACTATTACATTACATCTCTAAAATTAAAATGTAGACACTTCTACTCTGTCCAATTTTGTTTAAAGTAATACAACTCCATGATTACAAAAATAATTATTTTCTTGATAAAATTTTTTTGAATTATTCTTTTCTATTACCCTTCCTTATACCCTATCAAAACATTTCAAAAACATGGGATAATAAAAAAAGCTCAGTAAGTGTTATAAAGTATGTAAAGAAAAAATTAGTCCATCAATACATAAAAATCAATAAAATCATAATATTAAAACATAAAACATAATCTTTTTAACATACATCATGAAATCATACGATTTATAAACAAAAAATAAAAATCATAAATGTAACTTGTAGCGTCCATATCATACATACATTGTATCCTTCAAAACAACATATGGAGTTACATTTGGAATACCCATCACATTATATTGCATAAATAAATTATGAAAAACATTAATGTTTACCTATATCTTGTTACCCAACTCATTGGAGAGCTATCTCAGGCTCCCTCACCCTAGGTTTATCACGGAACCACCTGTATATGTATACAATGCTCAAGAACCATTACATGATCCTAACATATAAGGGAAAGATAAAATTTCTACATTCCAGTCACAGGATATCAGTTCAATATATTTACATAATCCATCCATTATCAAAATAATTTTCAATACCAAAATTCATAAAATGGTATATGGTATTTGTTTTACTTTTAAAAACACTATGGTTTATAGAGGATTCCAAAAATATCAAATAATACTCATGGTGGTAGAATGTTCGTTTACATTGCATACGTTAAAAATAAACATTCCCATTTTCATTTAGTAAAATGATACGTAGAAAAGGATTCCCCTTGAATGAAATTAAAAATAAATTGGGATTATACACTATGTAAAAACAAGTTGTGTATAAATCAAAATATTCCTCAATGAAATATGATTAATATAAAGTCCCTTACAAAGATCATTTTGTAAATAAAATAGATCAATTATGTGTAATCACTAAAAGTAAACCTAAATGAAGTATAAATAAAAGATATCATTTCCAAATTCATTTCTCACATAATCACATCACGACAAATCAAGAATGATAAGATCAATAAAAAGAATGAAAATTGGCTTAAGAAGTTCCCTCATGAAAATTCGATAGCTTAACGGTGTCGCATAAAATTTCAGAAAATGAGTTAATGAGAGGAAAAATATAATATCGTCAAATGGAAATAAAATTTATAGCAATAAGGATGTATAAGAACATATACCTATATAATAAAATGTAAATTAAAAGACATGACATAAAATATGTCTTTGACTAAAGATGAGGGTGAAAGGTTTCCTTAACTTGTGTCCAACTTGTCTTGTTAATTCTTTATCAACGTGAGTAATAAAAAAAGTTAATTCTACTTGATTTATAACATTTTTAAAGTATATTATTTATTTTATATCACTTATTACCCTACTATATAATTATTCAATCTCATATGGGTCTTTTTTCAATGTTCATTACTTGAGTCAAAAATGAACTTGTTATAATTACAAATTTTCTGTGTGGTCCAAAGTCCATTATCTCTATAGTTGTTTTCATTAATTAAATATCATATATATCTATTATATTTTTATTTTGATCTAGTGTATATGTATTTTATAATAGTACATAACATTTGAATATAAGTAAATGAAATGCACTGTTCACATAGACGGTAAGTCGTACGTACGCATGATCACTACTTTCATCTGTTTTTCATTTATAAAGGAATGAAAACTAAATGATACATAGGTATATTATAATTATAGTATAATATATATGTTATATACGTTACATGATGTTGTAAATTTTATTCTTTATATGTTCCATGTATAACATGGATGAGTCATATCAATTAGAGGGGGCAATAGTCTTCACTTCCTCAAATAAATTATTGTATTAATACAACATGAAAATAAAAATGGTATGTTTTAAAAGATAAATATAAAAGAATGGAAGTAAAATAAATATCATATTTAATTTCAGTTCTATTATAATAGCCACCATGTGGGTTGTAACGATCCGAATCTGGAGCCCCTCCACTAGTGCCCCATACCCGGTGCGCCACATGACTTCAAGCGTGTTTCCCCAAACGCCAGAGGCTGCCGACTAGCAGCGAGGGCCTTGGTGAGTTGGTGGGGAAACTATGCCATCATTTGGTAAGGTATTCAAGGTAAGGAAGACAACAATCAAGAGCGAAAGAAGTAACAATATACATAACAACTGAAACCAACAGCGGAAGTAATGAATACATATAGTAATGATAATGAAGATGCAGCAGGTACAAGTATCTAAGTAAAGCAGCAAACACACCAACATGATGAAATACAACTGAAACCAAGTGAAAACGAAAAATAAAGTAGACTCCTCAGCATCGTGAGCCAAGGCTCGATCCCATGCTCTCCAGCTCCAGTGCAATCATGGACCTGAAGTAGAACGGTACTTTCCCTTATCTATACCTAGAGTAAAATAGTCTGCTTGGGCCAAAAAGTAGGGCCCAAACAGGGTGTGAGATACAATCCCAGTAGGCAATCACCCAATGATTTGTGCCTAACAGTCAATGAATACATGGCAGTAAATAAACAAGAAGCAGTAAACAGGAAAGCACAAAACAGCTACAATCCACAGTTCTAACATATAAGGTACTCAAGTAAACAACCAGTAACAAAAGTAAACAGGTAACCATATGGGAATCTCTCATAGCCTAACCACTATGGTTTAACCTACAAGCACTAGCAACCCTCTGGGAGACACACACAGTCTCACCCCTCTGGATCAGCTAAAAATTAGGCTCTCTGGGGAAGAACTCACCGTCAATTCCCCATATAGTCTCGTATCGTACTAAAGGCTCTCTGGGGAAGCACTTAGTGTCTCATTCCCCCTATGGCCCACGTCGAGGAACTACAGACTCTCTGAGGAAGCACTCATGGTCAATTCCCCTTGTGGTCTCACATCGTATTAAAAGACACTCTACAGAAGCCCTAACGTCAATTCTACCTATGGTCTACTACACTAGGCTCTCACAGTCCTGTGTGGAAAATTAAAACATGCTCAGCGCCCGTGCATTATCCAAGTAAACCTCAAGAACTACTTGGATATCAACTAAGTCTCAACAGCATATCAAGGAGACAGTTCCACTATTCTACAACAAGGTATGGCAACTGGAAAAACGCCCAAAAGGAAATACAAGCATGGCAAGGCAACCTGAGCATAAAAATAAATTACCCTACTCAAAAGTAATAACCTCTACTAAAGCAATCAAGAAAAGCAGGAAAACTGCATGGGAAAAACAAGAAACACACAATACCCCCTGTTAGGGTAATTGTGGAATTTTCACATAATATTCATCAAATTTCTACGGAATGGCACAAACCACCTACCACTATACTAGGAGATCGATATACGTGAACCTCGATAATAGATTCCCCTTAGAACAATGAAGATCTGAGAAAACGCACAAAATGTTCATCCCATGATAACTTGGAAACGAGGAGGAATGAAGAAACAAGACTCAAGAAGAAGGAATAAATCACCACTTTTATTCTAACGCAACTGGCCGTGCTCGAATCGGAGAATGGACAGCGAGGCGGGAGTTCGTCGAAGATCCGGACATATAGTCGCTCTCAGATGGACGAAATCTGGAGAAGAAGATTAATTCAGGGTTTAGGCACGACCCCGGTCTATTTGATGAAAAAAAGAAAGTACACGGCCTGTACTTCTTGAGTACACGGCGTGTACATCAGTTTTCTGTACTCCGAATTAACCGGCCTCCACCTCACCCTTACACACCGTGTGTGTGGCCCGGACCTAGACAGCACACGGCTTCGAGCGAAAAAGGAAGTACACGGAAAGTACTCAGAATGTACACGGTGTGTACTTCAAAGATTTCCAGAAAGTTCATTTTTCTCAAAAACTCCAGAAAAAGGAAAACGCGTACTTGAAAAAAAAGATATGGGTTCTTACAAACATTCCCCCTTAAAGAAATTTGTCCCTGAATTACCCTAATGAGACGAAGAAAAAGAAACCTCGAACAGCTCCGACCACTGTGATAGTACATCGGTATCCCTCTCTCGGGTCTCATCCTGTACTCGCCCGTGCTTTAATGGAGCTCGTACCAGAGGAACAGACCGCCCGCGGAGGACCTTCGTATTATGATCGACAATTCGGATAGGATGCTCCTTGAATGATGCATTTTCTTCAAGCTCAACATCCTGAGGCTGAAAGAAATGATACGGGTCTGAAAAGCAATGTCGGGGATGAGAGACATGGAAGACGTCGTGCATGGACCGATACCTCTGAGGTAGCTGAAACCGATAGGTGACCAGCCCCACTCTCCTTAAAACCTCAAACGGCCCGACGTACCATAGGGAAATCTTACCTTTTCTCTGAATCCTGTTGTGTCCCAACCTCGGTGTGACAAGCAGGAAAACCTGATCACCAACCTCGAACTCCAGAGGTCATCTCCACTGATCAGTATAAGACTTCTTTCGAGACTATGTTGTAGCCATCCTCTTCCGAATCAGCTCTAACTGCTTTGATGTCTCCGGAACAAGACGAGGTCCAAGCAAAGTTGCCTCTCCTGCCTGCAGCCAACATAAGGGTGATCGGTATGGCCTACCGTATAGAGCCTCATATGGTTCCATTTGAATTGTCTCCTGGAAACTATTGTTGTAGGTGACCTCCACTAGAGTAATATGCTTCTCCTAAGAACCTCCAAAGTCTAGAATGCATGCTCGGAGCATATCCTCAAGCACCTGGATTGTGCACTCGGACTGGTCATCAGTCTGGGGATGGTATGCCGTACTCAAAAGTACAAGTGTACCCAAAGCCTTTTGAAGTCCCTGCCCGAACTGAGAGTTAAAGCACACATATCTATCTGAGACAATAGAGCATGGAACTCCATGAAGACAAATGATATCTCTGTTGTAAAGTCATCCCAGATCATCGACACTGAAGGTCTCCTTGATCGACAAGAAGTGAGTAACCTTCACAAGCCTATCAACGACAACCCAAACAACATCGTTTCGCCAAGGTGATCTCGGAAACCTGGTCACGAAGTCCATCGCAACATCGTTCCACTTGCAGTCTGGAATGGGTAACTGCTGTAAAATCCCCACTGGTCACTGATGCTCTTCTTTCACCTGTTGACAAGTAGAACATCTCATGACAAAACTAGCAACGTCCTTATTCATACGTGGCCACCAGTATTGGCGATGATGGTCCTGATACATCTTGGGGATGCTATGATGAAATGCCCAAACAGAGGAATGGAAATCCCACATCATCTCCTCGCATATGTTTGTTGTCACCCATACACATCCTTGGAACCGCAAGATCTCATACTCGCCCACTGTCCATCCAGGAAGAGGGTCCTTTCCTGACACACTCTCCCATAGGACTATGCCATCCGAGTCTGATAGCTGCCTCATCCATACCCGATCAAGTACCGTGGAGGTAATAGCTACATAAGATAGAAATGTTTGTCCCCATCTGCCGTGCACCTCCAGATGCATCTCAGAGAACAGAGCCATCAGATTCCACTCACTACTGGACTCCTAAACTTCCTGAGTCTGAGTTATTCTTCTCAACGCATCTGCCAAGGCGTTTCCCTTTTCCCAGCATATAGGCAAGCTCGATGTTAAAAAGACTGAAGATACTCGACCCACCTGTGCTGCCTCAGATTCAGATCACACTGATTAAAGATATACTTGAGACTCTTGTGGTTAGTGAAGACCAAAAAGTGCTCTCCCAGAATATAGTGTCTCCAACAGTGCATGGCATGAACAACAGCTGCCAACTCCAGATCGTGTGTAGGGTAGTTCCTCTCATGTGGCCTCAACTGCCAAGACCCGTACACAACGACTCCATCTCATTGCATAAGCACAGCTCCTAGCCTGATACCTGAAGCATCACAGTAGACTGTATAGTTCTTTCCTGGCTCTAGAAAGACTAATATTGTTGCTGACGTCAAGCTCCCTTTTAGCTCTTGAAAGGCGGCCTCATAAGAATATGACCATAAGAACTTCCCCCCTTCTTGGTCAGACCTGTCAAAGGTGCTGCTAGATGAGAAAAATATCCAATGAAGTTTCGGTAGTATCCATCCAGCCCTAAGAAGCTCCGTACCTCAAAGATGTTCTTTAGCTGCTCCTAGGAAACTATAGCTCTCACTTTCTCTGGGTCCACTTACACTCCTTTCTCTGAGATGACGTGACCCAAGAAGTGAATCTGATCCATCCAGAAGTGGCACTTAGAGAGTTTATCATAGAGAAGAAGCTCTCTCAGTGTAATCAGAACGTTCTCAAGATGTGTGGCATGGTCGTGTCGAGTGTGAGAGTACACCAAGATATCGTCCATGAAGACCACAACGAAGGGGTCCAAGTAAGGGTGTAACACTCGGTTCATCAGTGCCATGAAAACTGAAGGTGCGTTTGTGAGACCGAACGGCATGATTGTATACTCGTATACACCATATCTGCTCCTGAAGGCTGTTAGAGGTATATCTGAGGGACTAGCCTGCAACTGATGATAATCGGACCTCTAGTCGATCTTTGAGAGCACCTGGGCTCCTTGAAGCTGATCAAAAAGGCCATCAATCCGTGGTAAGGGATATCGGTTCTTGACTGTCAACTGGTTCAGCTTCCGATTATCCACACAAAGCCGAAGGGTACCATCTGCCTTCTTCGCAAACAGAATAGGCGAACCCCTAGGAGAAGTACTGGTTCGGATGAAACACTTAGCCTATAGCTACTCCAACTACTTCTTGAGCTCCTGCAACTTAGGTATGGCCATCCTATAGGGAGTAATGGACACCGGTGCTGCTCCAGGAACGATCTCAATAGAAAAGTCTACCTCACTTGCCGGTGGAAAACCCAAAAATTCCTATGGAAAGACATCCCTGAAACAATCCACCACTGGAGGAAAGTACAACTGTGGAGTCCCCTGATCATCCAGAAAAATACTGGAAATCTAGGTCATAACCCCTCCTAGCCCAAGATGCTCGAGTCCCGCCCGACTCGCCCGAACGTCCCATTCACCTCTATGAAGAAAAGATTCACCCTCTAGTGAGATGAAACTGACTCTACGGTGATAACAGTCAATGATTGCCTGGAAGGGAATCAAACAGTCCATTCTGAGGATGACATCATATCCTGTCATCTCTAGGACATAGATATCCCATATGAAGTGACACCATGCAACCTCGAGAGGACACTCTCTACACTGGCGTACACTAGATGTCCTCGTTCCCAAAGGTGTGTCTAGTGTCAATGAGTTAGCAGAAGAAAAGATACAGATCCCAAGGCTCTCCACGACCGCAATGGAGAGAAATATATGGGTAGATCTAGTATCGAAAAGGGATGATGATAAAACTGAGGCAACTAAAATCGTACCTTGAACATTAGAAGGGTCGGGATCCTGATCTTGATAAGTCTGCTCCATGGCGAAAGATTGGCCTTTACCGTGGCCCTACGCCCCTGGATGACCACTCTGAGCTGAAACGCCCTACTAGTGCAGAGGAACTGGTGGCTGACCGCCACGACCTCGACCTCCACCTCGGCTCGAACGACCAGAAGAACTCCAGTTTCCCGACTGGTGAGAAACTGGTGGGGCTTCTCCTGAATGAGGAGTCATGGAAGAAACCCGGTCACCAGCTGCTGGTGAGAAAACCTGACAGAAACGATGAAGGTGACCCATCCTACCGGAAGATTGGCACTCTACGGGGTCTATCTGGCAGTGCGGCCTCATGTTCCCTGTCCAGCCACACTGGTAGCATGTCACCTGCCTACCTAATGATGTGTCTCGCTTCCTTGAATCACCGCGCGTAGACTCCCTACGGAGATTCTTGCTGTCATCTGTAGGAAAGCTAACTCTGGAAGCAGAAATACCCTAGCTCACAGCTCTAGAGTCTCTCTAATTGCGCTCTGCAATCAGTGCCTAGTTCATGAAGGAAGTGATGGAAGTCAACTGGAAGATGTTCACCTGTGAGAAGATCTCCTGCCTGAGTCCCTCCTCAAACTTCCTAGACAAGAACACCCTACTCCCATCCTGAAGGGGTATAAAACTTTGCAGCTTGGTGAAACAAGAGGAATACTCCATGACTGATTGAGTACCCTTCTCTAAGCTCATGAACTCCTGGGTCGATCGACCCTCAATGTCTTTTTGGTGAAGTAGTCGTAGAACACGAGCTGGAACTCCTCCCAAGTCATAGCCTTTTGTTGACCCACCTGTGAGATCACGTCCCACCACCTCTTGGAAGAGTCTCAGAGCATGTAGGTGGCGAACTTGAGCCACCTCTCTGGAGGCGTCTCCAGATGCTCGAAGATTGTCAGCATGGCTTCCAGCCATGACTTTGTATCCTGAGGTCCTCCCTCCCCTGAGAATGTGGGAGGATTCTACTGCTGGAAAACTAGTGTCAAGTCTTACATAGTCGTGGCAGGAGGCGGTTCTCCCTAGAAGGCATGCATCATCCTCATGAAGCCCTCCCTGAACTGTGCATCAGTGCCCGCAACTGGTATGACAGCTTGTGCCAAGGCTGGCTCAACTGGGGGATCGGCAGGAAGTCCCTGATCAGCCCTGTCTGGCGTCTGATGACTGCCTGATGACAGACGTACGACCGGAGGACATCTCATAGGCATAGTTCTGAAAGATAAAAAGTACACCTTAGATCAGAAAAACAAGTACAGAGAACACAAGAGTACAAAATGGTAATAGGGGATGAAAAACACAATAGATTGCAAAAAATGACTACACAGCGTGTATAAAAACTACACTGTGTGTCTTCTTAAGCCACTGACATGGGCGTGTTGTTCTGTCCTACAAGTCGTGTAACCCTCAAACTACACGGTGTGTTGACCCCAACACACGGCATGTACAAGAAAACTAGTCCGCTACCCAAGTCTCTTTACACGGCTAACCCACGTGGTCTGACATAATCCGAGACTACACGGCGTGTTCGAAACAAACACAACGTGTACTAGACAGGGCATCGACGGCCCGTGTTGTTAATCAAATGGTCGTCTACATGGCTGAACCTTACACGGCGTGCTCCGAACAAACACGGCGTGTATATGCGAAGGTAAAACGATCCCGTGTTGTTCGTGACACGACTGGGTACCTGGAAACCACTACACGGCCTGTTCTGAACAAAGACGGCGTGTGGAAAGGAAGGTAAAGTCCTCCCATGTTGTTCATGACATGACCGGGTATTAGGACAGGACTACACAGCGTGTTCCCTCTGGACACAACATGTTCTACCCGAGCTTCCCCGACCCGTGTTGTTAGTGACACGACCTGGTACACAGCTCCGAACTAACATGGCATGTACCAACCGTACACAGCATGTTCTCAAAGTTAATTTCACGACACAGTGTTCTGCACACACGGTTAGTGACACAGCTTGAAAACTACTCGGCGTGTATCCAAAAATTACACTCCGTGTATTCTAGGTTTTTCTGGGCAGTAGCTCAGAAACTGCACAGAATTCCCAGAAATAATATAAACAAGGGAAAGAGGTGCCAAATTCAGATCATTGAGGGCCCATAACACCTCACGAACTAAAATTTGGCATTCATTTTTAAGAAAAGAAAAAAACAACCAGTTTTCTAACATGATAGTAGAAAATCTATCAATCATCTATCACAACAGCATGCATAATCTACAGATAGTCTATCACAACAGCATGCAACCGCTAATGAACCCTAGATGGCATGGCAAGAATGCATGGCATTTGATTTCTACAAGTGCCTATATGAAGCATGAGATGGCATACCCTCATCTCATCAGGTTTCGACAGAATAGAATCAGAATATAAAAATAATAATAGCACAAGTCATGTGAATCACTCTAGGTGAAATTAGATCAACTATAAAATCTCAAAACCAGCAAACTGCAATTAACGAGGTAGTATGGATTTTCCATGTACATTGGTTAGCTACTCCCGAGCATAGCTTAATACCAAGTACCGCATCCATCCTATCCTGGATAAGGTCTCCAAACAACAAAGATAGAGAAAACAACTCATATGATACCACTTTGTAATGACCCGAATCCGGAGCCCCTCCACTGGTGCCCTGTACCCAGTGCGCCACATGACCTCAAGCTCATTTTCCCAAATGGGAGAGGCTTCTGACTAGCAGCGAGGGCCTTGGTGATTCGGTGGGGAAACTATTTCCTCATTTGGTAAGGTATACAAGGTAAGGAAGACAACAATCAAGAGTGGAAGAAGTAACAACATACATAACAACTGAAACCAACAGTGGAAGCAATGAATACATATAGTAATAGTAATGATGATGCAGCAGGTACAAGTATCTAAGGAAAGTAGAAAACACAACAACGTGATGAAATACAACTGAAACCAAGTGCAAAAGAAAAACAAAGTAGACTCCTCAGCATCGTGAGCCACGACTCAGTCCCATGCTCTCCAGCTCCAGTGCAATCAAGAACCTAAAGTAGAAGGGCCATTGCCCTTATCTATACCTATAGCAACATAGTCTACTTGGGCCCAAAAGAATGGCCCAAACCGGGTGTGAGATATAATCCCAGTAGGAAATCACCCAAATATTTATGCCTAACAGTAAATGAATACATGGCAGTAAATAAACAAGAAGAAGTAAATAGGAAAGCACACAACAGCTAAAATCCACAGTTCTAACATATAAGGTACTCAAGTAAACAACCAGTAACAAAAGTAAACAGGTAACCCTCTCGGTAGCTCTCACAGCCTAAACCCTATGGTTCAACATAAAAATCACTAGAAACCCTCTGGGAGGCACACACAGTCTCACCCCTCTAGATTAGATAAAAAGTAGACTCTCTGGGGAAGAACTCACCGTCAATTCCCCCTATAGTCTCGTGTCGTACTAAAGGATCTCTGGGGAAGCACTCAACGTCTCATTCCCCCTGTGGCCCACGTCGAGGAACTAAAGACTCTCTGAGGAAGAAATCATCGTCAATTCCATCGGTGGTATCACATCGTATTAAAAGACACTCTGGAGAAGCCCTTATGTTGATTCTCCCTATGGTCTACTACACTAGGCTCTCACAGTCCTATGTGGAAAAGTAAAACATGCTCAGTGCGCGTGCATCGTCCAAGTAAACCTCATCAACTACTTGGCTATCAACTAAGGCTCAACAGCATATCAAGTAGACAGTTCCACTATCCTAAAACAAGGTATGGCTACTAGAAAAACGCCCAACAGGAAAAACAAGCATGGAAAGGAAACCTGAGCAGAAAAATAAATTACTCTACTCACAAGAAATAACCTCTACTAAAGAAATCAAGAGAAGCAGGCAAACAGCAGGGGCAAAACAAGAAACACGCAATACCACGTTCCAGGGTATTGGTGGAATTTGAACATAATATTTTTCAAATTTCTACGGAAAGGCACAAACAACCTACCTCGATCCTAGGAGATCGATATACGTGAACCTTGAAGACAGATTCCCTTTAGAACGATGAAGATCTGATAAAACACACAAAACGTTAATCCCACGATAACATGGAAACGAAGAGTAATCAAGAAACAAGACTCAATAAGAAGTAATAACTCACCGCTGCGATTCCAACGCAACTGACCGTACTTGAATCATAGAACGGACGACGAGGCGGGAGTTTGTCGAAGATCCGGCTGTACGGTTGCTCTCAGATGGACGGAATCCAGAGAAGAATATGAATTCTAAGGTTAGGCGTGACCCCAGTCCGTTTAATGAAAAAAAATTACATGACATATACTTTTTGAGTACACGGCGTGTACTTTAGTTTTCCATACTCCGAATTAACCGGCCTCCACCTCACGCTTACACACCGTGTGTGTGGCCCGGACACGGCCAGCACACGGCTTCGAGTGAAAAAGTAAGTACACAGCGTGTACTCAGAAAGTACACAGTGTGTACTTCAAAAATTTCTAGAAAGATCATTTTTCTCAAAAACTCCAGAAAAAAGAAAAAACGTACATGAAAGGAAGATCTGAGTTCTTACATGGGAAATAAGATATAATTGAACAATCGTTGTTTTGTGAGGTAGTAGTTCATCGTCCATAGAAATAGTATGTTCATATCCAATAAATGGAGGTGTGAGGAACTTTAGTTATAATAATTCTCATAACAAAAAGCTAGTATATTTAGGATACTGGTGTTGTTAAATAAACAATTAATAAAAATATCATAAGGATTGGAGAAGGAAAAATAAAAGAAAGGAACTTTAGAGAAGACGTTGCCTCAAATTGGGTAACTTATTTCGATAAGAACAAAATGGATCTCTTGAATTGAATTCTTCCTAGAGGAAGGCTTCCTAAAGGAATAGGAGGATGTTGAGATATTCATATAGCATATATTGGATGATACATGGGGCTTAAGAGGTGTGTATAATGGTTTAGAGGAGGTGGTCTTTTGTAAGAGGGAGGATGGTCTCTTTAGGTAAGTTTGAACGTATTATTTTATTGTAAACTGATTTTCGGTTTCAAAAGGTCCAAAACTCATTAACATCAAAGATAAAATGAATATAAGTTGAAATAAAATCATTAAATTAGTATTTGAAATTTTTTGGGTATTTTTTAATGCTTATCTTTTTTATTTAACCCCTTTTTACTCTTACAGTTTTATCAAGCATTTAACACTTTGAGAATCAAAATAGTTACCAAACAAGACAAATATCCAATTAAAGAGTCAATAATAAAATTTTAGAATTATTATAAATACTTGGCCGAATCGTATATTTTTTCTGGAATTTTATAATATTTATAAAATATTTTATATTATAAAATATGAATTATGTCAATTTTAACACTATTCATATCATGACATTTATAAAATTCCATAAAATCATCATTGATTTGAAAAAACATCTTTAATAAAAATGTAACAAGTTTCTATAATCCATAACATTCGTGGATGACATCAAAATAACCAAGTTATATTTAGTTTAACATTTATAATATCATTTATTTGAATACTTTATTATTCAAGCGATCACTGCATTTTCATTGCATCATGAATAAATTATTTATATAATATATAAAAATTCTAAATAAAGTACCATGATTTATGAAATCTTTTTATCTTTCTAATGACTATTTATAGTCGAAAATATCACTTATATAACCCCATAAATTTTTTTTACTAAAACATGTATGTTTTTGTTACATTTTTCGTAACATTAAATTAATTTTTATAAAATGTAATTTTTTTACATGTGGCTCTATGGGGTCCCAAAATCGACCCAAGGATACCCATGGTCAGAAATTTATTATCCAATAGGGTTAGGACACATGTTACGATAATTTAATATTATTATAATATAATTATTTTACCCATATTTACTAGATTTACCCTTTAACCCTGGTAAATAAAATATTTTCTGAAGTTACTATTCATAATTTCTAAAAATAAAAGTTAAATAATTAAAAAAATTAACCTCCTGATTCTAAATATACAATCCATTTTTACAAATTAAAAATATATAATTTATAGAAATTAATTTAAAATTAATTTTCTTTGTCAAAACAAAAAAGCATGTTTTTAAGAGGTAATCAGTACCAAACGATTGCCATCGGTTTATGTCCAATTTAAGAATGAAATTACTTCCAACGAACAAAATTGGATTAAATGGTAACAATATAATCCAATTAAAATTTAAAACCAATATGAAATACAACCAAACAATATAAAAAAAATTTATTAAAAAGGCATTTTTTAATTAAAAAGAAAAATTTTCAGTATTCATTAAAAATAAACTTTTTTAGAAAAATACCAAAATTTCATCCAAAGAAAATTTTGATGTTCTGAATCAAAAGAAGAATTTTATTTTTTCAAATAGAATATATAAAATTGAAAAAAAACTAAACTTCTAAAAGGGCCCTTTATCAAAAGGTGGTAAATCGATCATTTAAAGAATATTAATGTATTTCATGCTTCAAATCAGATCCATTCTTATTTTATGCCACAAAAATTAATTAGATAAAATTAAAAACATTTAACAAACATTTTTAATCACAATATAGTCAGTGGTGTCAATTCTCAGCAATACATTGGCTATTCGTTAACTACCATCTAAAATAATATTCATATTATTTAATTCTTCAGTATAACTCAATGTTCTGGGGAACATTAGATTTCAAGGAAACCAGCTGTTGTGTGTTGAGTATTCTATCAGAAAAATATCACATTTAATATAAAATTAAAATCTTATTAATAAATATTAATAGATTTGTAAATGTATGATTCTATAAATACTAGGGTTGTTACAATAATGTTGATAAACTATAAAATAATTTTATGACTTTTGGGTTTCCCATTATAATAAGTGTTTATCACACTAGGTAATTCAGTTTTAGTATATGGTGAGAACCGTAATTAAATGAATTGACATTGAAAGTGGTTGAAAATTTTCTAATGATCAGCCAAATTGGATAATGAATGGGGTAATGTGTATTTTTATTATACCAAATCAGTTTTCAGTGAACATGCATAACAATGTCCTCTTTAAAAAAATTGGACTCACCAAAGAAGATAAGGATGGAGATCTCTCAGAGATCATGTAATAAATACCATGGAGTAAATAAGTTTTAGATTCTTATATTTCAAAAATATTGGAAGAAGAAATCGTGGTAATGTGTTAGAGTTAAAATAATATTCTTTGAGTGTGTAAATTAAATTCAAAACTAAGAAACATCCAATTAAAAATGAAGAGTATTGTTAATGAAATTGATGGGAATATTAGCCTTTCTTTGGTATAATAAAAGGATGAGTTAATTAAATGTTTAAATTATGAGAATAATGATAAATTGTGTACATAGGTGAATGATTCGAAAGATAATCATCAAGGTTGTATGAGTAATGGTTATATTAATGATAATGGTGAAGAGACTACAAATTACATGTGAATGTAAACAAGATTTATTGAATAATAAAACCAAAAAATTTTATTTATTTGAGAAGTTGGGTGAATGAAGTATTTAGGATTATGTAATACTAATAATTAAATAAATATGTAATGTTCAGTATATGTATTTCATTAAGGACTTGAAAGGATGTATTGAGTGACACTGATAGAATGGAAAAGTAATTTAACGGAAAGGTTATATTCATGGGTAATGCATGGATAGTGGAAATACAATCCTTAGTATCTTCCTCTTGTTTAGATAATGATGATTGGATAAATATATGATATATTTAGAAAAATTAAATTGGATTGTACTGATTTCATTGGAATTGATTAATGCATTTTTGGAAAAGTGGTATATTCTATCATGAATGGAGTTTATATAATTTTTTGATTTATGTAATATATCTAATAATTTGTTTTCAATGTAAGTAATAAAGAATAATTTATTTTTTCAATAAGCTTCCATGGTAATTCATGTTTTTACCTTGTTTCAAGAGAATACAGGATAAAGGTATTCAACAGTTTGGTATTTGAAAATCAGAAGCTAATTTATAATATAGGGGGGATTAATTGAAAGAAAATTTTGAGAAATTTTTGTGACCTTATTTCTAAAGTTTAGATTTTCAAATTTTAGAATTCTTATAAGGGTAACCATTTTTTGAAATGGATTAAGTTGACCTTTGGTTAAGGATAAATATATTAATTTAAGATCATATTGTATTTAGATATATGTGTAACTTATGCTAACCATTTGGTTGGGATGATAACTAAAGATAGAATGAATTAATTATCATTTGATTTATGGATCATATGATCTGTTAGTAGATCATGAATAAAAAACCATCCTTCATTTATTTGATTTATATATGAAGTTTAAATTGATCAAGGAAAAATCCAATAGTTATTATATACTTATTGAATGGAATTTAATTAATTATATCTTCTTCTGAAAATTAATAAAAATTAGGAAAAGTATCATGAAATAAAATTTTTTCATGTTATCATCATATTGATGATATCAATGACCTCTTTCAAGTATTTTGGGTTTATGGTTTTGTTGGATTTTAACAATCTCTGTATCACTCACTTTCATGTATTTAGTGGTCTTTTTTCACTGTCTATAATTATTTACACTTTTCATCCTTATCCAATTCTCTACTTCCCACCTATAATCTTCTATATTGAAATATATTTATGAGTGACATTGGGTAAATGTTTTATTTTTAACTTTCCATTTTTTTACCAAATTTCATGTATTAGGGTTTTTCATGTGGGTTTCTTTGAAATAAAATTAAAATATTATTCCTTTGATGACCGAGATGAATTTCGAGGGAGAAATTTATCTTAAGGGAGTTTGAATGTAACACCCTGGTATTTTGTGAAAAAAAAATCGCAGATAAATTTATTCTATTCCAAAAAAATTTACTGGAAACACTAATTTTAGAATGTGATACATTTGATACTGGGATTAGATTGCATTATAATAAACACAATGTTTGGAATTTTCAATCACAATACCAAGAATAGTTTGTGTTACACGCAACATTGATTTCAAATGAAGAAATCTATACAATTAAAATATTATTTTGAGAGTAATCACTAACCTATTAGAATCTAGAGTATCAATAAAATTAACTAAAATTTAAAAATATGTTTTACACATGTTTATAAGATAAATTCAAGGGTAATAAATTATTTATAAATGAAAATTAAAATGATTTAGAAATAATGAAATTATTTTTCTGATAAAAAATAAATTTTTTTCTAGAAACATGTTTTACTTTAATAAATTAAAAAACATTATTTTTTAATGAATTTAATCAAACTGTTAACATTCATATTATGTATTTTATAGAGAAGAAATAAAAAAAATCCAATTTCACACTTTAAAATATTGTTTTTATAAAATAAAGTTCTTTCATGTTTTATGGTGATCTTATATTAAAACAAATTTTAGAATATATAAAAAAATTAGTTTGATAACATAGAATTAATTTTTTATTTCATAATCGATAAATTATCTTAGTTTTATTTGTAATGTATTGTTGAAAATTATTTTTTAATTAATATTTATAGATACAAAATTTGAATTGAAATTTATATTTTTTTAAATTATTTACAAAGATAAATTATATTATAAATTGGTTTTAAAGTGTAATTGGTTTTATTATAAAACTTTTAATAAAATTTATGTTATTGTAATAAATTTCATAGAGAATTTGGGTATAATAACATTTTGAAATTTTGAACTATTTTCTCTTTTAAAAAACACTTTCTCGACATGTCTACAAGATTATTTTTAAATTAATTTCTTCCACTTATCGAAACAAAATTTGAAATAATGTATATTTTTTATATACTAATAATGTATAATTTTTAAAAGGTAAAATTATTTTATCACCAAAATTAATAGTGAATGTAGTAAAAATTAATTACCTTAGTTAGAGTAATAATGGGTTTACTAGGTGGATAAAATATAATGATAAGACAGAAATTACCTAAAATTTTATCTTTGTTTTATTATAGGTGTTTATTTCTATAGTGTAAATCTAATTATAAGAAATATTAAAACTAATTTTCATATTCTATGGAATATGACCCATATAAAATGTTTATTAATGAATTGGTGAAAAAAGGAAATTTTCTTAATTTTAATATTTATAATGCTTCGAGATAAAGACATAAACAACATTAATTTAGTTATACATATTATTTAGAAAATAAGTTTGGTTATTATTATCAAGAAAATTAACTTTTATTAATATATATTAATTAGATACATTAATGATTAAGAAATACCAACAAAGTAATTATTTAAATATAAATTTAATATTAAAATAATAAAGATAAATAAAGTTAAGAAATTATTGTTTTCTCTTAATTTTTATATGAATACATCCTTTTAAATAGGTTTTAAGATAATATATTATGATTTAATTATTATCATTATGTATTAAATTTATATTAAACAAATAATGTAAATTTTATATTACTATGATTTTATAATAAATAATATTATATTTATTAATTTCAAAGTATATGTACTTCTATCATCTATCTGGTGATTTCGAAAAATTGAATAAATATAAAATATGGTTAATTAATGGACCAATTGTTCTATTATATTAATATATTGAATGTTGAATTGTAAAAACCTCGGTTAGCATTGTTAATGTTAAATTAGTGTTTTTTATTATTATTTACACCTATGTTAAAGTTAATTTTCAGCACAAATCAGATTTATATTTTATAAATTATTTTTATTATTTAAGTTTATTGAGTCCAAATTATATAATATGTTTCACACTAATTTAGTCTTAACGTTTAAATTTCAAATGATATAAGACTAGTTACCAGAGTGAAAAATCAAAATGGTAAAAATCGGGAAACATAAATGTTAAAGGATAAAATGATCAAAAATGTGTTCCATCATTTGGGGGACGATTGTATAGACTATATAATAGATAAAACCAATAAATTATCCCTATTTGAACCACTTGAGGTAATATAGTTCTCGCAATAGTTAATACTATTTGGTATTTATAGGATTGTCACTCCTCCTCACATATAAAGGGACACTCACTCTCCTCTCTTCTTCACGCATCTAAAGCCATTTTTCTCAACCATAATCTTTAAAAATTATATCCCAAAATACCATATCTTATTATATAATCCATTGTTTTGAATAAAATATTACCAACAATTGATTTAGTGAAACTGTAAGGGGGATACTCGAAGAATATCTAACATTCATCAAAGAGAATTTTTATTTTCATTTATGTATCAAACTACTTAAATTATTTTTATATCATGATTATATAAAAACATAATTCTATTAAATATATTTTTATGTTATTATTTTTATGTTTTTACCTACAGGAACAAAAAATTCCTTAAAATGGGTTTCAAAATCATCGTCTGTGTGTATGGCGGACTACCGCCTCACAATCCAACGTTGATCATTTTTCCATTACCACCATTCATAATCGGTAATTGTGAAGTAAATTTTGTTTACATATTATATTTATTATATTTATGATATAATAATGATTCTATAAATATTATATCACACATAACATTATTCTATCCATTTTCTAGGAATATGATAACGTCGCTTATGTGTCTGGCTGACTACCGCCTAATGATGCATTGTGATTCTTTCACAACTTACATGGAATGTATTAAATATCAGTTTATTAAATGTATTTTTTATATATGATGTAAAAAATTATACTATATGTATAATATATGTATATATATTTAAATATATATCATTTATTTTTTTCACTACGACAAGACAATGGAATCAACATTCATTCAAACATACAGCCTACCATCTCCATGAACGGTTTATTTCATTTTCTGTCACAAAATATTATGGATTACTATGAAAACATATATACTTAATATATATGATATATTTATCATGTTTTAAATTTTTTATATTTTTAAATTAAGATCAAGTTAATTGGAACAAAAAAACAAATCAAAGCATATTTGCAAAAAATGGGATTTACCCGTGGCGTAACTTTTCAACAAAATCATTAATAAGAGTTTAATAAAATTCAATAAGAAAATAATATATGATATGATATATGTAATTTTTTTCTACAATAGATTTATAATAATATAATATTTAGCATATAATATGTTTGAATGAGTACGACGGAAGTCAAGACATAATGTAAGGGATTTCTAAGTCACTTTTTATTTTTGTGAGACACATTATATATTCACAACCACATTCTTATATGTAGTGTATATATATCCCCAGAATATATTTTATTTTGATTATAATAAATTTTATTGGTATATTCATATCAATTTTATGATATATCATTCATGGGGTTTATAAATCAATAGATACAAAATCCGTAGGGGAATGTTGTCTCAAATATGCTTCTTTAAGATGTACATTATGTTGTACATTAATATTTCATTAAAAGGTTTATACACAACCCCATTGACATTTAATATCATGAATTTAATTATAAATATGATATTTTATGTTAAATTTTATGGTTTCCTTATTTTTTGACTATGATTAAATGATACCAAAGTTGTAAAATGTTATTGACACAATCACATCATATATCAAGATTGTTTTTGATTATGTATTCAATGACGAAATATCATGTTACACCAATCAAAAATTCTCATGAATTTTCTTATTCTATTCTTATTAATGATACCACCAATAAGGGGTTCCATTATTTCACACTCTAATAATCAAGAAAACTATGAAAATATTTTTATGAAAACTGTAATTTTTCTTATATTCTTTTAGAAATTTGTTTTATTTCAAAATCATGTTTTGGAAAAAAATACATAATTTTTTTAAAAAATATTGTACTCATTTTCAAGGATGATTGTTTCTAGAAAGAAATTCATTTTATAAAAGGATTTCTAAATGATTTTCTGACCTTCCTTTGTATGTTTCAAAAGTTATTTTTATATAACAGTATTTCAAAAGTGTTTTATGTTTATAATGTATTTTAAATGGTTTTAATAAATTAATTTATAATTTTTCCAGTTTAATTTAAAATTCAATGTCTTTTAAAATTTTGTATTATTTACAAATAAATTCAAATAGGAAACGATATTTTCATCAAGAAATATATCAAAATATCGATCAAAATCATTATTCATATATGATATCATCCTTTATGTAACTTATTACTTACTGGGGATATGATCCAAAGATACCATTCTTAATAATTTTTTTAATGAGTTATGTTTATAATGAAATGGGTTTTATGAAACCTGTTTCTCATCCTTGGGTTATACCCCGATAAAATTTTTTTGAAACCTGAAAATTTTCAAGGGGTTATCAATGATGAAATGATTGTGATACATATATTTTTTCCACATTTTAAGATATAATTAAATTGATATGATACCCATTTTATTTTATGTTTTAAATTATGATGAATGGTTATAATGTTGTGTCACAAACAAATATGACTTATTTTTATGACGTGTAGGACCTATGTGTCCCTATAATACATTGTTTAATGATTTATATCTCTGTAGATATACATGACATGAATGAAGAGTAAAGTAAGTTCAGTAATACATGGGTGTTATTGGATGTGAACCTGATTCAGCGATAAAAGCCTAGAACTGGGAGTGAACCTAGTTTAGTAGTAAAAATATTCCTCTATGATGGTCTCAAAAATTATTCTTCCCTAATTTGTATATAATTTTCCATTCATATGTGGCTGAAAAAAATATATTTCTTTGGCCAATTTTGGATCATGTTTATTGGTTATATTATGATTCTTGTCTTACAAAATGCCAATATTTATTCGATGAATCATTTATATTATCATTAATACGTGGGGTATGGTTTTCAAATGCTATACACATTTTCCCATACCCTTACATTCATGTTATTCATACATATATCTGTTGTATACCCTTAGTGAACATATAATCTTACACTTTATTATGATTCCTATACTTGTGTTATGAAGATAGGACTTATATATGATATTTCTAAGTAGGGATATAGTTATTAATAAAGTAGTTGTAGATAACATAGAACACATATTGACCAATGAATATGTTTCCATGTTTCTATGGACACTAAACTATTCCTATCCTTGGGCGTGTGTTTCTATAAGGTGATAAATATTCATCAAAATATATATAATATATAAGTATTATAAGCATGAGTTTCTAAAATGTATGTTATTATTTTCTTCCTAAAAAAATTTTAAACTTCTACCAAATTTTTTCCTAGATAGAAACCTATTTATGTGTCACTACAAATGGCCACTGAACATCCTTTGCTATCTTTTTGGGTTTATGTTTTATTAATCCTTATTGAGATGTTGAGTTACATAAAAATTGTTTTGAAAAGTCAGATCCGTGTTTTTCAAAACCGATATCAAATTGTCATGATGAATTTTATTAAATGTGGAAATTGTATTATCCCATGATTCTAAAAAAACTACAATGTTTGATTGCATACAAAATACGCAACACTAAGAAAAAATAAATTGTAAAATATTATTATATAACACTTATATCATTCATTTTAAATTTGAGAATTTATTGGTTATATTAATTAATTTTTTAAATATATATGTTATCGTTCCAATCAATAAAAACATATTAATTAAATCTTAATAAATAGAAATTAATTTTTTAATGTCATTTTACCCCTCAAAATTATGTTTTTTAATAAATGAATTATTTATTATTTTATAAATAAATATAATAATTAATTTATAAATATTTATAAATTTTATATGATTAAGTATGTATTAATTATAAATTAAAAATATTAAATTTCTATTAGGTGACATTTCTTCATTTTTATGAAAATTTTTATATGTCCTTGAATAATGAAAAATTATTATTATTATTGAAAACATCATTTTCTTTTAGATAATTTAATATATAAATTTATATTTTGGATTTTTTTCAAATAAATTAAATTATTTAATTTTTTTAAAATAATACCATATTTTTTAAAATAAATATTATAAAAGAATTTGTTGTAAAAATATTTTATTTTTAATAAAAAAATTTAGAATTTTTTTTGTCATCATGCTTTTTTATATGATTTTAAATTGTATTATGAAATTAAATTGTTTTCAATTTCAGAAAATGAATTCAATATTTGGAATCATTTATTATGTATTTTATAAAAATCCCTTTTTTCTTTTTTATCAATGCGAATAGTCACCGTAGTAATTTTTGTTGCTATAGTTAAGAGTAAATCAAGTAATTAAAGTTAAATAATAGATGATAATGATTATAAAATGACACTATAACTTGTAATATTTTAATTGGATGATTCCATTTTATCTAAACATTTCCATGAATCATTTATATAGAAGATCGTTACCATTTTCATTTTATTTTAACCATTATAATATTTTATTTAAATATAATAAAAAAATATCAAACTCTAGATTTAATTAGTGTAGTATTTTTAACATTGGAAAATTATAGGATATGTTTAGTTATAAATATTTTTATAAAATTTTAAAGGATTTTCCAAATCATTTTAATTTAATTTTAATTTTTAATGAAGAAACAAATATCCTAAATTCTTACACAACATTGATATAATAATTATTCAGTAATTGTAAAAACCAAATAAATAATAAATAAAACAAAAAAAATATTTATAATGTGAGAGAATTAAAGTGGTAAGAAAATTTTATATATGAATGGAAATTTTTACGGATACTATAAAAAATTATAGTTTAACTTATTGTATTGTTGTTACTATATTCAATGTACTGAATAGTTCTAATAAAGTCATTAACGATATTTTATAAAAAACAATACATTTTTAAATCATATACTTTCCATAAAATATTATATTCAACCAAGAAATTATGATATGGTATATAATATCATCCATTTTCACGGTAAGTGTGAAAGGGGTTAGAGAATAGTTAAAAACCAATTAATCTGGTTAAAAGATAGTCAAAACATGTCTAATTCTTATTTGATAATGGGAATTTTTCCTTTTTCTATTTACAATTTAAATTTAGTTAGTTAGTGGACACATGTCCATAAACATGACGTATATATTATTTGAATCAAGGAAAGTTAAAAAAATGTCACTCTCATTGTCTTTAATATATATTATGAGTCAACATAGAAGAAAATATAGATAAAATCAATATGAGTATCAATTTTGAGAGAAATACAATAAATATCTTGTCAGAATTGTTTTAAAAAAAAAATACCTTTATAGTGATGTTATTTTAAAATGTTTCATCAATGTAGTATTTCATCAATTAATAATGATATATAACAATCTATTTGAAAAGTATTATGAGAAAAATTAAATAATTTACATAATGTGGTACATTAATTTTATAGGTTTATATAAGATATTAGTGTTTTGTAAATTATTATATTAAAATTTAAATTATTCTTCATTGCTTTTTTGTCGAATTATGTGAAGAATGTCTTAATTTAGGATTATAAAATTTTATGAGAATAATAATTTATGAAATTACATAAGAATAGTAAAAGTATTAAAAATGAAAAATGGGAAAAGTTGTGTTCTATAATATCATCTATTTTCCACTTATTAGTGATTTAGAACACTTTTTCTTGAGAATAAATTTTTTATAATTTAATATTTTTATAAATTCGAAATGTGACATGACCTCAATTTTGTAAGGAAACCTCATACCTCCCTTAATTAAACCACACTGTGCCATTAATATAGAAAAAACACAAACAATTTCCCTTTTAAATATCATTATTAAGATCATTTTGGTTTTTTCATCCCAAAAGAGTAACCCTAGAACCCATTAGTGGATATCTAATGAAGTCATTTTGAAGAATAGGTACTCAAACTAACTGATCTCCTTATTTTTTAAATCTTCTTCAATAACTATAAATATATTGTAGTCTTCATAAAATAATAAATTTATTATTCAATATATGCTGAAATTTTATTATGATTATAAAAACATCATTATACACACTTTTTCTAATCAAATGAGAAGTGAATCTATCACTTGTGAGTACATACAGCTTACTATCTCCACAAAGAGATATTGTTAATTTTTAATATCTATATATTTGGGATGGTTATTAACTTATTTTTAATGATTATATATGATGTTTATAACATAAATATACTTCTATATTTATAATATCATATCTACCATCTTACATTCCAATATTTTGGAAAATGATAACATTATATATGTGTACTTCTAGACTAGCACCTCTAAGAAGGGAATTCTATTATTTTTAAATTATATTTTAAATGTATGGTAATGATGAAGATATTAATGTATATATTTGATATATTTGTAATAATAATTATCTCATAAATGTGAATTAATATTTATTGTTATTTTAATCTATTTATTGAAAAATGAAAGCAGATTTTGTGCATACATATGGTATGCCAACTCCATGAATAGTGAAATTTAATATATATATATATATATATAATTTTGGATGACAATAAATATATATTTAATGAATAAATTTTATATTAATAACATTATTAATATTCTCAACTAATGGAACCAATATAAAGATATAGGGACTGACACAACTAAACTGATATACTCATAATTAAAAAAAATAGTTAACACTCATGAATAATGATTTTAATAATGAATTATTAATAAAAGGTACATTTATATATTATAAAGGGATAATATATTGTTTTATATTTATTAAAATTAATCTTTTATAGCTTTATAATAAATTTTAATTTATTATAATGATTGTTAGAGTTCTTTCTAAACATAGTGAACTTTAGGGATGTGTTTTATTTCACAATCTCATCAACATTGAAAACTATTAACCTTTATTTCTCAATTTGGACAATTATTTTATCATTTTTATCTATTTAAATATATTTTAAATTTTTTTTAAATAATTGTTTTTAATTTTCTCCAATTATTTTTTGAAGTTGTTTTTACACATTTTTTTACATTTTACAAAATGGTTACAAAATAATATTTTTATCTTCGACCAAATGATGCACTTTGAAAATTTCCTAGAAAATGTATGAATATATGTTTTTATAGCATATAGAGAGTGAACATAATATCATTATATATGACACACACCAATTCATCATTGTGATTTAAATCATTATGGAATTATATTTAATGTTAACACCTTTCAATGTCCTTTGTAATTCAATTATATTATAAATATTCTCTTACCAATCCTCTACCTCTATAATATTTCTCATTCCACAATAACATGGAGGTTAGTGATGAATAATATTTTGAGTTTTGTTTTTATCCCACATCAGACCTATACTTACCTATTTAGCAGAGTTTAGTTCATCCTTAATGGTTATTTAGAGTTAAACTCTCCCTTTAAAGGGATGTTGTAACATTTAGGGCCTCAATGTTATATAATTAGACATAATATTTTTAAATGAATTGGGTTCTTACCACATGGGTATGTAACTACTGGATTTTTTCTTTATAGGATTGTTTAGATGAGGAAAGAAACATAGACTAATTGACTCCAGGTGTATGCAGTCGAGTTTGGTCCTATTTAATTTGAGGTTTGACTGATGATTGTGGGGGATACCATTCTCATTAAAATATATATAGAGAAAAAATTATTTTATATAGATTCCTATAATTAAAATTTATATTATTTTTTCATTTCATCATTTAAACATATATCTATGACTTAATAAGATTTTAATGAGACATAAACTCCTTTTGGGAAGAATAAATATCATGGCTCCTGATAGCCTCCATGTGTTGTCAAAATATTTGAGAAGAATTTATCATGGGATTTTATTTTTTTCATCATGAACTTATTTAATAATATTATTATTTTTTATTGAATGATAACCTTATGTCCCTATATTGAATATTATTCCAGTACTTTTTCATTATCCATTTCTTAAAAAATCTAGTAAAAGGGGATATATTTTCCTAGATATTATCATTATGTTACCTTATATCCCTTTGGAATGGAATTCTATCTATGTGGATATTATCAAGATGAATAAATAATCAAATTTAATTCAAGAAAAGGACAACACTTGGAGGAGAACGTTAATAAGTCATATGTTCATGAGATTATGAAATTAAATTGTGTTCTTTATACTATCATCTCTCTAAGAGATCTGATATTCCACTCTAAATTTTGGAAAGTAAATCAAGAGGATATAGGGTAACAAGTGAAATTGAGGATGGAATATCATCCATGATATATAAGTAGATGGTGTGGGAAATCAATTTTCTGTAATATATTACTTCAGCCTATGTTTTATATTTCAGAGGATAATTATATTACCATTCAGTGATTATTATGTATAATTATATTAATAGAATCTAATACTTTATTATATTGATCTTTATTGAATCCTTATATTCAATTATATGTCTGTCACACATCTGTTGAAAGGAAATATATTATACTACTCTGGGTTCACTAAGAATCATTCAGAATATGATGTTTAATATTTTGATTATAAGGAAGTTATTTTGTAAGTATCTAAGACACCAGAAATTCTATGTTGGTCAACCTCAAAACCATTTTCAATTTTCTTTTCGTTACCATGTGTTTTTATGGATTTCATATCATTTCTCTCACTGAGAGATCATCAGGAAATTTAACTAAACTCAGTGGTTTGTTATAACTATCAATATCATTGAGTGGATAATAAATTTTTTTTATCGATTAGTATAACCTCTTTTGTTTATGTCGATTCAAAACATTTTTTTAATTTTTTAATTAAATATATATTTTCTTGAACATATCAATATGTTTAGTTGGGAAGATATATAATTAGATTCGAACATGTGATTTACAATGAAACCAATCCAAATTATCAAGAATCGAGATAAGGACCTATGTGGTATATATATTCTCTCTTTTATGGTGTTACAGTTGAATGGTAGTGATTCTCACATTACATGGGATAATTAGTGATTTATTTAAGTGCATCCCCCAATGTATTTATTGATCATCCATCGTCAAGTTGAGTTTCAGGGGGTATAATTTTATTTGGTGGGAGAATTTTCAAACCCACAATGTAATTTTCATATATTTTACTCATTTTCTATTGGTTAATATATTTACTTTTTTACATTAGATTCTATTCCATTTTAATTTTATAAAAGTTTCAAATTAATATGGAGAAAATATTTAGCACTCTCTCAATGACATCCATTCACCCAAATCATGCATAGGTGAAAGTACCGCTACAATAAAGTATATAGCTAGGTGAATTGGTTCCTTAATCCATAATTTCAAAATATATGGGAAATTATTCAAAAAATAAATCTTATATATATAAGTATGCCATAATTACATTGTACGGTTAAGGGGAAAACAAGAAGAACTTTTTTTACTGAATGTAGAAAAACAATGTTACTGACATTTACATACGTAATTACCCAACACAATAGGCGGAATGTTTACCAATACCATTAAAACATTATTTCTCCTATAAATGTGTGTAGATGGCCATCTACATGGTTAATATATGATTTAGAAAACCATATATTATGCCTAGATTAATTTAAAATATAATTTCATATCATTTACATTATTAGTTTTCACTCACCTAAGTCTCTATAATATCACAAATCAAACACCATAGTTCTCTCAAAAATTAATTCCCTCTCATCCTTTAATAAATTTCCTTATATATTTTACCTGAATATTTCCATGGAATCCCCAACTAGTTATTCTTAACATCTATTGAACTACACACTTATCCCTCTGGGATTCATTATTTGTATAGATCCATGGTGGCATAGGTTATGTTTTACATAAATCTTAGGTAATTTATTTTGTTTTTATGCATTTTTCGTGGAATATAAGGTAATGTATTCTTTATTTCTCATGAAATCACTTTTTTCATCAATAATTTATTGACTAATGTAGGTTGACTTGAAAAAATATTTTTTATAGGGAACCATATATTTTTTTAATAATTTTAAATAATTTAATTAAATTTATTCAAATCATTTTGCACAATCTAATGGGTATCCATATATATGTCTCAGTTGTTTATATTATATAATCATGATATATGTTATCAAAATGATTTCAAAATATTGTTTTGAATGTGAAATTGAGTACTATATAATATTTTTTTCATAAAATGATTTATTATTTTAAATGAACATATGAAATAATTTTTATATAGAATTTTTAATCCATATAAATGATATTACTCATCGAAAACATATTAAACTTGGGATGGAAATGTAGGAAAATTTAAATATTGGAAATGAAGATGATCTCCCTAGCCTTAGATGATGCTAATAATAATTATTGCAACTCTATTTTGAGATTTTTGGTCAAATTAAGATAAGAATATTCTATATCTCTCCATAGTGACCTATGCATCTAGTGTTTTGATTGTTTTTGACATCTAATACTACGAGGATAATAGGAATAATTTATCATGTAATCCTTGTGGAATTTCCCATTATTCTTGATTTAAAGTATCTGTATACCTAACTACTACACTTCCATTTGAAATTATAATAATGGTTGTAATTTTTTCTTTGTTTTCATTAATTTCAATGGAGTATTTTCATATGAATATTATCCAATAATAATTCATTGATTTTCATAAAAGGATTTATCATGGAACACTTGGTGATAGACTAATGGGATTATTATTATCACACCCTTGAAATACATAATGGTAGTATGTGCACATTTTTTATTAATGTAATGAAAAGGATCCAGTTAGTAGTGGCATGTTTCTATGTACTCTAGAATCAAGTATATTGGAGGTAATGTGGTGGTTTTAATCCCTCGAGTCAACCATATATAGGAAGAATATACTTTTAGATTTATTTTATTATTTAATTTTATAATAGATTAATTTATTATAACACCATATTGGCTTCCCATACCATATTCCACTTATTATGGTTTATATTGTTGTGAAATTTTTAATGGGAAATTTTTTATATTTTAATTGGTTGATTATTTTTATTTCATACAGGTTATTATTATTATTTTGGAAATCATAATGAATGAGACCACATGATGTGTTGAGTTCAATATATGTTCTCTTTTAGGACCAAATATTTGGATTAAAAATGAACAAATCAATCCCAATGGTGGGTTTATGGTTCCAGGGAACTAGTTGTCATCCCATAGGGATTAGGAGCACCCTTGGAGAATTTTTATGATTTGGTGTGAGTGTGAGGATCAATGGTATAACATGATAGTTCTTTAAATCATATGTTCATATCTAGAAATAATTATTTACCTTTGTATCCTCACATAATTCATCATAATGGAAGCATCTAGAAAAAAAAGTACTCATAATACCATTTCTCAAATAGGTGCCTCAATCTACAAGGAGTCGTAGACAAAATAAAAATGAATTCCCTAATGTATTATAGTACTATAGATATAAATGAATGAGATAATACCATTCTAAACATAGAAGATAATGTAACAAAAGTAATAAGAATGGTTCCTCTCAAGGACATAGGGCCTACCTTAGATTGTTTAAAATGTACTCTGCATAAAATAACATTTCTATGTATTTTAATCTTGTTCCTTATAAGGATTACCATTTGTCACACTTATTTTTTTTCATTAATTTCTTTTTATATAAATAATATGACTTCTAAAACCAGTAATAAATAATACAATGAACAAAAACAAACAATGACATATTTTCATAAGATAAAATATTATTATTTAGTATAAACATTTGAAAAATATGATAATATAGTATGAAAAAACATTAATAAAAAAGAAAATAGGAATAAAACCACATGAAAATAAAAACACAAAAAACATGATATAATTATCCTAATTAAATGAATTTTATAATATATATATAATTTTATTACTATATATACAAGTAGAAATATAAAAAATATAATGGATATTTTTAAAATGGGGTAAATGAAAATGATGAATGCATCAAAATCCATATATAAGATACTATATATGAGTGTAATACTTCTGTAATATTTATAGTCATTGAATATTTTCTAAGAAAATATTGATGTATGATTTTGAAAAGGCATAGATGCAAGCGATTTTGGATGATAACCCTTGTTCCTACAAGGTTCTTTCTCATCAATAGGGACTGAGATCTCATATCGGTCGATACAAGGATAGATCTTCAATTATGAGTTCCATTTGATATGATGAATAATTGGGAGGTTTTTCCCCTCCCTTTGATGGAGGTGACACTTTTGGTTAAGAGATATTGGGTAATGATCCTCTTGGTAGACAATGAGGTGCGGGCCGCAGACATTGGTGTGACTGGTGGATGATTGGGAGCGCTCAAGAAGATATTTGGGTGCTATGAGGGTTCCCCGGTCAGTTCATGTGTGTGGATATTAGGGGATTTATAGATCTAGGTAGATCATGGGATGGAAACAGTGGTACGGTTTGTTTTTTCACTGTATCGATGTGTTTGGGTATTAGGACCTGGTCAGAGCTGGTCTGGGATCCTAGAGGCCATATTTCTCAGTAGTAACTGAGGGTTTGAGAACCCTGGCGAGAAACTAAGCGGGATGGAAAGGAGTTGTTCTTGGAATACATGTCGGAAATGTTGGCTATGAACATGTGTTGCAACAGGGCTTTCAGTTTGTCAACTACATAATTTTTTGGTGAGTAGGCTAGTGACACAGAGGGAAGGCTGGAAACGAAACAAGTGTTAGGGATGACATTTTTGAGGAAGGACATTGGGTTGTGTAGCATATAGACTAGCTTATAGCTGGCATGTTGGAAGCATTTGTTTCCATTATACGACCCGAAGATAGAGATAATCATGATCATAAAGATGCATCTTTTAAGTATAACTAATACATTTGAATGTATTATAGAAAACATAATTTAATTTATATGCAATTCACTAGCACTAATATAACAAGTAATTGATATAAAATGAGATAAAAACACTAAATTTTTATGATGTAAATTTTCTATAATAACCATTTTTATCAATATATGTTCTTTTTCAATATAAAATATAAACTTTCCATAATTAGTAATTTAAATTTATTGAATAATATCTAATTTTCTAATTAAAAACTCCAAATTAGGATTGGAAAATTTTAATTTTTATGAATCGAAATATGTTACTGAGGTAAAAATTGAGTTATTAAAAGAATGGTAAATTGAGGATAAAATGGTTAAAATTTTGATAAACATAAATAGTATCATTAAGAATTATATCTAATTGTAGGTATTATGGGATTTATGTCCATAAAAATTATTTTCCACTTCGTGTCCAACTTCCATTGAAGTGTGCATACATAGAAATTAATGAATTGATATTTTTAGAAATTTAAATCAAATCTGAACATTAAAATTTCCCATCCTCTAACCCTCTCAAACCACTCTTTTCATTAATTTTCATCTGGTATCATTTCCCTAGTTTTGCCTTATAAATGCTTCTTGGATGGTCGGTAGCTTCTAGTTTTTTGAATAAAGGATAATTTTATCTTTCTAAAGGAATATGTATCAAGAATGAGATAATTAATCAATGTATCCAATTATTTTCCATATTTTTCAATTATCATAAAATATCAATGAATTATAATTTTCAATGTCAATTTTAATGATGTAATATTAACATCATTATTTATTATAGGAACTAATACTAATATAATATAACTCTATACTTTTACTCAATAGTTAGTATAACATGTTCTTATTTATGATTGTTCAAAAACTTATTTGAAAACATCCATATTATCCTAACTATTTCCAACATGAAAGAGTATTTTGATATTATTAATAAAAATATTTGATACTAAATATAATTTTTTTAAATATTGTAATATGATGGTGAAAAAAATGAATTATCAATATAATGATAGTTGTCGTCGTTAATAAGATTCCTTAATCATGCTCCTCTTCAATTTCATTCTCATGAACATTACACACCACATCGATCAAGTAAAAATTGGAATACATAAATAATTTATACAAAATGATTCTACTACCTTGAATAATAAGGGAATGATCACATTAGTATCCTATAATGAGGACCAACATTACCATTATTAAACTGATATAGAACAATCCAAATTATTTGTGTCTGATGATGACAGTATAAAATCAATAACAAAAATGTGTGAAATTATTTGATATAATTGAATATTATAAAAGGATGAAAATATGAATAAATTTATGGCATAAATTATTAATGTGTTTATTTTTGTTATATCGCTTGTTAAATCACATTAATTTTTTTTACAACAAATATAATGGATTAATGTCTCAATTTTACAATAATTTAGATATCATACACATTCACAACCTATATTTTTTTTTGTATACTACCACAATGATTACATTGATAATATATTTCCAGGAATTTAATATATTTTCAAATCTATTCTACATTACATATTTTATGTTTTTTTGATTCAAAATAATCAAACGAATGATTCTTTTACAATCACACTTGGAAGTAGGTATTTTTTATAAATAAATTTACATTATGTGTAATTATAAGTTGGGTATTTCATGAAACCCATCCATATTCGCCCCCTCTATTTTTTTCTTAGTTTTACTTTTATTTATAGAAATTCACCCCCATTGGTTTAAAACTAAACCAAATTAATGGACGTAAATAGTACTGACCCTATCTATTATTTTTGGGTAGGAAATATTTCTCCTCCATATAAATATTAGTTATACTATTATTTTTATGTCCTTATCAATAAATATATAATTTTATATATACATTTTCTTTTTTTATTTACATTACTAATATGTGTTTCAAATAAATAATTTTGATTATTTTTAATATATGACATTTTGGGATGATTTCACTTTATTTTTGAAAGTGACAGGGGAATCATATTTTTTTAAAATTTCCACATGAATTAATTTTCATACAATAATATTTATTGGATTTTATTATAATTACTCCATGAGTATTCATGGTTTTCTAACATGATTTTTTGTCCAATTATTTTATATTTATATTAATTTAAATAAAAGATATCAAATGTGACTTACTTTTCATATTTTTTTAAATGTGATTTACTAATTATATTATTTTTTTATCATTTATTTCAAAATAAATTTTTGTTTCTTATGGATCGCATGGGACACTCTCTAATGATACCATCAACCGCTTTTTTCTAAATGGTCTATATTAATGTATTACAGATTTTTTAAAGGAAAAAAATTTTATGGGATCATTAAAAAATATTTTAATTATAAATTTTTTCATGATGTAGTAGAATTCATATGTATTTTATATAACTATTTTATTTTTGGGTCTATTACATCCCTCTAATTCATTTAGTAAATTTTAGAACCTAAGAAAAATTTGGTAATTGGGATTGAACTGAAAATCCTAAGGGATAATTTACATTAATTGAGGAGTGGTGACATTATAAACCTCTAATTAATTTTAATATAACATAATAACTTTATGATATATATCATTTTAAATATATTCAATCTTCCTAACATCTTCAATAACACACATCCCAGAATCTAAATTAATTATAATATTGTATACCATTATAAATTATCAGTTAATTTGGTAGTTATGAATATGAAAAAATAGATTCTAAAAATTATAAGTTTTACACATGTATAAAATAAATTTCATGTTTAGCTATTTATTAGAAATAAAAATCAGAAAATTTTTATGAAAAATAATGATTTTTTTGAACGCTGTATTTTTCGAAATATATTTTTCTCGCATTTTAAGAACATATATTAAAAAAATTACATATTTTATAAAACCTAAATTAAATTATTTAACTATATTTAAAAAAAATTAATAATAAAATTAACATGGAATTAAATATTGATAATTTTCTGAAGAGATTGATTTTCTAATGAATAGTAAAAATACATGTTTTTTAAACTACTTTTTCGTTTAAATTATTTAAAAAGATAAATTGTATTTTAATCTAAAATAAAAGTAATATTAGATCAATTATATTAAAATTTTATGAATTTATTTTATTGAGATCAATTTTTTGTTCATTTAGAAATAAAAATTTTCCACACTTAAGAGAAATTATCATTGATCCTGATTTTTTAGAAATATATGGGTTCTATTTTAAATATAATACTTCTAGTAATGTTAATTAAATATAGAAAATTGGATTCAGTATTTTCAAATATATTAATCAATTTTATCAAATAAGGGAAACATAATGTTTGACCATGATGAACACTGAATATAGTACAAATTTATTTCCATGATTAAGGTAAAATCTAATTTACATGAGGTCAAGCTAAAATGATAAATTTTAAAACTATATATATACTTATCCATGTCCAATTTTATGGTGTTATTTTGATTCTATAATCTATAAGGTTCTATAAAGATTCATTTTAGTTTTTTTTCATGTGAAAATTGTTTGAAAAAATAATCTATTTCAAAAATTCGAAGTGTGTCATATCCCTCGCTTATAAGAGGCCACCCCCTATTAACCCCTCTTCACACATCCATTGTAACATCCTGGGTAAATAAAGAAAAAATAAATTCTATTTTTTATTAATATTGTGTGAATAAAATATTAATTTTACTTTTAAAGGGTTGTCTATGTTCGATGGTGTACCTGATATGCAACAATGGGTTTCTTTGAAATCATACATTGTAGACTAATAATATAATATTATTATTTTAAATGATAGTTAACTCCTATCCATTATATGGGCGAGAATAAAAAAAATAACTACACTATTATTATACAGTTTTGTTAAATGTTTTTACATTTATCTAATAAATTTTAGGGGCTTAAAATATAAATGAATCTAATTTTAAGCATAAATACTCTAATATTCACTAAAAGGTCGATTTACGGCCTTTTGATGGAGAACCCACTTTAAATCTATTTTTGGTCATTTTTATATGTTATATTTGACAACATAAATTTTTTCTTAGATTTGGGACATCAAAATTTACTTTGGGTAAATGATTGGTATTTTTCCGAGAAGGTTCATTTTTTAAACAATAGTGAAAAATATTGTATTTTAATTCAATAGTGCCTTTTAATATGATTTATTTAAATTGTTAATTTATCTTTTAAATTGTTTTAAAAGTGTAATTATATTATATTTTTACCAATTAATCCAATATTTTTCATTGTAATTAATTTCACATTGAAATTGGACATAAACATGTATCAATCTTTTCATGGTTATTGTTTCTTAAAAACAAGCTATTTGATTTGATAATGGTAATTAATATTAAATTAATTAATGAAACTTATATGTTTTGAATTTGGTAAAATAGACATCATTTTGAATTAGTAATATCAAATATTTCTTAAGATGATTTTTGGTAGTTTTCTGGAAAACAGCAATTTTTTATGAATAGTGAGACTACTAAGTAGTAGTTAAAAACTAACATTTTCATTTAAATGAAATTTTATCGCTTGTGTGGATTAAATTTTGAAAATCTGACATACATGGTTGTTATTAGTAAGTAAAATGTTATTCAATAAGATGAAAATAATTTTTTTTTGAATAGTAACTTTTGACTTTTATTTACCGCGGTTAAAGTAAATAGGGTAATTCTATGTAAAAATTATATTATAAAAATACCAAATCACATTAACACTTGTCTTAACCTTATTTTATGAGTTATTTAAGACCATGAGAATCTTTGGGATTATTTTTTGACCCCATAAAACCACGTGTGAGTGAGAATGACACTTTAGATTAATTAACTTAATGTAAAGGAAAAAATGACGTAAACAAATATCATTTAGTAAATTAATTTTTACAAGGGGTTATATAAATTATCTTTATTACTATAAATATTCCTTGAAAAGATAAAAATATTTCCTAAATCATGGTATTTTTTTATAATTTTTAGACCTCAAATAACATAAATTATTTGTGACACAATAATGAAGCAGTATTTTCCTCGTTAGTAAAAGATTTAAATAAATAACATTATAAATGACAAAACAATATAAAAAACTAGTCCAATTATTATTGGATGATTTTATTTCGACCATGATTCATCTTAAATTTTACTTTAATTAGTTTTGGACCTTTAGAAACCGAATATCATTATATAATAAAATAATATTTTCACACCTTCCTAAAGAGCCCCTCCCCCCCCCCATAAAAAGCCGTCACTTATAACCAATTCCTCACACATATCAAGCCTCATGATTCATCCAACCCCTGACCAAATGATCTCTCAATATCCCTCACCTCCTCCTAGATTCCTCGCCCTAGGAAGAAGGCACTTGAATAATCCCTTTTGGTTCAAACCGAAGGGAGTTTCCCAAATCAAAGGTAACAATTCCTCTTAACTTCATTTCTTTTATATTACTTCTCCCACCTATAAAATCATTTTATTACTTTATTTTATAAACACACTAGTATAATAAATATACTAGGATGTTGTTATTAAAATTATTTCAACTAAACTTACACACTCCTCCATGTAATGGGTGAAGAACATACTGTTTTTGTGATAAAAAACTAACGCCTCATGAAACAATGATTGTTCAATTATCTCCTAACGCTTCTCATGGTGGCCATTAATATGACACTATATTAATATATGATATATATTATGTTTATTTTTTCTTTATGATTCTGTATTTTTCTTTTATATCATACCTTTATGGTTTCCCTTATGGGTAAACACGATAATTTCATTTGAGGAATTGCTGACTACCGCCCCCTCAAAGTGATATGACTTGTTAAAGCCATATGTGGGACATATAAAGGATGGAGTTACTAATATTATATATGATATTATACTGGAATAATAATATATCCTTGTATTAATATGTTTTAATTCCAATAAAATAATAAATAGAAATGAAAGTAGCGTTCATGTGTACGTACGGCTTACCATCTACGGGAGTGGTGCATTTCATTTATTACCTCCAAAGGTTATGTACTATTATAAATACAATTATATAATAGATATATATATTATTTAAGATATCTAAATCATGAATATAATTCTGTATATAATGATGTTTTGACAATGTGAACAACTTGTAATTATAAGAAGTCCATTTTTGACACAAGTACGAAATATCAACAAAACAAACGTTATTAATTTAAATGATTACATAATGTTTATAACATGGTAATAAGTTATATAAAAGGAATAAAAAACTTTAAAAAGGTTCTTATGAAGGTAAAAATTAACTTTATTTTATTATTAATAACATTAAATAATGAACTCGTCCAGTTGGGCACGAGGTAATGGACTTCGTCTCAATCTCCTTTCATTGAGGCATATTTCAGTAATATATACCTTCTTCTTTTACATGGTTTATAATAAAACCCTTTGAGTTTTACTTTAATTCAAATGTAATATTTTTTCTATGAAGAATTTTACGAATGAAAAATGGAATGTTTTTAACGTTTGCAGCGACAATGACCTCTATACTGCCATAATCATTATTTGGCTTCCTCTATAAGCCTTAATGTTTTGTAAAATGAAACAGAAATCCCTTATTCTGTTTTCGGGTGTTTTGGTATTGAAAATGATTTTTGAAAGGGATTTATTATTTCAATATATTGAAAATATTTCCTGTGATAGAAAATTAGACGTTATTAGTGAAATTTTTATATTTGAAATATTTTATGTGTTATGAATTTATAATGGTACTTGAACATTTGATGGGTGGTTATGTGATATCCAAATGATGGGTGGTTCCTTGATAAACCATGATGTGTGGTTACATAATAACCTCTAATGCATTGGGTATGGAATTTGTCCGTATGGCTATTCCATTTAGTGATATCTGTGCAAGTCAACCGTATGGTTATTCCACTTAAGAATGTTTATGTACCAAGTTACCCTTATAAGATATGTCTCCTTTATATGGGTAATATAGTAATAATTTGGTTTCAAAATGGTAAGTATTTATCTTTTATTCAATTAATTGTATTTACTACTTCATAAGGGTGAAAAGTATAACATATGATAAAATATTCATTGTTTTCTATATGTTTTGAAGAACAAACAGTTTCTCTTCTTTTTGTATCCCTTACTATGATTTTTATGATAATCCCCAGTTTTTGAAATGTTTTTCAGAGGTGATAAAGTGGAATAGGGTCAAGGATGGTATCAAGGAAAATTCATACTGTCGTAAACATGGTTTTGGACATGACTCTTTTTTAAGAGTTTTTATTTTTTGAAAAAATGGAAAGTGAGTAGATGTTTCGACATGTATTATTCAGGTCGTCGCGTATATGTTATGGCCTAATTCTCTAAAACTCTAAACCTGAAAACATCCTCAGTGGGAATTATTCATTTAATTCAAGATTATGTAATGTTTGAGGCCATGTCCTTATAATTGTTATCAGAGGTTGGTTTAGATAACTTTAAAAGTTTGGGTTTTGTTAAATTAATATCCATAAATTAATTTATGGTAATATTGAAATGAAATAGAATTTAAAGATTACCATGTTGCATTGCCTAAAATATTTTTTTGTTTATAGTGGTTTTAAATGGAGGATACAGGGAAGCTATGATGGGATGAAATCAAGAGGAATATAACCTTCCAAATCATTAACTTGAGATGATCGAAATCGGAACTGAACAGTTTGTTGCAGTGATGGCACAGTTGACTCAGGCTATAAATGGTGGTGGTATCCATGCATGAGATCTGCCAGATCAAACATAGAGGAACATGTCAGTACTGGATCATTTCATGAGGAATCATCCCCCACCATTAAGAGGATCATCTTACCTTGTTCTAGTTGAAGGGTGCATTAAAGCACTGGTGAAAATTCATTATGTCATTGGTTGTTTAGAACATAAAAATGTTAGTCTTAGTATTTACCGTTTTGAAGGTGAAGCTGATCAGTGATGGTCGATGGTGAAAAATTTCAGGGATAGTGAGTAGATTGATTCTCCTGATTGGTATGAATTCAATGAAATATTTCTTGAGAAACATTTTCCTAAGGTGGTACATCTTAGGATGGAAATACAATTCATATAATTGAGGCTGGAGGATGACTCAGTGACTGCTTATGAAGAAAAATTCACTCGACTAGAAAGGTATGCTCTGAATTTCATCTGAGGTATTGATAGTAAGATAAATTAATTTTACTCAGGACTGAAGACGCGATATCGAAGATCATTAGCCTTTCTTGACTTCAAAAGTTATGAAAAAACTTGTCCGATGTGCGGAGAAGGTGGAAATGGAGTTTCTCGATGATCAGGTGTTCTTTGAAAAACAACATAATAAGAGGTCCAGGTTGTAGGCAAAGGGAATGAATTCATCAAAAAATCCTAGAGGTAAGAAAAATAAATAGCCATCTTGTGAGAATTGTGGTAAAAGCTTCCTGGATAATTTTTAACAAAGTCTGGGAAGTGCTTCCAGTGTCATAAGTCTGGTCATATTACTCGTAACTGTAAGGAAGATGATCAAGCAGGAAATGAAAAGCCAATGGTAATATGTTTTAAGTGAAAAATAGGGTCATTATCAAAATTAGTATCTAACAAAGAATTCAATTGAGGGAAAGAAACTATACTACAAGTAGAAAGGGGTGTTGATGTCCTTTGCAACTACTTCAGAATATGTTGGGCCATCAAATGATATAGTATCAGGTACATTGTTTGTTTGGTTATATTATGCCAATGTTTTGATTGATTCAGTGTCTACGCATTCTATTATATCTAAGAAGTTTTCTGGTAAATTGGGAATTCCATTTCATGATATGAATCCTAAACTAATAATAAAAACACCGATGGGATGTTTTGAGTCAAAAAGAAATTTTAAGAACTTTCTGGTCCTTGTGTGCGGGAAGAATCTACCTGCAAACCTTATTGTTTTTCCTCTAGTAGAGTTTTATGTTATTTTGAGCATGGATTGGATTTTTGTTTATCATTCTAAGATTGACTTCATAGATAAAGAGGTTTCTTTTCAGAATTATTTTCAGTTTTTGTGCAATAATGCACCCTTGATTTTGATAACCTATCAGGAAGGTGAGAAACAAGTAAAAGATGTAAATGAATGTTACCCTTAACATATTGTTGAAAACAAAGAAATTGATTAGATTAATGATTTTCTAGTGGTAAATGAGTATCTTGATGTTTTTCCAAATGAGTTTCCTAGTATTATACCTGATTGGGAAGTTTAATTTACTATTGAATTTGTTCCTCATGCTAAGCCAATTTCAAAACCCCATTATCGAATGGCTCAAATTTAACTTTTAGAGTTAATGAAGCAATTACTGGATTTATTAGATCAAGGTTTAATTCGACCTAGTACATAAACATGGGGTTTTCATGACTTATTTGTTAAAAAAATATGGTTCAATGAGACTTTGCAGTGATTATAGAGCATTGAATAACATCACGGTTAAGAACAGGTTTCATTTTCCTCATATCAATGATTTGTTTGATTAACTCTAGGGAGATAAGTAATTTTTGAAAATATATTTGAGGTGAGGATACCATTAGTTGAACGTAAAGGAAGTAGACATTCCAAAGACAGCATTTCATACTAGATTTGGCCATTATGAATTTGGTTTCATACCTTTTGGATTAACCAATGCACCTGATGAATTCATGGATCTTATGAATAGAATTTCTTGTGAGTTTTTGAATAAGTTTGTGATTGTGTTCATTGATGATATTTTGTTTTATAAAAAAAGTAAATATGAACATGAAATTCATTTAGGGGTTTTCTTGCAAACATTAAAAGAAAAGAAACAGTTTTGGAAATTTATCAAGTGTGGGTTTGGGTTATAGAAAATTTCTTTCCTTGGTAACATTGTTTCAAAAAATGGCCAAACTATTGATCCTGCTAAAACAAAGGTTGTTGAGGAATGGACAAGACCCACAAAATATATCCGAGATTTGTAGTTTTCTTGGATTTTCATGTCATTATCAATGGTTTTTTGATAATGTTTCATGGTTATCCATCCCACTGACTAAGTTAACCTGAAAAGTTGTTAAGTTCATTTGGATAAAACAATGTGATTATTATTCTCAGAAAGTGAAAATAAGATTGGTGAATGCTCTAGTTTTGGAACTGCCTTGCAGAAATCATGAGTTTTTTATTTACAGAAATGCTTCATTTACAGGACTTGGATGTTTTCTTATGCATAATGATCAGTTAATTCCTTACGCTTCATGTTAGTTGAAGCATCATGAGTTAAATTACCCTATACATGATTTGGAATTAGCAGCTGTTATTTTGTCATTAAAAATTTGGAGGCATCATTTGTATGGAGTAAAATGTGAAATATATACTGACCACAAAAGACTGAAATATATATTCACTCAAAAATAATTGAACATGAGAAAGAGTAGATGGTTATAATTAATCAACGATTATGATTTCATGATCCATTAACATCCGAGAAAAGACAATAAAGTGGCGGATGCTTTGAGTTAAAAAATTAATTCTTCATTAACCAAGATACATTTGGAACGAGATCCTTTAGTTTTTTATTTGATAAACTTTGGCATTGAAGTTTTTGGTTCAAGAAATTCTTCTGTTTTGTTTTAGGTGTTAGTGAAATCATCTCTATCAGAAAGAATAATGAAGTACAGAAAGAAGACAGCGAGTTGCAGAAAAAGTTCATGTTGGTTCAGAAGGGTAAGTTGCCTGATTTTAACAAAGATAATGATTTTGTTTTGAGGTTTGGAAGAAGATTAGGTATGCCTTGTGATTCATTGTCACAGAATGAGATGTTATATGAAGCTCATAGTTTCCTTTATTCGGTTCATCCAGACAGTACAAAGATGTACATATATTTTCAGGTGTATTACGAGTGGAATGGAATGAAAATAGATACTGCTGATTTTATTGTGAAATGTTTGACTTGTCAGTAGGTTAAATTAGAGCAGTAGTTACCAAAAGAGATGCTTCAGTCTTTACTGGTGCCAGAGTGGATATGGGTAAATATATCCATGGACTTCGTTGTGGGATTACCAATGATATCGCAAGGTAATAATGAAATCTGGGTTATTGTTGATCAGTTGACTAAATATTCTCATTTCTTTCCTATTTCAGATACTTTGTCTCAAGATAAACTTTCTCGGTTATATGTTTATGATATAGTCAGGTTACATGGAGTTCCCATCTCTATTGTATCTGATCGTGATCCTATGTTTACTTCTAACTTTTGGAAAGGCCTTCATATGTTGTTGGGTACTAAATTACATTTTAGTACAAATTTTCATCCGTAATTAGATGGGAAATCAGAAAGAACAATTTAGACCCTAGAGGATATGCTACATGCTATTTCATAGGATTACTATGGATGTTAGGACCAACATCTATCTTTGGTTTAATTTTATTTATAATAATAGTTTTCATTCCTATATACACATGGCTCCATCTGAGGGATTATATGAAAAGCCTTGTAGAACATTATCATTTTTGGATGTAGTAGGTGAAAGGAAGCTGATGGGACCAGAATTGGTAGAAGTAATGGCAGAAAAAGATCAGTTGATTCAAGAAGAACACGAGAATAGCTCAGAGCAGACCGAAAAGTTTTGCGGATAACCGGAGGAAGGATATTTATTTTGAGGTAGTTGACCGTGCATTTCTCAAAGCTTCTCCATGGAAAAGTTTGATGCGTTTTAGAACGAAGGGAAAGTTTAGTACGAGGTTTTTTGGACCATATGAAATCATGTAGAATGTTGGATCAGTTTCATACAGAGTGGATTTACCACCAATTTTATACCCTGGTACACAATGTTTTTCATGTTTCAATGTTGAGAAAGTATAAGCCAGATCTGTCTCATGTTTTGAGTCTAGAGGTTTTCCAGTTGGAAGAGAATCTCTCATTTGAGGAACAACCAGTCCAGATTCTTGACCATCGAGAGAAAGTGTTGTAGAATAAAGTAATTCACTAGGTAATGGTTTTGTGGAAAAAACATATGGTTGAAGAGGAATCGTGGGAATATGAGAATGATATGAGGGATAAATACCCCAACTTATTTGATAAGTGAATAAAATTGTGAGGACACAATTTTAAAAATGTGGAAGGATGTAACATCCTTGGTAAATAAATAAATAATACATTATCTTTTTTATTAATATTTTGTGAATTAAATATTAATTTTATATTAAATGGGTTTCTATGTTTTATGGCATACCCGATACGCAACAATGGGTTTCATTGAAATGTTACATTCTAGACTAACAATATAATATTATTATTTTAAATGTCAGTTAACACCTAGAAGTTGTATTGGCGGGAGTGAACAAAACTAACTACAATATGATTATACATGTTTATTAAATGTTTTTACATTTATCCAATAAATGATAGGGGCTTAAAATATGAATGAATCTAATTTTAACTATAAATACTATAATATTCACTAAAAGGTCGATTTACTTCCTTTTGATGGAGAACCCTTTGTAAATCTAGTTTTGGTGATTTTTATACATTCTATTAGACAACATAAAATTTCTATTCGGGACATCAAAATTTACATTGGGAAATTTTTTGGTATTTTTCTGATAAAGTTCATTTTTAATGAATAGAGAAAAATTCATTATGTTAATTCCAAAGTACCTTTAGTCTAATTTATTTTCATGGTTATATTATCTTTTTAATAGTTTTTAATGTGTAATTATATAATATTTTTACCAATTAATCCAATGTTGGTCATTGGAATTAATTTCACATTAAAAATGGACATAATCAAGTATCAATCTTTTGATAGTTATTGTTTCTTAAAAACACACTATTTGTATTGATAACAGGATTTATTTTTAAATTAATTAATGAAACTTCTATGTTTTGAATTTGGTAAAATAGACATCATTTTTGAATTCAAAATATCAGAAATATATTAGGCATATTTTTTTGTAGTTTTCTAAAAAATGTCAATTTTTTATGAATAGTGAGACCACTAAGTAGTAGTTAAAAACTGCCATTTTCATTTAAATAAAATTTTACCTCTTTTGTGGATAAATTTAAAAAATACAACATACATGGTTTTTATTAGTAATTAAAATGTGGTTTAATAAGAAGAAAATAACTTTTGGGGAATAGTAACTTTTGACTTTTATTTACTGCGGTTAAAGGTAAAGGGGGTAATTCAAGTTAAAAATAATATAATAATAATAAAAAATACCTTAACACTTGTCTTAACCTTATTGGTTGAGTCATTTATGACCATTGGAATCTCTGGGTCGATTTTGGGACCCCATGGAGCCACTTGTGAGTGATAATGACACTTTAGATTAATTAACTTAAAGTAAAGGCAAAAAGGAATAAAACAAATATCTTTTAATAAATTGATTTTTTCAAGGGGTTATATAAATTATCATTTAGACTATAAATATTCATTGTAAATATAAAGATATTTCCTACATCATGGTATTTTTTTATAATTTTTATACATCAAATAAATTAAATTATTTATGACAAAATAATTACACAGTATTTTACTCATTAATAAAAGATTTATATAAATAAGATTATAAATAATTAAACAATATATAATACCTATCCAATTCATATTGGATGATTTTATTTCTACCATTAGTCATCTTAAATTCTACTTTAATTAGTTTTGGACCTTTATAAACCGAATATCATTATATAATAAAATAATATTTTCACACTTTCTTAAAGAGCTCCTCCTCCCCCTTATAAAAAGCCCTCACATCTAACCAATTTCTCACAGCTCTCAAGCCTCTTGGCTCGTCCAACCCCTGAAAAAATAAACTGTCAAGAACCCTCTCCTCCTCTTAAAATCCTTATCATAGCTAGAAGGCACTTCAAGAAGTCCTTTTGGTTCAAACCAAAGGGAGTTACCCAAATTGAAGGTAATGATTAATCTTAACTTCTTTTCTTTTATTTTACTTATCCTACCCCTAAACTCCTTTTATTCATTTATTTTAAAACAAAACCATTATACTAAATAAACTATGATGTTTTTATGAGAATTATTTGAACTAAAATTACACACATCTCCATCTAATAGATGAATAACATACTGTTTGTGGATGGAAAACTAACCCCTCACGAAACAATGATTGTTCGATTATCTCCTACCGCCTCTCACGGTGGCCATTAATATGACACTATATTTATATATGATATATATTATGTTAATGTTTTCTTTATTATTCCATATTTTTCTTTTATATCATACCATTATGGTTTCCATTATGGGTAGACACTATAGTTTTTTTAGGAAGTGCGGACTACCATCCCCTCAAAGTGATACAACTCGTTTATGCCATATATAGGACATATAATGGATGGCATTAATGATATTATATATAAAATTACACTAGAATTATAATATACCTATATATCATTATGGTTTAATTCCATTAAAATAAGAAATAGAAATGAAAGTAGCGTTCATGTGTACGTACGGCTTACCGCCTCCATGAACGGGGCATTTTATTTCTTACCTCCAAATGTTATGTAATATTATAAATACTTGTATATAATGGATATATATATGATATATATGATATCTAAATCCTGAATATCATTCTGTATATAATGAAATTTTCACCAGGAGAAGTACTTGTAATTATAAGAAGCCCATTTTTGACTCAAGTACCAAATAACGACAAAATGAACGTTAGTAACTTAAATGATTAGATAATGTTTATAACATGGTAATAAGTTATATAAAAGGAATAATAAACTTGAAAAGGGTTCTTAAGTAAGTATAAATTACTTTGTTTATTATTCATGATATTAATGAACGTACAGGTCAAGTCGGACATGAGGTAATGGACTTCGTCTCAATCTCCTTTGATTGAGACATCTTTCAGTAATATATACCTTCTTCATTTAGATGGTGTATAATAAACCCCTTTGGCTTTTACCTTCATTTCAAGGAAATATTTTTTCTACAAAACGTTTTATTAAATGAAAAATGGAATGTTTTTGATGTTTGTGGTGACAATGACCTCTCCTCTGCTGTAATCATTATTTGGTTTCCTCTATAAGCCTTAATGTTTTCTATAATGAAAAGGAAATCCCTTATTTTGTTTTCAGGTGATTTGGTAGTGAAAACGGTTTTTGAAATGGATTTATTTTTTCAATATCTTGAAATTATTTCTTGTGATTTAAAATTAAATGTTATTAGTTAAATGTTTATATTTGCAATATTTTATGTGTTATGAATTTATAATGGTACTTGGACATTTTGATTGGTGGTTACGTGATAACCCAAATGAAAAGTGGTGTCGTGATAAACCAGGATGGGTGGTTACATAATAACATCCATTGCATTGGGTATGTAAGTCGAGTATATGGGTATTCAATATAGTGATATGTGTTGAAGTCGGCCGTATGGTTATTCCACTTAAGAATGGTTATGTCTCAAGATACCATTATATGTTATGTGTCCTTTATATGGGTTTTATGGTAATCTGTAGGTTACAAAATGGTAAGTATTGATCTTTTATTAAATGAAGTGTATTAACTACTTAATAAAGGTGATAAGTATTACTTATGATAAAATATTCATGGCTTACTAGATGTTTTGAAAAACTAACAGTTTCCCTTCTTTGTGTATTCCTTACTGAGCTTTTTATGCTCATCCAATGTTTTTGAAATGTTTTTAACATGAAACAAAGTGTAATAGGGTCAAGGATGTGATCAAGGAAATGTCATTATTCATAAATAATGGGACTCTACATGACACTTTTTTAGGAGTTTTTATTTTGTAAAAAAAATGAAAAATGAGTAGATGTGTCTACATGAATTATTCAAGTCATCATGTATATGTTATGGCCTAATTCTCTAAAACTCTAAACCTGAAAAGATCCTCAGTTTTAATTATTCATTTAATTAAAAATTATGTAATGTTTAAGGTCAGGTCCTTATATCCATATCCATTCGTTTCATACAATTCCTGATCAAATGTGTTAAACACATTCCTAACAACAACCTCTCGAAATTTTCTTAATCAGGTGACCCTCATAATAAGGTTTTAGGTATAAACCTAAATAGGCTCTTGGGAGAATATGTAAAATTACTAAACATGAATTTTATTTTATTTCTAATTAAACCCCATTAAAATATCATTAGTCTATGATCACATGGAAAATTATCTTTTATATACTGAAATGTTATTAGGATGATTTAATAACCTTTATATATCTCAACTTTCATTGAATTTGAAACTAAATTTTCAATCATGTGTACGTCGAATTACCGGCTCATGAACCAATATAGATTGTTTTCCATCGCCTCTTCTTGGAGATGGATATAATGAGGAATTTAAAAATGATTATATTTATGGAATTTATATACTTTTCTAGTTATAATATACCAAATAAGTTCATACATTCTATTCCATGGAAATACAATAATGTTTCTCTTGTGTATGTCAGCCTACCTCCTCGTGATGCAATTTGAATTGTTTCTCAATTAGATATTCCAAGTAATATAATAAGGATAATTTTTAAGGATATATGAGATATAAATTAATTAATAATTACTCTATAAATTTTATATGTTACTTACAATTCATTCCTTTTATCTGAAGAGAAAATGGAAAATGCGGTTATACATATTTACGACATCCCATCTCCATGAATAGTATAATTGATTTTTTATATTTACCTAATATAGAATTATATAATTACAATTCTAATGAATATATATTATACTTTCATAATTAATGAAAATCATGATAATATGTAGTTGTGATTAATGTAAATGGAAATAATTTACAAAACCAACAGCTACATGAAAAATAAAATAATTATCATCTGAAACAGAGATTTTAACAAACCAATTTTAAAAAATTATTTATAAAATCATATCAATAAATAATATATGGTATGATATATTTGAATATGGTTACTTATTATATCTATAATAAAGTTATATTTATTATATAATATTTTCAAACATGTACGTAGGAAGCCAGGCTTAATATATGAGATTTGTGTATAAATTTTCTTTCTTAAAGACATGTGTAAAGTTACGCTCCTGTATTATTTTTTTTGGTGTATATATAGACCTCTTTATTTTTAATATAATTAAATTTTTTATTCCAATTATAATTTATATTTTATTTAATTCAATTCTTTTATGGGTTTTATGAATCAATGTAACCAAATTTGAAATGCTTTTATGATATAAACTCCACATTTAATAGGATTGTTTATGATTATGATTTAAATTATTATATATTATTATCCAAATTTCATGAAACTCGTTAAATTTATTATTCCATGGTTATTTCATTAGAAAAATTATTTTAGATTCATATTTCTTCTCTTTATGTACACAATGATTCGAAAAAATTATGAAAAATTATTTTTATTCATCTCTTCAGTCGAAAACCCATTTTTTATGTATCATTGTTTACTAAAAACAATTTAAAAAATATTTTAACATTACAAAAGGATTTTTTAAATAAAATTTTACATACATTTGAATTTTTAAAAGGATTTTAATGTAATATTCTTTTTTCCAAATGAACTAATTCACGACTTTATACCAAAGTGTGAAAAAGATGTTTTTTTAAATTCTATAACATGACCATAATATTAAAATTTCATGAACATTATTTTTTTATAAGATTCCATTTTATGTTCAAAAAAATGTTTTCAAAGAAATTTCTTTTGAAAAAAAATTATGATTTTTTTTAAAAGTGATTTTCTAGGAATAGTTATTTTCCTCAAGAAATAATCCAAGTGGTATTTTAAATTCATTTTCCATATATGATGGAAAATATAGATTTTTCATAGAATTTTTAGGTATATAATATGATGATACAACCAGTATTCTTTATCTAGATGGTTTACGATCAGTTTTAATGGGTAATTACTATTTTCAAACTATTCTCCATATTACTCGGAGTGTTTTATGATTATATGTTTTTAATGGGAAAATTATTTATATTTTATATGTTTTTTTCAATAAAAATGTTTATGTTGTTTATGTTTTACCCCTTTCAAAAATTTAATTCACTATACATTGTATATAATTTGAGGGGCCGTATATATCCCATTGATGTATCTATAAATACCCAGCCTGAAAAAATTACTTAATCTTGAATTAAATTATTAATTCACATTGAGGATCTATTCATGTTTAGAGTTTTATAGAATTAGGACATAACTATTACATCTCAAAAGATTACAAAGTAGACACTTCTACATAGTTTCCTTTTTTTTACAAAACGTGAACTCTTAAAAAATAGCCATGTCTAGTTCCATGTTTAAGACACCATGACATTTCTTTAATCCCATCCTTGACCCTATTACACATTATATCCTATGAAAAACATGTCAACAAAACTTGATGTGAGCATAAACATCTCATTAATGGATACAGAAAGAAGTAAAACTGTTAGTTTTTCGAAACAATAAGTAAACCATGAATACTTTATCAAAGTAATAATTTTGACCTTTAAGAAGTAGTAAATACTCTTCATTGAATAATACATCATTACTTACCCTTTTGTAAAAAAAATATTACCATAAAACCCATTTAAAGAAAACATAACATATAAAGATAACTTGGGACAAAAACATACATAAATGGAATAACAATACGTTTAACTTCCACACATTTCACTAAATGGAAGAACCATAGGGCCGACTTCCATACCCAATGCATTGGACGTTATAACGTAACCACCCTCCTGGTATTCACAGCACCACCCTTCATTTGGTTTATCACGTAACCACCCGTCAAATTTCCAAGTACCATTATGTAATCATAACACATAAAACAATTATAAAAGAAGAAAACATTTCCACATTTCAATCACAATATATCACTTAAATATATTGAAATAAAAAATCCATTATCAAAACCATTTTCAATACCAAAATACATAAAGATTATATGGTATTTATTTACTTTTAAAAACATTATGGCTTGTTTAGGAAGCCAAAGATCAAACAATACTCACGGTGGCGGAAAGGTTGTTGTCATCGCGTACGTTAAAAAGAAACATAATTTTTTTCATTTAGTAAAACAATTTGTATTGAGAATATTCCTTTTGAAAAAAATTACAAGTCAAAGTGGTTTATACAGCGTATAAAAGAAAGTCTAGTATTAGAACAAAATATGCCTCAATGAAAAGAGATTGAGATGAAGTCCCTTACCTCATGTCCGACATGACTCGATCGCTCTTTAATATCTTGAATAATTAACTAGTATTAATTTATACTTGATTAAGAACCTTTTTCAAGCTTATTATTCCTTTTATATCACTTATTTCCATGTTATAAATATTATGTAATCATTTAAGTTAATAATGTTCATTTTGTCGATATTTGGTACTTAATTCAAAAACGGACTTCTTACAATTACATGTTGTTCATGTGGTAAAAGGTTAATTATATCCAGAATTATATTCATGATTTGGATATCATATATATCATATATATCCAGATTATACGTGTATTTATAATAGTACATAACATTTAGAGGTAAGAATTGAAATACACCGTTCATAGAGGTCGTAAGTCGTACGTACGCATGAACACTATTTTCATTCCTATTTCGTATTAACGGAATTAAAACTAAATTAGAAAAATATCTATTATAATTCCAATCTAATATATTTTTTATATAGTTACAATAAGTTAATTAATTACATTCTTTATAAAATCCATTTTTGGCATGAACGAGTCACATCACTTGAGGGGGCTGTAGTCCACACTTCCTCAGATGAAATTATCGCATTTGCACAACATTCAAAGAATAATGGTTTGTTTTAAATATAAAATAAAGAAGCATAGAAAGGGAATAAATATATTATATATCATATATAAACACAGTGACATCATAATGTCCACCATGAAAGGTGTTAAGAGAAGATTGAACAATCATCATTTCGTGAGGCAGTAATTCGCAATCCATAGAAATAGTATGTTCTTTAACCATTAGACGAAGGTTTATGTAAGTGTAAATCACAGAATTATCATAAAAACATACTTGTATATTGAATATGCTATTTTTGTTGTAAAATAAAGTAATGAAATGTGTTTAGGAGGATGGAGAAGCAAAATAAAACAAAAGGATATAAGAGAATACATTACCTTTAAATCGGGTAACTATCTTTGGTTTGAACCAAAAGGGTTTCTTGAAGAGCTTCCTGCCTATGGTAAGGCTTCTAGAATTAGGAGAGGTATGTGGAGAGATAAAATGAGCATAGTTTAGTCGAGCCAAAGGCTTGATAGGTGTGGGTATGGGGGTAGAGGTGGGGGCGTTTTATAAGAGGGGGGAGGGGCACTCTTGGAAAGTTATAAAATGTTACTTTATTATAAAATGATATTTTTCAGATTTTAAAGGTCCCAAACAGAAATATTTCTAGGATAAGGTGATAAGGGTTCTAATACACCCATCCAATAGGTTTTGGACAAGTTTAAGTCTTATATTTTACATTATCTTTTCATTTTATTTAAATCGTTCATTAATTAGGTAATCGTTGCATCATCATGGTGTCATAAATAAATTTACTTATTTAATGTATAAAAATTATAAACAAATCTCATGATTTAGGAAATATTTTTATCTTTATAATGAATATTTATAGGCAAAAATATTACTTTTATAACCCCATGTAAAAATTGTTTTAGTAAAACAATACATGTTTGTGATATTTTTATTTTAACTTTAAATAAAAAGTTATTAATGTCATTTTCTTACCCAAGTGGCTCTATGGGGTCCCCAAGATGACCCATGTATTTTCTTGTTCGTCCATGACTTATTCAATATGGGTAGGACATGTGTCAAGGTAATTTCATATTATTATAACATTATTTTTACCTTAAATTACACTAATTACCTTTAATCGCGATTAATAAAACTTAAAAGTTACTATTCACCAAAAAATTATTTTCATCCCATTGAACAACATTTTACTTTCTAATGAAAACCATTTTTGTCAGATTTTTGAAATTAAATTCACAGAAGTGGAATATTTTCATTTAAATGAAAAATAAATTTTTTAACTACCACTTAGTGGTTTCAATATTCATCAAAAATTGAAGTTTTTCGGAAAAATACCAAAAATTCACCCTAAAATATATTTGATATTCCGAATTCCAAAATGATGTCTATTTTAATAAATTCAAAACATATAAGTTGCATTAATAAATTTAATAATTAATTCCTGTTGTCAAAAAAAATAGAGTGTTTTTAAGAAACAAAATATATCAAAAGATTAACACTAGTTTAAGTCCAATTTCAAAGTAAAATTAATTCCAATGACCACCATTGGATTAAATAGTAAAAATATATTCTAACTTCACTTTAAAAATAATTCAAAAGATAATCTAATAATATAAATAAAATAGATTAAAATGAGGTTTTGAATTAAAATACAACATTTATCACTTATTCATTAAAAATGAACTTTATCGAAAAGTAACAAAAACATACACAAAGTAAATTTTGATGTCCCGATTCTAAAGAAGGATTTTATTTGGTCCAATAGAATTTATAAGAGTGAACAAAACTATTTTTAAAGAGGGTTCTCCATCAAAAGGTGATAAATTGACCTTTTAGTGAATAATAGAGTATTTATGCTTAAAATTGAATTCTTTTCATAATTTAAGCCTTTATCTTTTATTAGATAAATGAAAAAACATTTAAAAAACATATATAGCCATATTATAGTTATTTATATTCATTTCCGCCAATATAACGTCAACGTGTTAACTACCATTTGAAATAATATTATTATATTATTAGTATGTTGCGTAAGATTTCAAAGAAACTCGTTGTTCCATATCGGGTACGCTATCGAACATAGAAACCCCTTTAATGTAAAATTAATATTTAATTCACAAATATTAATAAATATGAAAATGTATTTTTCTTTATTTACTTGGGATGTTACATCCTTCCCCTCTTTTGGGAATTGCATCCTCATAATTTTATTCACTTTTCAAAATAACTGGGGTTATTTATCCATCATAGCATTTTCAGATTCCCATGTTGCCTCATCAACCATATGGTTTTTCCATAAAACCATCACCTGATAAATTACCTTATTTCGAAACACTTTCTCTCTTCGGTCAAGGATCTGGACTGGTTGTTCTTAATAAGAGAGATTCTCTTCTAACTGAACTACCTCTGGGCTCAAAACATGAGATGGATCTGCAATATACTTTCTCAACATTGAAACATGAAAAAAAATTGTGTACCTGGGACAAACATGTAGGTAATGCCACTATGTATGCAACTGATCTAACTTTCTCTAGGATTTCATAAGTTCCAACGAACCTCGGACTCAACTTTCCCTTCTTACCAAAAATCATCTCACTTTTCCATGGAGAAACTTTGAGAAAGACATGATCACCAACCTTCAAAGATAGATCCTTCCTCCGATTATCCGCATAACTTTTCTGCCTGCTCTGAGTTGTTCTCATGTGTTTCTGAATCTACAGAACTTTTTCTACCATCTCTTCTACCAATTCATGTCCCATCATCTTCCTTTCCCCTACTTCATCCTAAAAAGCTGGAGTTTGACACCGTTTTCCATATAATGCCTCAAACGGACCCATCTTTATTCTGGAATGAAAACTGTTATTATAAGAAAATTCAACCAAAGAAAAATGTTGGTCCCAACTTCCCTGGTAATCCATCGTGCAAGCATGTAACATTTCCTCCATGGTATGAATTATTCGTTCTGACTGCCCATCTGATTTCAGATGTAACGTTGTACTAAAATATAATTCAGTACCCAATGACTTCTTAAGGCAATTCAAAATGTTAGAAGTAAACCTGGGATCACGATCAGATACAATAGATAGGGGAACTCCATGCAACCAGACTATCTCTTTATGATATAATAGAGAACGTTGATCTAGCGAGAATGTATCTCAAATAAGAAGGAAATGAGCATATTTATTCAATCGATCAACAATAACCTAGATTTCATTATTACCTCGAGATGTATTTGGAAATCCCACAACGATGTCCATGGATATATTTTCCATTTTCCACTATGGCACCAGTAATGACTGAAGAATCCCTTTCGGTAACCGCCGCTCTACTTTAACCTGCTGAAAAGTCAAACACTTCACAGTAAAACCAGCAATATCTCTTTTCATTCCATCCCACCAGTAATACTCCCGCAGATCTATGTACATCTTAGTATTGCCAGGATGAACTGATAATGGGGAACTATGAGCCTCACATAACAACTCATTCTTCAACTTTGAATCACAAGGCACACATAATCTCTTCCCAAACCTCAAAACACAATCATTATCAATGTTAAATTCATGCAACTTACCCTTCTGAACCAGCTCTACCTTTTTCTACAACTCATTGTCTTTCTTCTATGCTTGCTTAATTCTACCGGATAGAGATGATCTCACTATCACCTGAAAAAAAAAGAACTTCTTGCACCAACAACTTCTATTCCAAAGTACATCAAATCAAAAACCAAAGGATCTCGTTCCAAATGTATCATGGTTAATGAAGCATTACTTTTTCGATTGAAAGCATCATCCACTTTATTTGCTTTTCTCGGATGGTAATGAATTGTTCAATCCTAATCCTTGATTAATTCCAGCCATCTTCTCTGCCTCATGTTCAATTATTTCTAATTGAATATATACTTTAAACTGATGTGATCGGTATATATTTCACACATTACTCCATAAAAATGGTGCCTCATACTTTTTAGAGCAAAAACAACAGCAGCTAATTCCAAATCATGTTTAGGTTAATTTAACTCATGAGTTTTCAACTGGCGTGAAGCATATGAAATTACCTGATCATTCTTCATAAGGACACAATGATTTCCCTTCAACGAAGCATCACTGTAGATAACAAACTCACCATTTCTAGAAGGAAGTTCCAAAAAATGAGCATTCACCAATCTTGTCTTCAATTCCTGAAAACAATCATCACATTCTTTTTTCTAGATGAAAATAACACCTTTTAGAGTTTACTTAGTCATTGGAAAACATAACCGTGAAACGTTTTCAAAAAACCTTCGGTAGTAACCTGCCAAACCAAGAAAACTACGGATCTCGGTTATATTAGTAGGTCTTGGCCATTCTTCAGGAACTTTTTTTTAGCAGGTTCAATAATTATGCCATTTTTTTAAATAATGTGACCAAAGAAATAAATTTGTTATAACCAAAACTCACACTTGATGAATTTTCCATACAGTTTTTTTTCTTTTAAGTTTTGCAAGAAAACCCTTAAATGACTTTCATGCTACTCTTTACTTTTAGAAAAAACTAAAATATCATCCATGAAAACAACAACAAACTTATCCAATAACTCATGCAAAATTCTATTCATAAGGTCCATGAATACATTAGGTGCATTGGTTAACCCAAAAGGCATATCTAAAAATTCATAATGGCCATATCTTGTACGAAACGTAGTCTTCGGAACGTCTACTTATTTTACTTTCAACTGATGGTACTCCGACCTCAATTCAATCTTCGAAAAATATTATGCTCCCTAGCGCTGATCAAACAAATCATCGATATGAGGAAAAAGATACTTGTTCTTAACAGTGATGTAATTCAATGCTCTATAATCATTCAAAAGTCTCATTGAACCATCTTTATTTTTAACACACAAGACATGAGCACCCCATGGAGATGTGCTAGGTCGAAGGAAACCTTTATCTAATAACTTTTGCAATTTCTTATTTAAATCCAAAAGATCAACTTGAGCTATTCGATAAGGGGGTATTGAAAATGTCCTAGAATTAGGAACAAAGTCAATAGTAAATTTGACTTCCCTATAATGTATAATACCAGGAAACTCATCAGAAAAGACATCAAGATACTCATTTACCACTGGCACATCTTTAATCTAAAAAGTTCCTTTGTTTTCAACAATATGTGCAAGGTAAAATTCCTTTCCATATTTTACTTGTTTCATAACTTCCTGATATGTTATGAAATGCAACGGTACATTCATGTACACAAACTGAAAATCTTTCTAAAAAGAAACCATTTTAGCTCTGCAGTCAATCTTAGCATGATAAACGGAAAGCCAATCCATGCCGAAAATAACATCAGACTCTACTAGAGGCAAAAAAATAATATTTGTAGGTAGATTATTTCTGCAGACAAGGATAGGAAGGTTCTTATAATATCTATGTGTCTCAACGTTTCCTCTAGTTGTTTTTACCATATGTTCAGGATTCATATCTTGAGATGGATTTCCCAATTTACTAGAAAACTTCTCAGAAAATAAAGAATGTGTAGACCCTAAATCAAACAACACATTGGGATAATCTTGACAAACAAATAGTGTACATGATACTACTTCATTTGATGGCCCAACATCTGCTGAAGTAGTTGCAAAGGATTTCACTACCCCTTTCTTCTTGTAGTCTGGATGCTTTCCCTTAGTTGAGTTCTTCGTTAGACACTCATTTTCATAATGACCCATTTCATTACACTTAAAACATCTTACCGCTGGCTTTCCATTGCCTGGTTGATCATCTTCCTTACAGTTATGAGCAATATGACCAGACTTACAACACCGAAAGCACTTTCCAGAATTGGATAAACATTCTCCAGGATGCATTTTACCACACTTCGCACATGATGGATATTTGGTTTTCTTACCTCCAGGCTTCTTTTATTAATTATTTCCCTTTTCCTGCCAACTGGACCTCTTATTATGTTTTTTGTCAAAGAAAACATGATCATCGGCACACTCCATTTCCACCTTATTAGCGCATCGAACAAGTTTTTCATAACTTTTAAACTCATGAGAAGCTAAAGACCTTAGATACTTTGGCTTTAACCCGGAGTAAATGGATTTATTTTACTATCAAGATCTTGAATGAAATTTGGTGCATACCTTTCCAGTCGAAGGAACTTTGCTTCATAAGCATCCAATGAGTCATCCTCTTGTCTCAATTCTAGGAATTGTTTTTCCCTCCTAAGATTAACCACCATAGGAAAATATTTCTTAAGAAACATACCTTTGAATTAATCCCAGTTAAGATCACCAATCTCATCATTATCCCTGATATTTTTCACCATTGACCACCATAAATCAACTTCACCTTCAAAATGGAAAATAGAAAGACTAACCCTTCGATGTTCTGAACACCCCATGACATCAAAAATCTTCTCCAGTGCTTTAATCCACCCTTCTTCTAGAACAGGGTCAGTTGATCCTCTAAATGATGGGGGATGTTTCCTCATGAGACGTTCCACCAATGAAATGTTCCTCTGTAGTTGATCTGAATGATCTCATTCATTGATACCACCACCATTTATAGCATGAGTCAACTATGTCATCACTGCAACAAATTTTTCAGTTCGGATTCCGACCATCTCAGGTTGCTGATTTGGAAGGTTGTCTTCCTCCTGATGTCATCCCAACATAGCTTCCTTGTTTCCTCTGCGGAAAACCATTATGAACACAGAAATATCTTAGGCGAAGAAACATGGTGATAAGTAAATGCTATATCATTTCAATCATACCATAAATTAATTTAGGGACATAAAATTTAACACTTTTTTCTAACTCCTAAAGTTGTCGAAACCGACCACTGATTCCAACTATAAGTACCCAGCCTTAAAAAATTACTTAATCTTGAATTAAATAAATAATTCGCATTGAGGATCTTTTCAGGTTTATAGTTTTAGAGAATTATGACATAACCATTACATATCAAAAGATTACAAAGTAGACACTTCTACATAGTTTCCTTTTCTTTACAAAACACGACCTCTTAAAAAAGAGTCATGTCTAGTTCCATGTTTAAGACAACATGACTTTTCCTTGATCCCATCCTTGACCATATTCCAGATTATTTCATGTGAAAAACATTTCAAAAAATCATGGGGTGAGCATAAAAATCCAAGTAAGGGATACACAAAGAAGGAAAACTGTTAGTTTTTCAAAACAACAAATAAACCATGAATACTTTATGAAAGTAATAATTTTCACCTTTTATAATTAGTAAATACTTTTCACTGAATAAAATATCATTACTTACCCTTTTGTAACCAAAATATTACCATAGAACCCATATAAAGAACACATAACATATAAAGGTAACATGGGAAAAAACATACTTAAATAGAATAATCATACGGGCATCTTCCACACATATCACTAAATGGAATAGTCATACGGTTGACTTCCATACCCAATGAATTAAAGGTTATAACTTATCCACCCATCCTGGTATTCATGGAACCACCCGTCAATTGGTTTATCATGTAACCACCCATCAAATTTCCAAGTACCATTATAAAATCATAACATATAAAACAATTATAAAGGAAGGAAAACATTTCCACATTTCAATCACAATATATCGATTAAATATACTGACATAAAAAATACATTATCAAAAAAAATTCAATAAAAAAAATACATTTAAGAATATATGGTATTTATTTACTTTTAAAAACATTACGGCTTGTTGAGGAAGCCAAAGGTCAAATAATACTCGTGGCGTTGTAAAGGTCGTTGTCACTGTGTATGTTAAAAAGAAACATAATTTTTTTCATCTAGTAAAAATCTTCGTATAAAAAAGATTCATTTTGAATAAAAGTAATATTCAAAGGGGTTTATATATCATATAATAGAAAGTCTTGTATTAGAAAAAAATATTCCTCAATGAAAGGAGATTGAGACAAAGCCCCTTACCTCGTGTCTGACTTGACTCGATCGCTCTATAATCTCCTGAATAATAAACCAGTGTTAATTTATACTTTCTTAAGAACCTTTTTCATGCTTATTATTCCTTTTATGTCACTTTTTTCCATGTTATAATCATTATTTAATCATTTAAGTTAATAATGTTTGTTTTGTCGATATTTGGTACTTAAGTCAAAAATGGACTTCTTAGAATTACATGTTGTTCATGTGGTCAAAGGTTCATTATATCCAGAATGATATTCATGATTTATATATCATATATATCTTATATATACATAATATATGTGTATTAATAATAGTACATAACATTTAGATGTAAGAAATGAAATGCACTGTTCATGAAGCCGTTAAGTCGTACGTATGCATGAACGCTACTTTCATTCCTATTTTGTATTAAAAGAATTAAAAATAATTGAGAAAAATATATATTATAATTCCAGAATATTATATATGTTTTATAGTTAACATATATTCATTAATTACATTCTTTATAAAATCCATGTTTGGCATGAACGAATCACATCACTTGAGGGGGCGGTAGTCCACACTTCCTCAGATTAAATTATCGCATTTGCACAACATGTAAAGCATGAAGGTTTGTTTTATATATAAAATAAAAAAGCATAGAGAAGGAATAAATATATTATATATAATATATAAATACAGTGACATCATAATGTCCACCATGAAATGTGTTAAGAGAATATTGAACAATCATCGTTTTGCGAGGCAGTAATTCGTCATCCACAGAAACAGTATGTTCTTTAACCATTAGACGGAGGTGTGTGAAGTGCAATGTGTTGCATTTGTTGTCAATGAGGCATGATGTTGTCTTAGAATGAATGGATGTCAAGAATTTTCAAGATGTGAATGCCTAAGGTTGTGATGGTGATGGTGATGAAGGAGAATGGCCATGGTACTAAGATGCATGTCACTTGGGAGATTCACTAAGTGGTATTGGAAATTGTGGTTGAAACATTCTCCATGTATATCTGACGATTGTTGAGCTGCTCTTTAAGTTCAAAGAACTTGTATCCTGATGATACAATGTCACAACATTGTTTGAAGACCATGCATTGTATTGACAATGCATGAGGAGATGAAAAGAGAGCCATCCACAACTTCTAAGTGGATGAAGTGGATTAAAGAAGTCCATGTACTAACTCTTAGTGCATGTGAATCAGAAGAAGATCCAATTGATCTCTGATTAGATCAATAAAGAACATTGAAGAAATTATGTGATCAAGGAGCTCAGTTGAAGATGAAGACCCTTCGTGAATTCCATTCCTAAGTGATAAATAAGTATTGAAGAATTGGAGGAATTCTTAAGAAGAAGAAGAATAGAGATGGGAAGAAGAATGGCTTGGAGTGGCACTTGGCATGTTACACTTGGTCACTTTGTTTAACAAAGGACTTAGTGTTTTTGTTGCAAAAAATAGGCCACCAAGGAGGCCAGCCGAGGGTCATCACCCAAGGCACTTGTGGGACTCAAGGTCACCACGCCCATGGGGAACCCTCAAGGCCAGGGCAGCAACCTTGAGGCAGGGGGCGCACCCAAGGACACCGCATGGGCGCCTGGGGCACGCCCGGAGGAGCGCAGAGGGGCCGTGTATAAGCCCCGAGGACACGCGGTGGTGAAACCCGCGCGCCGAAGGGTGCATAGTGGGTGCCAGTGGCGCGCCCGCAGGGAGCATAGTGGGCGCAGAGCGCGCCCGCAGGGAGAACACGGTGCGGGGCGGCACCGTGGAGGAGGAAGTTCAATTGTGGAGTAGCGGAGAGCGGTAGGGTGATAAACCGCGAGAAAACCGCGCCCCGTTTCGATGTGGGACGCGGAAAAATTCCCGGGAGCGAATCTGAGCCGCTCGATTGATCGCGCGCTTGATCTGCGCCGCACGATCCATCCGCGGCGCTGCGATCTAATCCAGGCCGTTGAAGATCTGATTCGACGGCCCCGGCATCGTCTCCTCCCTCGAGCTCGACCGAGGCACCCGCGACGTCCCCGCAGAACCAGAGGCCCTCCGACGACCTGTTTTCGAGCTCCCGGCCACCATAGTTTGATCCGAAGGCTCCAATGAGTTCGTCCGGCCCTACTGAACACAGCCATGTATAAAAATGGGAGTGCATGCTATGTTTGGAAGAATTCGAAGAAGGCCGAGGCAAGAGAATCTGCCGAGGCTTTGAAGGGTTCGTGATTTGCATGGATTCGAAGAAAAGAGGTCGTGCATGTGTTCTAAGTCGCATGCACGTGAAGAAGATAATAAATAAAAGAACCCGCGTGCACCGAAGAGAAAATGCAAAAACTTGGAAAGATTTTGAAGATCCAAAATCTTCGGTGATTCAAGATTTAACACGCGGATGAACCAAGGCTCTGCCTCGCCTATAAAAGAAGAGCCCAAGGCTCCAAAGAGGCTTGTTGATCCTTTGTTGAATATCCGGAGTCCCGTGAAGCTCTCTGCCTCGCGAAGATCTGCCCTGCGCGCACCACTTGCGCGGCAGCAGCCCGAAGCCATTTTTGGCTTCGCTAAGTTCCTTGCGCGCAACTTCTTTGCGCGACAAGAAGAAGGAGGAGGAGGAGAACCCCTGCGCGCTAATCCTTGCGCGGTAGGAAGAACCGGGGTTGCACCAAGCCTTGCGCACCCTTGGTTGGAGTCCGCGGTTTGCACTTGCGCACCCTTGTGCCTTGTGACTTGCGCGACCCGCGGCCAGTGCACACTTGCACGCCCTTGTGGCAGTGGCACTTGCGCACCCGAGCCTCCTTGCACTCAAGTGCTTGAGGACTTGCGCGATAGTGGGAAAGAAGAGGCAGTTGGGTGTGTGCAAGAAGAGAAGGAAGGCCGAGCCCTTGTGCTTGTGTGCCAAGAAGACAAGAAGGCCCTACGGGCAGTAGCTTGTGCAAAGAGGGAGAACCCAAGGCTTAGTGCCTTGTGTGCAAGGTGAACAAGGAAGGCCGTACCCTTGTGGGTGCACACTTTGAAGAACAAATAAAAGAACATATTTTGTGTGTGTGCAAAGTGAAGAAGAAAGGCTACGGGTTGTGTGTGCAAGAAGAAGTGAAGGGAAAAGCCTTGTGTGCAAAGAAGACTAAAAGAATAAATTGTGTGTGCTAAACAAGAACAAGGCCGAACCTAAGTGTGTGCACTAAGAAGTGTGTATAAACTTAGAAGAAATAAGGAGTGACCCACACTAAAGTAGAACACACTCTAAGTGTGTAAACAAATTGGATAAAGTGTGTGAAGGAGGAAGAAGGTGTGTGCATAAAGTGATTACACCCTTTAAGGGTTTTTTGCACCAAGAGGAGAAAGAGGAGAGTGCATGCATGCATGCATGCACGTGCACACGTGAACAGAGCCAAATCAGTGGTGTGCATTTTAGTTGACCAAGACCAGGAGGTTCTTGAAGAATCAGAGTTGCCATGCAATCAGTGCATGAAGTGAAGTTGAGTTGAGACTGGACCAGACCGAAGATAAAGATATTATTTATCTGAGTATTCAGTAGTTGGAGAGAAGCCAGGTCATCCTTAGAAGAAGGTGATAAATCCTGAGCAAGACGAGAAGACCTGTTCACCACAAGTGATCAGAAGAAGATCAAGGCAAGCAGTCTTTATCCCAGACTGCTGAGGATACTTGAAGAAGCTTAAAAAGAAGAATAGCTACTCGTGTGACTCGAGGAGCCAAGAGAAGACCCTATGGGACTCAGGGAGAAGAAGTCTTCAGTGGGATTCTGGAGCAGGCCAGTGGGACTCTGGTAACACTGTGTGAAGCAGTATAAAGACCCTCCTATGGGACTCAGGAGAGATACGGTGGGAAGCTGTATCGACCATTGTAATTCTAACAAGTTATAATGGGAGAATCCATGCTGAGAGAGCATGGAAAGGATGTAGGCCTTTGGTGACGAACCTTGTAAATCCTTGTGTCCTGTGCCTTTTCATTACTGCATTATCTGGGAAAGGTTGAGAGACATAAGAAGAGTGGATCGAGGCTTTAACCAGCCATAGAGGTTTAATTGATAAAGAATCAATTAGTAAAAAGTTTTAAAGGATCACTGATTCACCCCCTCCCCCTCTCAGTGATTCACACTGATCTGGGCACTTCAATTGGTATCAGAGGGAGGTTGCCTCTAAAAGATCCAAGGGAGTCTACATGAAGTGCAGATTTGAGGAAACGAGCGACCAGCCTCAAATGGAGATATCTGCCAAGACTCAGAAAAATAGAAAGAAGAAACAGGCCAAGAATATGAAGAAGAAGGTTGCTGCAATCAGAGAAACTCCTTCTATGGAAAGAAATGTGAAAGTCACATCAGATGAAAATTCTTTTTATCATTCTTCTGATGAAGCCTGTCCTAGCTGTGATGAAGATGGAAGAAACAATGACCTTCTAAATGCAATCAAATATCTTCAGAAGACAGTCCCCAAGGAAGTGGCAATGTGTATAGCTACAGGCATCCTTGATCTTCAAGAAGAAAAATCACAGTTAGAAGAAGAAGCCAATGCAATGGAAGATCAGCTGGCTAAAAGGGTTGGCATAACCAACACTCTCAGAAAGCTGGTGAAGGCTAAAGATGAAACTGTTTCTCTTTGCAATGAAAGATATGAAGACACTGCTGAAGAATTGCAAAGAAGACTTTCTGAGAAAGAAATCTTTATGATAATGATCGAAGAAGTTTTCCATGCACTGGAGAAGTTTCACAAAGTGTCAATGAATGTCAGAGATGCTCAACTCGAAGACAAAGTCAAAATGGTGAAGGAGCTTGACAATTCATTGCTAGAATTGAAGACAGTGCATGATGACCAGATGAATCAGCTGAAAGAAAGTTGGGAAGGAAAGCTAAGAACTGTTGAGGATGAGAAGAACTCCCTTAACATGAAATGCTTAGAACTAGAGGTGATATTGAAAAATCTGCAATCACCCAAAGCTGAAGCCTCCCAGTCAGCTGATAGAAGAAATGTTGCTACACAAGTGTGCATTGAGAAGGATGATTCTAAGAGAAAGACATCCTCTAATGATGGTGAAACATCTTCTAAAAGGAAGGTACCATCCATCCCATCTTGTACTAATGCTTCTAATAGTGTTTCCACAAAAAGTGCAGGATGGAAGAATAATTCCAAACAAATATGGATGAAGACAGTAAAGAAGCAGAGCTCTCCTGAAACAGCACAACAGGTCCAGAAAAGTACCCTACAATCAGAAGGACTGAAGAGGTCAAGATTCGTGGGACAATGCTGGTGCTGTAACAAGTATGGGAATTGTGAAAAGGATTGTTGGTACAATCCACTGAATGCCAAAGCACAGAGGAAGCCCATGCCAAGGGGGAGCAAGCCAGAAGAAAAGAAGCAGCATCCACAGGTCCAGAGACATCTGTTTACTACTAACAGATTTGGATTGCTTGACAACATCTGGGATGTTTGCAAAAGTGGTCAAAGAGATACATGTCAATCTTCAACTGTATCCAGAGCTCAAAAGAAGAAAAGATCACAGAACCTGGCTCAGAAAGAATCCTTGGGAAGCAAGCATAAGAAAGTAGAAAATGCTCCCAAGAAGTGTTTTAGAAATGAATACAAGTCCTTGGAGTCTGAATCCAAGAAGGGTGATGCATCAAGAAGAGCCACCAAGAAGACATGCTTCTACTGTGGAAAGAAATGTCATACCATGGATCTTTGCAAACAAGCCATGGAAATAAATAGAAGTAGACTGAACTCCAAAAGACAATCAATCCAGAAGAAGAAGGGATTGATTGAAAATAAGTTGCCTAAGAGAGGTAGCTTAGCAGCATCCAAAGAACCATGTGGAACTTCCAAAACTGAGGCCACTCTTCCAAATGATTTACTAGTCATATGGCCACATCAGTTGCAACTTGCCAGAGAACTACAAAGAGCTGAAGATGAAGCTCTGGCAATTGCTAAAGCAAAAGAGAAGAAGAAGGTTTCACATGAAGATGTTTTGAGAACCACACCAGCACAATCATCAATGAAGATCAAATGTGCAATTGTGAAGACTGGTGAAAATGGGACATCTCGGTTGAGATAATCTTCTCAACCCTGTTGTTCACATTGATGAACCAAGGAGGTTCCATCTTATTCCCTTATATACTTGTATTTACATGTGCTAACATTGTAGGGAATTGAAGATGATGGTCATTCTCAGCTGGAGGATGGTTTGGATTGAATGGAGAGCACCCCTTGAGGGGGAGCAAATCTGAAGAAGATGATGTTCTGAGATTAATATCATCTTAAGAAAATGGATGAAAGGGGGAGCTTTATCTTTGCACTGAACTTTCTAATGAGTTTTGTGAAGTATGTGCAGGATTTAGCAATTCATTGGTATATCTGAAAAATCTTCAAACCCCTGAAGCATGATCTCACATGTGTAGAGAATTATGGACAGCTTTGAATTCCTTGGTTACATCACTCTTGTTTTCTACACCGGGTTTTCCTAAGTAGACTTAGAGCTGATTTACTAAAGGTTCATTGCTCAAGTGAACATGTGACATCATCCCTCTCTTAGTGATTTTGAAGAAAATGCTTTTATAAGGGAGGAAGACTTTTGTGAAAGTGAACCACACCACACCTTTGCATTTGATTGCCAATAAGGGGGAGAAAATATTGGCACACATATTGACCCATTCATATGTGATGAAGAAGTGTATTGACAACAAATACAAAGGGGGAGATTGAAGTGCAATGTGTTGCATTTGTTGTCAATGAGGCATGATGTTGTCTTAGAATGAATGGATGTCAAGAATTGTCAAGATGTGAATGCCTAAGGTTGTGATGGTGATGGTGATGAAGGAGAATGGCCATGGTACTAAGATGCATGTCACTTGGGAGATTCACTAAGTGGTATTGGAAATTGTGGTTGAAACATTCTCCATGTATATCTGACGATTGTTGAGCTGCTCTTTAAGTTCAAAGAACTTGTATCCTGATGATACAATGTCACAACATTGTTTGAAGACCATGCATTGTATTGAAAATGCATGAGGAGATGAAAAGAGAGCCATCCACAACTTCTAAGTGGATGAAGTGGATTAAAGAAGTCCATGTACTAACTCTTAGTGCATGTGAATCAGAAGAAGATCCAATTGATCTCTGATTAGATCAATAAAGAACATTGAAGAAATTATGTGATCAAGGAGATCAGTTGAAGATGAAGACCCTTCGTGAATTCCATTCCTAAGTGATAAATAAGTGTTGAAGAATTGGAGGAATTCTTAAGAAGAAGAAGAATAGAGATGGGAAGAAGAATAGCTTGGAGTGGCACTTGGCATGTTACACTTGGTCACTTTGTTTAACAAAGGACTTAGTGTTTTTGTTGCAAAAAATAGGCCACCAAGGAGGCCAGCCGAGGGTCATCACCCAAGGAACTTGTGGGACTCAAGGTCACCACGCCCATGGGGAACCCTCAAGGCCAGGGCAGCAACCTTGAGGCAGGGGGCGCACCCAAGGACACCGCATGGGCGCCTGGGGCACGCCCGGAGGAGCGCAGAGGGGCCGTGTATAAGCCCCGAGGACACGCGGTGGTGAAACCCGCGCGCCGAAGGGTGCATAGTGGGCGCCAGTGGCGCGCCCGCAGGGAGCATAGTGGGCGCAGAGCGCGCCCGCAGGGAGAACACGGTGCGGGGCGGCACCGTGGAGGAGGAAGTTCAATTGTGGAGTAGCGGAGAGCGGTAGGGTGATAAACCGCGAGAAAACCGCGCCCCGTTTCGATGTGGGACGCGGAAAAATTCTCGGGAGCGAATCTGAGCCGCTCGATTGATCGCGCGCTTGATCTGCACCGCACGATCCATCCGCGGCGCCGCGATCAAATCCAGGCCGTTGAAGATCTGATCCGACGGCCCCGGCATCGTCTCCTCCCTCGAGCTCGACCGAGGCACCCGCGACGTCCCCGCTGAACCAGAGGCCCTCCGACGACCTGTTTTCGAGCTCCCGGCCACCATAGTTTGATCCGAAGGCTCCAATGAGTTCGTCCGGCCCTACTGAACACAACCATGTATAAAAATGGGAGTGCATGCTATGTTTGGAAGAATTCGAAGAAGGCCGAGGCAAGAGAATCTGCCGAGGCTTTGAAGGGTTCGTGATTTGCATGGATTCGAAGAAAAGAGGCCGTGCATGCGTTCTAAGTCGCATGCACGTGAAGAAGATAATAAATAAAAGAACCCGCGTGCACCGAAGAGAAAACGCAAAAACTTGGAAAGATTTTGAAGATCCGAAATCTTCGGTGATTCAAGATTTAACACGCGGATGAACCAAGGCTCTGCCTCGCCTATAAAAGAAGATCCCAAGGCTCCAAAGAGGCTTGCTGATCCTTTGTTGAATATCCGGAGTCCCGTGAAGCTCTCTGCCTCGCGAAGATCTGCCCTGCGCGCACCACTTGCGCGGCAGCAGCCCGAAGCCATTTTTGGCTTCGCTAAGTTCCTTGCGCGCAACTTCTTTGCGCGACAAGAAGAAAGAGGAGGAGGAGAACCCCTGCGCGCTAATCCTTGCACGGCAGGAAGAACCGGGGTTGCACCAAGCCTTGCGCACCCTTGGTTGGAGCCCGCGGTTTGCACTTGCGCACCCTTGTGCCTTGTGACTTGCGCGACCCGCGGCCAGTGTACACTTGCACGCCCTTGTGGCAGTGGCACTTGCGCACCCGATCCTCCTTGCACTCAAGTGCTTGAGGACTTGCGCGATAGTGGGAAAGAAGAGGCAGTTGGGTGTGTGCAAGAAGAGAAGGAAGGCCGAGCCCTTGTGCTTGTGTGCCAAGAAGACAAGAAGGCCCTACGGGCAGTAGCTTGTGCAAAGAGGGAGAACCCAAGGCTTAGTGCCTTGTGTGCAAGGTGAACAAGGAAGGCCGTAGCCTTGTGGGTGCACACTTTGAAGAACAAATAAAAGAACATATTTTGTGTGTTTGCAAAGTGAAGAAGAAAGGCTACGGGTTGTGTGTGCAAGAAGAAGTGAAGGGCAAAGCCTTGTGTGCAAAGAAGACTAAAAGAATAAATTGTGTGTGCTAAACAAGAACAAGGCCGAACCTAAGTGTGTGCACTAAGAAGTGTGTATACACTTAGAAGAAATAAGGAGTGACCCACACTAAAGTAGAACACACTCTAAGTGTGTAAACAAATTGGATAAAGTGTGTGAAGGAGGAAGAAGGTGTGTGCTTAAAGTGATTACACCCTTTAAGGGTTTATTGCACCAAGAGGAGAAAGAGGAGAGTGCATGCATGCATGCATGCACGTGCACACGTGAACAGAGCCAAATCAGTGGTGTGCATTTTAGTTGACCAAGACCAGGAGGTTCTTGAAGAATCAGAGTTGCCATGCAATCAGTGCATGAAGTGAAGTTGAGTTGAGACTGGACCAGACCGAAGATAAAGATATTATTTGTCTGAGTATTCAGTAGTTGGAGAGAAGCCAGGTCATCCTTAGAAGAAGGTGATAAATCCTGAGCAAGATGAGAAGACATGTTCACCACAAGTGATCAGAAGAAGAGCAAGGCCAGCAGTCTTTATCCCAGACTGTTGAGGATACTTGAAGAAGCTTAAAGAGAAGAAGAGCTACTCGTGTGACTCGGGGAGCCAAGAGAAGACCCTGTGGGACTCAGGGAGAAGAAGTCTTCAGTGGGATTCTGGAGCAGGCCAGTGGGACTCTGGTAACATTGTGTGAAGCAGTATAAAGACCCTCCTGTGGGACTCAGGAGAGATACGGTGGGAAGCTGTATCGACCATTGTAATTCTAACAAGTTATAATGGGAGAATCCATGCTGAGAGAGCATGGCAAGGATGTAGGCCTTTGGTGCTGAACCTTGTAAATCCTTGTGTCATGTGCCTTTTCATTACTGCATTATCCGGGAAAGGTTGAGAGACATAAGAAGAGTGGATCGAGGCTTTAACCAGCCATAGAGGTTTAATTGATAAAGAATCAATTAGTAAAAAGTTTTAAAGGATCACTGATTCACCCCCTCCCCCTCTCAGTGATTCACACTGATCTGGGCACTTCAGTGTGTGTAATTGTAAATCAAATAATTATCATAAAAACATACTAGTATATTGAAGATACTGGTGTTGTTAAAAAATAAAGTAATAAAAAGAGTTTATAGGGTTGGAGAAGCAAAATAAAACAAAATGATATAAGAGAAGACATTACCTTTAAATCGGGTAACTCTCTTTGGTTTGAACCAAAAAGGTTTCTTGAAGAGATTTCTCCTAAGGTAAGGCTTCTAAGATTATTAGAGGGATTAGGAGAGATAAAATAAGCAGAGTTTGGTAGAGCAAAAATCATTAGAGGTGTGGGTAATGGGGTAGAGGTGGGGTCCTTTTATAAGAGGGAGGAGGGGGACTCTTGGAATTTTATAAAATGTTGTTTTTCGTATTTTAAAGGACCCAAAAAGATATATTTCTAGGATAAGGTGATAAGGGTTCTAAATACACCCATAAAATAGGTTTTAGACAAGTTTATGTCTTAGATGTTACCTTATATTTTCATTTTATTTAAATCGTTCATTAATGAGGTAATCGTTGCATCATCATGGTGTCATAAATAAATTTATTTATTTAATGTATAAAAATTTTCAAAAATATATAATTATAGAGGAAATATTTTTATATTTCTAATTAATATTTATAGTCAAAAATATTACTTTTATAACCCCATGTCAAAATTATTCTAGTAAAACAATACATGTTTGTGACATTTTTATTTTATCTTTAAATAAAAAGTTATTAATGTCATTTTCTTACCCAAGTGGCTCCATGGGGTGCCCATGTTGACCCATGTATTTTCTTGGTCTTCCATGAATCATATAATAAGGGTAGGACATGTTTCAAGGTAATTTTATATTATTATAAGATTATTTTTACCTTAAATTACACTAATTGCCTTTAATCGCGATTAATAAAACATAAAAGTTAATATTCACCAAAAAATTATTTTCATCCGATTGAACCACATTATAATTAATAATAACAACCATGTATGTCATATTCTTGAAATTCAATTCACAGATGTGGTAAATTTTCATTTAAACAAAAAATTAGTTTTTTAACTACCACTTAGTGGTTTCACTATTCATCAAAAATTGTAGTTTTTCAGAAAAATACCAAAATTTCACCATAAGCTGTATTTGATATTCCGAATTCAAAAATGATTTCTATTTTAAAAAATTAAAAACATATAATTTTCATTAATCAATTTAATAATTTATTCCTGTTGTCAAAACAAAAAGCGTGTTTTTAAGAAACAAAATATATCAACAGTTTGACACTAGTTTAAGTCCAATTTCAATGGGAAATTAATTCTAATGACCACCATTGGATTAAATGGTAAAAATAAAAAATAATTTCACTTTAAAACAAATTCAAAATATAATCTAATAATATAAATAAATTAGATTAAAATTAGGTTTTGAGTTAAAATATGACATTTTTCACTTATTCATTAAAAATGAACTTTATCGGAAAAATAACAAAAACATACACAAAGTAAATTTTGATTTCCCGATTATAAATAATGATTTTATTTGTTTCAATAAAATGTATAAGAGTGACCAAAACTATTTTTAAAGAGGGTTCTCCATCAAAAGGCGATAAATCAACCTTTTAGTGAATATTAGAGTATTTGTACTTAAAATTGAATTCTTTTCTTATTTTAAGCCTATATCATTTATTGGATAAATGTAAAAACATTTAACAAATATATATATAATCATATTTTTGTGATTTATATTTATTTCCACCAATATAACAGCTATGGGTTAACTACCATTGGAAATAATATTATTATATTATTAGTGTGCTTCGTAAGATTTCAAAGAAACTCATTGTTGCGTATCGGGTATGCTATCGAACATAGAACCCCCTTTAAAGTAAAATTAATATTTAATTAACAAATATAAATAAATATGAAAATTTCTTATTCCCTATTTACCTGGGTTATTACAGTATCAATATGTCTACTGAGAAAATTAATATTGGGTTTTTGGTAGGAGCCATACCAATTTATGTACAATTTATTTTCATGAATTCTGGTAGGTATGGTTATGAAAATAAAAATTATACATTACATCATTATGTTATTATTTATTTATGTTCCATGTGATTATTTTATTATATAGAATATTCTTGGCTATTTTTTAGGCCCATGGGATTATTTTTTCGAATTGTTTTATCATCATTTAATCGGGCCATCTTATTCTTAATTTTTATGTTATTAATTATATGGCATGTGATTCAGTATTTTACTTTACATATTGAATGTGTATTATGAATAAATTATAACCTATGTTTTATACATACCCTAACTATAAGGTCCAAGCCTTAAACCTTACTTAATCTTGAGTTATTACAAGATTACACATTGAGGATCTTTTCGGGTTTAGAGTTTTAGTGAATTAGATCATAAACTTGCATTACATTCCACATATAAACAAAGTGGTTACATAAAGATAGTATTCTTCTTTCCCATCAATGTAAACATGTTTAAAATAAAACCTGGATTCTTTCTTGACACTTCCTTGACACTATCATCATATCATGTACCTTTCCCTTGACCTGTGAAAAACATTTCAAAAAACATGGGATGAGCATAAAAAGATCAGTAAGGGATATAAAAATATGGAAAGGAAACATGGGTGCATATATACATAAAAATGAAATCATACTTTACCCATAAAACATAAGCACTATAACATACCTCATCAAATCATGAATAAATCATAGAAATCATATGACATAAAGGTAACTTGAGGCATTCATAACATTCTCACGTAGGGAGTAACCCTCTTGGTTACGTTTGGAATACCCATCACAGTATATTCCCTAAATCTCTTCGGAGAAACCACAACGTTTCCCTCCTTCGTGTTACCCAATGCATTGGAGAGCTATATCGGGTTCACCCGCCCTTAGTTTATCACGGAACCACCCGTCTTCATAATAATTCCCAAGAACCTCAACATAATCATATCACATAAAAAATGCATAAAGGAAACATAACATTCCCACCTTTCAATCACAAGATATCAATACAAAACATTGATATAAAAACATTATGAAAACCATTTTCAATACCAAAATAAAAGAAAAGTAAAACATGGTGTTTATTTTTCTTTAAAAAAAGTATGGCTTGTAGAGGAAGCCGAAACTCAAATAATGGTCACGGTGGCGGAGAAGTCGTTGTCACCGCATACGTACGACAAAAACATTCCCTTTTTTCGTTTAGTAAATGCTTCGTATAAAAAAATATTCCTTTTGAATAAACATAAATGTCAAAGGGGTTTGTACACCATATAAAAGAAGGTTGTGTTTAAAACAAAATATGCCTCAATGAAAGGAGATTGACACGAAGTCCCATACCTCGGGTCCGACTTGACTCAATCGTTCTTTAATGTCCTGAATAATACACTTGAGTTAATTTATACTTGCTTAAGAACCTTTTTCAAGTTCATTATTCCTTTTATATCACTTATTTCCATGTCATGAACACTATGTAATTATTTATGTTAATAACGGTCGTTTTAACGATCATTGGTTCTTGAGTCAAAAATAAACCCTTTGTAATTACAAGTTGTTCATGTATTCATTATATCCAATATTATAATCATGATGTATATATAATATATATCCATTATATACATTCATTTATAATGTTACATAATCATTTAGATGTAAGAAATGAAATGCACCGTTCATGGAGACGGTAAGCCGTACGTACGCATGAACGCTACTTTCATTTCTATTTCGTATTTTATAGAATGGAATCATAATGATATAAGGTATATTATAATTCCAGTATAATATCATATATAATATCATAGGTCCATCCTTTATACGTCCCACATATGGTATTTAACGAATCAAATCACTTTGAGGGGGCGGTAGTCCGCACTTCCTTAAATGAAGATATCACGTTTACCCATAATGGAAACCATAAAGGTATGCCCAAAATGAAAAATACAGAAGCTTAAGGAAAACATAAACATATTATATATCATATATAAATATAGTGACATCTTAATGGCCACCTTTGAAGGTGTTAAAATATTGTTGAACAATCATCGTTTCGGGAGGCATAAATTCACCATCCACAGAAATAGTATGTCCTTTAACCATTAGATGTAGGTGTGTGTAAGTGTAGCTAGAATACTTATTATAACAACATCCTAGTATATTTAGGATACTTGAGTTGTTACAAAAGAAATGAATAAAAATATTTTAAGGGGTTGGAGAAGCAAAATAAAACAAAAGGACTCAATTGAAGACATTACCTTAAAATCGGGTACCTCCCTTTGGTTTGAGCTCAAAGGTTTCTTTAGGAAGACATCTTCCAAAATTGAAGCTTCAAGGAGTTATAGAGGGATGTGGAGAGACAAAATGTTCAGGGTTTGGCCGAGCCAATGTCTTTGGGAGTGTGGGTAAGGAGGTAGAGGTGGGGGCCTTTTATAGGAGGAGAGGAGGGGCACTCTTGGAAAGTAAGGAAATGTTACATTATTTTAGAATGTGTTTCGGATATTAATGGTCCCAAATTGATGTGTTTCGAGGATAAGGAGATAAGGGTTCGAAATACACCCATCCAATAGGTTTTGAACATGTTTAGGTCTTATATTTTACATTATCTTTCCATTTCATTTAAATCGTTAAATAATGAGGTCATCGCTGCATCATCATGATGTCATAAATAATTTAATTTATTTAATGTCTAAAAATTATAAACAAAATACTATGCTGTAGGAAATCTTTTTATCTTTCCAATTAATATTTATAGTCCAAAAGATCATTTATGTAGACAAAATTAAAAATATTTTACTTAGGTGATACATTCTTTGTTACATTTAACATTCTTTAAAAATAAAAAGATAAAAAGTCACTTTCTAACAAAAGTGATTCCATGGGGCCCCCATGTTTGATACAAGGAATACCATGGTCGGCCATGAGGCAACCAGTAGAATTATGACACATTTTGGTGTCATTTTTTATTATTATGATATTATTTTATTATCCTTAACTACCCGATTATTCATTAATCAAGATAATTAAAGATAATTATCGTCGTTACTATTCATAATGTCCAAAAACAAAAGAGTCTTGATTACATAATTTGTACTTTATGATTCCAAATATGTAATCCATTTTACCAAATTCAAAACACAGAAATTGCAATTATTGATTTAAAAATAATTCTCGTTGTCAAAACAAATAGCAGGTTTTTTTGAAACAATATCTATGAAAAGTTTGGCATTAGTTTATGCCCAATTCGAAAGTGAAATTAATCCTAATGAACACCATTGAATTAAATGGTAAAAATATATTTTAATTTCACTATAAAACAAATTCAAAAGATAATCTAATCATATAAATAAATTAGATTAAAAAGCAGTTTTGATGTAAAATGCAGTATTTTTCACTATTCATTAAAAAATGAACATGTTCAGAAAAATACCAAAAATTCACACAAAGTAAATTTTGATATCCCAATAATAAAGAATAAGTTTATTTTGACAATAATAGCTTATAAAAATGTCAAAAGAAAGATTTAAAAATTGTTTTCCATCAAAGGTCAGTAAAACAATCTTTTGAAAATATTAGTGTATTTCATGCTTAAGATTGGATTTATTTCCATTTTAAGCCTCTAAAACACTATCTAATTCATTAATAGACATAGATAAAAATATCTATTATTCATTACTTAATTGGGATGTTACATCCTTACCCCCATTAGAAAATTGCATCCCCACAATTTATTTACATATCGAATAAATGGGGGCACTTATCCCTCGTTGCATTTTCAGATTCCCATGTTGCCTCTTCCATCATGTGGTTTTTCCACAAAACCTTTACCTGATTAATCACCTTATTCCATAACACTTTCTCCATGTGGTCAAGAATCTGGACCGGTTGTTCCTCGTAAGATAGCTTCTCTTCCAGCTAAACTACCTCTGGACTCAAAACATGAGATGGATCTGGCATATACTTTCTCATCATCAAAACATGAAAAACATTGTATACCTGGGATAAACTCGGAGGTAAAGCCACCCAGTATGCAACTGATCCAACTCTCTCCAGAATTTCATATGGTCTAATGAACCTTGGACTCATCTTTCCTTTCTCACCAAATCTCATCACACTTTTCCATGGTGAGACTTTGAGAAAAACATGATCGCTTACCTCAAAAGATAGATCCTTCATCCTGTTGTCCGCATAACTCTTCTCCCTGCTCTGAGCTGGTCTCATGTGTTTCTGTATCAGCTGAACTTTTTATGCCATCTCTTCTACCAATTCTGGTCCCATCAGCTTCCATTCACCCACTTCATCCCAAAATGCTGGAGTTCGACACCGCTTCCCATATAATGCCTCAAATGGTGCCATCTGTATACTGGAATGAAAACTGTTATTATAAGAAAACTCAACCAAAGAAATATGTTGGTCCCAACTACCCTGATAATCCATCGAACAAGCTTGTATCATATCCTCAAATGTCTGTATTGTTCGTTCTGACTTCCCATCTGATTGAGGATGAAATGCTATACTAAAATTTAATTCAGTACCCAACGACTTCTGAAGGCCTTTCCAAAAGTTAGAAGTGAACCTGGGATTACGATCAGATGCAATGGAGAGGGGAACTCCATGTAACCTGACTTCTCTTTAAGATACAAACGGGAAATTTGATCTAGGGAAAAAGTATCTCGTATAGTAAGGAAATGAGCAGATTTAGTCAAGCGATCAACAATAACCCAGATTTCATTATTACCTCCAAATGTCTTTGGTAATCCCACAACAAAGTTCATGGATATATTCTCCCATTTCCACTCTAGCACTGGTAGAGGCTGAAGCATCCCTTTCGGTAACTGCTGCTCTGCTTTAACCTGCTGACAAGTCAAACACATCACAGTAAAATCAGCAATATCACTTTTCATTCCATCCCACAAGTAATACTCCCACAGATCTATGTACATCTTAGTACTGCAAGGATGAACTGAAAACGGAGAACTATGAGCTTCACATAACAACTCTCTCTTCAACTGTGAATCACAAGGCACACACAATATTTTCCCAAATCTCAAAACACAATCATTATCAATGTTGAATTCAGGCAACTTACCTTTCTGAACCAGCTCTACCTTTTTCTGCAACTCACTGTCTTGCTTCTGTGCTTGCTTGATTCTATCTGATAGAGATGATCTCACTGATACCTGAAAAAAACAGAAAAACATCCTGCACCAAAAACTTCTATGCCAAATTTCATCAAATCCATAACCAAAGGATCACGTTTCAAATGCAACATTGCTAATGAAGCATTACTTTTTCGACTCAAAGCAGCAGCCACTTTATTAGCTTTTCCCGGATGGTAATGAATTGTACAATCATAATCCTTGATTAATTCCAACCATCTCTATGTCTCATGTTTAAGTCTTTCTGAGTGAATATATACCTTAAACTTTTGTGATCAGTATATATTTCACAATTTACTCCATACAAATGATGCCTCCAAATATTTAAAGCGAAAACAACATCAGCTAATTCCAAATCATGTGTAGGGTAATTTACCTCATGAGTTTTCAACTGTCGTGAAGCATAAGAAATTACCTGATCATTCTGCATTAGGACACAACCAAGTCCTTTCAATGAAGCATCATTGAATATAACAAACTCACCATTCCTGGAAGGTAGTTCCAAAACTGTAGCATTCACCAATCTTCGTTTCAATTTCGTGAAAACAATCGTCACATTCTTTTGTCCAGATAAACTTGACACATTTCCAAGTTATCTTAGTGATTGGACTAGATAACCGTGAAAAATTTCTATCAAACATTCGGTAATAGCCTTCCAAACCAAGGAAACTACGAATCTCAGTTACATTTGTGGTTCTTGGACATTCTTCAACAACCTTTGTTTTTGCAGGATCAACAGTTATCCCATCTTTAGAAACAATATGACCAAGGAAAGAAATTTGTTGCAACCAAAACTCACACTTGCTGAATTTCCCATACAATTTCATTTCTTTTAAGGTTTGAAAAATAACCCTTAAATGTCTTTCATGCTCTTCTTTAATTTTAGAAAACACTGAAATATCATCAATGAAAACAACCACAAACTTATCCATGAACTCATGGAAAATTATATTCATTAAGTCCATGAATACAGCAGGTGCATTGGTTAGCCAAAAAGGAATTACTACAAATTCATAATGGCCATATGTTGTACGGAACGCGGTCTTCGGAACATCTACTTCCTTTACCTTCAGATGATGGTACCCCGATCTCAAGTCAATCTTTGAAAAATACTGAGCTCCCTGGAGCTGAACAAACAATGAATTGATATGAAGCAAAAAAATATTTGTTCTTAAATGTGATGTTATTCAAGGCTCTATAATCAATGCAAAGTCTCATTGAACCATCTTTCTTTTTAACAAATAAAACAGGAGCACCCCATGGTGATGTGCTAGATCGAATGAAACCTTTCTCTAATAAATCTTGCAATTGCTCCTTCAACTCTAAATGTTCAATTTGAGCCATTCGATAAGGGTGTTTTGAAATGGTCTTAGCATCAGGAACTAAGTCAACAGTAAACTCAACTTCCCGATCTGGTATTATTCCATGCAACTCATCAGGAAAAACATCAGGATACTCATTTACCACTGGCACATCATTAATCTGAACAGTTCCTTTATTTTCAACAATGTGTGCATTGTAACATTCATTTCCATCTTTTACAAGTTTCCTGGCCTCTTGATAAGTTATCAACAGTAAGGGTTCATTATTGTACACAAACTGAAAGTCTTTCTGAAAAGAAACTTCTTTAGCTCTACAGTCAATCATAGAATGGTAAATAGATAGCCAATCCATACCCCGGATAACATCAAACTCTACTAGAGTTAGAACAATATGGTTCGAAAGTAGGTTCTTTCCACAGATAAGGATAGGAAGATTCTTATAAATTCTTTTTTCCTCAACATTTCCCCCAGGTGTTTTTACCAAATGTTCAGGAGTCATTTCTTGATATGGTATTCCCATTTTACTAGAAAAGTTTTCAGAGATGAAAGAATGTGTAGACCCCGAATCAAAAAACACACTGGCATAATCTGAAAAAACAAACAAAGTACTTGATACAACTTCATTTGATGGACCGACATCTGCTGAAATAGTTGCAAAGGATTTCACCACCCCATTCTGCTTTTAGTCTAGCTGCTTCCCATCACTCAAGCTCTTTGTCGGACACTCGTTTGCATAGTGACCCATCTCATTACACTGAAAACATTTCACTAACTATAAATCAAATTTGTTCTTACCTTCACCTTGATCTTTTTCAGTGCAATCACGAGCCTTATGTCCCATCTTACCACATCGGTAGCACTTTCTAGAATTCCGAAGACATTACCCAGCATGCCTTTTGCCACATTTATCACAAACTGGAAACTTAGATTTCTTACCATCAGACTTTTTTGAAAAATTCTCCCCTTTCTCCTGCCACCTTGGTCTCTTCTTCTGCTGGTTGTTATAGAACACTTGATCATCGGCAAACTCCATTTCCACCTTCTCAGTACATCGAACAAGCTTTTCACAATTTTTGAACTCACGAGAAGCTAATGACCTTCGATATTTTGGATTTAATCCTGAGTAAAAATGATTGATTTTACTATCATGGTCTCGGATAAAATTTGGATCATACATTGCCAATCGAGTGAACCTTTCTTCATAGGTAGCCACTGGGTCTTCATCTGGCCTCAATTCCAAGAATTATTTTTCCATCCTAAGTCGAACAGCCTTAGAAAATACTTTTCAAGAAACATAGCTTTGAATTCATCCCAGTAGAGAGCATCAATCTCATCAGAGTCCCTGATATTTTTAACCATAGACCACCACTGATCTGCTTCACCCTCTAAAAGGTAAATAGAAAGAATAACCATTTGATTTTATGAACACCCCATGACATCGAAAATATTTTCCAGTTCTTTAATCCACCCTTCAGCTAGCACAGGGTCAGATGATCCTCTGAATGATGGGGGATGTTGCCTCATGAAATGTTCCACCACTGACATGTTCCTCTGTGGTTGATCTGGATGATCTCGTGTATGGATACCACCGCCATTTATCACTTGAGTCAACTGTGCCATTACTGCAACAAACTGTTCAGCTCCAATTCTGACCATCTTAGGATGCTGATTCGGAAGGTTATTTCCTTCTGCATGCCTTCCTAGCCCTGCTTCCCTATTTCCTCTGCGGAAAACCATTCTGAACAAACATGTCTCAGATGAAGCAACATGGTAATCATCAAATACTATATCACTTCAATTTGACCATAAAAAATTTTTGGACAATCATTTAATAGAATTCTAACTCCTAAAGTTATCTAAACTGACCTTTGATACCAACTATAAGGCCCCAGCCTTAAACCTTACTTAATCTTGAGTTATTACAAGATTACACATTGAGGATCTTTTTGGGTTTAGAGTTTTAGAGAATTAGATCATAAAACTTGCATTACATTCCACATATAAACAAAGTGGTTACATAAAGATAGTATTCTTTTTTCCCCTCAATGGAAACATGTTTAAAATAAAACATGGATTCTTTCTTGACACTTCCTTGACACTATCATCATATCATGTACCTTTCCCTTGACCTGTGAAAAACATTTCAAAAAACTTGGGATGATCATAAAAAGCTCAGTAAGGGATATAAAAATATGGAAAGGAAACATGGGTACATATATACATAAGAATGAAATCATACTTTACCCATAAAACATAATCACTTTAACATACCTCATCAAATCATGAATAAATCATAGAAATCATACGACATATTGGTAACTTGAGGCATTCATAACATTCTTACGTAGGGAGTAACCCTCATGGTTACGTTTGGAATACCCATCACAGTATATTCCCTAAATATCTTGGGAGAAACCTTAACGTTTCACTCCTTCACGTTACCCAATGCATTGGAGAGCTATATCGGGCTCACCCGCCCTTAGTTTATCACGGAACCACCCATCTTCATAATAATTCCCAAGAACCTAAACATAATCGTATCACATAAAACATGCATAAAGGAAACATATCATTTCCACCTTTCAATCACAAGATATCAATAAAAAACATTGATATAAAAACATTATGAAAACCATTTTCAATACCAAAATAAAAGAAAAGTAAAACATGGTATTTATTTTTCTTTAAAAAAGGTATGGCTTTTAGAGGAAATTGAAACTCAAATAATGGTCACGGTGGCGGAGAAGTCGTTGTCGCCGCATACGTAGGACAAAAACATTCCCTTTTGTCGTTTAGTAAACTCTTCGTATAAAAAAAATATTCCTTTTGAATAAACGTAAAAGTCAAAGGGGTTTATACACCATATAAAAGAAGGTTGTGTATAAAACGAAATATGCCTTAATGAAAGGAGATTGAGACGAAGTCCCATACCTCGGGTCCGACTTGACTCGATCATTCTTTAATGTCCTGAATAATAAAGTTGAGTTAATTTATACATTCTTAAGAACCTTTTTCAAGTTCATTATTCCTTTTATATCAGTTATTTCCTTGTCATGAACACTATGTAATTATTTAAGTTAATAACGGTCGTTTTAACGATCATTGGTTCTTGAGTCAAAAATAAACACATTGTAATTACAAGTTGTTCATGTATCCATTATATCCAGAATTATAATCATGATGTATATATAATATATCTCCAGTATATACATGCATTTATAATATTACATAATCATTTAGAGGTATGAAATGAAATGCACCGTTCATGGAGACGGTAAGCCATACGTACGCATGAACGCTCCTTTCATTTCTATTTCATATTTTATAGAATGGAATCATAATGATATAAATGTATATTATAATTCCCGTATAATATCATATATAATATCATATTTCCATCCTTTATATGTCCCACATATGGTATTTAACGAATCAAATTACTTTGAGGGGGCGGTAGTCCGCACATCCTTAAATGAAGATATCGCGTTTACCCATAATGGAAACCATAAAGGTTTTCCCAAAATGAAAAAGAAAGAAGCTTAAGGAAAACATAAACATATTATATATTATATATAAATATAGTGACATCTTAATGGCCACCTTTGAAGGTGTTAAAATAATGTTGAACAATCATCGTTTCGGGAGGCATAAATTCACCATCCACGGAAACAGTATGTCCTATAACCATTAGATGTCGGTGTGTGTAAGTGTAGATAGAATAATTCTTATAAAAACATCCTAGTATATTGAAGATACTGGATTTGTTACAAAAGAAATGAATAAAAAGAGTTTAGGGGGTTGGAGAAGCAAAATAAAACAAAAGGACTCAAGTGAAGACATTACCTTAAAATCGGGTAACTCCCTTTTGTTTGACCTCAATGGCTTATTTGGGAAGACTTATGCCCAAAGTGAGGCTTCAAGGAGTAAGAGAGGGATGTGGAGAAACAAAATGGGCAGGGGTTGGCTGAGTAAAAGTCTTTGGGTGTGTGGGTAAGGAGCTAGAGGTGGGGGCTTTTTATAAGAGAAGAGGAGGGGCACTCTTGGAAAGTAAGGAAATGTTACATTATTTTAGAATGTGTTTCGGATATTAATGGTCCCACATTGATGTGTTTCGAGGATAAGGTGATAAGGGTTCGAAATCCACCCATCCAATAGGTTTTGGACATGTGTAGGTCTTATATTTTACATTATCTTTCCATTTCATTTAAATCGTTAAATAATGAGGTCATCACTGCATCATCATGATGTCATAAATAATTTAATTTATTTAATGTATAAAAATTATAAAAAAACTACTATGATGTAGGAAATGTTTTTCTCTTTCCAATGAATATTTATAGTCTAAAATATCATTTATTTAGACAAAAGTAAAAAATATTTTACTTAGGTGATACATTCTTTGTTACATTTAACATTCTTTAAAAATAAAAAGATAAAAAGTCACTTTCTCACCAAAGTGATTCCATGGGGCCCCCAAGTTTGGAACAAGGTATCCCATGGTCGGCCATGATACAACCATTAGAATTAGGACCCATGTTGGTGTCATTTTTTATTATTATGATATTATTTTATTTTCCGTAACTACCCGATTACTCATTAATCAAGATAATTAAAGATAATTACCGTCGTTACTATTCATAATGTCCAAATACAAAAGAGTCTTGATTAAATAATTTGGACCTTCTGATTCCAAATATTTAATCCATTTTACCAAATTCCAAACAGAGAAATTGCAATAATTGATTTAAAAATAATTCTCGTTGTCAAACCAAATAGCGGGTTTTTTTGAAACAATATCTATGAAAAGTTCGGCATTAGTTTATTCCCAATTCCAAAGTGAAATTAATCATAATGACCACCATTGGATTAAATGGTAAAAATATATTCTAATTTCACTTTAAAACCAATTCAAAATATAATCTAATCATATAAATAAATTAGATTAAAAAGCAGTTTTGATGTAAAATGCAATATTTTTCACTATTCATTAAAAATAAACATTGTCAGAAAAAATACCAAAAATTCACACAAATTAAATTTTGATATCCCAATCATAAAGAATAAGTTTATTTTGACAAGAATATCTTATAAAAATTTCAAAAGATATATTTAAAAATGGTTTTCCATCAAAAGGCAGTAAAACAATCATTTAAAAATATTAGTGTATTCCATGCTTAAGATTGGATTTATTTTCATTTTAAGACTCTAAAACACTATCTAATTAATTAATATACATAGATAAAAATATCTATTATTCATTACTTACTTGGTATGTTACACTAACATTTAATTTGATCTCACACCTTTATTACTTTTATTTCTCCATGTTTCCATGATGATTGTTATGATTGATATGATGATTTATACTAGCTAAAATAATGATGCACTTTAAGAAAAAAATTTGTTTTAATTTATATTTTATTTTTAAAAATGATATTCTAGTATATAACTAGTTACCAAGAATAGTAAAATATTTAGTCTTTCCAAATGATATTCCCTGTATCTTATACTACTACAATGAATTTATCCCTAACTTAGGGAAACTAGGGTCAGGTTATTTATAGTTCGTATTAAATAATGATTAGTAGAATCATTGTGAACTACATTTTATTAAAAAGAATATATCATGGAAAATAATTTTGTGATATTCATTGATTATAAATAAATAATAATATCCCAATTTTTTTAAGGTAGAGACTATATGATTTTTCCTTAGAATACATCCCTTTATTGATACTAAAAGTGTATTTGTTTCTATAGTATATCTACATAGGGGTAATAAATCCAAAAAAGTGTGTTGGGGTTCACTCAATCATTACCTAGTACATGTCAGCAGGCCTTACTATGATCCTAGTATAAAACTCACAGGGTATGTGATTGGTTTAATTTGAGTATTTTTAAGAAGAAATTATAAGCAATTTGGAAATATTTTTATGATTTTAATACTTTCATATAGAATCCATGTTTCTTTAATGAAATTATATATGTTTAAAATTTTCTATTTCTGTTATGTATTTCACAAGTTTTGGGATTATATAATATGATTCCAAAATTTTCGTTCTAATATAGTGCATACCTTTTTTACAAATCTCTCGTCTTGAGATAATTGGGAAATTAAACAATACACATACTCCAAGTAGGTATTTCCCCCACTATAATAAAATAAAGATGAAGTTGGATTTGTATTTAGAAAGAATTAATTTATAACCACATTAGGGAAAATGTCATAGGTTATGAGTTTTAATCATTTTCGTATGAAGAATCCTAATGATCCAATTTGTGGTAAAATAACGTTAGACCCATTTATGATTTAGGAACTTATATAATTTAATGAGACTATAAATAAATTTTAAGTTGTGTTATGGGTATATACCTTAGAAATGATATTTTATTCTCTAGTATGTAATGAAATTTTGAAAGTAATCAAGGAATTTTATCATCCCATAAGATATTTAGATCAATGGTTGTCATTGATTAAAATAACTAAGGTTAAGAATAAATAGAAAACATGTAATGAAATGATTTCAATATACTCTTCTAGGTAAAATATTGTCACTTAGAGTAATAAGAGGATATAGAAGGATTGTTCTGGTGTCTTTCTCAAAAGTAAGAACAAAATGTTGCTATTTATGAATCCATCATTACAAGGTTAGAAAGGAATGCTACTGACTACATTTGTATTCTAAAGAGAAAAATTATTAGTATTATTAATGGAATTAATAGAATCCTTTGAAGGGTACTAGTCTCTAAAAAAATATATTCACATGAGGATAAAATATCATATACTATCAATATAGAGAAATAACTCAATAAGTTTTTGGATTCAAATGAATGACAGACAAGAAGAGGGCTACTGAGCATGTTATAAAATGAAATTCAGACAAAAGAAATAAGGTAAGGGTTAATTTTCATCTAGTAATAAATGTGTATGAAAAAGTGAAGAAAATTCATGTTGTAAATGAGATTTTCCTACAATAGTTTAGAGAAATGAATCCATGCTCAAGATTTCTGGGGCTTGAAAAAGATACCAATGTGAAATTATTCAACTGTATGGATATAGGACACTATGAGAATGACTATCCCAAGTGTTAAGAAAATATTCAAAAGATTAATCCAAGGGATCGAGGCCAATATTAAGTTTCCACAATATCTAAGGTTGAAGTCTATATTGATAAGATGGAAGGTACATAAATCATATTTTAAAATTTATCTAATGATTTATTTGATTCTAGATCATTACATGACTTTATATATTCCATGATTTCTAAAAAATTAGCTGCCTTCCTATCCGTTTAATAATGGAGTTATTAGTGAATAATAATTGTGGAAGTCTCTCCATAATATGTTGGTATAAAAAATTTCCCATTATAAAACATATACAGTCTTCATTAGATGAATTTATTTTTAAACATATAGTTTATTTTTTTATAATCATTGGTATATACTGTATTTCAATGTATGGTCTATAAATTTATTATAAGTAATAACAATTTACAATTTTCGATGAATATTTGTAATTACTTATCTTTATTAGGGGTGACATAATTGTCAATGTCAGTTCCAGATCCATCCCATGTAGCTCTTTTAAATTAGATCTTTGGGGAATAATAGAATACATAATCTACATATTTATAAGTTTATCATGAGATTATGGAATTTCCAATTGAATCGGAATACGTTGATTCATTTCCTTTGTAATTACATGGATATCCACTAGAACATGAAGTTTAGTTTTCAATTGGTTTAATCATTAATATAAGAAAAATATCAATGTTATCTAATTGAATGGACACTAAGGAATTATAGGAGTTAAAACAATTATAATATAAGTTGTATTAAATATATTCATACAGTCTAGTGTTTCACCTTGGGGAGCCCCAGTATTTTCATTAATAATAATGTTCGGTCTATGTGTTTTTTCATTCATTTTAGTAAAATAAATGCTATAATGATAAATAAAAATTATCTTCTACCTCATATTGATGACTTATTTGTTCAAATTCAAATATCATGATATTTTAAAAAAAATTACATTCTTTCTAGGTATATCCATTTTGAGTAACACTACTAGCATTTTTTTTCTTTTGCAATAGCTCATTAGGGAAGGTCTATAGTTGATAATTTCTTTCCTGAGATTAGATTAAAATGCTAATAAGACATCATATGAAATGGAATCACAATTATGATTATTTTAGGAAAAAAAATTGATAATATTTATTATTTTTGTGGGTGAATACATTTTTTAGAAATAGTAACTTCATTTTATTTAAATAACAAATTATGATTTATCCATCAGAAATGAATTTATTTATGATGGTAGCATGATTCATTATAAAAAATAATGAAATTATATTTTTCAAACCCATTTTTGATGTGTATATAAATTATTCATAATTAATAATATTTTAAAATATTTTAAAAATAAATAATTAATTAAAATATATAAATTTCTAAATATTTTAAATATTTATAAATAAATAAAAATAATTAATAATATTAAAAACAAATATAACACTAATATTTCATTTCACACATAAAATTTTTATCGCCCAAAAATGTAAACACCAATAAAAAATAATAATTCATCAACTGGTATCATGTGTAGGAAGATTGCTCGAAGGATCAGGGCGAGGAAACTCAATTCAAACCCCATGTGCAAGTCGTCACATATACTTCATCATCATATCACTTGTATTATTCGTCTTCACATTCTCCTCCTCCCTCTATCTTTGAATCTTGTGTATCACCTCATCTAGATATCTCAACCTCTCTACATACTTTGTAATGGTTAATAATGAGGAATCTCTATAATCTCCCTTTAATCTATCTGATTACAATATAAAAGTTCCACAATTACCAAGAGGATTCATTCGTGAACTAATACCAATAGAAACGCCTTTCTTAACACCATTAAGATATTACAATTTCTAATCCCCCTCGTTGAAAATCTACTAACTAGGTGCATCTGATTCGATCTAAAATTCATCCTCTTGTGAATGAGAAATGATATCTTCTTACATTTCTTTAAAATAAAATTAAAACTTATAATGACAATAAAACTATGATTAATAATTTTTATTTAAAAAAAGTACTTACTAGAATATCATATTGGTGGCCAGATACAAGTTTTTAGGTATGAGGATTATTTTACATATTTATATAAACATTGAACTGTATAATAAAATAGTCAGCAGAGACCTTTAAAATACAAAAAAAAATTTATAAATAATGTTTATATAAATTAATAAATAATATTACATACCATATATCATTGATGTATACTGAATGTATGACATATGAACATATTTGTGACCTCCTATCACAATCCCCTCCCTCGAAATATTCCCCTCCTCATCTTGAAATGGAGAAATATTGTTAATGACCACCCGAGTCTAACCTCGAGTAGGTCCGGTGGTGGAAACTAGCACCAAGGGTAAAAAAGATATCACAATATGGGATGTATTACCCTTTTATTGTAACCATGATCGGGATATAATACGTATCAACCTCAAAAAAACTCCAAGCTATATATATATATAATAATGAAAAAATCATCCCACATGAATGTTTAAAACAGAACAACCATAAACATAAATAAACTCTAAAGATGGTTCCAAAATAAAAGCAAAGCAGTGACACAACAATTGTCCCAAATTCCATGCTAGTAATTCCCAACACAGTCCACATAGTCCTCCTTGAATCCTGAAATCATTTTTATATATATAGGGTGTGCATACAAGTATAAAATGTATGACAGACAAAAGCCACTGGTTCACAAGTTGGATAAGCATACTAATTCCCCTATGACAAAAAATTAAAAAACAGTAGCACCTAACTTGGTATAGTATCCATCCCAAACCATCCTAAGTCACCCTTACTAAATAACACAAGTCAAGTAATGTAATATAATAAGTACATCAATATTTGGGTACCCCTGACCACTTCCGACTAGTTAACTTCTCATACCATTACTGAAAACGTCATCGTTCAACCACACTCTTCCATAATACATCATGTCACAACCCACCCGCACACAGCTGGGCCATAGAGCTTGTCCTACAACCTATGAAAATTAATCTCACCACCTCTCTCCCGAAGACACCTCAACCAAAACGCTGCCTCATCCTACCTGTATACACCTCGGCCACAACCTTACCACATCTCATATCATAGACACATATGAAAGAACACCATGCATGCACACACTTGGGCCTCACACTACACCAAACCTACAAAAAGAGTCTTGAACTACTAATTCTTAGAAGAGTGAGCATGGTATAGCCAATAACCATCTATCCAACATCACACTAGTATATTGAGAATAGACACACCCCCACCCCCCATGAAAATTGGATTATTTGGAACATAGTGATCAAATAGGGTGGGGTTCATATAGAAAATTCAAGGAAGTATAATTATATATATATATATATATATGACACACTTATCCTATCTTATAGGTTTCTTGAGACAAAAAAACAGCCCAAAAAACTTCCTTTATTGTAACCTCTAAATGCATTAATACACAAAAAATCCACAAATGGATTCTTTCTTTGTTAAAAAACCCATTTATTAATTTCATCCCAACCCATTTAGCTACCGACCACATCACACAACAATCCACGTAGCATAAACCACATTGAATAAAAAGAACCACAGTAAATAAACTCACTTCATATTTCTGTGCTTTTTAACACCCATACTAACCACTATCATCATTAACCTTCTATGTAATTCCACCCAATACATCTTGTAAATGAATAAAACCCATTACTCACACCCACTCCAATCAAATCCCCTTATCTCAACCATTGGCATCCCCACTACACAAACACACCACACCCAACAACACAATCAAAACAAAACTCGGTTGGATTCCCACAACACAAAATTTTTCATCTATTCCATAATCAATCAATATCTCCACCTAATATTACATTAAACCACCCAAACCACCCCCATAAATAGTTTTACCATCAAAATTAGCACCATGCTACCATAAAAGGAAACACATACAGATTAAACAAGTCTCTCATTCTTTAATTCCACTATTTAAAATATGGAGTGATCACAGAACAAGCTTGATCATGGGGCATCCATTTATTTAATAGAATATATGTGGTTAATAAATTTCATATATAAATCCATTCAACACACGATCACTATAAATGCATCATGTTTTCACAAACATACCCCACTATTTACCATGATTTATAACATTCATATAACTCATACAATTCACAAAATCCTCAAAATAAGAAAACTGAATGATGTGACACTTTTCCCTGTCCCAGTATATTAATATTTAAAAGATTCAATTATATTTATTTATTTTTAATTATGTTATTATCATTTAAGAAAAAAATTTACACCCACCCAACATGTTTTACAAATTAAAGAAAGATGAATGGATATCTGCCTCAAAGAAGAGACGTTCCAAACCTCCTTATTATACCAAGACTAGGGGTGTTCATGACATAAAAAACTCTAGGGAAAACATGATCCATGACCACAACACAAACACACAAGACTCCCAGAGAAGAAATGTTCTTGGGAACATCCTGTATCATGGGTAAAGGGAAAGAAACATAAAGGAGAGGATATCGACATTAGAAATTCCAGATCCTATATCAATGGGAGGAATGGTTTTAAAACCCACTAATGTCAGATCATGACCAATGCCATGTAGTTTTGTCTTCAAAAAGACATGGGATTTCATATTAGTTATAGATATTATTTATTATCATTTAAATAGCTTCAAAACATTAAAATATAGCTTTAAATTCATGTAATGTAAAATAAAATGTTAAAGGGGGAAAACAACAGAAAACTAAAAAACTAGAGATATTTTGTAATTCTGACAAACTATCAGAAATGAATCAATAATGGATGACCAACCATTGGAAAAAAACACCATTTGGTCACCTACCATTGAAAGACTCACTATTAGACGACTCATTGTTGGAAAACCATTAGAAGACTCGCCATTGTAACGAACCGAACATTTATGAATAAAATTCCCTTTCTTGTAATTAAATGCCTTATAGATAGAGAAAACAAATGCACTCATTTTGTTTTATTATATCAAATTGGATTTAATTGACCATTAAGTATCCTTATCATTGATAATATATAAGTTGATCAATAATCACATGACTTGTGTAAATATCAGGTTTTAAGAAATACTTTTGGCACAAACAAAGGAGGTGACGACCTGAATCAGTAGAATCATACCCTAAGAATCCCATTTATCAAAGCTTATAAGGAAGATAAAATTTATGTTCCTTTCCCTAGAATAGTCCAAGCTGAGATCCAACAACTTAAGAATCAATGAAACCATTTATGGGAGAAGTTCAAGATAATCGATATCATGGCCCATGCCATATTCACCAAACATATTGCATCCCAAACTTTTCTTACAGTACTATTACATAATTTTAAATATAAACAACATAATATTATTACACATAATGTATCCAAAGGATTAGTGTCTTTGGAAAACTATGACCATACATAACAATAACAACATCAAGCATAAACATTTATTTAATTTCTTCTTCTCTAGCTTCTAATTGGAACTTTTCCTCTCATTAGTACATGTAGCCACCTGAGGATATACATCAAAAGGGGTGATCTAAAATCCCATTAAGAGGATAGATATGAAGAATATATCATGGGGTGATCATAATCATGACATAGGAAAAAGATCATGAACATGAGAGGATCATAAATAAAAGACTTGAAATGTGGCAATGAATAAGAATAAAACATCATGTCTTAGTGGACAAATTCAGCACATACTTGCGAACCAAGATAGAATCTTGTTCACACATCATTTCACATTTACTCATAAGATTCATCACTTTACCCAATTCATTGGAGTGCTATATAATTCCAGGAGCACCTGTCACTTTGAAACATTCATATTGCGCTATATAATTTCGCGTGCACCCGTCACCTAATAATATTATCATTATCATGCATGCCACATAGAAAATATATCAATAATGAACATAACTAACCCATGGTAAGGAATTTGTTTCATCTCATAATAATACATTCATATTCATTGGGTTCCAAAAATAAAGAGTGAACAACATACTTGATACAAGATCCATCTATCATGAATGAGAGATAAAAGTTGAGTTCTTAAAAGAAGAGTTCTTTTGGAAAAAATTTGGATTTACATAAACATAACAAGAAAACATGTATATCCCATAAAAATAAATAAAATGACAAGAAAATTATCTTTAAGGAGTGACCATATCAAAAATGGTGTGATGAGGTAGAACTCGAAGGACTAAAGTTGGGTTTGAGAATTTCCCCTTACCTTGTATCGGAATGCTTCCTTCTCTTTAATGTCCTGTATAATGAAATTATATTCATTAATTAGAAATCTAGAACCATTTTTACATTAACATGGTTTATTATGGTTTAATTAAGTGATTTCATGTACCTTTGGATGAGTTATAGAATTTTAAAACATTGTTCCAGAATGTTTGTTTTTATGGTTTTCTTGAGTGCTTTACTTGTATTCTTAAATTGAAGTTTGGGTAGAACATTGGTAAACATACAGAAATGATATTAAATGTTATTAATGATATTAAAAGAGTTTTAATGGTCTTATAATGAACCATATTATATCCACGTGGATGAATCATTAGATAATAATTAAATGATGATTGTTTGGGTTAATTTGGGTGGTTTTTCGATCTCAACGAACTTGTTTTAATTTATCTCTTAGTAATATGGCCATAAGATATTTCCAGAACATTAAATAGGAAATAATACATATAACATATTCTGGTCGAACCATAAAAATGGTTTCATGACTAGATATGAAGGTATAAATGAATGAAGAAGACGTGTCATTCTTGAAGGTGATAAATGTCATGACCCGTCCTCGGGACCCGTGCCGTGACTACCCCAAGCCCGCCTTCCATAGGCCAGGGGCTAGCGACTAGCACCAAGGCATAATTCCCGATAAAAAGGGAAGGCATTTCCATTGTAAAGTAAACAAACACCACACGACAAGAATGCAGAAGTAAACACTAAGTAAAACTAGGTACAACAGTAAGTGTAGAAAATTAAGTGGGCCATAATACAAACCCAAACTGAAAGTAAAGTACAACAGGAAAGAAAGTATAGAAACTGAAAAGTAAAGCCACAACGTCGACCCGTCCACTGGGAGTCCCACCTGAAGGGTGGGTACAGATAGCCTCCTCAGCTCCACGGGTCCAGCCGTCCGCTCCGTGTACGTCCCTCCCAGTGGTACACACCCAGGTATCGACTTGCTCCACAAGCCTCCACAACGATCAGCGATGTCTGTCTTCTGCATCCAACAGAATGTAGTGCGGGCATAGCCCGTGCAGGGGTGAGTATAAGCTACTAGGTAGGGACCCCGAGACCCCCGAAGGTCTCCCAGAATCCACAAAGATAATCCACAAAGGAAAGATAAGATCACGAAGTAACATCTGAAACTACTTAGGTATATGCCCATACATATACCTAAGTCATCAATTCTAGTTAAGCTCCAACATCCGAGCCCAAGTACAACCTAGTCCACATAGGAAAACACAACCCAATCCACACAGGAAAGCATAACGTAATCCATACAGGATATCAAGTCAATCTTATCGAAAATAAGGATTGAAAGTCAAGACTCAGCTCACATGGGAATACTTCTTCGTAAGACAATAGAGATGATCAGGTGTAGCCACTGATTCGTCTAAGCCATTGGACCCACACAGGATCGATAGATACTAACCCCCGCAATGACCCACAAAGGATTGATAGGTACTAACCCCTGCAATGACTCACACAGGATCTGACCCACACAGGATCGGTATGCGCTTGCCCACACTAGACCACTAAGCGCTGACCCAGACAGGATCTGACCCACACAGGATCGGTAGCACTGATCCACATAGGATCGATGAGTGCTGTAGTCGTCGTCGTCGAATCCACAGAGGATTTCTGTACAGTCTTCATCGTCATCGCAGTCCCAGTCAGCTCTAGGGTTCCCACACACAGCAAGATCGTTCGGGGAGGGTCCGCTCCATGAGCCAAGGGTCTTATACATCAACTGACACGAAGTCCAGAGTCGATGTATCCAAAAGTTCTGTATCATCAACAGGAACTCAACATGACAGACGGCGCGTCATTCGGACGCCCGGTCTGAGAGTTATTGGCTTTTTTGTTCCATGGACCGGGTTGGGTTTTAAGTCAAAACCAACCCGGTCGTACTCCAACTGGGTCCAAAACTCCAGAGAAGTAATCCAAAATTTCTGTATCACTAAGAGGAATCCAACAAAGTCGACGGCACGTCAATCGGACGTCCGGAGCTCAAGTTATAATCGTTTCCGCTCCGAGGGCCTAGTTGGTTTCGTGATTGAACCATCCCGGCCGAACCCAAAGTTCTCCGAAACCTTGAGTGCAATATACCGAAACTTCCGTCTCGATCCAAGGATCACATTTCAACTGAAGGTGCGTCGATCGGAGGTCCGTAGACAAGTTATGGGAAAAAGACAGAAAGAGGTCCGAAAATAGGGGTTCGGGCCCGGACCGACCCGGCCAGATACCCCCTGGGTCGACCCGACCCCGGTTCGGGTCCGGCCCATTAGGGCGCGGCCCGGCCCTGCTGGCGCAGTCCCGCCTAGCCGGGCGCGCTCGGCCTGGCCGGCATGGCTAGGCGGCTCGGCTGTAACAGCCGAGCGGAGGGGGGGAGGCTCGCTGCCCCCCTGTTTGTGTAACTGCAGCCCCCATGTGGGGGCCCGCTCCTTCGGCCAGTCGGGGGTTACGACCCCGGGGTTCTTGGAAGCCGGCCAGCCCGGTCTGGGCAGCCGGTTACTGCTGTCGCGGGACCGCCGGGGTCCCGTCCTCCTGCTCCGGCGCTGGTGACCGGAAGCCGGCCGCCGCTTCCTGCTCAACCGCGGCCAAAGGCCACAGCCTTGGTCCGACCAGCGCGGTGCGACGGCGCCGCGCCCCTCCACCGCGGCCCCGCTCTGGCAGCGACCTCTTCGATGTTCTTCGGCGCCGCAGCTTTGTTCGACTTCAACAGCGTCGCACGACGGTGTCGCGCTTCTCCGCCCAATCTTTATTATTTCCATGCAGTGAAAATGTGGAGAGGAGAATCGTCTGTGTCGCGGTACACGGCGTCGCGTCGTCGATCTCCAATTATTTCGGCATTCTTTGTGTTCTTCAAGGAGGAATAACGTTCTTCGGAACATAGAGCTTTCCTCTCTAAATCCTCTCGCACAACGAACTGGCCTCTCACGAAATAAGACTTTGTCTCATTTAATTATCCCACAAGCCAACATTTAATTTGATATTCAAAATGAATCCAAGAATTAATTATATTGAATAACCTACTAAATTAATTAATTAAGAGTTGACTTCAATTAAAGGGGGTGCGGGTGGGTTACATAATTAAATGAGGGGGTTTGAGGAAGTTGAATAGGTGGGGCTCATGTGGGCCCCACCCCACAAATATCCAACCTAGTGTAGTAGGATATAGTGGGTCCCACTCCAACCACTTAGCTTAGGTTAAACTACATTAAATAGAAATAAAATTTTTTGCACCATTTTATTTTATTCATTACTTAACCCAAAATTTTAATAACCTCACCCGAGCAAACACAACTCCGGAAAAGGTGTTCCTAAGAATTTACTGGCGCTGTGGTTTAATCGGTGCCCTCGGATTTTGATTCTGAGCACCGGTTCAAAATTTAGGAAAACCTGCTCTTTCGTTCACTGAATGTACCCGAGCTAAACATCGGAAAATGATTTCGGGCACACCGGGCCTTGGAATCAGGTGCCGTCAGATTCTGCGTTCTTGTAAAATCCCAAAGAAAATTAAGAAAAAAATTTCCTTGATTTTTACAGGTCATTACAATACTCCCACCTCAGGTATTTACATCCCTGTAAAGATACATCATAAACTAGGGAAACAAATGTGGGTACTATGCACGCATCTGAGCCTCTCGCTCCCATGTGCTCTCCTGGAGGCTCCCATGATTCCATATGATGCGCACTAGAGGAATTGACCACCAACATAGGACCCACATCTGTTGATCATCAATCTCCATCGGGACCTCTTCAAAATTCCCCCCATCATCAATGTCTAGCTCCCCATGGTCGATGATATGCGTCGGGTCATGCACATATCTCCTCAGCTGAGATAGGTGAAAGACGTCGTGCACCCGGTGCAACTGAGGTGGTACAGTCAGGGGATAATCCACCTCACCTATCCTGCTAAGGACCTGGAATGGTCCGATGAAGCGCAGAGACAACTTGGTGCCTTGGCCAAATCTCTGTAATCCTCGTCGAGGTGAGACCCATAAAATGGCATGGTCGCCATCCTCGAACTATAGTGGTCTCTGCCTCCTATCAGCATAAGACTTCTGCCAGCTCTAAGCTGTCCTTATCCACTCCTAGATGACCTGGACCTTCTCTGTCGTGGCCTGGACCATCTTCGGTCCCACAAGTGCTGCTTCCCCAGGGTCTGTCCAGTACAGAGTTGATCTGCAAGGTCGGCTGTGCAATGCCTCATATGGTTCCATCCCGTAGGTGTAGTGGTAGCTGTTGTTGTATGTGAACTCCACCAAGGGAAGGTAGTCCTCCCAGCTATGACCATAGTCAAGGAAACATCATGGAGCATGTCCTCGAGAGTCTGAATGGTCCTCTCTGTCTGACCATCCGTCTGAGGGTCAAAGGCGGTGCTCAGACATAGCTGCATCCCGAATGCCTCCTGCAACCCCATCAAAATCTGGGAAGTAAAGCGTGCATCTCGATCGGAGATGATAGATTATGGCACACCATGAAGCCGTACGATCTCCTGAACGTAGAGGCGTCCCAAGATCTCCACTTAGCTATGCTCTCTTATGGGTAAGAAGTGGGATGGCTTGGTGAGTCGGTCAACAATCACCCAAATGGAGTCATGACCTCTGGAAGTGTGTGGAAGTTCAGTCACGAATTCCATAGATTTCTCATCCCACTTCCACTCCGGGACCTCCAAGGGCTATACCAAGCCTGCTGGTACCTGGTGCTCTGCCTTCACCTGCTGGCAGGTGAGGCATCGAGAAACAATCTCAGCTACATCCTTTTTCATACCCGGCCAACAGTGTTGTCGTTTGAGGTTCTGTTACATCTTCGCCACTCCTGGATGTACCGCTAAAGGGGAAGTGTGGAACTCCCTCAGCACCACCTCCTGTAAAGCATCTGGTACCATGGTACGTCCTCTGAAAAGGATGAAGTTCTCTCCTCCCACAGAGAATCCATCAGGTTCCTGTCCTGAGGATATCTGTGCACGACGCGTCTCACAGTCATCGTCCTCACACTGTGCCACTCTGACCCACTGTAGAAGTGGAGGATTGATTGTGAGTGACTATAGAAAGGCTGCTCCGTCACTATCCACAAAGTATATCTGCAAAGCGGCTAGCTGCTCTGTTGCCTCCCCAAGTAGCTAAATACTAGTCCTCCTGCTGAGAGCATCAGCTACTACATTCCCCTTTCAAGGAGTATATAATATCTCAAAATCATAGTCCTGTAGGAACTCGAGCCATCGCCGCTGTCTCAGGTTCAGGTCCTTCTGCGAGAAGATGTATCTGAGACTCTAGTGGTTAGAGTAGATTGTAAAGCGATCGCCCATCAGATAGTTTCAACACATCTTCAGAGTGAAAACCAATGCTGCTAACTCCAGGTAATGGGTAGCATAGTTCTCCTCATGCTTCCTCAACTGATGTGATCCATAGGTGATCACTGCCCGCTCCTACATCAGGACACATTCGCGTCCGGTCCCGGAGGCATCACAGTAAACTATGTAACCTACTCCCTCCTCTGGTAGTCTCAAGATAGGTGCATTGGTCAATCTCTGTCTCATCTCCTGGAAGCTCTGCTGACATCTGTATGACCACACAAAGGGTTTCCCCTTCTTCGTGAAAGCTGAAAGTGGTGCCGCAACTCTGGAGAAGTCTGGCACAAATCTCTAGTAGTACCCAGCTAGTCCCAAGAAACTCTACACCTCTGTCACGCTCCTTGGTGGCTCCCAAGCTAGAACTTCCTCGATCTTCGCAGGATCCACTACAACTCCTGCCTCAGAGATGAAGTGTCTCAAGAAGTGGACCTCACATATCTAGAACTGACACTTTGAGAGCTTACCATAAAGCTGGTGCTCTTAGAGTGTGTCCAGTACAACCCGCAAGTGGTAGGCGTGCTCCTCCTCAGTCGTCGAGTATATCAATATGTCATCGAGGAAGACTACAACAAATCGATCGAGGTAAGGGTGAAATATCATGTTCATGAGGCTCATGAACACTGCTGGAGCATTGGTTATGCCGAAAAGAATAACCAAGAACTCATAGTGGCCATACCGACATCGGAAGGTCGTCTTCTGCACGTCCTCGTCTCGAACTCTAAGCTAATGATAGCCTGACCTGAGGTCTATCTTTGAGAACCATCGTGCTCCCTATAGCTTATCTAAGAGGTCATCAATCCTCGGTAGCAGTTAATTTTTCCTCATGGTCACCTGGTTCAGGTGTCGGTAATCGACACACAGTCGCAAGCTCCCATCCACCTTCTTGGAGAACAATATCGGGGAAGCCCAGGGTGAAACACTGGGTCGGATGAATCCCTTTCCATGCAAGTCCTCCAGCTATACCCGTAGCTCTAGAAGCTCAGTGGGGGCCATCAAATATGTTGGGGTGGATATCGGGGATGTCCCGAGGTACAGGTCAATATAAAAGTCTACCTCTCTGCGAGGAGGTAGTCCTAGAACGTCATCGGGAAAAACGTCTGCATACTGATCCACCACTGCAGGTAAGATCAGGCTCCGCACATCAACTGCTCCTAGGATGAGGCTAGCCAACTGATGAGTGATGGGATTTCCTCCCCTCTGCATGAGTCCATCCTACACTGCATAGGATCCCCTCTCGCGGGTGAATGTGAACATGCTCCCATCGGTGAGAACAGATCGCACATTGCGCCTAATACAGTCGATCTGAGCATGGACTGTAGATAACCAATCCATTCCCAAGATGACATTGTAAGGCCTCAACGCCTCTATAAGAAGATCCCATCCGAAGCTCTCACCTTCTATAGTAAGCTCACACTGCCGGCACCAGTGCGTAATCATCGAGTCTGCTCCCGTAAGAGTCTCTACCCGTAAGGATCGAGCCAACGGTTCCGTCGAAAACATCGAGCTCCAAACAAGGGCAGCGACAATGAAATAATGACCTGATCCTATGTCTATAAGAACTGAAGTAAGTGTTGAGTAGAGACAAATAGTACCTCGAATCATCTCAGGACCGCCGTGGTCATAGGCCTCCGCTGCCTGATGTTGTGCCTATCTCTGCCCGCCAGCTCCCTATGGTCTGGGTGGACCTCCTGGTGGTGGTTGTGGAAGAGCCTCAAAGAGTCTCCCACCACCTGCTCCTCTGCCAGCTCCTCTGCCAGCTCCTCTGCCTCATCCGCCAGCTCCCTGAGAACCGCAATGGTCGACCCTCTGCCTCTGCCTGGGTGGTCCCTCAATCGTCTGCTGCTCCTCTGCACGACGGGTCGGGTAGTCATGAGCCATGTGGCCCTACCTGCCACATGGGTAGCACTGTCTGCCTCTCATAAGACAGGTTCTACGATGTGTTCCCCACACCTCTGAGCCAGTGTCCTGAGGTCGTCCGCATGAGGGTCTAGTCCGCCTGGACCCATGTGTCATCCATCGACTGCCAGCTGCAGAAGACTCTGCTATGTGACTCCCTACAGTAGGTATCGATGCTGATGTAGGCTTATAAAGAAAGCTCTCAATGAGAAGGGCTCTCTCTAGTACCTCTTCCTGTGTCGGAATGCTGAGGGAGATCAGCGGTGCCCTGATCTCATGCCTTAATCCCTTATCGAAGGTCTGAGCCTAGAAGAATGGGTCTCATACCATGTCCGTCGAATAGTGCGAGAGATCGTTAAATCTCGCTGAGTACTGGGTGACTGCCACGCAACCCTACGCCAGTTGTAGTAGCTCCTGGATGCACACCGCACGGAGGGTGGCTGGGACGATCTCCGAGCAAAAGAGGCTCTAAAAGTCCGTCCGGAGGAGTGCTGCCTCGTTGTGTACCTGGAGCATCAAACTCCACCATCTTCCTGCTGCCGCGTGCAGGAGGCTCGCTGAGAGGATCATCATGAGGTCAGCTGGGGTCCCCACTAACATGAAAACTCTCACAACTGCCTCCAGCCAATCCTCGGCTGCCTGAGGGTCCGTCTCCCCGTGGAACCTGGGCGGTCTCGGATGCTGAAACTCGTGCAGTGCACCAAGGCGACTTGCACACTCAGCGGCTGGGGCTGGTAGAATCGGTGGCTCGGCGGGTAGTGGTACCGCCGGTACCTCTGCAGTAATAGGGCCATGCACCGAGGCCTCGTCGCTCGGTGGGATGTCGTTACGTACAAAACTCGGAACCCTAGATGGCTACCGTCATGGGGCCATCCTGAAAAGAGGCCAGTGCTCCACGGTCAATACAGTATACCTAGTGAGCTGACACAAAGTAATCACAAAGAAAACTTTAACAACACTTGCAATCAATGTTTTCATGCACTATGTCGGAAATCAGAAGTCAGGGTCCTGGTGTACGGATACCTCAGTCCCCGCAACAACACTGGACTCCCTGGATGGATAACCACACTCAATACTCTTAACACTATTGCTTCACACACAAAAAGATCAGAGTCCTGAGTTCTGTGGTAGAATCGAACTCCTTTGATACCAATTTGTCACGACCCGTCCTCGGGGCCCGTGCCGTGACTACCCCAAGCCCGCCTTCCATAGGCCAGGGGCTGGCGACTAGCACCAAGGCGTAATTCCCGATAAAAAGGGAAGGCATTTCCTTTGTAATGTAAACAAACACCATAGAGCAAGAAAGCAGAATTAAACACTAATATAACTGGGTACAATAGTAAGTGCGGAAAAGTATGTGGGCCAGAATAAAAACCCAAACTGAATGTAATGTACAACTGGAAAGAAAGTAAAGAAACTAAAAAGAAAAGCTGCGACGTCGATCCATCCACTGGGAGTCCCACCTGAAGGGTGGGTACAGATAGCCTCCTCAGCTCCACGGGTCCAGCCGTCCGCTCCGTGTACGTCCCGCCCAGTGGTCCACCTCCAGGTACCGACTTGCTCTACAAGCCTCCACCACGATCAGCGTTGTCCGTCCTCTGCATCCAACATAATGTAGTGCAGGCACAGCCCGTGCATGGGTGAGTATAAGCTACTCAGTAGGGACCCCAAGACCCCCGAAGGTCTCCCAGAATCCACAAAGGATAATCCACAAAAGAAAGCTAATATCATGAAGTAACATTAGACACTACCTAGGTATATGCCCATACATATACCTAAGTCATCAATTCTAGCTCGGATCCAACATCCGAGCCCATGTACAACCCAGTACACACAGAAAAACACAACCCAATCCACACAAGAAATCATAACGTAATCCACACAGGATATCAAGTCAATATTATCGAAGATATGGATTTAAAGTCAAGACTCATCTCACACAGGAATACTTCTTTCTAAGACAATAGAGATGATCAGGTGTAGCCACTGATTCGTCTAAGCCTTCAGACCCACATAGTATCGATAGGTACTAACCCCCGCAATGACCCACAAAGGATCAATCGGTACTAACCCCCACAATGACCCCCACAGGATCTGACCCACACAGGATCGGTATGCGCTGGCCCACACAGGACTGCTGAGCACTAACCCACATAGGATATGACCCACACTGGTTCGGTAGCACTGATCCACAAATGACCGATGAGTGTTGTAGTCATCACCGTCGAATCCACGGAGGATTTCTGTACAGTCATCATCGTCACTGCAGTCGCAGCCAGCTCTAGGGTTCTCCCACACAGCAAGCTCGTTCGGGGAGGGTCCACTCCACGAGCCGAGGGACTGATACATCAACTAACATGAGTTCTGGAGTCTATGTATCCAAATGTTCTGTATCGTCAATAGGAACTCCACGTGACAGATGGCACGTCATTCGGACGACCGGTCTGAGAGTTATTGGCTTTTTCCTTCCAGGGATACTGTTGGGTTTTAAGTCAAAACAAACTCGGCTATACTCAAACTACATCCAAACCTCTAGAGGAGTAAGCCAAAAGTTCCATCTCACTAAGAGGAATCCAAAAAAGTCGACGACACATCAATCGGACGTCCATAGCTCAAGTTATAAGTGTTTCTGCTCCGAGGGCCCGGTTGGTTTCATGTTCGAACCAACCCGGCCGAACCCAAAGTTCTCCGAAACCTTGAGTGTAATATACCTAAACGAACTTCTTAATCCAAGGATCTTAGAACAACTGATGGTCCATCGATCGGAGGTCTATAGCCCATGTTATGGGAAAAAGACCGAAAGAGGTCCGAAAATAGGGGGTTCGGGCCCATTCCGACCTGGCCCTATACACCATGGGTCGGCCCCCAAAGAGTCTACCCGACCCGAGTCCGGCGCATTAGGGCGCGGCCGGGCGCGCTCGGCCTGGCCGGCGTGGCCCAGCGGCTCGGCCAAAATGGCCGAGCGGAAGGGGGGGCTCGCTGCCCCCCTGTGTGTGTAACTGCGGCCCCCATGTGGGGGGCCCCTCCTTCGGCCAACTGGGGGTTACGACCCATGGCTTCTTTGAAGCCGACCGGCCCGATCCGGCTGGCCGGTTGCTGCTGTCGTAGGACTGCCGGGGTCCCGCCCTCCTGCTCCGGCGCCGGTGACCGGAATCCGGCCGCCGCTTCCTGCTCTCCCGCGGCTAAAGGTCGCGGCTTTGGTCCGACCGGCGCGGCGCCGTGCCCCTCCGCCGCAGTCCCGCTCCGGTCGTGGCCACTTCGAGGTTCTACGGTGCGGCGCGATGGCGCCGCGGTTTTGTTCGACTTCAATGGCACGGCGCAGCGCGACGGTGCCGCGCTTCTCCGCCCATTCTTTATTATTTCCGCGCGGTGCAATGACACCGCGCTGCCTTTCCCGTGCCGAAAAAAATTCAAGCATCAAGGGGGGATGACAGTCATACGTGTTCGTGCGGTCTGACCTCCTCCCATTATTGCGATAATAGGCGGTCCAATTTGAAAATGAAGAACGACGACGAAAGTATTCATGGTCAAAAACAATCAATCCCCTACCTCAAGCGTTGTTGAACGAAGGTTCGTCGCGGGGAAGGGACGTCGCAGAAGATGGCGTCGCGGAAGGAGGATCATCGGTGTCGTAGAGAGGAGAATCGATGGAGTCGTGGTACACGACGTTGCATCGTAGATCTCCAAGGATTTCGGCATTCTTCACATTCTTCATGGAGGAAGAACGTTCTTCGAAACATAGAGATTTCCTCTCCAAATCCTCTCGCACAATGTACTAACCTCTAATGAAATAAGACTTTGCCTTATTTAATTAACCCACAAGCCAAAATTTCATTTGAAATTCAAAATGAATCCATGAATTAATTATATTGAATAACCTAATCAATTAATTAATTAAGAGTTGACTTCAATTAAAGGGGGTGCGGGTGGGTTACATAATTAAATGAGGGGGTTTGAAGAAGTTGAATAGGTGGGGCTCATGTGGACCCCACCCCAAAAATATCCTACCTAGTGGAGTAGGATATAGTGGGTCCCTCTCCAACCACTTATCTTAGGTTAAACTACATTAACTAAAAAATAAAACTGGTTGCACAATTTTATTTTATTCTTTACTTAACCAAAAATTTTAATAACCTCACTCGAGCAAACACAACTCCGTAAAAGGAGTTCCTAAGCATTTATCGGCGTTGTGGTTTCATCGGTGCCCTCGGATTTCGATTTCAATCACTGGTTCAAAAGTTAAAAAAAACCTTCTCGTTCGTTCACTGAACATACCGGAGCTAAACTTCAGAAAATGATTCCGGGACACCGGGCCTCGGAATCAGGTTCCGTCAGAAACTGCGTTCTTTTAAAATCCCAAAGTAAATTTTTAAATAATTTCCCTTGAATTTTACGAGACATTACAATAAATTAACACCTCCTGATCAATGTTCTCTTTAATAAAATAAATGGAAGAGGGAAATGGGGTTGGATGATATAATATCCCATTAGAATCATAAAATTAAAGTAAATGTATAATACTAGAGTTACAATACCATTTGGATGAAGATAGGTGGGGAGAGAATAAGAAAAGTACTTGAAATTGAAATGGAATTAAAGGAGAAGAGGGAGAGAAATTACCTCTTCAATCCTCCTCTTGAGATCCTCCATAAGGGCCTATTCTTGGTATTTTGATGAGACCATCAGCCCTTTTACATGGGGGAGGGGCTAGGGAAGATGTTTGGGCTGAGTTTTGAGAAGGCTTGGAGCTTGAAAGTTGTGAGGAAATGAGGGTGTGAAGGGTGGTTTTTATAGTGGAGGGGAGAGGGGATTCCTTCATATAAAATTCATTAGTTTATAAATTTCCCTCTAAGACAAGGAATAGTGAGTCTTGAATGACCAAGAATAGTAATTTTATCATGTGATTCCGAAACAAGTGGGCTTACATCAGCATAACATCACACGTGACTCTATAATGAGCTTATTTAGCTAAATTTTTTTGTAAGTTATGGTATTTCACTATTCATAAAAAATTCAAGTGTCACAGAAAATCCCAAAAAATTTCCCCAACTATTTATCTACATTTAGAATCCAAAAATGAATTCCATTTTTCAAAATTAATTTTCTAAATATTATTATTTTAATATTTAATTAAAATCATAATTTACTCAAAAAGACAGTTTTTAAAATTAAATCTGATTTTATAGTTATTTCAAAAATTACGTAGGGTCTTATAACAATTTCTAAAAACATTAAAAAATTGATTTGATAATTAATAAAATCATTTTAAGAAAATACAATTTTTTTAAATGAATTAATTAATTATAATTATTTATTTATGACATACAAAATACCAAAATGTTTTTTAAGGTCAAATTGTAACTTTCTAAGATGTCTAAATTTTTTATAATTATTCAATGGTAAGGTTACTCTTATGTTGGATAATTTACTATTCATAAGGGTCATATTAATATTCATAAGGGTATGTTACTATTCCTAAGGGTACGTTACTATTCACTGAAAGTTATTTTCGTTTCATTACACTCCAAAAATCGTCTTGAACACAACCGTGTATGTCGGATTTTCAAAATTCCAAACACAGAAGTGAAAAAATTATGTTTAAAGGTCACTTATCACTTAGTAGTTCATTATGTTGTGTTTTCATGATATTTAATGACATAAATAAAAGAATGGAATTTCCATTGAAAAACATTGGGTCATTACATTCCTCCGCCCTTAATAAATTTCTCCCCCGAAATTTCACTTTACACAAACAGGTGAGGGTGTTTCTCCTTCATTGCCTCATCTAGTTCCCAAGTTGCTTCCTCAAACTTATGGATCCTCCACAACACTTTGAAAATATGGGTTGTCTTGTTGTGTAGAACCTTATCTCTCCGATCCAGAATCTTTACTGGATTCTCCTCACAAGAGAGATCATCTTCCAGCTGCACCACCTCTGAGATTAGTACATGTGAGTCATCTGGTATGTACTTCCACAATAGTGATACATGAAACACATCATGAACTTGATCCATATTTTTTGGATGTGCAAGACTATTGGCTACATCTCTTATGCGGTCAAGGATATCAAAGGGCCAATATACCTTGGGCTTAGCTTCCCTTTCTTCCCAAGTCGCATGACTGTCTTCCATGGAGATATTCGCAGGAAGACTATATCCCCAACGTCGAACTCCAAGTCCCTTAGATGGTTGCCAGCATAGCTCTTTTTCCAACTTTGAGCAGCTTTGATGTGTTTCTGGATGACTTGAACCTTCTCTATCATCACTAGAAAAAGATTGGGTCCAAGTAGATTTCTTTCTCCAACATCATCACAACAGATTAGAGTTCTACAATGCTTCCCATAAAGTTCTTCTTACGGAGCCATATAAATACTCGAGTGGAAGCTATTATTGTATGATACTCATCCAATGGGAGATGATGATCACAACCACATTTGAATTCAAGAGAGTAGGCTCTTAGCATATCTTCAAGCATTTGAATAGTACTTTCAGACTGGCCATTAGTTTGGGGGTGATAGGTCATGCTAAAATTTAATTCAGTAATCATAGCATGTTGAAGGCTCCTCCAGAATTTAGATGTGAACCTTGGATCACGGTCAAAGACAACTGAGAGTGGAACACCATGCAGTCTCACCAATTCCTCTACATATATCTCTGAAAGTTGTTCAATATAGAGATCTTCCCGAATAGCGATAAAATGGGCAGTCTTGGTGAGTCGGTCAACCACAACCCATTGCGTATTATTTCCCTTTGACGTCTTCGGGAGACCCATGACCATGTCCATAGTAACATTTTCCAATTTCTACATGGGTATATGAAATGTCTGCATCATTCCTTTGGTCTTTTGTCGCTCATCTTTAACTTTCTATCATACCAAGCACCATAATATTTATTCTGCAATCCCCTTCTTCATGTTATCCCACCAGAAGTGTCCTCAGAGATCACGATACATATTGGTACTCCTAGGATGGATATATAAAGTTGAGCTATGTGAATTATCCAATAGCTCCTTCTTTATCTCAGGTGATGATGGCAGACAAAGTCACGTTCCAAACCGAATCACACCATCATTGTCAATATGGAACACTTGTAGCTTCCCTTCCTTTACTGCATCCACCCTCTTTTGTATCTCCACATCATCCATTTTTTCTTCCTTAATCTTCTCCTGGATGGATGGTTCCGCAATCATTTGGGAAAGGTAGGATGTATCCCCTGCCCTTATGATTTCCAAATCCATCTTTTTCAAACCTAAGTAGATAGAGTCTTTCTCAATCCGTAACCTGGATAGAGTAGCGGGTTCTTTTCTTCTTAGAGCATCATCTCCCTTGTTCTCTTTTCCAGGATGGTATTGAATAGAGCAATCGTAATTCTTGATTAGCTCCAACCATATCCTTTGATGCATGTTGAGCTCCTTTTGTGAGAATATATACTTTAGGCTCTTTTGGTCGGTATATATGTCACACTTCTCACCATAAAAGTATTGTCGCCAGATTTTAAAGGCAAAAATAACGGCTGCGAGCTCTAGATCATTCATCAGATAGTTCTATGGATGGATCTTCAACTTTCATGAGGCGTAGGTTATCACATTATCATTTTGAATGAGTACACAACCCAAGCATTTCTTTGAAGTATCACAGTATATCACAAAACTTTCTCCACTTTTCAGTAGTGTGAGTATAGGTGCATTGAACAGCCTTCTCATTAGCTCCATGAAGCTTCCCTCACATTCTTCCGTCCAAACATACTTTACCCCTTTCCTTGTTATCTTAGTTTGCGGGTTTGACAATCGTGAGAAGTTTCTCACAAAAAGTTTGTAGTACCCATCTAATTAAATAAAACTACGGATTTCTATGACACTAGAGGGTCGGGGCCATTCCTCAATCGCCTTTGTTTTCGAAGGATCCACAGGAATTCCCTCACTTGGGATCACATGTCCCAATAAAGTGACTTTCTTCATCCAAAAGACACACTTGCTGAACCTTCCATACAACTTCTCCATTCTCAATGACGCCAACACATGTCTTAGATGTTTTTCATGTTCCTCCTTTCTCTAGGATTAGATGAGAATATTATCGATAAACACTACCACAAATTTGTCGATGTAATGTCTAAAGACTCTATTCATCAAATCCATGAAGACTGCAGGGGAATTAGTAAGTCCGAGGGGAATCACCAAAAACTCATAGTGCCCATACCTTGTACTGAAGGCAGTCTTCTGAATATCTTCTTTCTACACCTTTACTTGATGATATCCAGAATGAAGATCCACCATTGCGAAGTATTGATCTCCTCTTAACTGGTCGAACAAGTCATCAATCCTTGGGAGAGGATACTTGTTCTTTATGGTGATCTTGTTGAGTTCTTGATAATCGATACATAGTAACATTGTTCCATCCTTCTTCTTCACAAATAGCACTAGCACACCCCAAGGGTGTGCACTAGCACATATGAACCCTTTGTCCAGATGATCTTACAGCTGCCTCTTTAACTCCTACAGTTCGATAGGAGCCATCCTATAGGGACACTTCGATATAGGATTAGCTCTATGTAAGAGTTCAATTGAGAACTCTACCACACGATCTGGGGGAATTCTGGGTAACTCTTTGGGAAATACCTCACGGTATTCCCTCATGATGGGAATTTCCTCAAGTTTGGCACTTTCCTTCAACTCATCCATTTGGGTGAGGTATACTTCTTCATAGGGAATCAACACCCACACCATTGAAGGATTTTTCAAAGGAGATTCATGATCTTCCTTGCATTTGTAGAGGAGGATGGGATGGTCCGGAATATGAAAAGATATTTCCTTTTCCCGAAAGTTGATATGTGCTCTATATAAAGAGATCCAACCCATTCCCATTATAGTGTCGAATTCCACCAAGGGAAGTATTACGAGATTCACTGGAAAACAAATCCCACATATGCCAACAGTAGAATAGTCAAACACTTAGGTTTCAATGACTGCACCACTTAGTGTTTTTATAGATATCTCTACTTCAAGGTTTAAAGGCTTTGATTCTATTGTTCTAGAAAACATTCAAGATATAAAGGAATGCGTAGAACTATAATCAAATAAAAAAAATTTCCATTCTTGAGTGAATATGAAGTGTACCTTGTACGACTTCATTATCATGCTCCACCTCCGTAGTAGTGATGGAAGAAGCCTTCCCTTTTTCCTTTGGCTTTGGTGGTTGCTGATGTTGATTACCCTCGAGAACTCGAAGTTTAGTTCATTGACTTGCATGGTTCTTTATCTCCCTACAGTTGTAGCGTTGAACCATGAGTGGTTCTCTCCTTTCTTCGGCTACATTATCCTTCCTTTTCGTGTCTTTTAGACACTCTTGAGCATGGTGTCCTTCTTTCCAACACATGAAGCACTTCCACATCCCATGGAGACAGTTCCCATGGTGCCACTTCCCACATTTTTGGAATGTGGGTCGTTGAGTTTTCTTCCCACCTTTATCATTAGATCCACCAGCTTGAAACTCCATCAACAATTTCTTATCCCCATAGCGATGGGACCATTCTCCAAACTCCATATCAACTTTGAGAGCACATCGAACAACATATTTATAACTGCTAATGTCTTTAATTGCAAGATCCTTTAGAAGGTGTGGTTTTAATCCACTAAAGAATTTGTCAATTTTTCTATCATTGTTGATAACAAACCCCGAAGCGTACCTTGCATGCCTTGTGAAATTTTCTTTATAGGTTGTGAAAGATTATCCTTATTTTTTCTTGAGCTCAATGAATTCTATCTCCATATTTTTTCGAAGAGTTCATGGGAAGTACTTATTAAGATACATTATCTTAAAGTCTTCCCATTCCATCCCTTCAATTTCATCTCTTGTCTTGGTATTCTTAATCAAATTCCACCATTGATCGTTATCTCTTTTATATGATAAATGGTTAGGGTCACCTTCTCCATATCTGAATAGTGAAGAATAGAAAAGAAATTCTCCATGGTGTTGACCCACTATTCTGCAACTACTGGATCAGAAGATCCAATAAACATCGGTGGTCGTTGCCGCATAAAACATTCGACATTCAGTTGCTCCCTCTTTGGTGAGAGAGGATGCTCTCCATTATTATGGTTATTGTTCATAACCTGAGATAACTGGGTATGAATTTCCATGAAGTTTTGAACTCCACCTTCCAAATCATTGGGGATGTCATTTGTTCAATCATTGCATTGGCCCTCATACGAGTTATTGGCCTAATTTCTCATAGTTCCCACAATCTACTTAAATAGAAAAGGTTAGATTAAAACATAAGTAATCAATTCAGGAATAACATATTCATTTAATAAATTTATACCAAAAACAAAACATATGGTATCCCTATGTAAATATTATTTTGTACATATTTGTACTTAGTCTCATGCTATTGGTTTTCCCTAGGGTTCACTAATCCAAATTCCCAAATTAACAAAACCTTTCCTCTTATACCAACTATTGAATCCAAACTTTTTCTTACATTACTATTACAAAATTTTAATGATAAAAAACCTAATATTATTACACATAGAGGATCAAAAGGTTTAGTGTCTAGGGAAAACTAGGACTATACATAGAAATTACAACATCAAGCACGCACATTTATTTAATTTCTTCTTCTCTGGAAGCTTATTAGCACTTGTCCTCTCATTTGTACATGTATACACCTGAGGATATACATAAAAAGGGGTGAGCTAGAAGCCCAGTATGGGGATATATAAAAATAATAGAGCATGGGGTGAGAATAATCATGACATATGCAAAAGATCATGAACATGATAGGAGAATAAATAAAAGACTTGAAATGTGGCAATGCATAAAAAATGAAACATCATGTCTTAGTGGTTAACTACCACACATACATGTGAACCAAGCCAGAATATTGTTCACACATCATTTCACATTTACTAATGATATTAATCACTTTACCCAATGCATTGTAGCGCTATATAATTTCAGGTGCACCCGTCACTTTGAAACATTCATATTGCGCTATATAATTCTCGGCACACCCGTCACCTCATAATATTATCATGTGTGCCACATATAACATATATCAATAATGAACATAAATAACCCTAGTTAAGGAATTTTTCTCATCTCATAACAATAAATTCATAATCTTTGGGTTTCCAACAGAAAAAGGGAACAACATACTTGATACAAGAACCATCAACCATGAATGAGAGGTAAAAGATGAGTTCTTAAAAGAAGAGTTCTTTTGGAAAACATGTGGATTGAAATAAAAATCAATAGAAAAAATTTATATCCCAGAAAATGAAATAAAATGATGAAAAAATGATATTTAATGAGTTTCTATATCAAAACGGAGTGAAAGAGGTAGAACCTGAAGGATGAATGTTGGGTTTGAGATTTTCCCCTTACCTTGTATCTGAATGCTTCCTTCTCTTTAATGTCCCGTATAATGACATTATATTCATTAATTAGATATACAGAACCATTTTCACATTAATATGGATCATTATGGTTTCATTAAGTTATTTTATGTGCCTTTGGATGAGTTATATAATTTTAAAACATTGTTCAAGAATGTTTGTTTTTATGGTTTTCTTGATTGGTTCACTTGTATTCTTAAATTGAAGTTTGGGTAGAACATGGGTAAACATAAAGAACTTATATTAAATTTTATTAATGAGATTAAATAAATTTTAATGACATTATAATGAATAATATTATATCCATGTGGAGTAATCATTAGATAATAATTAATTGACGACTGTTTGGATTAATTTGAGCGGTTTTTCGATCACAATGAACTTGTTTTAATTTATCACTTAGTAATATGGCCATAAGTTATTTACAAAAATATAAATATAACATAATAAATATAACATATTCTGGTGGAACCATAAAAATGATTTCAACACCATATCTGATTGTATAATTGGAAGAATAAAACGTGTCGTTCTTGAAGGTGATAAATTAACACCTCACGATCAATGTTCTTTTTAATAAAATAAAAGGAATATGGAAAGGGGGTTTTATGATATAATATCCCATTAGAATCATAAAATTTTATTAAATGTATAATAATGGAGTTAAAATACCATTTATTTAAAGATCGGTGGGGATATAATAAGATGAGTACTTTAAATTGAAAGGGAATTAAAGGAGAAGTGGGAGACAAATTACCTCTTGAATCCTCCTCTTGAGATCCTCCTTAAGATCCTAAGCTTGGTCTTTTTATGAGACCATAATCTCTTGGACGTGGGTTAGGGGATAGGGAAGATGTTTGGTAAGATTTTAGTGATGTCTTGGAGCTTTAGAAGTTTGAGTAAATGAGGGTGTGAATGGTGGTTTTTATAGTGGAGGAGAGTGGGGTTTCATTAATATAAAATTCATTAGTTTATTAATTTCTCCTATGAAAAGGAATAGTGAGTATTGAATGACTATGAATAGTAATTTTATCATGTGATCTCTAACTAAGTGGTCTTGCATCAGTAGAACATCACACATGACACTATAATTAGCTTATTTAGCTGATTTTTTGTAAATTACAGTATTTCACTATTCATCAAAAATTCAAGTATCTCAGAAAAATCCTAAAAATGTACCCAAACCATTATTAGATGTGTAGAATCCAAAAATGAATTCTATTTTTTAAAAATAATTTTCTAAATATTATTAATTTTATATTTAATTAAAATCATAATTTAATTAAAAAGACAGTTTTTAAAATTAAAACTGATTTTATAGTGCTTTCATAAATTACGTAGGGTCTTATAAAAATATCTAAATACATTAAAACATTGATTTGATAATTAATGAATACATTTTAAGAAATTAAATTTTCTTTTAAATTAATTACTTAATTATAATTATTTATTTATGACTTACAAAATACCAAAACGTTTACTATGGCTAAAATATCACTTTCTAAGCTGTCTAAATTTTATTTAATTATTCAAGGGTAATGTTTCTCTTATGTGGGATTATTTACTATTCATAAGGGTTATATTACTATTCATAAAGGTATGTTACTATTCCTAAGGGTACGTTACTATTCACTGAAAGTTATTTTCGTTTCATTAAACTCCAAAAATCGTCTTGAACACAACCGTGTTTGTTGGATTTTCAAAATTACAAAAACAAAAGAGGTAAAATTATGTTTAATGTTCACTTATCACTTAGTAGTTCATTATGTTGTGTTTTCATGTTATTTTATGACATAAATATAAGAAGGTAATTTCCATTGAAAAACTTTGGGTCGTTAAAAAACAACCCCAAGAAATCTCCACCATTGCACACCTTAATAATATGGAATACTCTCGTGTATTAAAGGGATATGTATCGAGACCATAGCATTATGATTACTTTTTATAGAATAATGAATATACATCCTTCAATTATTGTTACTTTATAAATGATTTTCTAAAGCATAAATAGTATGTGTCGTCAAAATTTGAATTCAATTCAGAAATCTAATTTGATGAATTGATTGATTTTGGAAATAAATAATAATTTATGAAATTATTTTTATTAAATTACTTTTATAAAATATAAATGATCTTATATGTGTTATGATGTCAAAAATAAATTTTATTATGGTTTGAAAACTACTTTTATCAAAACCAGTCAATTTTCAATAAATGTCATTTTTTATTTTAAAAGTTAAAATTCAAATATTTAAAAAATTATTTAGATAAAATGAATATTATTTTTGGAATCAAGATGTTTAATTTTTCATAATTTTCTGAGACAGTCCATTTTTTGGGTAAAAATTAAATACTGTTTAAATATTTAATGTGTGTTATGATATCATAATGATTCCATAGTGATGTAAAAAATATGATAAAAGGTATATTCAGTGTAATATATATTTTTCATTTAAGATAATGTAATATCAGGCTTATTTTGTTTAATTTATAAATACATAGAGAATACTCCAAGGCATGTACAATATTTTATGATTTTAAAATCCTTTCTTTGAAAGTGTGACTCACCTACACATAATCAAGGGATATATTTTAATATCTACAACCCTTATCCTTATAAAATAATGTATACCACTCCCCTTTTAAATAATACATGTGGAAAAACAATTGTATGGTGTTTGTTGAATATTTTAGTGTGTAGTGTCGAAAACAAAAATAATAAATAATTTTCCACCTTTCGTATATAAACCCACCCAAGCACCCATTTATCTTCACTTAAGCTCTTTAAAACTAGACGATCTTCTTCTACATAATCCATAGAGTCATACCATGGCACCCCAAGATCTCAAGAAGCCTCCCCCAAGCCTTTGGTATCACATATCCAAGTAAGGGATCTTTCACTCTCCTCTTTTATCATGAACTCCTTTTATGATATGTCTATTAATTTTAAATTTAATACATTGGGATATGTTTATAAATAATCCCCTTACAATACAGTGCATTTATAAAAAAATATATTTTCTTTTACATTCTCAATAATCCATCCATGATCCTTTATATACACCCATTACAATATCTAAACATCCTAAGGGATCTCCCTCTCTCCTTTTACATCAAGCACCACTTTTAGGTCATGGATTTTAATTTCCATTTTCTTGATTTGGGATATTTTCTTCCATAAATCCTTAATAAACATTTTATGTTTACATTATGGTATCTTTCATTTACTCCCAGTAAGCCCCTTATTATCCTTTAAACCCACCTATTACTATGCCGAAATTCTATAAGATGTTTCTCTCTTCTCATTTCCATTCATTAATTTTCTTTTATATTACACATATAAATTCCATTTCATATGCTGGTACATTATGTTACATGATCCCATTTTATTACATTCCATGTATAAATTATTATAGACCCTTTTCTTTCTCATCAACCGAATTTATGAATTTATATATGACGTTGTTGTGATGCCAAAATTGAACTAAAATTTTCCATGCCAAAATCCTCATGTAGTGAATACCATACCCATACCTCTATTATGGTAACTCACCTTTATGAACACATAAATATCAAATGGTGAATTACAGGAATACATTTTACATTCCTTGACCGTGGAATAAATGATTATGTTGAATGAATCCATGTGATATGATCTATCTGGAACACTTAAGCAAGAGATTGAAATGATTATGAAGGGTGAACCCTGATAGCGCTACAATGCATTGGGTAATGTTTAGTATCATGATACAACAAGATGGTATAAGGTTTTACCAGAATACTTTATATTAATTTTTTCTACCATGTTGGGGTATGGCTTTACCTAATTCTTTTAGGTTCATGATGAATTGTTTTAAGTTTTTTCCACATTTCTATGTTATAATAATCATGATATATCATGACATTATGTTTCTATTTCTTTTATTCTCCATTTATATTCCAATTTCCAAAACTATATATTATTTTCATGTTATGCCTTGTTTACTCCTTAATTGGGCGTTATAGCTCACCCTTTAGTTACGTATATCCTTAGGTTATCCCATGAAATTCTAAGTATGAAGGAATGTTATGGTCCTGTAAAAGAGGTTTTCAATAAAGATGTGTATATCATGTATTAAGTAGTTATGTAATTTTTTTAATCCCCAAGGACAGTAGATCTATCAATCATATGAGTTTTATTAATTGAATATTTTTTTAATAAATCATGTTTAAATATGAATTAAAGATAAAGGTTGTTATAGTTGGTATTATACGATTGGTTTAGTTATTATTGGGATTAATATTAGAAAACACTAGTGAATTCTATAGGGATAAGACTAAGTATAATAAAATAATCCCTAATTTTTTGTGAGTATAGTTTAAGTGTTTTATCAAAAAAAAATATCCCTATCTAGATATGAACAAGTAGAGGTGGATCTGGTATAGATGTATCGCGGGGTAAAACCCGAAAACACCGTTTTAAACTAGACTAAAACATGAATTGGTGAACAAAAAAGGGCCTTTTCACACTATTTGGTTGACACTCTTTGGGGATATTATTTGATAAATTCAGAATATTAGTACATCCCATTATTAAGGTAACAAAAAAATCCCATCATACTATATGTTAGGACGTAGATCACGGATAACATAGATCAAATCCATGAAATTCATATCTTAATGAGATAAATGTAATTTATAAGTTATGTCTTTAATATCATTATATTCCCATTTATGTGTTTAATAGTGTAAAATATTTACCCATAATTATTATTTTATTCTATCCAATGGCTGGTAATAGGTGGTATTTGGACAATAACCCATGTGAAGATCAATGTCTTGACTCCACTAATGAGATTCCCAATCCGATCAGAGTAGTAATTGAAAATATTATCATGATACTCTATCAATTAACACAAGTTTTTAAAAGAAACCTAGATCAAGAGTAGATTCCACCCCCCCCCCCCCCCCGAGAAATAACAAGTCACATTCGAGGGATATATGAGACAAAGGCCAACTACATTCAATGTATCATCAGATACCTCAATAATAGAATAATGTATCTACTCAATAGAGAATATATTCTACATCCTTTAATGATCTGAATAGGGAAGGGTTCTTCTGGATACTTATCATATAGAGGGTGAAGCTAATAAATGATGGAAATTGATCAAAAATACAAATCCTAAGTAAGAGATCGAGGTGATGGGATGAGAGAATTTCTGGAAAATGTTTTCCAATGAATATATTCCACGCACCCTCTATCTTAGAATGGGAAAATATATCCTTGAACTGAATAAAAATGATCATGAATATATTGGGGATATTGAGGCATACTTTACCAGACATGGATGATATAGTTCTAGTTTTTTCTTTACCCCCAAATGTATGGTTGATCACTTCTTTGGTTGGATAATACCTAGCCTACTGAAATCCCTAGTGATTTGCGACAATGATAGTTATGAGGAGATTGTATGATGTTCCCTCAAAGATGATATGGAGATCATTAAATCTAAGGGTATCTTGGGGATAATAAGTATAAATCTGAATTTAATTCTTAAAGTCTAATGGATAAATCCAATGGTGCTAAAACATTTCGGTACCATGCTTATCAAATGTGCGGAAAAAAGCACTATAAAAATTTCTAGAAGGGGACATCGAAATGTTTTAGGTGTGTGAAGGAAGGGTACCTAGATAGAGATTATCCCAATGAAATACCTTTCTACTATGACATAGGAAAGAAACAATCCATTTGATCCTCAATTCATTGATCATTTCTACAGCTGCATGAAAATATGGCACTTTTTCAACTAGTTCCCTAAGCTAATGGTCTTTAAAGGAAACCAACAACCTCTAAGGAAGCAAGGGTGATATTTTTCCATAACTACCTTTGAATTGAATCCTGAAAATTAAGTGGTGACAAGTACACTGGTTATTATTTCAAGAATAGTGAATTTACTCTTTCATTCTGGTTCTACACATACTTTAATATCCTGAAATATTAGTAGAACAATCCAAACAGCACCACAATACATGGAAGTAAAAATGTTAGTGAAAATGGAAACTGGGGAAATTATATCATCCCATATATATTACTCCTACCCTATCACAATTTGTGTTTTTAGCTTCCTGATGAACCTCATCATACTTCCCTTGGTGGAATTTTATACAATTCTTGGCATGGACTATCTTTCCCTTAATAGAACCAACATAAATTTCTATAACAGGGAAATCACTCTATATATGGTGAACCGAGCCCCAAATATATACACATGCAATTAGGAGGATGAATATTCTTTAGAACTATCATCCCAAGAATAGATATTACTTCCATATGAGCACACATATCTTTTTCAAATGATCGATTATAACAAAGGAACCATCCTAGAATACATTCCTATTAGGAGGGAATTCATTGATGTGTTTCTCAAGGACTTTTCTAGTCTTTATATTATAAGATATTTTGAATTATCAATTAATATTATACCTAGGGAATTTCAAATATCTAGGAATCTATGTAGAATGGTTTTTGTCGAGCTTGAGGAGAAAAAGAAACAAATATTGGAGAATTTGGATAAAAGGTCTATATTTCCAAGTACATCACCATGGGGTGCATTAGTAATATTAATTAATAATATGGATGGGTAAATGTACTTTTCATTGAATATTGTCAGATTAAAAAAAATCACGCTAAAAAATTATCATTTTCCAAGAATATATGACATGATTGATCAACTACATGGATCATAATACTTCTCAAAGGTGGATCTGCAGTCAGGATATTACCATGTAAGGGTGGAGAAGGAGGATATCCCCAAGACTACTTCTTATACAAGGTATGGACATTATTAATTAATTGTAATGCATTTCAGACTCATTAATTCTTCAACAATTTTTATGGACTTGATGAATAAAGTCTTTATAGATTTCCTTGACAAAAAGTTTTGGTACTCTCTATAAACAGCATTATAATATATTCACATACCAAGGAGGAGTGTGAGGAGCATCAGATCATTGTGCTAGAGACCTTGAAAAAGGATAAGCTCTATGAAATGTATAAAAAGTGTGATTTATATTTAAAGGAAGTCTCATTTTTGGATAATATCATCACATGTAATGGGAAATATGTGGATCCTTCCAAAACAAAAGCAATTGAGAAATAAACAAGGCTAACGTATGTGATGGATAACCATAGTTTCCTAGGGTTACACGGATATTATCACCAATTCGTGAGAAATTTATCACTATTGAAAAATCCCCGTACTAGGATAACATGGAATAGAGTCATGTTTTCATGGAATGATTAATGTGAAAAAATCATCATGGAGTTGAAGAAGAGGCTTTTCGCTGCCCCTATGCTCATGCTACCCACAAGTGGAGAGAATTTCAGAATATTTAGTGTAGCCTCAATGAAGGTCTTGGGATGTGTGTTGATGCAGAATAAAAAATTTATTTCATATGCCTCAAGGTAGTTGAACATTCATTAGCAAAACCATCCCACACATGATATGGAGTTGGCAGCTTTGATCTTTGTGTTGACAATTTGGTGGCAATATCTCTTTGAGGAGAAGTGTGAAATATATACGGATCACAATAGTCTCAAATATATATTAACATAGAAAGAGCGGAATATGCACCAATGACGATAGGTAGAGCTCATCAAGGATTATTATGGCTCAATCCATTACCAACATGGGAAATAGAACAAGGTGGAAGATGCTATAAGTAAAAAGGACTGAAAAATCATATCATTGATGAGAATTTAAAAGGATCCAATATTCTTAATATGATTATAATGGACATGGGAATCATAAATAAGGGATTATCATTAATCAATTCACAATTGATTGCTTAACTACCTATTTTGGAAAGGTTAAAGGATACTAAAAAGAGATGATGTGGGAATTTAGAGGAAAGTGGAAACTATCAGAAAAGGGAAATCCTCAAAGTTCAATGTTAATAATAAGGAATTGTGAGATTTTGTTCAATAATATATGTTCTATTAAGTATTTATTTAATGAATGAAATTTTGGATGATTCGCATCATTATAATTTATCCATTTACCAAGGAAATATGAATATTATCGAGATCTCTGGGAGCACTATTGTTTGGATAACATGAAGAAAGATATTTCTAAATATACATCAATGTTCCTGGTATGTTATAATGTTATAGATGAGAGGTTAATGTCTACGGGGATGATGCAACCATTACCCATACGATCATGGTAATCAGAAAACATCACGATGGGCTTTGTCATCAAACATCCAAAGACATTGAGAGGAAATAATTCTATATGGATTTTTGTGTATGGTCTTACAAAAATAGCACACTTCATTGAAATTTGAGATTATTTCCCATTCAATCAACAAGCATGGATATACATCAGAAACATGGTAAGTATTCATGGATTTCCTCTATAGATTGTGTCCAATCGAGATAAAAAATTCAACTCTATGTTCTGGAAGACTCTCTAATATGCTATGATCACTGAGTTGAACTTCATCATAGCCTATCACCCTTAAACTAATGGTCAATCTGAGCAGACTGTCGAAACACATGATTACATCTTGAAATCTCTCTAAATAAACTTAAAAGGTAGATATTACCAATATATTACCATGGTGGTGTTCTCTTAAAATAATAATTTCCATGCAAGCATCCTAATAGCCTCCAATAAACCCCGTTATGAGAAGATAATCAAAAAACTAGCATGTTTGGATAATGTTGGGGAATGAAAACTTCTATGTTAGGAAATGGTCAAAGAAATAGTGGAGAATGTTAAGACCACAATGTATCACATCAATGAGTCCCTGAGTGGACAAAAGATCTCTGATTACAATCATCAATGAGACATAGAGTTTGATGTGGGAGACATGGTATTCCACTGAATATCTCCATTGAAGAGAGTTTTGATGTTTGGGAAGAATGGAAATCTTAGTCTGAGGTACATTGGCCCATTTGAGATCCTGGATTGCATTAGAGAAATGATCTATTGACTAGGACTCCCACCAAACTTCCATCAAGTACATGATGTATTCCATGTATCACTATTAAAGAAGTACATATCTGACCCATTACATGTACTCAATTCAGAGGTGGTACCATTGGATAATGACCTCACATGTGAGGATAATCTAGTGAAGATGTTATATCATAGAGAATCATTTCTTGGAAATTAGATGATGCCCCTTGTCAAGGAGTTTTTTTAAAACCACATGTTTGAAGATGAAACACGGGAACTGAAGGAAGTGATGAAATAGAGTTACCCTCGACTATTTTAATGTGTGAAAATAAAATTTCTAGAGATAAATTTCTTTAGGGGTTATGGTTTTAATAAAGCAAACATTTATGACTAAAATTTTATTTCTTTTAATTAAATGTCTTATGGATATAGAAAATGCATGAATTAATTTTGTTTAATTATATGAAATTGTATTTAAATTATTGTTATGTATCATTGTCATTGATAATATATCCCTTTAATAGTGATCACTTGACTTTTATAAATAAAGGGTTTTAAAAATCCTTTTGGCACAGACAAAGGATGTGATGGCCTCAACCTGAAGGATCATACCCTGTGAATCCAATTTATCATAGCTTCTAAGGGAGATATCATTTTTGGGATTTTCCATAGAAATATACCAAGCTAATATCCAACAACTTAAGAATGAGTGAAACCTTTTACAGGATAAATTTCAATCTCATCAAGATCACAGCCTAAACCCTATTCACCGAACAGCCCCAAGAAATCCCCATGATCGTACACCTTACTCTTATGGAATATGCTGGTGTATTAATGGGGTATGTATCAAGACCCAATAATTATGATTACTTTTTTATATTATAATAAATATTATTCATTCAATTATTGTTAATTTGTAAATGGTTTTCTAATGAAAAAATAGTATTTTTGGTTAATATTTTAATTCAATTAAGAAATTTATTTTCATCAATTAATGGATTTTTTAATTAACTAATATTTTTCAAAAATATTATTAATATATTAATTTTATTAAATATAAATGATCATATAATATTAATGATGTCAAATATAATATTTTGTAAGGTTTTAAAACTGCTTTTTTTCAAGACCCATCAATTTTCAATAAATGTAAGTTTTAATTTTAAAAGTTAAAATTCAAATATTTAGAAAACAATTTTGATAAAATTAATATTTTATTTATAATTATTATTTTGAAATTATCCAACATTGGATTTTTCATTATTTTTTGAGTCAGTTAAATTTTCGGGTAAAAAAATAAATTCTATATAAATCTATAATGTGTTTTATGACACCCTAATGACTCAATAGTGATGTAATAAATTAATATAAAAGGTATATAGGGAAAATATATTTTTTATTTAAAATAATGTAATTTTATGTTTATTTTTTATATTTTATAAAGCCTTAGTGAATCCTCCATGACATATAAAATATTTTAAGATTTTGAAATTTTTTCCTTGAAAGTGTGAATCACATCCACATAATAAAGAGAAATATTTTAATATCACCATCACTAATACTTATAAAATAATCTAAACCACTCACATTTTCAAGAAACCATGGATTTTAGTGTGTAGAGTCCAAAGCAAAATAATAAATAATTTACCCACCTTTATTATATAACCCCACCCAGGAACCCATTTATATTCAATAAAGCTCCTTTAAGATCAACCAACATCTCCCCCCTATACCTTTGAGCCCTCCCAAGGTTCACCCACGCTCCCGAGATTCCTCCCCTAAACCTTTGAGAACACAGATCCATGTAAGGGATCTTCCACTCTCCCCTTTTATCAGGCACTCCTTTTTTGATATGTCTTTTAATTTCAGTTTTAAAATGTTGAGATTTATTCATACATACTCCCATTATAATAAATAATATTTATAAATATTTTATAACTTCTTTTACACTCTCATAATCCGTTTATGATCCTTTATATACACGTGTTACCATGCTGAAATTTTATAAGGGATCTCCCTCTCTCCTTTTTCTTCAACTACTTATTTTATGTCATGACATTTAATTTCAATTTTAATGATTTGAGATATCTTCTTCCATAACTCCATAATATCCATTTTATATATAAATGATTTGATCTTCCTTTCACTCCCATAAACCCCCCTATGATTCTTTAAACACAAATGTTACTATGTTGAAATTCCATAAGGGATTTCTCTCTTCTCATTTTCATTCAGGAATTTCATTTTATATTATAAATATAAATTCAATTTCCCATGTTGGTATATTATTTTCCATGATCCCCTTACTATAAAACCCATGTATAAATTATTAGAGACCCCTTTCACTCTCATTAACCCAATTTATGAATTTCCATATGATGTCGTTATGCTACCAAAATGTCACCACAATTTTTCCTTCCAAATTAATTGGGTACAGAATACCTTACACATTACTCAATCAATGGTATACACCATTATTCACACATACATATCAAATGGTTACTTACATTTATTAATTACACATTCCTTGATCATGGAATAAATGATTGTGGTGAATGAATCAATGTTACATGATCTATGTGGCACACTTAAGCACAAGATTTTACTTACTTTGAAGGGTGATCCTTGATAGTAATCCAATGCAACGGGTAATGTTTAGTAATATGATACATCATGTTGGGATATGGGTTTACCTGAATCCTTTATAGGAATTTTTTCTACCAGGTTGGGGTAGGGTTTATCTTATTTCATTGTATTAATGATATACAGTTTTAAGTTATTTCCACATTTCCATGTTATGATAATCCGGATATATCTTGTCTTTTTGCTCAGGTTTCTATTATATGCCATTGTTATGATTATTTTCTTACATGTATTGTATTCTTCTTCTTATTACTTTTTTACTCTCTTACTAGGCTTTATATCTCTCTCTTTTCTTATGTATGTCCTCTGGTTAAACAATGAAATTCTATGTATGAAGGAATGTTGTGGTCATGTAAAATACGTTTTCAATAAAGATGTATATTTCATGTTATAAGTTGTAATATAATGTTCCTAATACACAATGACACTGGAACTCTCAATATTATAAGTTTTATTAAGGAAATTCTATCTAATAAATCATGTTTAAATATGAAATAAAGTGTAGGGTTGTTATATCCATTGGATGAGTCATCGTCGTGAGTCACCGTGGGACGAGTCACCATCATGAGTCACCACTGGTGACCTAGCAGTGTGAGTGATCATTATAACTCATCGTTGTGACGTACCATTGTGAGTCTCCATTAGATGAGTAACTGTTAGGGACCTAACATAAGTGACTAATTGTACCTAACTACCTGATCCTAACCCACTGTTGCGAGTCACCGATACGACTCACCATTAGGATGAACTACTATTGGAAAAATTGCAATTTTGGTAAACTCTTGAAATGAGTCATCATTTCCTCACATAACACATCAAACTCCATATTTCTCAATGTAATGTACTAGGAGGTCTATTTTATTTAATTATATACATCTCAAATTATTTTTTCACCAAGAATCCGAAACTAGCCTAGAAGAATGAGGGGTCTGAACAACCCCCCTATGTTGTTAAAAATCTAGAGTGAATCATCAATATCCATGAACACCTCCTCTGACATCTTCTAACCCTACCGACCAAAATACATACCATGGAAGTAGAAAACACACACTTTTCGAACACACAAATCAATGAATTATATTTTCTATATAATGATATTATCTGCTCTGGGTGACACTAACTCACCCTCATGGATTTAATTGCATAACAATTAATGTGTCTCGATTTTGAATCTGGCCTTCCCCGTTTCACATTTCAAGACATTATTACACGTAATGGAATAAAAAAAATAACTCATCTCATAACAGACAAGGTTCAAAAATTATATTTCAATGAAAAATAGAACAAGGAAAAATGTAAAACTCTGAATACTAGGAACGCATATGCGCTTCTCATTCCGAATTACTCTGCATAGGCCAACATGCCTCCACAACAAACAAAAAAAGGAATGGTTTTTCCACTCCGCACCTTATACTGATAATCCTAGATCTGTACTGGCCTCTCCACATACATTACATCATCTTGGATATCCAACTCTCCCAATAAGATGACATGGTAGTCATCGTGAAGATAATGGAGAAGCGTAGAGAAGTGAAAGACATTGTGAATCCTTTTAAACTGCGGTGGAAATTCCCACTTTTATTCCACTTAACCAACTTGTCTCAACACCTCAAAGGTTCCAATGAACCTGGGATAAAAAATCTCCCTCTACCAAACCTCTGTTGCCCATGTCGAGGGGAAACAATCAAGAAAACATGGTCCCCAACCATGAACTCTAAGGGCCTCCTCTTGCAATTGTCATGTGACTTCTACTGGTCATGTGCTACTTTCATCCACTCATGAACAATACAAACCTTCTGTATCATGCTCTACACATCCTTGGGTCCATGAATAGCATTCTCCCCATTCTCTTTCTTGTGAAAATGTAAATGACATGGTCTTCTGTAAGAGGATTCAAATAGATTCATGTCAATGGAAGTGTTGTTACATTTATTTTTATGAAAGTAGTACCAAATACCTGGGTCATACCCAAGATCCACCAATATCCAAGACACATTATTGTAATATTTCCTCTAATATAGGGATATTTTTTCTATCTTTCCATATATATGAGGGTGGTAGGAAGTGGTGAGGCCTAATTGACTGCTGATATCATGCTACAATCCCCTCCGAAATCATGAGGAAAAGTGCATATCCAGATCGAAGACAACTTATCTTGGAACTCCATGTACCCTCACCACCTAATCCACATACCTTTGTGCTAAGTCATTCATTGTTACCGACTCCTTAATCATAAATAAGTTATTTGGATTCATCAATCGATCCACTAATACCCAGATAGCATTGTAGCCTCCCAAAGCCATATGTAATCTTGTGAATAAATCCCTCAAGATGGCATCCCATTTCCACTCAGGAACATATAGGTACATCAAAAAACCATTAGCAACACAATCCCCAAACATCACATTTTTGAACACTAAACACTTTTCCACAAACTCTGAGACTTCATGTTTCATCTCGGGCCACTAAAAATACATCCTCAAGCCACAATACATCTTAGAAACTCCGGGGTGTATTAATGAGGGTGATGTATGAAGCTCACAGAGGACTCCATCATGCATTCCCATTAGAACAAACAGTCTTACATTGATCATCATATGATTCAGACCATCCTCTGACCATCCCTCCAAAGCATCACCATGGTCAACATGATTTGACATCACCTCTGTCTCTTTGTATGCCCACTAAGACTCCTCCACCGACTATATCAAAGAAGACTGTAGTGTCATATGAAAAAAATAGCTGCTATCATCATCCATTCCTAAATCCAAGTGATAGGCCTCCAAATCATCCATCACCTTCCAAACATCCATAGATTCTCAAACTACCTCCTTCTACGACTTACTACTTAAGGTGTCACCCATGACATTTTCCTTTCCTGAGGTATAAGAGATCTCAAAATCATAGTCCAGAAAAATCGTTGTCCCCACCCACTATAGCATGATTCGGTCATGTTAGGAAAAGATATACCTCAAGCTCTTGTGATCTATGAAGACCACAAAGTGCACCCTAGTGAGGAAATGTCACCACAACTTCTATGTGAACCCAACCACCGATGGATCCAAATAATGGGTGGAATAGTTATGTTTGTGGGGACATAACTTCCTAGACCTATAAGATATCAGTCCCAATTTTTTCATCTATAATATATCCCATCCACAAATAGAAATCACCATAAAACACCTCAAATATCTCCCCTTTATCTTCAAACCAGAGCAGTAGATCATGGACCAAATTCCCATTCAAATATCCAAATGTTACCTAACACTACTCACTCCATACAAAATATTTTTCATTCTAGGTAAAAGCATACAATGGATCTATAAATTAAGAGAAATTAGGTACAAATATCTAGTAATAATATGCCCGATCGAAAAATCTATGATCCTCCACCACATTCGTGGGTGCATCCCAAGAAACAATTTCCTCGACCATTAATGGTTCCACTGCTAAACCCTAATATTACACCACATGTCCAAGTAAATTCAACTCCCATGTCTAAAACATACACTTATAAAACTTTCCATATACTTTGGGGTGTTTATCGAATTTTTGGACATTCTTGAGGTGCTCGGTATGCTTCTCCTCTGACCCTGAGTATATCAGGATGTCATCAATGAATACGACAGTGAACTGCTCAAGGAAATCCAAATATATGGAGTTCATAAGCACCATGAACATCATTGTTTCATTCGTAAAACTGAATTTCATGATAATGAAATTGATGTTCCCATACCTACATCTAAAATAAGTGTTTATAATATCACCCTTCTTCACCCTCAACTACTAATATCTAGAAAACAAATAGATCTTATAAAACCAACTTTATCCTCTATGTTGGTAAAAAAACATTTATCCTCGATAGGGGGTAATGGTTCTTGAACATTACATGATTCAAAATCTTGTATTCTATGCCCAACCATAAACCAACATCCACCTTCATTGAGAAGAATATTGGATCACTTAACAATGACACATTGGGATGGATAAATCCCTTCTTCATCAGATCATCGATCTAAATCCTCATCTCCTACAACTCATAAGGTGCCTTCTAATAATGATTCATCAAAATCATAAAATCACTGGGTTATAGGTCTATCCCAAACTCAATATCACATCGAGGGGGTTGAGTCACAACATCCTTGGAAAAAAACCAAGAACTCCCCAACAACACTAGGGACTTCAGTGTCCACTACTCCTCCTCACAGCACAGCCAACAATTAAATAAGAGGCTCCATAGGCTGAATTCACACTATATAGCCATGATCACTATTAAAAGCCACATGATGTCCATCCACGTATGAAAACACAACTCTTTTCTTTAATTATTCAATAACGACGTGTATGGAATAAAACTAGTAAATTCCAATAAGAAAATTTTATTGTTGAATCTATAGAATGCAAATATCCCCCACTGAATTGATATTGTCTGATCATCAATATACATCTCTAACACACATCAAAAAAGTCGGTCTGACCTCAAATTGGTGTACTCAACACCAGGGGTACGGGAATCCCCTCTATGTCTATTCCTAAAAAATGTGCTATATTGGGTTCTAAAAAGGAGTGAAAAGATCAAAAATAAAAAAAATCATATGAGAGGGTACTAAACAAGTTAGTCGTACCACTAACAATTTTTTCCCGTATTGGAATTGTTGCCTCTACTGCTCGTAACTGACCATACCCATCTCCTCTACACCTAGACTGATGAATTCCTCCACGACCATTCCCAGGTCAAGGTCCTAGAGGAAGACCCTGAGCTCAGCCTCCAACTTCTCTATCTACTCTAGGTGGAGTAGGACCCTATGGTCCCAACTACTTAAATAGCCTAGCTAGAAACTGCTTTTGAGGAATGAAACAAACCGTCCACCTCGACCATAATGATCTAAAAAAGCAATAGAACACTGAATTTGATGATTCATATGGGATCCACAATAAGAACTCCTCAGTCTCAGTTATACACGAAAGGCATAAGGACTAGATGGCCGAAACAGAAACTACTGAGGTTGGATCCCTACTAGTCTAAACCTCGATGGCCCTATAACCAGAAACATGGTACTGATAGCATTTCTCTTAGAAGAACCCTACTGGGTCCCCCTATAGTCATCCTCCTTATGAGTTCATCCACTCAATTACATCTTCTATCTTACAGAACTCCAAGTACGTCGGTAATGTGAATGGAGTATATGTGTACTAAAGAGAAGGAATAAGTGCCTCCTCTAGACAACTCACACGAGACTGATCATTTTGAAAAAGATTCATAGAAAAAAAATATAGATCATTGAACGTAATCCCCAAATATTGTACTGACATACTCCCATAGTAGAGGGAGAGTAACTCTTGACTCTTCTCAACCTTCATGGTTGAAGAAACAAATTTTGCTGGGAAATTATTCTAAAAATCAACCCCCCAAACGTCAGCCTCCTTCTTCTCCATGGGGTAAACTGTCCATCATTGACACATGGCTCCCCACATCTTTCTCAGTACCAAAGGAACTCCAAACACCATCGGAGCCCAGATAATTATGAAGGTTATCACAATATCTTTGATCCAACTCTCTGTCTCTAAGTCCAAAATGCATTCCTCAAACTTTACTAAAGTTTTCCTGTCGAAATATAGTAGTGTCTTCTACCACTGGTCATACCCCCCTCCATATTAACCCTCCTCTAATCAACCAAATCAGCTTTTTTTCTCACTACTGGAAATCTGACATTTCCCAACGCTTCTGTACCAACGGTTCATAAAAACCGTTGGTATAGGTTCCCTTTCCCAACGGTTTGGCCAAACCGTTGGGAAATCCCACTTTGATGCCACCTTTCCCAACGGTTTGGGCAAACCGTTGGGAAAGCCCACATTTTTGGGGACCTTTCCCAACGGTTTTGGCCAAACCGTTGGGAAAACCCACATTGTGGGGACCTTTCCCAACGGTTTTGGCCAAACCGTTGGGAAAGGTCCAATTTGTGGACATCTTTCCCAACGGTTTGGCCAAAACCGTTGGGAAAGGGTATACCTTTCCCAACGGTTTGCCAAAACCATTGGGAAAGGTCACCCATGAATCAACCTTCACCCAGAATCAAATCCAGGCTCAAAAATCTATTCCAACGGTTGTCAAAACCGTTGGTATAGGTCTATACCAACGGTTTTGACAACCGTTGGTATAGATCCTTTGATTTTTTATCATTTCTTCTTACCCAGAACATTATATAAATCAAAATTTAATATAATTATGAGAATACATATATATATTTATGTAATTATATACACAAAAGTCATGTTAGGTTAGTGGTTAAGTCGTTCAATAATAAACTAGGGGTGCTGGGATCAAATCCCAGCGAATGTTTTTTTTTGAAATACATATACCAACGGTTCCACAACCGTTGGTAAAGATTTTCATATTAATTATACCAACGGTTTGGGGAAAACCGTTGGTATAGACCTATCCCAACGGCTTACTTGGCCACGGTTCTCCAAACCGTTGGTATAAGATATACCAACGGTTTGGAGGCATATACCAACAGTTCCAAACCGTTGGTATATGTTAGTTTTCCAGTAGTGTCTTTTGCTACACATTCCAAATATGGAAGAAGATCGGGTGCCATAGATGAAAAAGGTAAACATGAATCTCTTAAGCCCATGTAGTATAGAATTTTATTTAAGATTTATTTAACTCTATTTATTTAATTTCCCAAAAACATCCAATGAAAACATGAAAAAAAGTTAATATGATGCAAGTATCATTCTGAGTGTCTCTACCCTAAAAACATTTTTTCATCTCTTGGTCTTTCGGTAGGCTTAGAGTCTATGCATCAAATCAGGGGGTCCAAAAATCCTATGTCCCAGATGGTTTTCTCTAACCTATGTCACACACCAAGATCACCTAACACTATTTCCCTACCGAAGCTTGAAATCCTCATTATTCCTAACTCCATCATATCACAAAACTATCAACTCTAATACCATTCTATCAGGATCACCTCCCTGTAATGATGCCCCTCTTGAGCTGGAACTAGAGATAGAGAGATAATTACCCCTCGAGTCCCACCTCCAACTGGACCTAGGGTGGAGACTAGAACCAAGGGTACAATGATCTCACAATATGGGAAGCATTAAACTTTTTATAGTAACCATGATAAGGAGATATGATATATCAACATCAAAACAACTCTAAGACTTATATATAAAATAAATACAAAACCATCCAACATTCATGTTATAAAAACTACCAAAAATTTAAATAAACTAGAAAGTAGGTACCAAAAGAAAAGATAAGCAACAACACAACAACTGTCCCAAATATTGAGCTAGTAATGCCAAGCACGGTCCATGATGTCCTCCTAGGAAATTGAAAGTAGTTTTATATACATAGGGTGAGAATACAAGTATACTCAGTTGGAAAGACCAATGTCTCTCATGAACTTGTGGGAGAATAATATTAATGCCTCTCTGAGAAGAGATAATAAATTAATAGCACCTATCAATTAATAGTAGCCATCCCAACCTCACCAAGAAATTCTCACCAAATAACGCAAGTCATATAATTGAATATAATAATAATATAAATGTTTGGGTACCCCACACCACATCCCACTAGTTAACTTCTCATAACCTAAAGGAAAAAATCCTAGAACTACCACACTCTTCCACACTCCATTTTGTGACAACCCACCCTTACACACCTGGGCCTCAAAACAAGACATGAAACCATAGAAAATGAAGCTCACCACATCACACCCACAGAAACCTAGTCCACAACCATACCTCATCCCACCCATAGACACTTGGGCCATATACTATACCACATCTCATCTCATAGTCACCTAGGAAAGCATGCCTCACTCGCACACACCTGGAAATCACAACTGCACCACAACCTACCCGAAGATACTTAGGCTACCAATGCCATGAAGATGGAGAAGAGAAGATCTAATAACCGTCCATCCATCCTCTGATCAGGATGTTGGGAAAAGACAACATCTCCTTTGAAAGTGGGGTTGTTCGACACATATTCATCCAAAAGGGTAGGGTGCATCTTGAAATCATAGGAAAGTAAAACAATATATATAAATATATATGAAACACTTATCCAAACCTATGTGGTTTTCTAAACAAATGACCATCCCACAAAACTGCCTTTGTTACTACCTCTAAATGATAAACAACAACACAATCCAAAAATGAATTCGTAACCCCAACCAACTCATTTAACCTATTATATTTATTTATTGAGAAATACATTTATTCATTCTATACATACATGGGAATCCATAAATCAACGTATTCCACAATCCACATAGTATATGTCACGAACCAACCCGGGTAGACCCTAAACCGGTCACCCAAGCTGGTCTGCGACATTGCCCGAGAGGTGTTCCCGATCCTCCCGGGCTGGTGACAAGCACCAGGGCATCAAAAGAGACCATGTGGGAATGATTTTTCCCAATAAAATAAATAAATAAAGCAGTGGAAGGAAAATAGAACAACACAAAGTAAACAAACAACAAGAAAAGAAAGAACGACCATCAACAACCAACTAACCTGACCATGACCAAAAATTCCTCGTGACCTAGACGGTCACCCTTTAAACCACCACCATGTCTCTCCCACGGTGAACAAGCTTGATTCAAACCTGCAATAGAAACTAAAAATAGGGAAACACTATAGGGATGAGTATTAAAACTCAGCAGGCGTTCCCAACAAACTATTTCCAATGCACTACCTCTAAATAAAGAGTTTAATAATTCCATGTTTGAAATAAATTATATAAAATATGGGTTTCCACACACGCACATTCATTTCTAAAACAACTATCAGTCCATTTCCATTTTTAATTTAGCATTTAGTTTAGTGTTTGAAAGGAGAAGGTGCATTACATTTTGAAAACATCATCATGAACAATTTAGAAATTCAAATTTCAGTTATTAGCCAAAAGAAAAACCCCACATAACCCAAGACAAACATTAAGGGCAATGATAAAAGTGGCACAGAGGGGTCCGCAACTGAACTATACCTCTCAGTCATCCGCCACATAAAAATAAACATTAAAAAACATGGGTCGAACCGAGGATATTGTGAACAATCCAGAACGTATTTTATAAGTGACTCATCCTGAAGGCATGCCTACTCTCGATGAATTCATAACGCCCTAATGCCCGATGTTTCCCTACATGGACTAACTGAGGGGCCCAATCCCCTAGTAGAGTTTCATCCATACAAGGGGCCACTAGCCAGGGCATAATCTAAACTAGTGTAGCAATCGTTCTCAAAGGATTCACTTACTATGCTAGGTTCCAATGTCAACACATATAATAAACAGAAAAAGGTGTGAGTCAAACATGTCAATCAAGTTTCACAAACATCACAAACAAATAATTTAGTCAACATACAATAAATATCAACTCTGAGTCACCCCAAAGAGAGTTTTCCAAAATAATTTATTTTAATAATGTGCCAAACGAGCCTTCTCCAATTTTAAAGGAAATCCTCATTTCTCAAGAGAACCAAGACGCTTGCTCAAGATTCAAAAGAAATCATTTATCAATAAACCAAAACTACATTTCAAATTTTGTGAATTATGATTAAAACCCAAATGGGCCTTATTTCACTACTGGGTGTCTCCTCATCAAGAAAATATTTCAAGTTTCGTGCATAAAATAAACAGCTCTTTTTACATCGAGTGATCATTTAAAAGTTTATCATCTAATAATATTTATTATTTATTAAAATTTATAAAATATCAAGAAATTTTAAAATTATAAATTTAATGGAACGTGTAGTGGGGGACCTACCCCAATTTTCAGCTCGAACACGACGATGTGACACGCCTCGCAAAGTCGTGCAAGCACGCACAAGCCGGTGATCGTAGTATCGCGGTTTTTCTCACTGAAATGCTGCAACAACTTCCCAAACAACTAAAAACACGTAAACATGGACTGAAAATGATCCAAATGAAAAACAACGCAAAATAACTAGATCGACATGTTTTGAAAATATCACATTAAAACACATATCATAGCACAACCAATCTCTATATTAGAATCCAATCACGGCCTTTAGACACACCAACAACTTTACAAACATTATACTCACCACATGATTAAAGAAATAAACCATTTGAATAATTTACAAAAAATCTTAAAATGGTGAAACAAAGGTTCACTTCAAAACATTCTCATTTTCACATGAGAACAAACTTCAAAATAAAGCACACAACATCATCACACCCAAACATGTCTCAAACCTAACAACCAACCCATAAATATTTTATGAAATAACACACCCATTTTCACACACACAAAACATCACTGCTTTCCATAAAAAAATTATGTTCCCAACACTTAAACATGTTCACCACCTTAAAAATATAATTCAAAGCCAATAAAAAATTGATTAAACACTTCTATAAAATATCCAAAACAAAAACAAATTGAAAAATACACCGTTTCTAATATAAAATACAATTCCATCACACACGAATGCCAAAAAAAATTTATATCACATTTCACACCTTCAAAACACTCATAAAACCCATTTCATTGAAATATTACATCACGACACACATAAAAACATAACAATTTCCATCACTAGGAGTTCGTTCTCAAACAATGAGCAGCCAAACAACTTCAAAACATCTAACGCACCACAAAATAAAAACAAAGAACACATTTATAGATTTAAAAAAACTTGAAAACATCAAGGCATATTGGTTAATTAATTTGCAGAGGCACGAATCAAGTAAATGAAATAATTAAAAACATGCAAGCACTATATGGACTAATTCGGAAGGAAAATGCGGATTCACCTACCTCAAACACATGCGAAAGTGATTAAACTTCAATAATGGTAGAACCACACCCTGAAGACTAATTGCACACTCTACTCAAAGACAAAAATAGTTTGAATTACAAAACAAGGTCTTGGCGTTTGGTTAATTTGAGAAAAACACCACAATGAAAGTAATATATCGAAAAAGGGCGTGTAGGCGAGAAGTGTGGACGGTGTGAAGCTGGGAGAGGGTGAGACTGAAGCCATGTGAGGCAAGGGTCCGGCGAGGGGGCTGCTGGCAGTGTTGGGAAGTAGACCGGAGGGAGGCGGGGTCCGACGGGTGAAGGCGGGTGCTGAGCGAGGCCGGGGTGGCTGGGCTGGTCCGCAGGCTAGAGCGGAAGAGATCCGATGGAGCGGAGGACTAAGGCAGGCCAGATGCCGGAAGATGGCCGGGATAGTGGTGTGGATGTCAGGTCGGCGGTGCGAAGGTAGGGTGGAGGTCAGCTAGGTGAGGTGGCGGTGGCCGCTAGGCAGGCGCAAGGAGGAGCCACATGGGCGGCTCATGCAGGTGGAGGCCAAAAACGGGGGGGATGGGGCACCGCACGGGTAGTCTAGGGTTAGTTTTTTTTCATTTTATTATAACAATAATTATAATAATACAACTAATAATAATAATAATACCAGAAAAGAATACTAATAAAAATTACAATAATTAAGATAATAATAATAATAATTAATAACAATAAAAATAATAAGTATAATAATAATAATTAAAATAATTCTGATAAAGATAATAATAATAAAATTTATAATAATAAAGATATTAATAATTAAAATAATAATATTAATATTAATATTAATAATAACACCCCATTAATAATAATGTTATTAATTACATAATAAAATTATTATTATTACAAATTATACATTCACCTCACTTTATTTGCATAAAAATATACTTATTTCAGTCATTAGACATTTGCGTGGGCAATCGGGATAACGACGCGTCTACAGCCCATGGTGTGGTGACCGTGCACGGTTTTATAACCCATTAAAAATATTAAACGATGAAAATTTTAATATGGGACCTAGAGAGGACCTTGGCGCGAGGACCCAGAGCCAAATAATACTGAAATAAAAAATTAATTAAAAAGTCGGCGTGTGACAATTCTCCCCACCACAGACCCTTTCGGCCCCCATAAAGTCACTCAGCCGAACGATGGACCAAAAAAGAATCCATGCCCAATTGAAACCGAAAGAAACCACAACACAAGAGAATGGGAGAACATGAGAGGGTTCTCCCCAAATCAAGAAATCAACTAGTGGATAAATCAAACACCCAAGCATACCACCCTGGAAAGGGGGCGACATGAGAACTCCCAATCAATCCGAACTATATTCTATAGCACGAGTGAAAAAACACCTCCATTGAAACATGGAACTCTTGACCCATACCAATAACCCCAAACACTATAGAAAACCCTCCAAGAAAAGCATAAACCAAATAGTGAATCTGATCACAACTAGAAACATCGATTCATCCACAGACACTTACATCTCCAAACAAACACAGCCAAACTGAGATTAACCCAAACCAGGGCTAAACACACTTTTTTGAGAAATGAAAGTTTCAGAAAACCATAATCTGACAAACAAAACTGTTGGATTACAACAGAACATGTCTATTATAACTCCACGATGAATCAATGATATTACAATGACGAAAAAACATTATCAGCAAAAAAATGAAGGATGAAAAGACTTTAAATGTTCCACTCCCAACACGGAACACAAAACCCAAACCAAGGATTCACACCCCTAGCAACTTCTGACTATGCACGAGATTCACCCCAAGACCTATGGTTGGGGCTCTGATGGTTGAAGCATCTCATGCCACACAATCAGGCACTAAAATTTCTCTGGTCACAGCGTCTTCTTCAGGCGACACTCCCTGCAGAATTTCTCTAAATGAATTTGACATCTACAAGGATGGCACGTCTTCAGAGGGATGCGACATGACGGCTTCACGTGCCCGAACTAGTCTCACGGGTGGCACACCACTGAGCTGTCCGATGAACTAAAACCCAGAACCACTACAGAGGACTCATTAGCAACCGATTCCTCTGGTACACCATGCTCGCCAAATGGGAACCTTTGCAAGAGAAAGGATACGCTGGATTCCTAACAATCTGCACTCCGAAGACCCACTCCGCTAAAAACGCCTCAACCACCAGTTTCTCAAAACAATGTCCCTTTAATCGGAGAACTTTCTCCATGATATTTGGACAAAGACCCTTGATAAAGAGAGAAGTCTTCATCAACTCCTATGAAACTACCTCTATGGAAGGAAGGAATCCATTTCCTTGAAATTGTCAACATACGCTTTCACCATCCATTGGCCTTGTTGAATACACATGAGCTCTTCCTTTTTATTCATTGTCACCCTTTCAGGTACGTACCATCGGACGAAGATGGATTTAAAGCATCCCACATCATCCCAACTTGTATTGAAGGTAGGGCGAAAAACTCTTATTCGTCCAAATCCGGACCCTTAAATGTTCCCAGGACAGCTAGAACTCTAACAGACTCAGGAGTTCCCAAAATTTTAAAAGTACACTTGAACTCTTCAAAACACATAACTACCCTTAACGGACACTGATCACAGTTATGTACCAACAATGTCAGAGAAGGACCAAAAATTGGGCATGACTTATCATAAACTCTATGGACCATTCTAGGCGGCATTTTCTGAACATCATATAAAACACATAACCAAAACCAATGTCAATTCGAAACAGTATCATTGAAAGTGTTTTCATCCAAAAACATCCAACTCAAAAACAAAATAAAAACCAACACAACACAAAAATCCATTTTTATTTTATATTTCAAAACTGCATTCTATGAAACCAATATTCCAAATACCAAACTCACTTTTCAAACCAATTTCAATTTTCAAATATCATTTTCCCTTTTCTAAAACCGCTTTAGAAAACAAGGTCATGCCTTTAATTCCAATTGCACACCTCCGAAATCCCATGAACCGTTGCATATGTCTTCATCTGATTTCATCCATACACACCAACACACACTTCCCATGCATTCCCTCAAATGTGTAAACGTTCATAAAGAGTACCTGAGGTTAAACCCAAACCATAACTCTACCAGTTCCAAGCAATCACTAGATTTTTAGGCCAAGAGCTTTCGGTTTTAAAAACAAATCTGCTTCAAAAATTTAAATCCATTTAAAATAAATCGTCCTCATTTCAAAAAAAAATCATTTTCAAAAGTGAAATTACACCAACCAAAACCAAGATGACACTTAACATTCATCAAATCACTCAAGAGAGTAACTAGTAGTCATGCTTAACCTAGCGACATGGTAGTGGGTCATGCCCCATGTAAGCGTCAACGACTTGGAAGAACTTAAACCATGTACGCGGACTCTACATGGGTCACTACTCCATGTAAAATCACAATGTACCATTGGTTTTCCTCTGTTGTCATCCCTAAATCCAAAACAAATCAGAACAAGACAAGAACACAATTCTAGGAATACCCCTGGCGACTCAAGGTTCAGAATGAGCGAGGGTTCAAGACGTCCTTCTTGTACCTACCTCTCGAGTCCTGACAGTCCTAATCTCCTTCTTCCAGACACCCCAAATAACAAGGACTTCACTCTAACACCATTTTGTGACGAACCAACCCAGGTCGAACCTAAACTGGTCACCCAATTCGGTCTGTGACATGGCCTTAGAGGCATTACCGATCCTCCTAGGCTGGCAACAAGTGATAGGGCATCAAAACAGAGTAAGAGGGAATGATTTTTCCTGATAAAAAAATAAATAAAGCATCGAAAATAAAATAGTACAATACAAGCTAAATAAACAACACAAAAAAGAAAGAACGACCAACAACAACCAACTAACCTGACCATAACCAAAACTCCTCGTGACCTTGACTGTCACTCTATAAACCACCACCAAGTCTCACCCATGGCGAACAAGCTCGAGTCAAACCTGCAACAGAAACAAAAAACAGAAAAACACTATATGCGTGAGTATTAAAACATAGTAGGTGTTCCCACCAAAATATTCCCAATGCACTACCTCTAAATATAGAATTTACTAACTCCAGGTTTGAACTAAATTATATAAAATATGGGTTTCCACACACACACATTCATTTCTAAAACAAGTATCAATCCATTTCCCTTTTTTATTTAGAAACAAGTTTAATGTTTGAAAGGAGAAGGTTCATTACATTTTGAAAACATCTTCAGGAACAATTTAGAAATCCAAATTTTAGTTATTTGTCAAAAGGAAAACCACACATAACCCAAAACACACACTAAGCCCAATGGGAAAAGTGGACCACAAGGCCCCGCAACTGAACTAGACCTCTCAATCATCTTCCACATACAAATACACAATAATGAAAACATAGGGGGAACCTAGGATCTCATGAAAAATCTAGAATTTACTATACATGCGACTCATCCTGAAGGCATGCCTACTCTCAATTAGGCGATGTAGGGAAACACCGGGCATTAGGGCATTATGACGTCATCGAGAGTAGGAAATTTAGAATGCATATTGAAAATTCCATAAGGAAATTTACTCAACAATTATTGGATTCAAATAAAAATTGATATTCTTCCTAATATTTATTGGAATAAATAATTCATATTATATATGTTGTTTATTCATCAAAAAACCAGAATGTATATTGAAAGGTGTAATGAAAAAATGCCAATAAGAATATTAACTTTCATCAGCACCAAAATAAGATAAAACATTAGTATAAATACAAAACCATATGACCTGTGGTTCTGAAGGAAATTTAGAATCCATATTGTAACATCCCAGATCCATATGCCACTCAACAGTGCCTCGAGCCCGGTTGTCTACATGGCCTCAAGCGCATCACCCCAAATTTTCGAGGCTTCCGACTAGTAGTGAGGTCCTTGTTATGTTAGTAGGGAGACTATTTCCTCATCACCAATGTGTGATAAAACTGATATATAATTACATATTAGAATCATAAGTAGTAAAACATGATGAGAACAAATGAATAGAAGGAGTAGACAACAATATCAAATGATGGAAAATATACAATGATGAGGATGTTTCATGTATCTAGGAAATAGAAAAATAGGTACATAAAAAGACAGTACAATACAAGTGAAAAAAATCCAAAAGACCACAAAGTACAAAATATTCTTATTATGATTGCATGTGTCATCTTGGTTCTATGATCTCATGCCCCTAAGAATCAATCAACAACCTATGTGAGGGAACGTTTCCATATCATTTCCTATGACTATATAATATGTTTGGTCCCCAAGGGAGGCTTAAATAGGGTGTGAGTTAATATCCATGTAGGTAACCATCCAAAGGTCCATACAATTTGTGTAGTACAATACAAACCATGTAGTTTAAGTAAGTAAATATGTAATAAGGAACCAAAAGTAATGTTCCCATGGCATGTAATCCGCTTATAGAAAGTGATACCAAATATCCACTTGAGACACCCTACAAAACAAATATCTATTTTTAACAAGGAAGCTACAAGAAGAAATAATAGACAACTTGGCCTTACTGTACTCCCATATGTATCCTTCCCACATAGTATTTCTCTTAAATAATACCATTCAAATTTTCCATGGTCGAGCCGCTCAACCATGCATGTCATAATTTCCAAAAAATTTCCATATAATGAAGTGATTCATATTCCAACATCCTTGTTGTAATAACCAAACACTCATACTATGAAGGTTTCGATCCAAGGTGTCAAAGATAGAGGTATCATTGTCGAGTCTGAGGAGGACCTCTATAGAAACTTGGTATAGGTACTGGTTGAATTCCTAGGAGGAAGTCATACCAAACACATCATATGTGAGTGGAAGCAAGCCATGTCCAAGATGTAGCAAGGTCCAAGGCATTCCATGGAATTAAGACCTAAGTTCCATACCCTCTACAAAGAATCTACTATCACATCAAGATCCTAGGATCATACTCCAAGGAATATCAACAACCACCATATCATACCATTTCATTCATCACGAATGAGTCTACCCACACATGTTATTAATTTCACTTAAAACATGTCACATGAGTATACACACCCATTTATCATTATTCACATTTAAACGTGTAACATGAGAATACCCAGTAACATACCACATTTTAAAAATAAACCACTAATGTAATTTAAAGATGGACAATGATTATTCCCATTCATTGAACAAATTCAATGTAATCCATTGAATCAAATTATGAATGTAATAATATGATAACACAAGTAATAAATGAATTACGTCTCTTAAGAATGTAATTCAATTCCATTTAATTATGATAGATCTTTATATATCCAGAAACACCCAAAAACACACCCCTTGGGTTATCATTAAAATTTAAAAACCAAGGAAAAGGAATGAAACACCACATGGGTGGAATTACTTTGGGGAAACACACACCAACACACCTCAAGGAAACTATGGAAACCCATAATTTGCTAAAAAATCAATTTTAATTAACAAACTAAATTCTAGGACCGTGTCGAATGTTGGAAATGAATCATAACAGCGGATAGATCTATATGTCACCTAAACATAAAAGAAACTTATAGACCACCTACTTCATCTTGTTAGTGAATTGATCTTCTAGTATAATGTCCAGATTAGACTAATATTAGGAGAAATGTGAAGAGTGGATAAAGAATGAGAAATTTGGGCATATGATCCAAAATACAACTAGTGTATTAAATAGGTAGAAGAATCTATAATGGATAAAAATGAATATAGATCTTAATAATGCAGACCCAATAAGGAAAACTGCACTTAAATCATAGATCATACTTCTAATCCACCTTATATCCTATTTTATCTTTTAAAGAGGGATCCCAATGATCTCAATTTATATATATAGAAAGGAATTAGACATATGTTTTAAAATAAAAAATTAATTTAATTAAAAACTTATTAAAACAATAATTTAAATTCGTTCACATGGTTTTGGGTGCACTATTTGGCCAAAAGTGTGCCTACCATGCATGGATTCCAATACACCAAGGGGTACCCACACCATTTACCTACACGGTTCTTTAAACATTTGAAAATACTCTGTCAAGATTTACAAAAAATCCTGACCTAGATGCACCATCCACCCTCTCACACATTATTTTCTTAAACAACGCAGTATATACATCCCTTATGTCTATCCTTGAATGTTCTAGTCAAATATTGTCGCATTTCCCACATTGTTTGAGATAACTATAGTGAGTATTAAATCATATCAAACATGGGTTTTAGGCACCAAAAAATATTTTTACACCATCATTAACCACGTGACCTTAAAGAGTACTTTGATTAGGGAATATTTAAGCATTAATATTGAAATGGAAGGGATCCATACCTCATATAAAAACACAGATTCGTACAATATTCCCCCCTTAAATCAATTTGACTCCAAATTTCCCTCATAATGGTGGTAATTATTATTACAAACCAAATATTGTCTCCACAAAAACCGGCACCAAACCTGGCTCATGACAAGTCCCGAAGGGCATTCCCAATCTCCACGAGCTGGAAAAAGATCTTGGGTATCATAAAATGAGAATTGGGAACTATTTACCTGTGCTTCTAAACATAAAACAACAAAAGAATCCAATAAAACGAATATGGATTTTTCAAACCAAAGAATCTTTTAAAAATATTAAGAACAGAATTACATAGTTTAAATAAACTCACCAATATTATAACAAATGTAAAAAATAAAAAATAAATAGCCCAAGAAACCTCATGGAAAGGGGAACCACCCTCAATCCATCTCTACAAGACTTCACCACCATGGACCTACTTGAAACCCTAACCACTGACACTAAAAACTGTACCCAACCAGTGACAACAAAAAAATAACCAGGTCTACTTACACCCAAGGCTGTAAGTAGGGTGTGATCAAATTCCCATTAGGATACCACCACTAAGAGATTTCATATGATAAACATTCTAAGATGAAAATATTTTATGTTTTTATAAACAGGAAATGCAAGTTACAATTTCTAAAAGATGCAACTTAAAAATTAAAACATTTTTCAAGTGGGATATCATTATGAATAGACACTTTAAAAATAATGTCAGCACTACTTAATTTTCCATCCAAACATACTGTATGATGACAGTAAACACAATGTAACTTATGAGAATAAGCAATAGGAAATAACCCCTAGGCACTCACTCGTTGTGGGTCTCAGGTACCTCGTATCTCAGTGAGAGTAACCACCATAATATTCATTCTCATTCATGAGCCACTATTATGGAACATACCCATAACCTAGTGGTCCCCAATCATCATCATAATAGTTTAGTTAGTGTTGGAAGCATCAAACTTTGTACCTAAAAATGAGGCCAAACCCCACAGAATCACTATCATACTAGTACACGTCCACCCACCTAGATACTTGGGTTTCCCTCTTGTGCTCAAACAAGTTCAACAAGACAAGAAATATAATTTTCTCCTAAAAAATCACATACACATCAAACATTTACCAAACAGCCAACATGTAAATCACAGAAGTCCCAAAATATATTTTATCATTCAAATTGATTTTGAAATCAAACTCACACCAAAATAGCCCACAACACATTTTTCACATCTTTCAAAATTCAACAAATCCTTTAAATTTTTTTTAAAATCTGTCCAAAGGTGATAAACATCCTATAACATCCCACTCACATGTTACATAATATGATTTTCATAAAAAAGTCCATTTTTCACATCACACTCACACAAAACAGCCCGAACACATGTTTCTCACCCACATCACAATTGCATAAATCACCTCGAAAAATTAAAAAAATACCAATACGTTTGATAAAAAAACTGACCACTTTATCATTTAAAAAATCATTTTAAGAACATACTACCACAAAAATAGTGTATAATCAACCATTTCACACTTTGTGTAACTCATTAAATCATTTACAATTTTCATAAAATCAGCCCAAGGGGTATAACTATGTTTTGCCCACAAAACCCAATTCGAAATCATATTTCAATGCCAAAATCACACCAATACCTATCCAAATAATAATTTTCATCCCTAGAAAGATTTATTTAACCACTCTATAGAATTATAAAATCACCTCAAACAAAACCACATAAGATTCACAAGAAAAACAAACATTTTCATAAAACGCATTCAAGTGGCATTACATGGTTTCACACATAAAATCCATTAAAAGACCCTATTTTAAACCAAAAGGCACACCATGACCCTAAAAAGCAGAATTGGAAACCCCACATGAATTATTACACGAATTTCAAATGTTATAAAACACACCCAAACAATACCCCAAGGGTTGCTCATGAAAAACACCCAATTTCAAACTAAAATGAAACTGTAAAATTAAATGCTTAACCAAATCCATCGTAAACAGTTTTCACACAAGACAGAGCTTATGAGGAACATGAAAAATAATTAATTCAAGTAATATAACTCATATATAAATAATCACACATGGAATCTCCTACCGAAAGTGTCAAAACCCTCAAATATTGGTGTGTAACATCAAATGAACCACCGCCGCACTTCAAGGAAGTGAAAAGAAACTTAAAACCAAAATATTTCACCCAAAATACTAGAAGTTAGACCCTGGGAACGAACCCTAACTTCCATAAATTTTAGAACTTAGTAAATGGTGAAAGAAACTCAAACGAAAAAGAAGAAATCAAAGGGATAAAAACTATCTTACAAAAATCCTGAAAGGGTCACCCTAAATCCACAAAAATATAAATCTCCAAGCAACAAAAACTAGTATGGAGGCTCTAAGGAGTAATAATAGGTCACATGGGGACTGGAATGGGGGGAAAGGAATTAAAATTGAAGGAGTTATGAAATAACCATTTTACCTCTTCAAATCTGGTCGATTTGAGAAAGATTAAGAAATATCACTGTATTCTACGGTTCAAAGGAGATCCAAAAATGCTAAACCGATAATGGGGTTGTTCCTACGGATATTGGCTTCGATAGGGAGGTTGAATACCTGAAAAACAATAACAATTGAATGATATATTGAAGAATAAAAAAACATTTAATGCAGAAAATGGGCTTACGGGAAGGCTCAATACCTTAAATAAAATCCAAAAAAACTATGATTATGGATTTCTAAAGTCTCCAAATTTACATGGTGGTATTAATGGGTCTGGGGAGGCCATTTATAAATTTTAATGGATGAAAAATGTTTAAAAATTAAGGATTTATAAATGACACAAAATTGGTTAATAAATTTAGAAATGGACTCATGGTTTGGCCCAAATTTTCAAAACCCACCATTTCCACCATAATTCTTTAGAAACCCCAAAAAAATAAACAATGGAAATTAAATGAAAAATTATTATAAAGAAGACATGGGTGTGAAAATTATTTTTTAGGGAAATATTTCAGCCACTAAGCATGTATTTCGGCGTACCACTCCCAAATATCATCATGGAAATAGTCGTGCTACCATATCACCCAAACTAGAGTAACTAGATGTCCCTGAAGATCCTTTATGATCCTTTAAATGATATAAATATTTTTCTCCTCAAAGTAAAAAAAAAATAGTAGATCGACCTCCTTAGGATGAAAAGTGTGAGACGAGTCCAAACAATAGCAGTGTAGGTGAGATATCTGGAAGACGTCATACATGACTCAGTGCCTCTAAAGTAACCTCAACTGATAGGCTACCAACTCAACTCCATTGAGAATAACATGACAGATCACGATGAAATGTTACTCTATCTTCTGTTCAATATGTATCATAGCCTCATTAAAATGCGTAGGAAGACCCAATACCCAACCTTGATCCCTAGAGTTCATCTGTAGTGATGAAAAAATGACTTCTATTGAGACTACATAATAGCCATAAACTTCTGAATCAAATGGACCTTCCAAAAGTCTTCTACAAGAGATATTCTCCCAGTAAACAATCATCATGAACCTATATCCAGCAGATGTGATATCGGCATGGCCTACCATACAAAACCTCATAGGGTTCTATTTTTTTCATCACCTAATGAACTTTTGTGTAGGAGATGTAGAATAGGAGAATATGATTCTCCTAAGATCATCCAAATCCTATGACACATGCTCAAAGAATGTCCTCTAGAACATGTATCATATGCTCTTACTTCTCGTTAGATTTATGGTGTAATGTTGTTCATATCATCATCTCTTTACCCAATTCCCTATGAAGACTCTGCTAGAAGAAAGATGTAAAGAGAGTGTCCCTATCCAAAATGATAACTTGAGGAACCCTGTTAAGTCATTATCTCTCACAAATATACAACCATCCATGATCATCAAACCTAGTGGTATCATTGATATGAAAAAATATTAGCCTTCATATTCCTATCAACAAAAACCCTCACAACATTATCACCTTAAGGCTACCTCAATAAAATGGTCACAAAATCCAACACGATGACATTCAATTTCCACTCCAGAATATGTATCTTCTATAAGATCTAGTCTAGTCACTAATGTTCCGACCCCACCTTCTAACAGGTGGAACACATTGTAACAAAACTAGTTACTTCTAGTTTTATACCTATCCACCATTAATGATAGAGAATGTCCCGATACATCTTGGTGACCCCAGGATGCACTGCCAAATCTGAATCATGAAACACCCTCATCAAATAATTTCATATGTCCTCTAGAACCCAAAAACATCCATGGATATACAGGATCTCAACCACACCCATTGTCCAACCGGGGGGTGGGCCCTCACCTACTACACATTCCCATAAGATTAGTCCATCTGTGTCTGATAACCACTTTATCCTCACTTTATCCGGTAGGGTAGAGGTCACATCTATGTTTTATATGTAATTTTTTTTCCTATCATTCATTCACTTCCATGTGCATCTTAGATAACAAAGAAATGAGCTACCACTCACTACTGGCCTACTGAACATCCTCTTTTTGATTCCACCATATCAGTGCATCAACCACTACATTTCCTTTACCCGACATGTAGGAAAGTTATATGTGAAAATTCTAGTTGTAATTCACCCTTGTTTTCTCCCTCAAATTCAGATCACACTATTTATTTATGTAATTGATTATTTTATGGTCCTGGAAAAACCACAATGCCCTCCCAGTAAGTAATGTATCCAATAGCTAAATTCATGAACAACTATAGATAACTCATGGTTATTCGTTGGGTAGTTCCTCTCGTGTGGTCTCAACATCCAAGACTTGAACGACATGACTATCTACCTCCATCAGCACTTTTCCAAGCCCGATATGTGATGAATCACAATACACCATGTAACTCCTTCCCTAATCTTCCAGTATTAGTAATGGTTCCAATGTCAACCTCTCTTCCAGCAACTGAAAGGATGTCTTGCATGTATGCAACCATTAAAACATCACACTCTTCTAAGAAAAACATGTCAACAACATTTCTAATAATGGGATTTCATCAATGAATTTCACGTAGCTACCATCTACTCACAATAAAATCCAAATTTAATAATTGTTTGTGGGATTCTCCAAGGTATATACATCTCTCACCTTATCTATGACCATTGATAATATTCTCCATGAGATTTTGTTACCTAGGAAGTGAATCTGATCCAATAAGAAATGTGACTTTGTGAGTGTAGAATATAACTAATGCTCTATTAGTGTATTGAAATTGATCTCATGATGGTTTTATTGGTCATAAAGATTGTGGGAATACACCAATATATCTTCCATGAAAACCACAAAAAAAAGAATCTATGTAACGATGGAACACTCGGTTCCTCAGAACCGTTAAAATTGTTGGTGAATTCATGAGACTGAATTACATAACCAGATACACATATAGACTATACCTACTATGAATGGTTTTATGATGTATTTATAAATTTATTACACATACATGGTGATATCAAGACCACAAATCAAATTCAATAACACCGAAGACACTTAAATCTGATCATAAAAACATCAATTGATGGTAAGAGATATCATTTTTAATCATGAGATCCTTCATTTACCGATAATCCTCAAATATTCTAAGGTTAACATCCACCTTTTTAACAAAAAACCATCAAATAGCATGGATAAGTATTGGGTTGAATAGAACCCTTCATGTCCAAATCCTCTAGGTTTTTCTTGATCTCTTAAAATTTCATCATAGTCATCCTATAAAGAAGAATGTATACCGGTGTAGCTACAGACCCTATAATGATTGATAAACCCACTTCTCTCTTTATAGGTATAATAGGAATGTAATCTGGGAACACATACATAAATTTATCAACCATTAGAGGAATTTTATCCTTACTCACTCCGTATTCATCTTGATACAAACAAGCAATGCGGACCATCATTTTTCCCATCTGACGATGTTATGGTCCATCTCATCTTGCATGGACTACCAATTCACCACTGTGAGAATAAACTACATCCCATTATGATGTGAAAGAACCCCACCCCACCCCCCATGATAGCAATAAATGTAAACTCAATAATCTAGTAGATAGTACATCCTAAGAATGACATAAAACCCTGTCATTTCATGGACATAAAGATCCGAGATGAAGTGACACCCACCAAAATCAAGGGGCACTCCCTGTACATGATAATATATTATTTCTCATTCCTAATGGTGTGTCTATATTAAAAATTCCCTCAAAATACAGTAAAACAAACCCATTGATTTTAACCACCAAACAGGATATAAAACAATGCAATGAACCTATATCAAAAAGATAATATGTAATTATAGTGGCTTCTAGGATCATAAATCTCACCATAGACATTCCAAAACCAAACTCCTCAGGGGTGTGATATACAGAATAGAACTTTCCTATACCACAACCCTATAATACAACCTCACTACCCCGAGTTTCCCCACTCTGATTCTTCAGTGTAACTGCTGTCTGGATACATCGAGCATGGGCACCACTTCCTTATTCGAATCGACTATTGCTACTCAATCGCCATAACTGATACAGAGATGAAGAACCTTCTCTCATACCCAGTGTGAAAGATGACCCACTACCACACATAGTTGGAGGGATGATCCAACAAAAATTATGCATGTGCCTAATCCTGCCCCAAGCAAGACACTTGATGGGGTTATGGTCACACAGATTCTTCATGTCACCCCACCAGCCACACTAATGACAGAACACATAGCTAATGTAACGCACCGAACCCAGTTACCCAGAGTCGGTGCATTATTACATAACATTGGAATGATCACAAGGAACCAAGTCCTGAAGAACCGATTAGTTTAGAAGTCTTGGAAAATAGATTACATACATGAATGTTATATTACACTTCATAACATACAAAACAACATAAATAATCTTTTATGAATTCCATTATTCCCTTGTCTTAACCCTGCATATCAATCATATTACACTTCATAGAATCATGGGAAATATAAATCATAGAAAGGGGTGAGCTCAAATGCTCAGTAAGGGTAAGAAATATAGCTGAAACTTTCAAAAATAAGCATAAACATTTAAAGCAATGTATAAAACTAAAACAAAAGTCTTTTAAACTTGATCTTCAGAAAAATATAGCAGAAATATAATGATATAATGCCATTTACTTATTCACATGGATATTATACTAATCTAATAATCACATGCAATATCACAAACCAATTTCATAATGATGTAATGCATGATGCCGAACTTTAATTTCTGTGTTGAGGCCTCGTGCCAAGACCTAAGGGATAACTGTAACTGGAACCCAACCCGGAGAGCCTATGTAACCGGACTCCATCCAAGAGTGACTCTAATAAACGGACACCAACCCGGAGTGCCTCTAATAACCAGACACCAACCCGGAGGGCTTACTTTTACCGGTCCCCAACCCGGAACATACTAGTCCAACACATTCATCTTAAGAAGAGGATGAACTATAACATAAACATTCGTATTAAAACTAACATACAAAATGTCAAAACATTAATCATAAACAAATAATGGAATAAAAATAACTCTTCAATAGTCAAAAATATCAAAAAACCTTAAATAAAAAATGGATGATTTGTATCAAAATAAATCAACATGAAACAAGTTTAAAATTTATGAAAGAATGTTGACATAGATGAAATCAATACTATTTGGGAGAAATATCTCTTTTTTTGAAATCATTTAAAAGTCGCATAATTATAGAGAAAACCTTTATTTTGAAAATATCTTTATAAGCTTGTGAAGGAATCTTTATAGGTATAATAACGGCGGAGAATAACCGCACCCGCCGTATAAGTAAAAAAAACATTCTTACCTTAATTTTATCAAAAATGTTAAAAAGTAACTTATTTCGAAAACATTGGAAAGGTTCCTTTAAAAACATATAAAGTCAAATAAGGGTATAAATGACTTTAACTCATTGTCTATTAAATAGTAAAAATGTTTTGAAAGACATTTTTAAGAAACATGGATGGGGATGATAAAGAAATCCCAGTATATTATTACGTATAAACAATCTCGGATAATGAAGAGATTGCGAAATAAACCCTTACCAAATAGGTAACTTACGAAACATACAACCCATGAAAGAGGTAGCATACAATGAATATGTAAATACACATAAATTAAAGTTCATTACACAAAGAATATAATTATGGGCAGTACATACACCACAAAAAAGTTAATGGTGGCAATATGGCATCAATCTCACGGGAATAAGGAGTGAGATGAAAACCCATTACCTTGCACTTTCCTTTAGTCGAGGGTACGTTTAACCACCTGTAAGAATATCGTAGTATGTTATTAAATTCTACCAGAACCATATTAGTATTTATGATATCATACCTGATTCATTTATGACTTTATATTACCCATTTAATAATAATTTGCATGTTAAGTTAACATTTTGGGTAATAATCACTTTCTTTATCGTACGTGTTTTAAGTTGTTACTCTTGGTTGTATCACTTAGTTCATTATTTAAATACTTCCAGAATATGTAACATGATAAATATATCATATATATTTAGAATATAAATATGTATTATATACATATATATGAAATGGAAAACATTATTTATGGAGACGGTAGTCCGTACGAACGCATAAACGTTGTTTCCGTTTTCATATAGTATTGAACGGAAGTAAATGAATAAGATATATGTAAGTACATAAATCCTTATATATATATATATATATATCCATTATCATTATTATGTCATATATTAAATACTTATTAGTAATATATATTTTTATAATCGTCGATGAATGGTGAACTTGGAAATGAATCTCATCGCGTCGTGGAGACGGTAATCCGTACGTACGCACGAGCAAAAATATCATTCTTTTGACAATAAAATGATATATAATTGGATGGTATATCATATATACAGAATAATTATCATGTTATATTTATTATTTACATGAATTACAAATCATTATTATACCCATCCAAATAATAATATATTGAATAACAATTACACCATGACGTGGAGACGATAAGCCGTACGTACGCACGTATGGTGACATGTCATTAAAAGGATGGATAGAATAATGAATATGGTTGTACCATATTTATAATAATATTACAGTATATAGGATATACTGGATTAAATATTTTAGAATCGTAATAACAAAGAAAGAAGAAGTGTAAGAAGAATCGAACTTGAAAAACGGTGGTGAAATCATTACCTCTTCTTCGGGTTCTTCCCTTTGATTTGATAAAAAGGGCTCCATAGGATGGCTTTATGACTAATGTAAGGCCTCTAGTATGAATTGAGGGAAGTTGAGAGAGTATTTGGGCAGGGGTTGGCCAAACCAAAAGTCTGTGAAGGTGTGAGTTAATTAGAAGGGGGAGTGCCCTTTTATAAGAGGGGTGAGGGGCATCTTTGGAAAAGCTAGAAATATTATTTTATAATAAATTCATATTCAGTTTCTAATGGCTCCAAAGTGTATTATTTAACTGTTAATATGGGGATAGGTCGAAAACCACTCAGCCAATATAATCTAGATAGGTTTGGGTCATTTTACTAACCTTCTCTTTAAGTATTAACTCTTAGTTAATTAGTTTCACTTTAACAATGTCTCTTTGTATTTTTATATTATATGGTTAATAAACTTACTATATACATACAAGATACCCCCAAGTGGTCCATTAATGATACAAATATCATGATATAAGTCTCTTGGACGAACCGTAGATTTTATGGAATTTATTATCAATTAATAATATAATAATTGTTTTAAAAATTCTTTTATATCAATTTTGAGACTATTCAATAGGTGGTTTTTGTAAAACTAATAACAGAATTATTACTTCTAAAAAAGTAAATTAAATCAATACTAATATGTCATATTATCCTATAAAATTATTTTAATTCATTAAAAGTCTCAAATTATATTTATTTTGGTATTTATAATATCAATTATTTTAATTTTTTACTATTATGGTAATTACTGCATCATCATTGTGTCATTAATAAATTAAATTATTTAATGTCTAAAAATTATAATTAAATTATCATTCTGTAGAAAATCTTTTTAGATTTCTAATGAATATTTATAGTCGAAAATCCAACATATATGACCATATTTAAAAATTGTTTTTCTAACAGATATATGCTTGTGTCATTTTTGTATTAATTTTAACTTAATTAAAACGCAGTGTCCCTATCACTTACAAGTGGCTCCATGGAGTCCCAAAATCGACCCAAAGATTCTCATGGTCAGATATGTATCAACCAATAAGGTTAGGACACGTTTTAGGGTAACTTTATAATATTATAATATTATTTTTTTAACCCTTATTTACCGGATTTACCCTTTAACCATGGTAAATAAAATATTTACCGAAATAATTATTCAAAATGTCAAAAAATAAAAGTTACCTATTTACAAAATTTGAACATCCTGATTCCAAATATGGAATCCATTTTTCCAAATTCAAAACACAGAAGTGGCAGAAATTAATTTAAAATTATTTCCCGCTGTCCAAACAAAAAGCGTGTTTTTAAGATATAATAACTATCAAAAGATTGATACTTGTTTATGTTCGGTTTGATTATGAAATTATGTCCAATAACCAAAATTGTATTAAATGGTAAAAATATATTCTAAATATATTTTAAAACCACTCAAATTAATAATTTATGACTATTAAGTATTTTGATTAAAAAGGTTGTTTTTAATTAAAATTTAGTAATTTTAACTATTCCTCAAAATATTAAAGTTATCCGAAAAGTACCAAAATTTCACCTTAGGATAAATTCGATACTCCGAAGCCAAAAATGAAGTCCATTTTGAGAGATAAAATTTCAAAAAGTAGGTATTACTATTCATAACGTCAAGTTTGATCGGGTGTGGTGTGTGTTAGAACTCGATGTTGCGTACAACACACGCTATTGCATTATTCAAAGAGAAACGTACCGTAGAAGCTTGGGGTGTTACATTGTAAATTTTTTTTATGTCCCCATTCTATTGAATAAATTTATTTTTTCAAATTGAATAAATAAAAGTTTAAAATATTTTATTTAAAAAGGGTTCACTATTAAAGTTGGTAAAAGTGCATTTTTGAAAAATACTTCTTTTATCTGAAAAAAAGGAATTTTTTCTTACATTATGTCTAAGAAACTAATAATATGGATTATAAAATTATAAGTATTATATACAGTTTAAAATTTAGTGAAAACTATTCATAACCTCCTTTGAACGGCTTGTTTGGTAAGTCACGGTGCGCTCTAACTCGGTGTTGTGTGTAGTGCAAGTTATTGAATTATTTTGAAAAAATAACACACTATGAAATCTTGGGGTGTTACATTCTCCCCTCCATCAATAAATTGCGTCCTCGCAATTTGAAATTGTTTTTCAAAAATAAAAGGTTGAAAATAGAAAATATCTTTGTGGGAAAACCCAAATTGGAAATTGGGTTACTAAAATTTAGTCTTAATATAAGGAAAAGTGAAATGAAAGGGTCACCACCAAATTATGATCTTGATTAGGAGAACATTGGTGGAAATTAGAGACATATAATTGGAGGAAAAACATAAATATTTATAGGTAGTGATTGAGTTCATCACTCACAAACAAGTGTAAAATTGAGGTCCTTATATTCAACAATATATGATGATTTGAAATACCATCTGTTCAACAAAACATAGGGTATTAGGATAAAAAAAATTTGGTTTTAAGATTCCTTAAATAAAGTACAAGAATTAATTTCTTCATAGAATATGAGAAGAAGAAAAATATATTCTTGACGAGTAGAGTTCCATCCTTTAACTAGTTTCTACCACAAACTCATCTTTCACTCTAAAAGATAATAGAACGTAAAAAAATTATATTTATACTATTCGTAAAGTGTTCCAAAAAACGAATTTATAATTCATCTTCCAGATCATTTAAAAAAACTAAATTATTTAATCCAGGACATCTCGTGGGCCAGTGGTTGGTGATACACAAATTTCGCCCTTCGGTTGCGGGTTTAAGTCTCGCAGCCTTGCCGGTCGTGACGGGTTTCCACCCAACCTCCGGGTTGTCCTTTCATGGAAATCCAAAAATAATCTATACTAGAACTATCCAAAATGCTTTAGTCCAAAAATGAAGATCCTTTTTTCTGCGTAATAACATATGAACACCTTCATCATGTTTTCTTTTAAAACACTAAAACATCCTGAATTACCATAAAACCTTATTGAATATATTCATGATCCCTTATTCCTTAAATAATAATGGATATACTCCTTCAATCCAAAAATGTTGTAAACCCCAACAATGACGGAATATACAAATCATTAATCAGTTTCAAGGTAGTCAAGAATATCCAATATAATTTATCCAAGTCAATCATATATTTTTCTAAAATCACTACCTCGGTATCAGAACTATATTATGGTTTATCATTCTCTCAACCATATATTTTCCAAAAATTTATCCTACTATTGAGTCATTTTTCATTGTTCCACACAATCTCAAGTCCTTAATGAAATAGTACTGCAGTACAATCCTTATATACTCCATAATTATTATAACAAGTACATTGTTGATACAACACTCAAATGACATAATCAAAATAAGAACTCTAATCATTCCTCTTCATCTGTGGTAGTATCATAACTTGATTATTATCCAATAGAATCATTTGCGGCATAGTCTAATGACTAGGAAATTGGTTCGTGTAGTGTCCAAACTCCTTGCAAATAAGGCATTGTACATTTGAAACCATTTTCTTACCCTTGCAGTCACGTACCTTGTGCCCTTTTCCTCCACACGTATAACAAACTCTCATTCCTTTTAGGAAAGTTCCAGGGTGTTTCTTCCCACAGTTATCACATATGGGGAAATTATTCTTTTCCCTCTTCCCTTTATCCATCTTTCTCTCTTCCATCTATTTCTTCTCTTGCTTCCCTTCAAAGCCATAGGGCTCAGTAAACTCTTTAGTTATCTTATCCACACATGATATTATTTCGTCATATGATGATAATATGTGGGAGACTATTTACCTTCTAAATGATGTCTTAATACCATGAAAGATACAATCCTTCATACTCTTTGGATCATACGTATTACTGGAGTTCACATTCCTTCTACTGGACGCCATTTCTGTACAATAGCATAAACTAGGTCTATTTATGAATTGCCATAAATAATTCCTAATGAAAATTGAACAGTTTATGGATATAATCCATAATCATGAAAAATGTTTTCTTTGAGTAAGTATATACTCATGATCCCTTCATAATGGTTTATAAATAAAATTAGAATTATCCTAAGCATATCCCCCGGGAGTGTCGTAACCAAGAGTGCAGCAAGGCCCGTTGTCGTGCACCAGTTCCCGTTCGAGTCTATCTCAAAGTGGTGTTTTCGGGTTTTACCCCTAGGTACATCTGTGCCAGAGCCACCTCTACCTTCTCGTTTCCAGAAAGGGATGTATTGCTCAGAAAACTCGCAAAATATCTACAATAATAAAATTTTAGGAAGTTCTTCAATACCAATCCTCAATGTCTATCTTAGGGCTATGTGCTCTAATCAGAGTTTATCTAAATCTAGTTTCCTAGGTTTGTACTAAACTTTCTCTGATACCAACTGTAACGCCCCAACCCCAGTTACCCAGATTCGGTGCATTATTACATAACATTGGCATGATCACAAGGAACCATGTCCTGAAGAACCGATCAGTTTAGCAGTCTTGGAAAATAGATTACATACATGAATGTTACATTACACTTCATAACATAAAAAAAACATAAATAATCTTTTAAGAATGCCATTATTCCCTTGTCTTAACCCTGCATATCAATCATATTACACTTCTTGGAATCCTGGGAAAAATCAAACATAGAAAGGGGTGAGCTCAAATGCTCAGTAAGGGTATGAAATACAGCGGAAACATTCAAAAATAAGCATAAACATTTAAGGAAATGTATAAAACTAATACAAAAGTCTTTTAAACATGATCTTCAGTATAATATAGCAGAAATAAAATGAAATAATTCCATTTACTTATTCAAACGGATATTATACTAATAAAATAATCACATGCAATATAACTAACCACTTTCATAATGATGGAATGCATGATGTCGAACTTTAATTTATGTGTCGAGGCCTCGTGCCAAGACCTAAGGGATAACTGTAACCGGAACCCAACCCGGAGAGCCTCTATAACCGGACTCCATCCCTGAGTGCCTCTAATAACCGGACACCAACCCGGAGTGCCTCTAATAACCGGACACCAACCCGGAGTGTCTCTAATAACCGGACACCAACCCGGAGGTCTTACTTTTACCGGTTCCCAACCCGGAACATACTAGTCCAACACATTCATCTTAAGAAGAGGATGAACTATAACATAAACATTTGTATTAAAACAAACATACAAAATGTAAAAACATTAATCATAAACCATTAATGGAAAAAAAATAACTCATCCATAGTCAAAAATATCACAAAACCTTAAATACAATATGGATGATTTGTATCATAATATATCAACTTGAAACAAGTTTAAAATTTATGAAAGAATGTTGACATAGATGAAATCAATACTATTTGGGAAAATATCTCTTTTTTTGAAATCATTTAAAAGTCACATAATTATAGAGAAAACCTTTATTTTGAAAATATTTTTATAAGCTTGTGAAGGAAGCTTCAGAGGTGTAATAATGGCGGATAATAACCGCACCCGCCGTATAATTTAAAAAAACATTCTTACCTTAATTTTGTCAAAAAGGTTAAAAAGTAACTTGTTTCGAAAACGTTAGAAAGATTCCTTTAAAAACATATAAAGTCAAATAAGGGTATAAATGACTTTAACTCATTGTCTATTAAATATTAAAAATGTTTTGAAAGACATTTTTAAGAAACATGGATGTGGATGATAAAGAAATCCTAGTATATTATTACGTATAAACAATCTCGGATAATGAAGAGATTGCGAAATAAACCCTTACCAATTTGGTAACTTACGAAACATACAACCCATGAAAGAGGTATCATACAATTAATATGTAAATACACATAAATTAAATTGTATTACACAAATAATATAATTATGGGCAGTACATACACCACACAAAAGGTAATGGTGGCAAAATGGCATGAATCTCACGGGAATAAGGAGTGAGATGAAAACCCCTTACCTTGCACTTTCTTTTAGTCGAGGGTACGTTTAACCTCCTGTACAAAGCTCGTAGTATGTTATTAAATTATACCGGAATGATATTAATATTTATGATATCATACCTGATTCATTTATGAATTTATATTACCCATTTAATAATAATTTCCATGTTAAGTTAACATTTTGGGTAACAATCACTTTCTTTATCGTACGTGTTTTAACTTGTCACTCTTGGTTGTATAACTTAGTTCATGATTTAAAAAATTCCAAATTATAAAACATGATAAATATATCATATATATTTAGAATATAAATATGTATTATAGTCATATATATGAAATGGAAAACATCGTTTATGGAGACGGTAGTCCATACGTACGCATAAACGTTGTTTCTGTTTTCATATAGTATTGAACGGAAGTAAATGAATAAGATGTATGTAAGTAAATAAATCCTTATATATATATATATATATATATATCTCCAGTATCATTATTATGTCATATATTACATACTTATTAGTAATATATATTTTTATAATCATCGATGAATGGTGAACTCAGAAATGAATCTCATCGCATCGTGAGGACGGTAATCTGTACGTACGCATGAGAAAAAATATCATTCTTTTGACATTAAAATGATATATAATTGGATGTTATATCATATATACAGAATAATTATCATGTTATATTTATTATTTACATGAATTACAAATCATTATTATACCCATGCAAATAATAATATATTGAAAAACAATTACACCACGACGTGGAGATGATAAGCCGTACGTACGCACGTATGGTGACATGTCATTAAAAGGATGGATAGAATACTGAATATGGTTGTACCATATTTATAATAATATTATAGTTTATAGGATATACTGGATTCATTATTTTATAATGGTAATAACAAAGAAAGAAGAAGTGTAAGAATAAACGAACTTGAAAAAGGGTGGTGAAATCATTACCACTTCTTCTAGTTCTTCCCTTTGATTTGATCAAAAGGGCTCCATATGATGGCTTTATGACTAAATGAAGGCCTCTAGGATGAATTAAGGGAAGTTGAGAGAGTATTTTGGCAGGGGTTGTCCGAACCAAATGGCTTTGAAGGTGTGAGTTAATGAGAAGGGGGAGTGCCCTTTTATAAGAGGGGTGATGGGCATCTTTGGAAAAGCTAGAAATATTATTTTATAATAAATTTATATTCGGTTTCTATTGGCTCCAAAGTGGATTATTTAAATTTTAAGGTGGGGATAGGTCGAAAACAACTCAACCCGTAGAATTTAGACAGGTGTGGGTCATTTTAATAACCTTATCTTTAAGTATTAACTCTTAGTTAATTAGTTTCACTTTTACAATGTCTCTTTGTATTTTTATATTATATGGTTAATAAACTTAATATATACATCCAAGAGACCCAAAAGTGGTCCATTAAGGATACACCTATCATGATATAAGTCTCCTGGACGATCCTTAGATTTTTAGGAATTTAATATCAATTAATAATATAATATTTATTTTAAAATCTCTTTTATGTCAATTTTGTGACTATTTAATAGTTGATTTTTTTCAAAATCATAACAGAATTATTGCTTAGAAGAAAGTAAATTAACTCAATCCTAATATGTCATATTATACTATAAATTTAGTTTAACTCTTTAAAAGTCTCAAATTATATTTATTTTGGTATTTATAATATCAATTGTTTTATTTTTTCACTATTATGGTAATACTGCATCATCATTGTGTCATAAATTAATTAATTTATTTAATGTCTAAAAATTATAAATAAAATATCATTATGTAGGAAATATTTTTATCTTTATAATGAATATTTATAGTCAAATATCCAAAATATATAACCCTATTTAAAAAAAATTCTACATGGTATATGCTTGTGTCATTTTTGTATTCATTTTAACATAATTAAAACAAAGTGTCCCTATCCCTTACAAGTGGCTCCATGGGGTCCCAAAATCGACCCAAAGATGCCCATGGTCGGACATGTATCAAAAAATAAGGCTAGGACACGTTTTAGGATAATTTAGTATTATTATAATATTATTTTTTTAACCCTTATTTACCAGATTTACCCTTTAACCATGGTAAATAAAATATTTACCGAAATAATTATTCAAAATGTCTAAAACTAAAGTTACCTATTTACACAATTTGAACATCCTGATTCCAAATATGGAATCTATTTTTCCAAATTCAAAACACATAAGTGGCAGAAATTAATTTAAAATTATTTCCCGCTTTCCAAACAAAAAGCGTGTTTTTAAGATATAATAACTATCAAAAGATTGATACTTGGTTATGGTCAGTTTCATTGTAAAATTATGTCCAATGACCAACATTGTATTAAATGGTAAAAATATATTCTAAATATACTTTAAAACCACTCAAATTCATAATTTATCACTATTAATTATTTTGATTAAAAAAGTTGTTTTTAATTAAAATTTAGTAATTTTCACTATTCATCAAAATATTAAAGTTATCCGAAAAGTACCAAAATTTCACCTTAGGCTAAATTCGATACTCTGAATCCAAAAATTAAGTACATTTTGAGAGATAAAATTTCAAAAAGTAGGTATTACTATTCATAACGTCTAGTTTGATCGGTTGTGGTGTGTGTTAGAACTCGATGTTGCGTACAACACACGTTATTGCATTATTCAAAGAGAAATGTACCGTAGAAACTTGGGGTGTTACATTGTAAATTTTTTTTATGTCCCCATTCTAATGAATAAATTTATTTAGTCAAATTGAATATATAAAAGTTTAAAATATTTGATTTAAAAAGGGTTCACTATTAAAGTTGGTAAAAGTGCATTTTTGAAAAATACTTCTTTTATCTGAAAAAAAAAGGAATTTGTTCTTACATTATGTATAAGAAACTCATAATATGGATTCTAAAATTATAAGGATTATATAAAGTTTAAAATTTAGTTAAAATATTCATAACCTCCTTTGAATGGCTTGTTTGGTAAGTCCTGGTGTGCTTTAACTCGGCGTTACGTGTAGTGCAAGTTATTGAATTATTTTGAAAAAATAACACACTATGAAATCTTGGGGTGTTACATTCTCTCCTCCTTCAATAAATTGCGTCCTCGCAATTTGAAATTATTTTTCGAAAATAAAAGGTTGAAAATAGAAATTATCTTTGTGGGGAAACACACATTGGAAATTGGGTTACTAAAATTTAGTCTTAATATGAGGAAAAGAGAAATGAAAGTGTCACCGCCAAATTATGATCTCAATTAAGAGAACATTGGTGGAAATTAGAGACATATAATTGGAGGAATAACATAAATATTTATAGGTAGTGATTGAGTTCATCAATCACAAACAAGTGTAAAATTGAGGTCCTTATATTCATCAATCTACAATGATTTGAAATACCACCGGTTCAACAAAACATAGGGTATTAGGATAACACATTTTTGGTTTTAGGATTCCTTAAATAAAGTATAATAATTAATTTCTTCATAGAATAAGATAACATGAAAAATATATTCTTGACATGTAGAGTTCCATCCTTTAACTAATTTCTACCACAAACTCATCTTTCACTCTAAAAGATAATAGAACGTAAAAAAATTATATTTATACTATTCGTATAGGGTTCCAAAAAAACAAATTTATAATTCATCTACCAGATCATTTAAAAAAACTACATTATTTAATCCAGGACATCTCGTGGGCCAGTGGTAGGTGATACACCCTTGTCGCCCTTCGGTTGCGGGTTCAAGTCTCGCGGCCTTTCCGGTCGCGACAGGTTGCCGCCCAACCTCTAGGTTGTCCTTTTATGGAAATCCAAAAATAATCCAAACTAGAACAATCCAAAATGCTTTAGTCCAAAAATGAAGATCCTTTTTTCTGCGTAATAACATGTGAACACCTTCATCATGTTTTCTTTTAAAACACTGCAACATCCTGAATTACCATAAAACCTTATTGATTTCAATCATGATCCCTTATTCCTTAAATAATAATTGATATACTCCTTCAATCCAAAAATGTTGTAAACCCCAACAATGATTGAATATAAAAATCATTAATCAGTTTCATGGTAGTCAAGAATATCCAATATAATCTATCCAAATCAATCATTTATTCTTCTAAAATCACTACCTCGGTATTAGAACTATATTATGGTTTATCATTCTCTCAACCATATATTTTCCAAAAATTTATCCTAATATAGAGTCATTTTTCTTTTTTCCACAAAATCTCAAGTCCTTAATGAAATAGTACTGTAGTACAATCCTTATATACTCCATAATTATTATAACAAGTACATTGTTGATGCAACACTCAAATGTCATAATCAAAATAAGAACTCTAATCATTCCTCTTCATATTTGGTCGTATCATAACTTGATTATTATCCAATAGCATCATTTGTGGCATAGTATGATGACTGGGACATAGGTTCGCGTAGTGTCCAAACTCCTTGAAAATGAAGCATTGTACATTTGAAACCATTTTCTTACCCTTTCAGTCACGTACCTTGTGCCATTTTCTTCCACACTTATAACAAACTCACATTCCTTTCAGGAAAGTTCCAGGGTGTTTCTTCCCACAGTTATCACATATGGGGAAATTATTCTTTTCCCTCTTCCCTTTATCCATTTTTCCCTCTTCCATCCTTTTCTTCTCTTGCTTCCCTTCAAAGCCATAAGACTTAGTAAACTCTTTAGTTATCATATCCACACATGATACTATTTCTTCATATTATGATAATATGTGGGAGAATATTTCCCGTCTAAATAATGTCTTAATACCATCAAAGACATGATACTTCATACTCTCTGGATCATACATATTACTGGAGTTCACATTCCTTCTATTGTGCGCCATTTCTATACAATAGCATAAACTAGGTCTGTTTATGAATTGCAATAAATAATTCCTAATGAAAATTGAACAGTTTATGGATATAATCCATAATCATAAAAAATGTTTTCTTTGAGTAATTATATACTCATGATCCCTTCATAATGGATTGTAAATAAAATGAGAATTATCCTAAGCATATCCCCCGGGAGTGTTGTAACCAAGAGTGCAGAAAGGCCCGTTGTCGTGCACCAGTTCTCGTTCAAGTCTAGCTCAAAGAGGTGTTTTCGGGTCTTACCCCTAGGTAAATCTATGCCAGAGCCACCTCTACATACTCGTATCCAGACAGGGATGTATTTCTCATCAAATTCACAAAATCTCTACAATACCAAAATTCTAGGAAGTTCTTATATACTAATCCTCAATATCTATCTTAGGGCTATGTGCTCTAATCAGTGTGTATCTAAATCTAGTTTCCAAGGTTTGTACTAAACTTCCTATGATACCAAATGTAATGCCCCGACCCCCGTTACCCAGAGTCGGTGCATTATTACATAACATTGGCATGATCACAAGGAACCAAGTCCCGAAGAATCGATCAGTTTAGCAGTCTTGGAAAATAGATTACATACATGAATGTTACATTACACTTCATAACATACCAAACAACGTAAATAATCCTTTATGAATGCCATTATTCCCTTGTCTTAACCCTGCATGTCAATCATATTACACTTCTTGTAATCCTAGGAAAAATAAAATATAGAAAGGGGTGAGCTCAAATGCTCAGTAAGGGTAATCAATACAGCGGAAACATTCAAAAATAAGCATAAACATTTAAGGAAATGTATAAATCTAAAACAAAAGTATTTTAAACTTGATCTTCAGCATAATATAGCTGAAATAAAATGAAATAATGACATTTACTTATTCACATGGATATTATACTAATCTAATAATCACATTCAATATCACTAACCACTTTCATAATGATGGAATGCATGATGCCGAAATTTAATTTCTGTGTCGAGGCCTCGTGCCAAGACCTAAGGGATAACTGTAACCAGACCCCAACCCGAAGAGCCTCTTTAACCGGACTCCATCCCGGAGTGCCTCTAGTAACCGGACACCAACCTGGAGTGCCTCTAATAACCGGACACCAACCCGGAGTGTCTCTGATAACAGGAAACAAACCCGGAGGGCTTACTTTTACCGGTCCCCAACCCGAAACATACTAGTCCAACACATTCATCTTAAGAATATGATGAACTATAACATAAACATTCGTATTAAAACTAACATACAAAATGTCAAAACATTAATCATGAACCATTAATGGCATAAAAATAACTCATCCATAGCCAAAAATATCACAAAACCTTAAATACAATATGGATGATTTGTATCACAATAAATCAACTTGAAACAAGTTTAAAATTTATGAAAGAATGTTGACATAGATGAAATCAATACTATTTGGGAGAAATATCTCTTTTTTTGAAATCATTTAAAAGTCGCATAATTATAGAGAAAACCTTTATTTTGAAAATATCTTTATAAGCTTTTGAAGGAAGCTTCAGAGGTGTAATAACGGAAGAGAATAACTGCACCTTCTATATAAGTTAAAAAAACATTCTTACCCTAATTTTTTCAAAAAGGTTAAAAAGAAACGTGTTTCCAAAACATTGGAAAAATTCCTTTAAAAATATATAAGTAAAATAAGGGTATAAATGACTTTAACCCATTGTCTATTAAATAGTAAAAATGTTTTTGGAGACATTTTTAAGAAACAAGGATGTTGATGATAAAGAAATCCTTGTATATTATTACGTATAAACAATCTCGGATACTGAAGAGATTATGAAATAAACCCTTACCAATTTGGTAACTTACGAAACATACAACCCATGAAAGAGGTATCATACAATGAATATGTAAATACACAAAAATTGAAGTGTATTACACAAAGAATATAATTATGGGAAGTACATACACCACAAAAAAGGTAATGGTGGCAATATGGCATGAATCTCACGGGAATAAGGAGTGAGATGAAAACCCCTTACCTTGCACTTTCCTTTTGTCGAGGGTACGATTAACCTCCTGTACGAAGATCGTAGTATGTTATTAAATTATACCAGAACCATATTAATATTTATGTTATCATACCTGATTCATTTATGACTTTATATTACCCATTTAATAATAATTTCCATGTTAAGTTATCATTTTGGGTAATAATTACTTTCTTTATCGTACGTGTTTTAACTTGTCACTCTTGGTTGTATCAATTAGTTAATGATTTAAATACTTCCATAATATAAAACATGATAAATATATCATATATATTTAGAATATAAATATATATAATAGACATATATATGAAATAGAAAACATCGTTTATGGAGACGGTAGTCCGTACGTACGCATAAACGATGTTTCTGTTTTCATATAGTACTGAACGGAAGTAAATGAATAAGATATATGTAAGTACATAAATCCTTATATATATATATATCTCCAGTATTATTATTATGTCATATATTACATACTTATTAGTAATATATATTTTTATAATCGTCGATTAATGGTGAACTTGGAAATGAATCTCATCGCGTCGTGGAGACAGTAATCCGTACGTACGCACGAGTGAAAATATCATTCTTTTGACATTAAAATGATATATAATTGGATTTTATATCATATTTACAGAATAATTATCATGTTATATTTATTATTTACATTAATTAAAAATCATTATTATACTCATCCAAATAATAATATATTGAATAACAATTACACCACGACGTGGAGACGGTAAGCCGTACGTACGCACGTATGGTGACATGTCATTAAAAGGATGGATAGAATACTGAATATGGTTGTAACATATTTATAATAATATTATATTATATAGGAGATACTGGATTCATTATTTTAGAATGGAAATAACAAAGAAAGAAGAAGTGTAAGAAGAAAGGAACTTGAAAAGGGTGGTGAAATCATTACCTCTTCTTCGGGTTCTTCCCTTTGATTTGATCAAAAGGGCTCTATTGGATGGCTTTATGACTAATGGAAGGCCTCTAGGATGAAGTGATGGACGTTGATAGAGTATTTGGGCATGGTTTGGCCTAACCAAAAGGCTTTGAAGGTGTGATTTAATGAGAAGGGGGAGTTCCCTTTTATAAGAGGGGTGAGGGGCATCTTTGGAAAAGCTAGAAATATTATTTTATAATAAATTCATATTCGGTTTCTAATGGCTCCAAAGTGGTTTATTTAAATTTTAATGTGGGGATAGGTCGAAATCCACTCAACCAATAGAATTTAGACAGGTTTGGGTCATTAAACTAACCTTATCATTAAGTATTGACTCTTAGTTAATTAGTTTCACTTTTACAATGTCTCTTTGTATTTTTATATTATATGGATAATAAACATACTATATACATCCAAGAAACCCCCAAGTGGTTAATTAATGATACACCTATCATTATATAAGTCTCATGGCCGAACCTTAGATTTTTAGGAATTTAATATCAATTAATAATATAATATTTTTTAAAACATTCTTTTATGTCAATTTTGAGACTATTCAATAGTTGATTTTTGTAAAAATCATAACAGAATGATTGCTTCAAAAAAATTCACTTAAATCAATACAAATATGTCATATTATCCTATTAAATTAGTTTTATTCATTAAATGTCTCCAATTATATTTATTTTGGTATTTATAATATCAATTAGTTTAATTTTTCACTATTATGGTAATTACTGCATCATCATTGTGTCAAGAATAAAATAAATTATTTAATGTCTAAAAATTATAAATAAAATATCATTATATAGGAAATCTTTTTATAATTCTAATGAATATTTATAGTCGAAAGGAAAACATATATAACCATATGTAAAAATTGTTTTTCTAAAAGATATATGCCTGTGTCATTTTTTTATTCATTTTAACTTAATTAAAACAAAGTGTCCCTATCACTTACAAGTGGCTCCATGGGGTCCCAAAATCGACCCAAAGATTCACATGGTCGGATATGTATCAACCAATAAGTTTAGGACACGTTTTAAGGTAATTTTTTAATATTATAATATTATTTTTTTAACCCTTATTTACCGGATTTACCCTTTAACCATGGTAAATAATATATTTACCGAAATAATTATTCAAATGTCTAAAAATAAAAGTTACCTATTTACACAATTTGAACATCCTGATACCAAATATGAAATCCGTTTTTCCAAATTTAGAACACAGAAGTGGCATAAATTAATTTAAAATTAATTCCCGCTGTCAAAACAAAAAGCGTTTTTTTAAGATATAATATATAAGGCCCCAGCCTTAAACATTACTTAATATTGAATTAAATGAATAATTCACATTGAAGATATTTTCAGGATTAGAGTTTTATATAATTATAACAAAACTATTACATCTCAAAAGATTACAGAGTAGACACTTCTACTATGTTTCCATAATAAAAAAAAGAAACATGTCTAGTTCCATTTTTAATATAACATGACATTCTCTTGATCTCATCCTTGACATTATTCCACATTAAGTCCAGTGAAAAACATTTCAAAAAAACTTGGGGTGAGCATTAAAAGCTCAGTAAGGGATACACAAAAAAATGAAAACTATTAGTTTTTCAAACATGATGTAAGCCATGTATACTCTATCAAAGTAATACCTTCACCTTCATGAAGTAGTAAAAACTATTCACTAAATAAAGTATCATTACATACCTTTTTGTAACCAAAGGATTACCATAAAACCCATAAAAAGAACACATAACATATATAAAGGTAACTTGGGACATAAACATACTTAAGTGGAATAACCATACGGTCGGCTTCCACACATATCACTTAATGGAATATCCATACAGCCAATTTCCATACATACTTAATGGAATAGCCATACGGCCGACTTCCATACCCAATGCATTGGAGGTTATAATGTAACCACCCGTCCTGGTATTCACGGCACCACCCGTCATATGATTTATAACATAACCACCCGTTAAAATGTCCAAGTACCAATATAAAATCATAAAACATAAAAACAATATAAAGGAATGATAACATTTCCACATTTCAATCACAATATATCATAAATATATTGACATAATAGAATCCTTTATCTAAACCATTTTCAATAACAAAATACGTAAAAGAGTATATGGTATTTATTTTATTTTAAAAACATTACGGCTTGTTGAGGAAGCCAAAGACCAAATAATACTCGCGGCGGCGGAAAAGGTCATTGTCACCGTGTTCGTTAAAAAACATTCATTTTTGTCGTTTAGTAAAACGCTTCGTAGAAAAAGATTCCTTTTGTATAAAAGTAAAATTCAAAGGGGTTTATACACCGTATAAAATAAAGTTGTGTATAAAACGAAATATGCCTCAATGAAAGGAGATTGAGACGAAGTCCCTTACCACATGTCCGACTTGACTCGATCATTCTTTAACGCCCTGAATAATAAACTTTAGTTAATTTATACATGATTAAGAACCTTTTTAAAGGTCATTATTCCTTTTATATCACTTATTTCCATGTTATAAACATTATGTAACCATTTAAGTTAATGATGTTTGTTTTGTCAATATTTGGTTCTTAAGTCGAAAGTGGACTTCTTACAATTACATGTTGTTCGTGTGGTCAAAGGTTATTTATATCCAGAATGACATTCATGATTTGGATATCATATATATCATATATATCCAACATATACATGTATTTATAATATTACATAATCATTTAGAGGTAAGAAATGAAATGCACCGTTCATGGAGACGGTAAGCTGTACGTACGCATGAACGCTACTTTCAGTTCTATTTCGTATTTTATAGAATGGAATCATAATGATATAAGAGTATATTATAATTCCAGTATAATAACATATATAATATCATTAACTTTATCCTTTACACATCCCACATATGGTATTAACGAATCAAATCACTTTCAGGGGGCGGTAGTCCGCACTTCCTAAAATGAAGATATCGTGTTTACCCATAATGGAAACAATAATGGTATGCCATAAATGAAAAATACATAAGATTAAGGAAATAATAAACATATTATATTTCATATATAAAAATAGTGACATCATAATGGCCACCTTTTAAGGTGTCAAAAGAGTATTGAACAATCATCGTTTCGGGAGGCAGAATTTCCCCATCCACGGAAACCGTATGTTCATTAACCATTTGATTTAGTTTTGTGAGATTGTAGCTCTAATAAATATTATAAAAACATCCTAGTATATTTAATATACTACTATTGTTACAAAAGACGTAAATAAAAAGAGTTTAGGGGGTTGGAGAAGCAAAATAAAACAAATGAACAAGAGAGAATGAATTATCTTTAAAAGTGTAACTCCTTTTGATTTGAGACTAAAGGCTTTCTTTGAAAGGATTCTGCCCAAAGGGAATCCTCTAGGATGAGTAGAGGTATGTGTAGAGAGTAAATGGGCAGGGGATGGCCGAGAAAAAGGCTTGAGGAGTGTGTAAAATGAGGTATAGGTGAGGGCCTTTTATAAGAGGAGAGGAGGGGCACTTTTGGAAATAATGAAACTATTATTTTATTTTCAAAAGTGTTTCGAATTTATAAGGTCCCACATTGATATATTTCGAATATAAGATGATAAGGCTTAGAAATATTCCCATCCAATAGGTTTTGTACATGTGTAAGGTTTAGATATTACATTATCTTTCCATTTTATTTAAATCGTTAAATAATGAAGTCATCGCTGCATCACCATGATGTCATAAATCATTTAATTTATTTAAAGTCTAAAAATTATAAAAAAAATACTATCATGTGGGAAATCTTTTTAGCTTTCCAATGAATATTTATAATAAAAAATCTTATCCTTATAACCCATTCTAAAAATTGTTTTAGTAAAACAATTTATGTTAGTGTCATTTTCACCTTTATTTTTAAAAAAGGCATTAAAGACATTATCTCACACAAGAGGCTCCATAGGGTACCCTAAATCGACCCATGGGTTGTCTTGGTCGGCCATGACTCATCCAATAGGAGTAGGAAAAGTTTCATGGTGTTTTCACATTTTTATAATATCATTTTTACCTTAAATTACACTAATTACCTCTAATCGCGATTAATGAAAAATAGTTACTATTCACCAAAAAATTATTCTCATCCCATTGAACCACATTTTACATACTAATGACAACCATGTATGTCGGATTTTCAAAATTCAATACACATTAGTGGTAATCTTTTATTTAACTAAAAAATCAGTTTGCTTGATTACCACTTAGTGGATTCACTATTCATCAAAAATTGGAGTTTTTCAAAAAATTACCAAAAATTCACCCTAAGATATATTTGATATTCTGAATTCAAAAACGAAGTCTATTTTACAAAATTCAAAACATATAAGTCGCATTAATTAATTTAATAATTAATTCTCGCTGTCATGACAAATAGCGTGTTTTTATGAAACAATAAGTATCAAAATATTGATACCAGTTTAAGCCCAATTTCAAAGTGAAATTGATTACAATGACCATCATTGGATAACATGGTAAAAATATATTCTAATTTTACTTCAAAACCAATTCAAAAGATAATCTAATCATATAAATAAATTATATTAAAAAGAGGTTTTGAATTAAAATACAACATTTTACACTATTCATTAAAAAATGAACTTTATCGGAAAGGTACCAAAAATTCACACAAAGTAAATTTTGATGTCCCAATCATAAATAATAATTTCATTTTGACAAACATAGCTTATAAAATTGTCAAAAGATAGATTTAAAAAGGGTTTTCCATCAAAAGGTAGTAAAACTATCTTTTAAGAATATTATTGTATTCCATGCTTAAGATTGGATTTTATTTCATTTTAAGCATCTAAAACACTATCTAGTTCATTAATAGACATAGATAAAAATATCTATTATTCATTACTTACTTGGGATGTTACATCCTTACCCCCTTTAGAAAATTTTGTCCCCGTAATTTATTTACTTATCAAACAAATGGGGGTACTTATCCCTCATTGCATTTTCAGATTCCCATTTTGCCTCTTCAATCACATGGTTTTTCCACAAAACCTTTACCTGATGAATCCCCTTATTCCGTAACACCTGCTCCCTGTGGTCAAGAATCTGGACTAGTTGTTCTTCATAAGATAGGTTCTCCTCCAGCTGAACTACCTCTGGACTCAAAACATGAGATGGATCTAGCATATACATTCTCAACATCGAAACGTGAAAAACATTGTGTACCTGAGATAAACTCGGAGGTAAAGCCACTCGGTAAAAAACTGATCCAACTCTCTCCAAAATTTCATATGGTCCAATATACCTTGGACTCAACTTTCCTTTCTTACCAAATCGTATCACACTATTCCATGGTGAAACCTTGAGAAAAACATGATCACCTACCTCGAAAGATAGATCCCTCCTACGGTTATCCGCATAACTCTTCTACCTGCTCTGAGCTATTCTCATGTGCTTCTGAATGAACTGAACTTTTTCTGCCATCTCTTCTACTAATTCTGGTCCCATCAGCTTCCTTTCACCCACTACATCCCAAAATGCTGGAGTTCGACACCGCTTCCCATATAATGCCTCAAATGGTGCCATCTGTATACTAGAATGAAAGCTGTTATTATAAGAAAACTCAACCAAAGAAAGATGTTGGTCCCAACTTCCCTGATAATCCATCGAACAAGATCATAGCATATCCTCCAAGGTCTGAATTGTTCGTTCTGACTGCCCATCTGATTGAGGATGAAAAGTTGTACTAAAATTTAATTTAGTACCCAACGACATCTCAAGGCCTTTCCAAAAGTTAGATGTGAACCTGGGATCACGATCAGATACAATGGAGAGAGGAACTCCATGTAACCTGACTATCTCTTTAAGATACAAACGGGAAAGTTGATCTAGGGAAAAAGTATCTCGTATAGCAAGGAAATGAGCAGATTTAGTCAAGTAATCAACAATAACCCAGATTGCATTATTACCTCGAGATTTCCTCAGCAATCCCACAACAAAGTCCATGGATATGTTTTCCCATTTCCACTCTGGCACTGGTAAAGGCTGAAGCATCCCTTTAGGTAACTGCCGCTCTGCTTTAACCTGCTGACAAGTCAAACACTTCAAAGTAAAATCAGCAATATCTCTTTTCATTCCATCCCACCAGTAATACTCCCGCAGATCTCTGTACATCTTAGTACTGCCTGGATGAACTGAAAACGGGGAACTATGAGCCTCACATAACAACTCATTCTTCAACTGTGAATCACAAGGCACACATAATCTCTTCCCAAACCTCAAAACACAATCACTATCAATGTTGAATTCAGGAAACTTACCTTTCTGAACTAGCTCTACCTTTTTCTGCAACTCACTGTCTTGCTTCTGTGCTTGCTTGATTCTGTCTGATAGAGAAGATTTCACTGATACCTGAAACAAAATAGAAGAACATCCTGTACCAACAACTTCTATGCCAAATTACATCATATCTTTAACCAATGGATCACGTTCCAAATGCAACATTGCTAATGAAGCATTACTTTTTCGACTCAAAGAATCAGCCACTTTATTTTCTTTTCCCGGATGGTAATGAATTGTACAATCATAATCCTTGATTAATTCCAGCCATCTCCTTAGTCTCATGTTCAATTCTTTCTGAGTGAATATATACTTTAAACTTTTGTGATCAGTATATATTTCACACTTTACTCCATATAAATGATGCCTCTAAATTTTTAAAGCGAAAACAACAGCAGCTAATTCCAAATCATGTGTAGGGTAATTTACCTCATGAGTTTTGAACTGTCGTGAATCATAAGCAATTACCTGATCATTCTGCATTAGGACACAACCAAGTCCTTTCAATGAAGCCTCACTGTAGATAACAAACTCACCATTCCTGGAAGGTAGTGCCAAAACTGGAGCATTCACCAATCTTCTCTTCAACTCTTGAAAACAATCATCACATTCTTCTGTCCAGATGAACAGAACACCCTTACAAGTTAGCTTAGTCATTGGACTAGATAACCGTGAAAAATTTCTAACAAACCTTCGGTAATAGCCTGCCAAACCAAGGAAGCTACGAATCTCAGTTACATTTGTGGGTCTTGGCCATTCTTCAACAACTTTTTTTTGCAGGGCCAACGGTTATGCCATCTTTTGATACAATGTGACCAAGGAAATAAATTTGTTGCAACCAAAACTCACACTTGCTGAATTTTCCAGACAGTTTCTTTTCTTTTAAGGTTTGCAAGATAACCCTTAAATGTATTTCATGCTCCTATATACTTTTACAAAACACCAAAATCTCATCAATAAAAACAACCAACATTTTTCACCTGAGTCAACTGAGCCATCACTGGAAGAAACTGTTTAGTTTTGATTCTGACCATCTTAGGATACTGATTTGAAAGTTAATTTCCCTATGTATGCCCTCCCAGAAAAGAAGTTTTGTTTCCTCTATGAAAAACAATTCGGAACATAGAAATATCTTAGGCAAAGCGACATGGTAATCCTTAAATGCTATATCATTTCAATCATATTATAATTTAACACTTTTTTAACTCCTAAAGTTGTCTAAACCGACATTTGATACCAACTATAAGGCCCCAGCCTTAAACCTTACTTAATATTGAATTAAATGAATAATTCACATTGAGGATATTTTTAGGTTTAGATTTTTAGAGAATTAGAACATAACTATTACATCTCAAAAGATTACAAAGTAGACACTTCTACTATGTTTCCATAATAAAAAAACTCATAAAAAGAAACATGTCTAGTTCCATGTTTAATATAGCATGACATTCCCTTGATCCCATCCTTGACCTTATTCCACATTAAGTCCTGTGAAAAAACATTTCAAAAAAACTTTGGGTGAGCATTAAAAGCTCGGTAAGGGATAGACAAAAAAATGAAAACTGTTAGTTTTTCAAACATCAAGTAAACCATGTATACTCTATCAAAGTAATACCTTCACCTTCATGAAGTAGTAAAAACTCTTCACTGAATAAAGTAGCATTACATACCTTTTTGTAACCAGAGGATTACCATAAAACCCATAAAAAGAACACATAACATATATAAAGGTAACCTGGGACATAAACATACTTAAGTGGAATAACCATACGGTCGACTTACACACATATCACTTAATGGAATAGCCATACGGCCAATTTCCATACATACTTAATGGAATATCCATACGGCCGACTTCCATACCCAATGCATTGGAGGTTATAACGTAACCACCCATCCTGGTATTCACGGAACCACCCGTCATATGGTTTATAACGTAACCACCCGTTAAAATGTCCAAGTACCAATATAAAATCATAATACATAAAACCAATATAAAGGAATGATAAAATTTCCACATTTCAATCACAATATATCATAAATATATTGACATAATAGAATCCTTTATCAAAACCATTTTCAATACCAAAATACATAAAAGATTATATGGTATTTATTTTATTTTAAAAACATTACGGCTTGTTGAGGAAGCCAAAGACCAAATAATACTCACGGCGGCGGAAAAGGTCATTGTCACCGCGTACATTAAAAAAACATTCCTTTTTTTCGTTTAGTAAAACACTTCGTAGAAAAAGATTCCTTTTGTATAAAAGTAAAATTCAAAGGGGTTTATACACCGTATAAAATAAAGTTGTGTATAAAACGAAATATGCCTCAATGAAAGGAGATTGAGACGAAGTCCCTTACCTCATGTCCGAATTGACTCGATCGTTCTTTAACGTCCTGAATAATAAACATGAGTAAATTTATACTTGATTAAGAACATTTTTAAAGTTCATTATTCCTTTTATATCACTTATTTCCATGTTATAAACATTATGTAACCATTTAAGTTAATGATGTTTGTTTTGTCAATATTTGGTTCTTAAGTCGAAAGTGGACTTCTTACAATTACATGTTGTACATGTGGTCAAAGGTTCTTTATATCAAGAATGACATTCCTGATTTGGATATCATATATATCATATATATCCATCATATACATGTATTTATAATATTACATAATTATTTAGTGGTAAGAAATGAAATTCACCGTTCATGGAGACGGTAAGCCGTACATACGCATGAACGCCACTTTCATTTCTATTTCGTATTTTATAGAATGGAATCATAATGATATAAGAGTATATTATAATTCCAGTATAATAACATATATAATATCATTAACGTTATCCTTCACACATACCACATATGGTATTAACGAATCAAATCACTTTCAGGGGGCGGTAGTTCGCACTTCCTAAAATGAAGATATCGTGTTTACCCATAATGGAAACAATAATGGTATGCCATAAATGAAAAATACATAAGATTAAGGAAAGAATAAACATATTATATATCATACATAAAAATAGTGACATCATAATGGGCACCTTTGAAGGTTTCAAAAGAGTATTGAACAATCATCGTTTCGGGAGGCAGAATTTCGCCATCCACGGAAACCGTATGTTCTTTAACCATTTGATGTAGTTGTGTGCGATTTTAGCTCGAATAAATCTTATAACAACATCCTAGTATATTTAATATACTGGTGTTGTTACAAAAGAAGTAAATAAAAAGAGTTTAGGGGGTTGGAGAAGCAAAATAAAACAAATGAACAAGAGAGAATGAATTACCTTTAAAAGTGTAACTCCTTTTGATTTGAGCCTAAAGGCTTCTTTTGGAAGGATTCTTCCCAAAGGGAATCCTCTAGGATGAGGAGAGGGATGTGGAGAGAGTAAATGGGCAGGGTATGGCCGAGACAAAGGCTTGAGGAGTGTGTGAAATGAGGTAGAGGTGAGGGCCTTTTATAAGAGGAGAGGAGGGGCACTTTTGGAAATCATGAAACTATTATTTTATTTTCAAAAGTGTTTCGAATTTCTAAGGTCCAAAATTGATATATTTCTAAGATAAGATGATAAGGCTTCTAAATATTCCCATACAATAGGTTTTGGACATGTGTAGGTTTTAAATATTACATTATCTTTACATTTTATTTAAATCGTTAAATAATGAAGTCATCGTTGCATCATCATGATGTCATAAATAATTTAATTTATTTAAAGTCTAAAAATTATAAAAAAACTACAATGATGTAGGAAATATTTTTATCTTTCCAATGAATAATTATAATCAAAAATCTGATCTTTATAACCCCTTCTAAAAATTTTTTTAGTACAACAATTTATGTTAGTGTCATTTTCACCTTTATTTTTAAAAAAGGCATTAAAGTCATTATCTCACCCAAGAGGCTCCATAGGGTCCCCTAAATCAACCCATGGGTTGTCTTGGTCGGCCATGACTCATCCAATAGGGGTAGGAAAAGTTTCATGGTGTTTTCACATTTTTAAAATATCATTTTTACCTTAAATTACACTAATTACCTCTAATCGCGATTAATGAAAAAAAGTTACTATTCGCCAAAAAATTATTTTCATCCCATTGAACCACATTTTACATACTAATGACAACCATGTATGTCGGATTTTCAAAATTCAATACACATCAGTGGTAAACTTTCATTTAACTGAAAAATTAGTTTGCTTGATTACCACTTAGTGGTTTCACTATTCATCAAAAATTGGAGTTTTTCAAAAAATTACCAAAAATTCACCCTAAGCTATATTTGATATTCTGAATTCAAAAAAGAAGTCTATTTTACCAAATTCAAAACATATAAGTTGCATTAATTAATTTAATAATTAATTCCTGCTGTCATGACAAATAGCGTGTTTTTATGAAACAATAAGTATCAAAAGATTGATACCAGTTTAAGTCCAGTTTCAAAGTGAAATTGATTCCAATGACCATCATTGGATAAAATGGTAAAAATATATTATAATTTTACTTCAAAACCAATTCAAAAGATAATCTAATCATATAAATAAATTAGATTAAAAAGAGGTTTTGAATTAAAATACAACATTTTACACTATTCATTAAAAAAATGAACTTTATCGGAAAGGTACGAAAAATTCACACAAAGTAAATTTTTATGTCCCAATCATAAATAATAATTTTATTTTGACAAACATAGCTTATAAAATTGTCAAAAGATAGATTTAAAAAGGTCTTGCCATCAAAAGGTTGTAGAACTATCTTTTAATAATATTAGTGTATTCCATGCTTAAGATTGGATTTTATTTTCATTTTAAGCCTCTAAAACACTATCTAGTTCATTAATATACATAGATAAAAATATCTATTATTAATTACTTGGGATTTACATAATAACTATCAAAAGATTGATACTTGTTTATGTTCGGTTTAATTGTGAAATTATGTCCAATGATCAACATTGTATTAAATGGTAAAAATATATTCTAAATATACTTTAAAACCACTCAAATTCATATTTTATCACTATTAATTATTTTGATTAAAAAATTTATTTTTAATTAAAATTTAGTAATTTTCACTATTCATCAAAATATTAAAGTTATCCGAAAAGTACCAGAATTTCACCATAGGCTAAATTTGATACTCTGAATCCAAAAATGAAGTCCATTTTGAGATATAAAATTTCAAAAAGTAGGTATTACTATTCATAACGGCTAGTTTGATCGGTTGTGGTGTGTGTTAGAACTCGATGATGCGTACAACACACGCTATTGCATTATTCAAAGAGAAACGTACCGTAGAAGCTTGGGGTGTTACATTGTAAATTTTATTTATGTACCCATTCAAAAAAATAAATTTATTTAGTCAAATTGAATATATAAAAGTTTAAAATATTTTATTTAAAAAGGGTTCACTATTAAAGTTGGTAAAAGTGCGTTTTTGAAAAATACTTCTTTTATCTGAAAAAAAGGAATTTGTTCTTAAATTATGTCAAACAAACTCATAATATGGATTCTAAAATTATAAGGATTATATAAAGTTTAAAATTTAGTAAAAACTATTCATAACCTCCTTTGAACGGCTTGTTTGGTAAGTCATGGTGCACTTTAACTCGGTGTTGCGTGTAGTGCAAGTTATTGAATTATTTTGAAGAAATAACACACTATGAAATCTTGGGGTGTTACAGCTAATAGTACTAATAGCATGACTGACACTCATCTCGTGGGAATCCTAAAAATGGTGCTTTTTTCCTGGAGACACTGAACCACTTCTTCGAGAGACATCAATGCCCATCTATATTCCCCCAGATTCCCTTAGTTTATTCTCTATAATCAGTTCTTAATCCACAATTTAAGTGTTAACATTCAATCTAACACATTTACATGATATCTTATATCATGTCGGATTCCATCCTCAAAGAATATCATTTTATATATCTCATCAGTTAGGTGTGTTAGTGAAAAATATTGTTTCATTGTAAATCAGTCTAAGTACACCATAACAATCATTTCTCCCTTCTCTATATGAATTCATTCAATATTCCACTATTCCTGTAGATTGTCTGGGATGAAATAGTCATAGAACTAGGTTTTGAAATCATACCGATTCATATCTTGTAGCCCATCAGCCGGGTTAAGTACATCCCACAAGTTTTTTTCTTTTCTATGTACCATAAAAATCGAATTCATGATACTCCTCTCAGGGAGAGTCTCATGATGCTCTAAAATCGCAAACATTTTCTCAAGGCAGAGCTCAGCAGCCTGTGGACCACCATCCCCTGAAAATGTGGAGGATGCTGCTTCTGGAACACCCACGTTAGCTCAACCATAGACAAGGAAGGTTGTGGAATTCCTATATAAGTATGTATAATAAGATATACTCCCTTGTGTAATAGTTCCTTTGAACATGTCTTTATAAAAACATTTAGTGCCATATCTTGCACTAATGGAGTATCCACTAGTAGCCTATGGTCTGCCACCTCTAGAGTGTGATCATCACCACACTCCTAGCGCACCATTGGAGGTCATAGCGGGGGAATGCCTCTATAATAACAAAAACATGCCTTAGAAAATAAAGATATCAAAGACATAATTGAAAAAAATATGACATTTCAGAACCATCCAAAAACCATTTCAACCTATTTCTTTATCCTAGTTCATAGATTATACAGTGAATATTTACTAAAAACTCCTAGATACACAGCCACTTTCCCACTCAAAATCATGCTAAGTCAAGTCTCAATTTCATGTTCCATTTATATTCCATTTAACATTCATTTTATCAGGAGGTTTAAACAATAGTTCACAATGTTCTGATTCACATGGTCCTATAACACATTGTGAACAAAAAATTGGTTCCCATATAATTTAAACCACAATATATTTAGTACACATTAAATTAAGAGTTAGAGGCTTATCATTTTCTAGTCCATAGGGACCTATAATCCTTATGAATTGAAAGATGACATCACTGTCTCTATCCACTACACCCAATAATGTTCCACGGCATTAGACACAACTATCAAAGAACCTATCACAATATCATGCATCATGTAATGCATCCTAAATGGAATGGCCTAATGCATGGAATACGATATCTAGAAAGATTCATATATGATGCCTGAGATGGAATAACCTCATCTAATCTGGTTGAAATATAAATTAAACCACAATTATATAAATAGTAATATCTCAACACAAGTGCATCACCCAATGGGTTAATCAAATCAACTTTAATTTTTATAATCTAGAAAAATGGGAATCCATTCAATGTAATTTGTCTTTTCCAAGTATACGAGTTACCATGCCTGAGCACAAATCATTAACAAACACCATTTTCTTTCTATCCCTATATATTATCATCAAATAGTAATGAAAAATGGAAAAGGAAACCATTAATTCCAATTTGTACCATCCCGAACCAGGATTCCACACAATAGTGCCTCGAGCCTATTTGGATATATTCCCTCAAGAACATCTCCCCAAATTCCAGAGGAGATTGAATAGCATTGAGGGACTTGATATGTCATTATGAAGACTATTCCCTCATCACTAGAGTGTAATATAGTAGAAATAAAATAACATACATTTAAGGGAAGTAGTAAAACAAAAAAAATAGATACATAGTATGAGTAGATTATAATCTCAAAATATAGATAATATATAATGTTGTTTATGATTCATGTATCTAGGAAACAACAAAAACAAGTACATGGAAATACAATAAAATAAAATGATAAAAAATAAAAATTCTAAAGATTAAAAAATATTCCCAGTAGTGTCGCAAGCTTCATCTTGGTGTTATGCTCTGATGCTCCTAAGAAACAATCAAAAACCTATGTTAGGGAGCATTTCCTTTTAATTTAGTGCAACCATATAATCTATTTGGGTCCCTAAGGGAGGAAAAAATATGGTCTTACAAAACATCCTAGTATGTAACCCCCCAATGTTTTATACAATTTTTTTGTACTACAATATATTCAGTGTACATATGAGGTAAACAGGTAAGCAGAAACCAAAAGTAATGTGACAATGGAACGTAAACTAGTACTAGAATGTGATACTAAATAGTTTCTTGAGGATCCATGCAAAACAAGTGTCAATCAATTAATATTTCAACTACAATAAATATGAATAAATAACACGGCCTTTGAATACTCCCATAGGTATCCTTCCCACAAAGACTTACCGTTTAATTAAACCATTCCAATATACCACAATCGAGATTTTCAACCAATAATGCTACAGTTCCCATGGATGTTTTGTATAATGAAGTGAGTCACATTACCACATACTTTCTGTAATAACAAAATAATCATACCATGAAGGGTAGGATCTAGGGTGTAGAAGATCGAGGAATCCTCATTGATTCTAAGGATAATCTCGATGGACACACGATACATGAACTATTTGGAGTACTCGGAGCATTTCATACCGAACATGTCATACATGTGTCCATGAAATCCAAATGCAAGGGGTAACAAGGCCCAATATATCCCTCAAAATCAAGAACTATGGAGAATACCCACTCGAAAGCATCAAACACCATGTTTAAATCCTCGGAGGATCATATAAGGAATCTAATAAACAACCATATCATACCATTTCATTCATCGCAGATGAGTCTAACCACTCATGTAATGAAGTTCACATTAAACATGTCACATGGGTATACCCACCAATTTTTCACCATTAAAATTTAAACATGTCACATGAGTATACCCAGTCACATTTCACATTTAAAAAAACCGCTCATGTAATTTAATAACAACCAATGATTATACCTACACTTTGAACCATTTCCATTTAATAAATCTAATCAAATTAAGCTTCAAATAGCATGATAAAACAAAAAATGATGAATTACATCTCCTAAGCATGTAAATAAATTAAATTTAATTGTAATTGAGCTTCCTACATCCCAAAAAATTCAAGAAACTACCCCTTAGGTGGTTCATAAAAGTTCAACACCAAGGAAATGAAATATAACACCCCATGGGTGGACTTGGGATAGAGAAAAAACAACCAACCCATCCCATGGAAACCTTGGGAATCCCAAATAGGCTCAAAAAATATGTGTTAATTACCCAAATTTGTTCTAGGGTTGTGTCTAAATTTCTTGTGGAAGGAATAATGGTTGATAACCCAATAAATCATTGAAACTCAAAAGAAAAGTTTAGACCACATACCTAAGGTTGATAGTGGAGTGCTCATCTAGTATTAAGTCCATATTCGACTCATATTGGGAAAAATATTAATAATGAACAACGAACAACAAATTATGGAGCGTGATCCTAAATATAAATATTTTATTTTATATTCCAATGAATATGGAAAGGATAGAAATAAATATTTATCCTGCTGATATAGAGTTTATGTGACAAACCACACTTGAATCAGATATTGGACGGAGAATCCACCTCATATCCTATATCAGCTTTAAAAGAGGGCTCTCAATGCTATTATTTTTTTGTTAAAAGGAACTAAACATATGTTTTAAAATATAAATTAATTTCCATATACGTTAATGAGAACCTAAAATTATTAGGGTCACACAGTTTAGGGAGAACGGTTGGGAAAGCCATGCGCCTACCGTGCAGAGATTCCTGTAGGCCAACAGGAACCCACGTGGTTTACTAACCATCAAAAAACTATATACAAAGCCACTATCAAGATCCCCAAAACATGCAGACCTATTCACATGGTCGTGCACCCTCTCTCATATGATTTACTCAAACCATGCGGCATGTACACCACCTCTATCTAGCCTCACACGGTTTAGTTAAATCTTGCACCATGCTTAAATCATCCCAAACATGGGTTTGGAGCTCTAAAAAATCCCAGAAACCCCCATTATGCCCAGGACTACAAAGGTTACTCACATTATTCCATATTTATGCATTTAAAAATAGTTGTATGGGATTTATACCTGATATGAAAACATGGGTTTTTACAGATCTAAACAATGTGTTTCCATGAATTATTATAACATGGATGCTTTATGATTTTATTTACTAAATTATTTTAGTTATTTCTTGTCATTAATGAAGCAATCTTGTGAAACCAAAATAAATTCTATAAACGATGTGTAATTGTAAAATACCACAACTATTACTTAGGAAATCATTAATTTAATTATTTTTCCTCTTTATACGATTATTATAAAAAATTTGTAATATTAATTAAGGATTCATAATCACCATAAATTATGATGAAATCATTTTAACTATCAAAAACAAACCTAGAAACTTATATATCTAGATACATAAGCCAGTAATGACATAGACTATAGGTTATTACTATAATATCATGATCCTCACCTATTTTCTAAGAAAAAGGAAGTGATATTACTAGGCCTTATATGACATCCCCAAGACACCAAAGGCTGAAAATTAATTCCAAGGGCTTCATTATCAAATAGGGATGATTTTACATTTAAAACTAAACCACCATACTAATAATACTATAAAAACCAATATATGAATCATGATAAAAATTTAATACAACTCAATATATAACCAAATAAACTCAAAACCTAACTGAAACCATGAACCATATAGAAGTTTAATGTTAAAACCAAAAAATAGCATCCAAATGAAAACCATCGAATCTGGTAGCAACTATCACGAATATCCATGCTTCAAATAAGTAGTCTATACCCAAGGGTACATGATTGATCACTAAACAACTAGTATACATTTCCTTTACCTGTGTCTCACTATATAACATCTACTAACACACAATGAAACCAAAGTAGTTTTTGAGTATAAAACTCAATAGTATTTCCATATTTACATCCATAATCATTCCACTAGGATAATCATATATGCAAATTTTTATAAAATATTTTATATAAAACAATTAAAAATATAATTTATAAAAACTAAAAACATTTTAAAAAATTATATTTCCATAGAAATAAACCAAAAAATTCATTAAACATTTCACAAATTTTCTTTTTGGCACAACCCATTCCATTCCACATAACCACACATGTATTCTAAAGTGATATTTATACACTCATTAATGGTCTCAAATTGATATACCCAATCATCACAAGGTAACAATATACTGAGTTCTCTAAAAGCACAATCCCCATCCATAGGGTCACATAAATTAAAATGAACACACACCAACCATTTTTTCTAAATAAAAGGAAAATAAAGAATTTGAATAGATTTCAATAAAATATTTCTATTATTGAAAATAGTTTTATCAAACTATTTCCATGAATCAAAAAAATACTATTTTAAAATGATCATTTTAATATCATGAAAAAATTCACATTTCACAACAACCAATTTAGCACAGTTTCACAAACCATCACAAAATAGGGTTTTCACTAATAATTGCACAGAAATTTCATTAATAAAATAATTAAATTTGATAAATTTTTAATTAATCCTTATATATTTAGTTAATATTAGTCAATAATGAAGACACCTACCTCAAAATTTATATAAAAATGATGAACAATAGAAAAAAAACAAAAACATGGCTTAGATCATCCAAATAAAATATTATATCTTCATCATTATCATCATCACAAATATATTTCAACATGATTAGAATAAATCAGCCTATATTTATCCAAAAATTATTATATACATTTATAAAAGGACATAAAATTAGAAGAAAAGAATGGAAAACCACAAAGAATGAGAACTTACCGAGGAATATGTCCTCCAACACACCTGGATTTGCCAATGGATCACTCCTGGATTAAAGGGAACGGTATCGACATCCATGAGAGGGAGTGTATTTTGTTTTATGTTATATTTAGTGTAAAAATTTGATGTTGAGTGTTTAATTTGGATTAGATAAATAGTATAAGGAAGCCACTTATACGTCGTATGGTTAGGCCATATGGTATAGTAAACAATTCCCCAACTATGCATGTGGTACTTTTATAATCCACCACTTGCACGGTTCTCCCACATGGTTAGAAAAACCATGAAAACCCCATGATTAACACCTTTAGTTAACTTTTCACAATTTTAAATGGTTCGACACATAGTTTGTACATATCGTGAGCCTAATATGTACCTACCTAGTGACCTATACTTCCCATTAAAAAGTATCATGGACGTTTTTCATGGTTTCTACTAACCCTTCTCAACCTATTAAACTCTGTGGAGTCCCTTAAAACATGTAAAAACTCCTCCATTCCTTCCCAAACACAACACAATTATAATATATACATAAAATACATAATTAAATTATTAATGACGTGAATCCATAGATTCTACATTCTTCCCACCATTGGTCGTTCTATCATCAAAAGGTGGAAAACCACCGAGGGTATGAATGTGTTTGTTCCATTGCTCAACCATTTCCTTATCATATTTCCATGTTTATTCCTGAATCTAAATATGTTACTATAAAACATGCACTACACTGATGATTTTCCCATGAAATGAATTCTATTATTAATCTACAATCCTCACATCAACATGAACCGATGAACAAACCGACTGTAGGTCGGTGTTATCCCATAAAATTACATGGTTAGGATCAGGTTGATACATTTTCAACTGTGACACATGAAACACAATATGAAATGAATTGAACCATGGTGTAAAATATAATAGATAAGAAACCTTACTAATCCATTCATGAATATAAAATAGAAATATGTACCTTGGATATAACATTCCATACTTCCCAAAACAATGATTCCCATGAATTGAATATATTCTCAAGATCACATGATCACTCACCTAGAACAACATGGGTTGTCGAAAATGATACTCATACAACTTCTCATGACTCGAAAGAATCTCTATCATTTTACTAGTCATGTCAATATTCTTTGTTATCTATTATAAAAGTCTTGGTAAAACAAGTAAATTCTCTCTTATTTACACCCAACAAAGTGGAGAACATATAGGAAACCCATACAATGATTCAAAATGAGCCATATGTTTTCATGCCTACTGAACGTGGTAATAAAATAACTCCACTTACAGTATTTCATCCACCCATAACCCACCAAAATACATTACACAAGCCCAAAGAATTTAATCCATTGTATGTATCATCCTTTTGAATATCAATCCATCCGAGGATGATATTAAGTACTCATAGTAAACTAAGATCCAAAATCTTATTGTAATTATTTCAAAAAATATGATGTAAACCTCAAATTTCAGTATGATACTATTGATACAGGTATGTCAATCCTCTTTAGTACTTCTTGGATATACATTTTCTTCATTTATTTAACCAAAAGAGATTCATGAATATTGATGAAATGTTTGAAATTTTTGAGCTTTTTCACTGTTACCCATATGGAATCACTTTTCTAAACCATCCTTGGGAGACCTATCGCAAAATAAATTGTTATATATATCCATTTCTAAACATGAATATGTAACGTCTAAAAAATACCCACTGGAAATAGGTGATCTAGCTTAACATGATGATAGGTGAGTCATCTCGAAACAAACTAATCCAATTTTTATTTCATGCTGACCCAAAAAAATTATTCCATTGATTTATACATATTTTATATTGCATGATGATCATCCCATCATAAATTGTGGTATAAATGAAGAAGATTTTTCTAACAAGACAAATGTATGGCCATCCGATATTAAACCCAAAAATTGAACTCACATCCAGATTTTATCCCTCAATGGTCATCCCTCCACTGAATTTTGACACTGTAGAAACACATTTAGAATTTGATGTTTGTTCCTCTTTAACAAAATTCACCAAATTCTGAAAAAATAATAAAAAAATATATCCATAACACTACCTCGATCTTCACAATCCATGTTCATTCCAGCAATCAGTAACAACAACTACCATTTATATGAAGACACATTTTTCAACTAACAACATGAATTTATTTTAAATGCATCCTCCACCAAAATGGATTTAACTAATGTATACATCAAGTCAAATTCATACATTTGTATATTCATTATCCATCTTCTTTGTATTAGATTCAAATATATTTTTGATAAAATATGTTTCAAAGACTAATGATTTGTAAACAGCGTAAATTTCTCACCAAATTTGTAATTACACAATGTAGACAATGTACAGACTACAATATCTAATTCTAAATCGTTTTTGGGTAGTTATTCTCTTGGAATCAAAACACACGTGACCCATAAGCAACAAAATAGTCTCCCTAAAGGAGAATACTTTTTAAATGATCTGATTGAAACAAATTACATCACCAACCCTTGTCTTGATTCTTAAAATGTCACGATTTATGATGATGTATAAATTTCATTAAACTTTTGAAAAGACTACTGAAATTCATCATCCCTTTGAAATGGAATAACTTTAACTGTCAACGAATTCTTTAGTAAAGCTAGTCCTGAAAATTTATGTAAAAAGTCAATTAAAACTAGAAAAACCAAGGAAATTATGTATCTCAGAGACATTTTATGGTGGTTTCTAAGATATCTTAACCACTATCCCTTCTAGGTCCATAAAAATTCATATTTCATGGATAACATGACCATGTAAATCTATCTATTTCACTCAAAAATCACACATTGAATTTTTGGAATAAAAACACTGATCCTATAAGATACCCAACACTATTAACAAATGTTTTGCATATTACATCATTATCTTTGAATACAATAGCATTTCATCCCCAAACAACACCACAAAAGAATGAAAATAACTTTGAAGTATATGATACATCAATTCCAAAATGATAGATGGTGAATTCGTAAGACCAAAAGGTATAACCACATACTAGTAATGGACATATCTACTCATGAAATCTATCTTTAGAATATCCTCCTTACATGTAATTTGGTGATATCTTAAACATATGTCAATTTTAGAGAACCATTAAGCTCCCATCAATTGATCTAATATATCATCAATGCATCGAAGATGATATCAAATTTTTATTATTACTTGGTTTTGATTATAATCATCCACATATAGGTGAATAGATCAATACCAAAGTTTCACAAACAAAATTGGTGCAACCCAGAAATCCATACTAGTTAGAATGAACACTTTACATTCTAACTTTGACAACTGGACATTTAATTACATTAATTATATTGGATCCATCCGAAAATATGGAATTTTTATAGTAATTTTCCCAGGGATAAGATCCATTTGAAACTCCACTTTTCTTGTGGGTGGAAACCTTGGGAAATTCTTTGGAGAAAAAAACATGAATTGAGAAAAAATTAATGGAATTCCACATTCCCTAATCTCATACACCAATGAAAATTTCAACACTTCTAATTGGTATGAGACAGTTCCAAAAAAACTTCTACACCTTCATTTACATTATTATAACCTGTAATGTGATTCTATATGCTATAATTAGTTTTAAAACAAACCCTTTGGGTATAATAGTCGATTTTAGCTTTGAACATATTCAATCAATCCATAACCCTTATTTTTCCATGGATATAAATATCAAAAATAGATATTTAAAATATCTATTAATAATCATAAAAATTTATAAAACATTATTCGATCATAATGGATATGAATTATCATTGACCAATAGAAGTTTGATGTTTCAAAATAGAATGCCTAATCTCACCACTCAACCCAAAAAGCTAAAAAACAGGATAAGTAGTTAACATATGGGATTAACTTGTATAAAAAATATTTAATGAGGGTAGATATCAAAAGAATGATATATCTCCCTTTCTATGGGCTTGATTGATCATCCATATTCACATTCTAAACTTCATACAATTACTTACACTCTAAAATTTGTTCTTTATTACCCTATTGATAATTAAATAGTTTAGGAGTCATAGTATTCATAGAATCTCTATTGCATCCTTAATTTTATTAATGAGAATTAATATTCCACCCTCATCCTATCGAAGCATATAATTTCTTTGAAGCATTATATATTTCCCAAATAGCTGATCGTGGAATACTACAATAATTACATAGATGATGTCCCATCTCATTGAAATTGTGACATTCTCTAGGTGGTGTAGTAAAATCTAACTTCATGTCATCCAAATAACCACATTGAAAACACATAGTTATTATTTTTTGGTTTTTTAATAAGATTCATTGACCTAGCCATTCAATTCTGAGTCAAACCTTTACATTGTTAATTGGTTTCAATTTTCTTCTTATTCCCAATTATATATTTCCCACCATTTCCCATAGGTATCAACATGATTCATCCACATTTAGTTCCTGATATGTCAATTTCTTCCACTGTCTCTCTAGTATCCATCTTCATATATCTTGTTATATAATGAATGTTAATCATCGAGCTGATATAAGGCCTCAACAATTATTCTCCCATCGAAAATAAAACATCCATAAAACAAATATAATAACCAACAAACAAATATATGATGAACGAGAATGATGTAATTCAACTAAATGTATAACCAACAAAAATAAAATCAAATCCAAAACCACAAACCATATTAGATTACAAGGGTGAAACCAAAAACAAACAACCCAATAACCTCTAATACAACCTCTAGAAAATCCAAACAGGATCATAGATCCAACTCAATAATTCAGTCCCAATGTATGATGAAGAACCACTATAAAATATTAGATACCTTCCCTTTACTAGTGTCTCGATATACAACATTTTCAAACACTCAATGGTTCACAATCAATAGGTGAGTATAACAATTAGTATGATTTTCAAAATGACTTACCTACTCATGAAACAATGATAAAAACATATTAGAAATTTATATAAAACTATTTAGAATGGTTTATGTCAAAACCAAAACCATTTCTAAACAAAACTGGTTTCCAAAAAAAGTAACCAAAATTTTTTTTAATGTATTTCAAATATTTCATTTTGGTATAACCCATTCCATTCCACACAACCACAAATGCATGACTAGGTGATAGTTTCATACTCATGATTTCTCTCTTGTTTATTTACTAAGTAATCAAAAGGTGTCCATATACCATGTTCCCCAATAGAACATTCCCCTTCCATAAGGTCACATCAATAAAAATTAACAAACGCTAACTTTTTATTTTAATTTACATGCCAAATTATCAATCTCAATAAATTTTAATAAAATATTTATCTTATTGAAAAAATTATATCAATCCATTTCCAATAATCAAAATAATTCACATTGGAAAATCATCATTTTAAAATCATGAAAAAAATAACTTTTCACAATATCAAGTTTCTCAAAATATTATAAACCATTACTAAAGGGGGTTTCTACAAAGATTGGAACATATATTTCAAAGTTCAAATTAAACAATTCAAAAAATTTAAAATTAATCCTTATACCTTTAATCAAGTGGATTCTATATTGAATCCCCAAACATCACTACTTAGGTGAAAATGAAGAACTAAAAAAATTCTAAAGAATCATTTAGATCATCCAAATCCTAACCTAGATCCTGTTCTTTATCACCAGCACAATCATATCACAACATTATTAGAATAAAAAAATGGGTCAATCTCCATTTGATTAGATATGTGAATACAATAAATGGAAAAAGATAAAAACTACATATAACCACAAATAATGAACAGTTACATAAGAATCCAACTTCAAAAGAACAAAGATTCAAAAACATATCACTACTGAATCAAAGGGAAAGGTCTCTAATGAATTACAAGGGAGTGGAGATCAAGTTATGGTTTTTTGTGTAAAAATATATTTTCTTCTACTATTTCAAATTATATCCACAGTTTAAAAAGGGTTTCAAGTACACCGCATGACTCGGTTGTACGGTTTGGAAATCTATTCACAAACCATATAGGTGTATAGCCTTAAGACACCCCTCAAATTTTTTTATTTCTCTCTTAGATAAAATATTCTCCAATCATGCTCATCCAATTCATTTCACTTTTCCCAGTGTCACCTAGGCCGCCACATAGTTATTCCAAACAATGTGCCTCAATGTTTTATCATCCCAACCATTTTCACTTTTCAACTAATAAGAGACCAGTGTTTCCCATTTCATGATTTCTTGTAGGTGTTTAATGGTTTCTACTAAACGTTATCAACCATTTCACCTACATAAAATCGTCTAAAACATGTCAAAACTCCTCCAATCCTTCCTAAAAATAACCCAATTATATTATATATGTAAAATACATTAACAAATAATTATGTACCTGAAAAATTGTTTCCAAAATTCAGGTTCCAAACTGGTTGGTGGTTAGAAACTATCATTATAAATGACTTATGTGGGAAAGAACCTTCCACAGAAAAAGAAAGATGAAGGGTGAAAAGTCAGTGTGTTGAATACTCTAAAGATAGAAAGTTGAATAAACAATAGTTATAACAAAACCAAAATCATAATATCTTTAAAGTTCCTTGTATCTAACAAGATGAACATGTATACATCCCATGCAATAAGTGGGTGACGTTCTCATAGGTCACCTCTATAACACTGACTCCAAAGGATCAAGAACCTCCACAACCTCCAAGGGTCACTTTCCCTTTACTTGGACCTTGTATAAAAAAGAATACAAATTATTAAAGACAAATGTAGGGTGTTGGTTATAAATAATAGTACAGTGTCACCAAGTTTTATATAATCAATAACATAATGATTTACCAATATTTATATAAATTAAGATAAAATAAGAAGTTTCACATCAATATTATTATATGAAACCAAAAAATGGTTTGATTTGAAATAGATGGTGGATATATCAAAACAAAATTCAAAAAAAAAAATTGTCATTTTATATTAAAAAATTCTTATTAATAAATTGCAATTAATAAAAAAAGCTCCCAAATTCAATGAAATGTATATCAAATAAAAAAACTCATAGTAAGGCATATTACCATTTACAAAATCCTCATGGAAATTTCTATTTCTAGGTAATTAGATCCTCACACATCTCATAGATATCACTGATATAGTGATTCATGCATATATAAATACACCCCAATAAGGAAATCCATAATGGGTAGGCTACACCCCAATAGCAGAACCCGCGATGTGTAGTCATGTTGTAGTTATTTTGGTAATTGTTTTCATTGTTAATCCAAAACTAGGGAGTCAAGGACCTAGAATTATTTTCTAGTTTCCACTGAATATCGAGGATAACATGATATTCAAACAATAAAAAAATCAAATTAAAAATCTATATTTCAATAAAATTAAAAAAACATTTTCCAATTTATTTTTTCATCATTTTTTTATTTCAAAAACAAATCATTTGTTTCCTACATTTCATTTTGTTTCATATTAATTTATAATTTTTTCTATTTTTTATAGTTCAACATTAAATCATTTTATCAAGTCAATTTCCAAATGAAGACATCATTTTTTACAAATCCACCCAACAGTTTAAAATACATGAAAATTATATTTTTTATGAATATCCATACCCATTTAAAATAAAGGACCTAATCAATGAAAATCCATGTTTTTAAATAGTTTGAAAACATATATCAAATTAATAAATAAATTATATGTTTCAACTATTTGAAAAAAAATAATGGAACCACCAATATTTAAATAAAAAATGAAGAAATAGGCACCATATGAGGGGACTTGACTATAATGAATGATGGATTGGAATATCCTAGAATACGACCTAAAATCATGTTCTAGTAAAAGGATATTAGATCCATCAAATACATGACGAACTACCAAAATTTATGTAGGATAAAAAGATTTGGTGGGAGAAATTATAAAAGAGGGGATCCACTTATATGAATGATATCAATCCAGATTAATAAAATTCTGATCTACTAATAAAAGGGATTAGAGGATCCGGAACCACTTCTAGAGAGCCTTCATAACCAGGGAAAACATATTATAGAAAATCGTAGTGATTTTGTACATAAACCGGTATGTTCTTTCCTTTAATAATACAATTTGGGACTTTTTAAACCTGTATTCATAGGTACCATGAGGGGGTGCACAGTTAGTGGAAACTATTCTCTAGTCATGTGACCCAATATTATGGCCTACATAGCTTCCCATTGGTGGTCATAATGATTGGGAAGCTATGCACTAATAGTATATTACCCCATTATTAATGGGTGTATGGTTTACATTTTGGGTGGGGTGAAATTTTTCGGAAAACTGTGAACCAATGGTCCATAGCCCAAAATCTATAAAAAATCATCCAAATTTCACTCAAAACACACAGAACCAATACCCAAACAATAGGAGATAAAAATATGGTAGTGGAATACAAGAAAAAATACCCATATTTTACATCCTGTAGACCAAAAAAAATCATATAAGAAATACTATCATGAATTTTCCATAAAAATGAGAAGGGTACACTACTCTATCATTGGTGCCTCACTCTCTGATGTATATTGAGAGTTATAATAGTGATTACATAACACATTGTCAAAAGTTCTATCCTCCGACTTCAAAACCTAAAAAAGTCCCAAAAAAAGTAATTGTAGGTTTCTTTTCCTCCCAATCCATCAATAACCCCAATAGGGGGCCACCATCAAAAACACCATTTCAAAAACTGAGAAACCCATTGTCAACCAATGATGATCAGTATATAATTTTTATTTCTATTTTCTAACAACATTCTCTAACAAATAAAATAATTCATTTCATTCTTCTCTTGGAGAAATCTTGGTCCAACAAAAAAATTATCACTAATAATCGACAAACACAGCAATGATTTTTTAGGTATTCCATAGAATGATAAAAATAAACCATTATGATTTGTTGAATGGTATTTGTTGTTATAAGAAATCTCAAGAAGTCCAAATTTGATCCCTCAAGATCCACCCAAATTTAAGATCCAATCAGAGAGCATGTCATCCAAATACTGTGTATCTCATTCAGTCTGAACATCCATGTACATATGATTTGTCAGGATCATGGTCACTTGAGATCCCATTTCCACTTGGAGGCCTTTAAAAAAATGTTAAGATAATTGGTGATCTATAACATAGGATATGAGAAATGGAACATCACACATCCTGAAAACCAATTGTACATACATGCTTCCAAATTTATCAACTTCAGTTGTATCAAAAAGGGGTATAATGTTATTTGATTTAGATTATCAATTGATCAAAACACATATTTCATTTTTCATCTGAGTGAAAATGAATAAACTATGATTTCCATATAAATACCATCCCACATTCAATTGGTAACAATTAGAAGATGATGAAAACCTAGATATTTATAGTGTTCATCCTTGACCTATGAGAATGAATAATAGTGTGGTGTATATTTTGGAATATCAGGTATTATACATGGACATGAGAATAATTTATGAAATAATATTGAACATTTTCATGGTACCTAGGTGAACATCACACTAAAAACAATGAAATTATCCCATCATATCCTTCCTCATGGATAAAAGAATAATGTAACTTTTTCAAAAACATAGAATACCCTCCATTCAAAAAGACCACTCACCAATTGTATCCCTATCATAAGGGAGTTCCTAATTCCACGTAATTCAACATCAAGATTTTTTTCCTAAAGAATCACCATGATAAGAGAGGATGTCAAATGAATACTGGTCAAAATAGCCTCAAACTCATTCTCTTGAACTCCCAAGGGAAACTGAGAAGTGAGATCCATCAAATTCCACTCTTTTGATAATACTTTCACAGTCTAGGTAGGATGTTTCATAATCAAAGTATCATAAAAAATATTTCCTTATCCCATGTTATAATAAATGTAGAATTTGAATGACTACAATTACTCTACTGAACTCCTATAAATAATAATCCATTTTTTGAGAGAATATAAAACATAATCTTTTAGGGAAAGAATAGATATTAATGCTTTCTTCATAATCTAAATTCCACCTTCCTTTAAGATCATTCATCATGACTACGAGATTGAGATCATTGGTCAAATAATTATTCTTCTGTTTCCTATGTAGTCTTCAGACATATGACACCTTGTGATCACCCAACATATGAACACAAGAAAAACCATACATAATGCATCATAGAAGACAGTATTTCCTTTCCAAAAATATTTAAGTGTCATAACTTCTGCAATAGTCAAAATCTGTTTCAACATAAAAAATTACTATGACATTTATCATCCCAATTATACTTTACTCCTTTCTATGTGGGATTAATAATCAGAGATTCCATCTTTTGGAAGTACATTAAAACCCAACTATAATTCCCCATTAAAGCCAATAATATCCAAATTAAAAAAAATTGTGTTTTTTACCATGTCCTAATATCTTTAACCATCTCATGATCAACTGAAATACCATTTTATAAGAAAAAATTTCTCGATAACTTCACATACTAAATCAAGAAACAACATTTCAAAATTATTTCATAGAGTCGGTGATTTCTCAACATTTCCTGATATTCCCCCAGATGATGAACATGTTCTTACTTTGAAATATAGTAAATAATAATTTCATCCACAAAGACATCCACATATGTAGTAAGATACTCAAGAAAGATACTATCCATCAAATCCCTGAAGACGGTAGGATAATCGGTTGGACCAAATGGAATAATAATATAATCATAACAGGTGTACCTTCTCCAAAAGGTTGTCTTATGAATGTCTGATTCATTTATTCTGAAATTATGATAACTAAATTATATATCATTATTTAATAACCACTTTTCCCTTATAAAATGGTCTTAATGGTCATCCATCCTTGGTAATTGATAATTATTCATCATCATAACTCAATTTATTTTCCAATAATCAAAATAGTAGTGAGGTTTTCTGCTAGATTTATTCATGTAGAGAGAAAAATCCTCCTAAAATGAAAGACTCAGTAATATAAAGAATGTGTCTAAAAGTTTTTCCAACTAAGCCTCCAAAACATTTATTTCATCTAGTTCCATAAAGTTTGAAGGATTAAATATTGGTTGAGTATCATGTAGTAAATAAATATAAATCACTAACTATCATACAAGTTGAATAATAGATAATTCATAAGGAATAAACTCCGGAAACATGAAGACAATAGGAAGGAGGTCATTACATAATGATTATTTTTCTCTCTTAAAATAAAATAGTAATATTAAATTCACAACCTCTAGATAAAAATTTCAAAACCTACTCGACCTTGAGGCCCATTCTTAAGGAAAGACATAACACAACCCATCTGGAATAGCTAAGGATAATCAATTAATATTTTGGTAAATTCAAGCCTTTTAGTAGTTATATAATACATCTAAAATTTTAATCAAGTTGTTTATTATATAGAAACATAAAATATCTGTTATGGGTGATCTGTGATAAAAATAAGATGTATGTAGGAAAACAAAGACCCTACTCAATGATCATTCTAAGTGGTGTAATAATATCCATCACATTAGTCCAAATCTAAATAAGAGTATTTATCTATTAATCATTATAATATGATATTAATGAGTGAGATTCACCAATATATATTAATCTAGTCAATAAAGATGATTTTATAGTGATGGTAACACTCATGGTCATTGTACTTGTATCTTCTTCCTCGGGGGACTCTTCTACTTCCTGAATAAGTTTCATTATGGATCCCTATGGATGGGACCCCTTTGATCACAAAGTATCTAATTTCACTCCTTTACTTATACACGAAGATGATAAAATGACACCTCATTGAGATCAAATGAAATTGAATAATGTTTTTAGGTGTCCTGAGCAGCCACAATAAAAATATATCATTTCCTCCTCAATACAAACATATATCGAATTCCCAGCCTTTCCACATTGGAAGCAAGTCATATGGCCTCTTCTATAAACTGTTTAAGCCATAGATTACTCATTCGATCAATGAGCCCCATGAGAAAAAGCACGCTTCATATTTCCTTTAAATACACACATATAACTACTACTATGAGAAAAATGAACTATTGTCAACCCTAACTTACTAGCTATGTCAAGCACTATAATCAAAACCATTTCTAGTACATTTGTAAATAATTTAAGATTTAGTATGAAGAACTATGAATAGATTTCATGTCGAATACCAAACTATAACCTTCAAGCCTTCATCTTCTCATTCGATAAAATCTAAGGTGAAAACTACACAAATGATGGAAAATCTTTTTCTGTACCATGTCACTACCCTATCAGCCAGATTGATTTTGAAAAACACTATAGCCTTAGCTAGTAACATAGAACCAAGAAATAACAGATAAATGAATTGAAATATAATGTCCATCCAATCCAAACTCTCATGCTTTTTCACCATTATCATTGAATCTCACAATCTCCTGATGGCCCTTCTTTCACAAAGGTATCAGATTTCTTGTATATTAGATTTAGGAATTTCAATGATAAAAAATGAATTTCTATCTTATTAAATGAATCCCCATCCTCTTGAGGATCACCTATTCATTGGAAATTAGAATTATTCTAGAAAATAAACTCTTGATCATGATTCCAAGATTCATTCATTTGAGATTACACAACTAGAGCCTAAATTGGAATTTGTGTAGGTTCCTATTCCAATGCATGGAAAATAAATCAAGGTAATATCAAAAAGATTCAAATCCATATTATGATCCACATATTTTGGTTTACCAGAAGTATCATTCTAGAGCTTATTCAAATTCCATTTTAAAGGAAAGATGCTACAAAATATAAATAAACAAAATTAGACATATCAGAAAATTACAATGGTCAATTACTCAAATAAGACCAACTGGGAAAAAAATCCCACCAGATAATAAATCAAATTTCGATATAAAAAAATAAATTACAGGTAGAAGACTAGAATATACACAATTTATTCCTCAGGAGGCCTTTCCACAAACACCAATACTGACTTAATCCTCATTAAGATGAGATATGGCTAGGAGCTCACTAAATATTATATTCTATTTCCCGACTAGACAACCCAAACTACATATTTACATCCAAGGACGATTAATAACTTGCACCATTGATACCACTTAGTCAAGAACCATCTCGAAAACCATAGCACACTCATACCCATGACAACACTGACATAGACCAAAGAGAATTATCTAACCCCAGAGATTGGGGACTAGAACCTGACATCAAATAAGATCAAAGAGGTATTAAATTTTCGAAAAACAGTAGATGTTAAAGGGTTACAAGTTAGTTTTATAAACACTCTAAAATTATTAGGTCTCAAAAAATAATAGGTATTAGAAAACCCAATTAAGTAAATAGTCAATTTCATTAGTATAAAACTGGATGAAAACTTGGATATCCCATACAAAAAGTGGATGATGTATCCACTAGTAATCTCTATGAATATGATTCCAAAGGATTAAAAACATACACCACCTAAAAATAGAATAATAACTTTTTTATAACTAGCATAATAAATACTAAAAATTTTAGATGGAAATGGTATGTTGTGATCCATAAATCCCAATAGGGTAAATATAAAAGTAGATTAAAAATTTTATGGAATTTCATTTGTCATATTTGAAACCAAGACGTCATTTCATTCCAAATAAAAGGTATATATGTCAAAACAAAACCTTTAAAGAGTCATAAATGATCATTTTATATAAATCAATTTATATAAATCAATTTTCATGAATAAAACTGCTAAAAAATAAATCACATTTATAGTAAATAAAAATAAATATTAAATCACATCAACATGTACAGAATCCATGTGGAAAGTTAATTTTTCAAATAATATTATCTTCACACATATCATAGTGAGAACATCACTAGTGAGAAATGTGCACACAAATACAACTCAATAGGGGAACCCACCACGTGCAGTATACGCCCCAAAAGGGGAATCCATAACGAGTGGGAAGACCACAATTGTTTTAATAATAGTTTACAATTTCAATCTATATATATAGATTCTAGGTCGTATTATTCTTATCTATGATACTAAAAAAATACTATGCCAATACATTCATCTAAAAATCAATCAATAAAATTGAAAATGAATCATTTTAATGGACCATTTCTTAATTCCATTTTTATATATGACTTTTCCATTTCAAAACCAAATCATAGGTTTTCATCATTTAATACCATTTCAAATCACCATTCAACTTAATCCATTTTTAAATAGAAATATAAAATCATTTCATCCAAAACGATTGTAAAATAATGTAATCATTTTTCACAAATCTACCCCCACATTCTTTTCCATTTAAATATGGGATTTTTTATAAATTTACATAACCATTTCAAATCAGAGATCGAATCACCGTAAATATATGTTATTAAATAATTTGAAAACTAATTAAAATTTAATCAATCAATTCATGGTTTTAATCATGATGAATACAATTATGGAACTTCCTACCTTTATATGGAAGATCCAGAAATCAATTTGTGTAATGAGACTCCTCAACAAGGAATGAAAGTCGAAATGATATGTGGACAGAACCAAGAATCAAGATCCAATTAAATGGAGTTTAGATACATAATTTACATGTTTATTCGTAAAACATTATGTTGTATAGAAATATTGGACAGAATAAACAATATGAGAGATATCCACTAATCTATACTACACCAATTGAGATAAATAATTCTTTTATCCACCAAAAAAAATTATTAGAGGAGAAAAAACTACTTCTATTTATCTATCAAACCAAGGTAAAAGTGTTAGGGGTGATCGGGTTGATTAGTTAAATAAATATGGGGTTTGTGATTTTAAAAATTAATGATGAAAATTTTCAGTCCCATGTGAATGTTTAGCTAGAGATGGCTTGGTCAGGGGAAACACTGCACAAGACATGTTCCCCTTATATATAGGGTTCATTGTTTCCCCTTGGAGGGAAGATTCTTTAGAAAACCATACCTTAATCATTCATCCACCTATTTTCCAGGGGTGTAAACTTTTCACATGTGGAAGGGATGCATGGTTTTAAGAAAATTGTGTTCCCATAATGAATAGTCCAGTATCTTCCACAATTTCTCAAAATTTCCCAAAAAACACATTTAAACAATGCCCAACCAAATTGACATCATACTAGGTTCAAGGAAGGCCTAGAAACATGTAAAATGATGTTATATTAACACAAATGGATACTTTGATAACTAATAAACAAATTATGGACCAACCTCATACATTCATAAAAACTTACAGGTGATATATTTCTGTCCGGGAGAAATTATTTAACAAAGTGTAATATTTGATAAAGAAACCTATTTGAAATTATAAATTATGATTTAATATCCATATATTTTTTGATAGTTTATTTTTTTCTCATCTATATTTCTAGGTAAATGGCCTCCATGTAAGATTTAAAAAAATTGTAAAATTTAGAATTTTCAGACTCTAGATTTTGAATATCAATCTATATTGTTGTTTTCTAAATTTACTATCCAATAGTCCCAATTACTAAATTCTAAAATGATGGATCTTGGAAAAAAAATTATTTTTAAATTAATTTTTTTTAGCATGACTGTTGTTGAAATCAAATCTTTTAGAAAAGAAAAATGTAGTATATGATGTTTGATAATTTCAAAATTATTGAATCTATTATGATCATATTAATTATGTGATCATTTAATGGTTTTCTCAGAAAAAATATATTATTATTATAAGATGAAAATGATATAAATTCATCATCACCCACAATATAAATTCTATATATTCCAGATCCATTTAGTTATTTGAGGGTATTTTCCCAATAACAGACACATAATAGAAATTGGTTTCTACATTTGGAGTCCATAGTTATCTAAAAATACAACATAAATAAGAATAATTATTATTCATTGTGACTAATTGACAATTATTATTATATTTTTATACCTTTGAATATTCAATGGAATATTTTTGGAGTGAGGCACTGAGTTATAATGGGATTCCCTAGTTATTAGGAATTTTGTGATGATAGAATAATTATTATTATTAAATTATATCACAGGAGTGGTATTTTTATAGAATAATGGAATATATTCTAAAAGTTATCTTATATGGGAAGTTTTAGGCTACTATTTGGTCTAGGATGTGTGGTTTACCTTTACCAGGAGATGAAATTCATGTGAGTGGGGTGATTGATATCATTTTGTGCGACGTTAGTTCATTTAATAATTTTATTAAAATTTTTCCTAAAAAATACAAATATCTCTCTATAAATGTATCATATGAGAAATCTGAGACCACTACTATATCCTGGATGTTGGATTTAAACTAGTTATAGTATAAATTTTATGTATGTCAGGTGTTTAGAAATGACACATGTGATGGTAAATCATTTTATTTTTATTATTATATTTTTTAAAATGGAAATATCTCTTAAATGGTGTATTATATGAGAAATATGATACTACATTTACATTTATGATGAGGGGTTTACCCAAGGTAAAGCATTACAGTTGTTTGTGTCTTGTGTTTGGTGACATCACACATCAGATAAATACATTAAAAAATTTATTATAATATTTACTAAAAATTAATTTATCTGTTATATGGTGTATCATATGAGAAATAAAAATCCACCATTATGTCTTGGATGTTGGTTTTAACCTAAGGGTGACATAAAATTTGTATGTGTTGGGTGTTTGGTAATAATGCACATGAGTGTAATTTATTAAATAATTTTATTAAACATTTATACAAAAAATTTAAATATCTTATTTGCATTGAATCGTATAAGAAATCTAAGACCACTAATAGATTTGGGATGTGGGGTTTACCCTAGGAATGGAATAATTTTTACATCTGTCTATTATTTGCTGACTCCACATGTGAGGGTAAAAATTTTATTGTTTTATTAATATTATATTTTTTTTCAAGTAGTCATATTTTATAATATTTATTAATTATTAATAATCTTATCAAATTATTTATTAATGAATATAATTTTTTTTAATTCTATTTTAAATTTTAATTAAATTTATACTAATTATTGTGAATTTTTAGAAATTATTTTTATATATTATATTTTTTTGGCATGAATTTTATTGTACTCATTATTACATATATATTTTAGATATAACTCATTATTTATTAATTATAAATAAAATTAGTTATAAATATTTATTATTATGATTTTTTCAAGTTAATTAATCCTAAAAAATTGTATACATTAACAACAAAATGCAAGATACATTTATGAATCTAAAAAAATTTATTAAAAACGATCTATATTAACCAGTACAAATTATAGATATGTTCTTATTATATATTTTTATTTTAATTAATGTAAATTTTGTAGACTTTTTTGTTAATAAAATTCATAAAACCCCCTTTTTAAAACATTTTGATTAAATTTATTATATCATCATTTTTATACGACACTAATTTCCTATTTATTTCATAAATTATATATATTTATATATATTACATGCTTTTTTAATCACATATATATACATCAAATATTGTTTTTCATGTTTTTTAATCATATATATATATATATATATATATCAAGTCAATATATACAAACATATAAATATATAATCTTGCCTTTTTTTATAATGTTTATTTTTGTATACTAACATGAATATATATACATATATATAATATATATCCAAATATTTAGGCTCAAAAATATCAAAAAATTTATTACGACCCCAAAGGTAAAAAACATCAAGGAGGTCTAAAATAATGCATACCAAGTGCATCCTTTCTAACAAGGCTCACACACTCAAGGGGTAGAGACCCCATGTTGGAAAAGCTAATTTAAGGGATCTCCTGAGAAGCATACGAAACTAAAAGTACTATTACCTTATTCCCTTTACAAAAAGTGTGGTGGATGTATACCTGATTACTGATCATGTTCTTATGTATGCGCAAGTGAAAACCAATCATAATATAACATTAATGTTGGTCGGATTAGTTATCTCAAGAGGGGATGGGTGAATTGAGTAACTATAAAAATTCCTATTTAGATGAATTTTAGTTTTACAAATAATGATTTCTCGAAAAATAGATACAGCCCAGTTAATCAAGGTTATACTGTTATAGGAGTTTGAATCATTAATGAACTTATTAGAAGATTGATTAATTCTCAGAAATCTTAATTGTTATTATTAAAATAACTTTTGAAGGTATCCTACTAAGACAAATCAGATATAACTTCTTTCAAAGACTAACTATCAAAGTGAAATTTGTGATTTTCTGGATTATACAATATGATGTAAAACAGAGTTGACTAAATTAAAATAGCACTCTGGATATAAAACAAGTGTTTCAGTCTCAAGCTGAGACCTAATCCACTCCACTTGGTGATCAATTTCCACCAAGTAGTTTATATAAATAAACTTTGATCCACACCCTAGATCGGGGTAGCAACAGTACATAGACTGTCCAGGCCACACAGGGACCTCTTCCAGAGTTTTCATCAGTAAAAAAAAGTAATTACCTGGCCACACAGGGACCTCTTCCACAGTTGTCATGGGTAAACAAGAGTAAAGAGTTTGGTGTAAGGATTTTGAAATCCGTCAGTTCAGCGCTGGAGTCAGTTTGTGTATAAGATATAAAGAGTACATACACTGCTCGAAAGTAAATAAAAGAATCACTAAGAGGGAGAGTAAATATGAGTTTATAATTCTCTAGTGATTATCAGTTCATCTATGGACGCGTTGGATAACACAAAAATTCTTCTGAGTCCTTCTCTTATTTTTCTGTTGAAAAACAGAGTGTCGCGATTCAGCTTTTGTTCTTCACGAGTAAAGATGTTATCCTGATTCCAGTGTACTTAATTTGTTCTTCAGTAGAGTTGGATTGCATTCATGAGATAATTCTTCCTTTGAATATCTTGCAATCACTTCTTCGTGGTCGTTCTTGTTAGCTTGTTTTTCTATTTAGTACAGTGAAATCGAGTTTCTTGAGATGTCGTGTTTTTTTTCTTCCTCTTGGGCACACTTCTCTTTATCTTTGAATGCATTGAGTGTTAGCCGAAAAGTTCCATGTATTTTTTACCTCGTACCTCGAACTATGGCTACAAATAAACATAAAATATTTTAGTGCATTAAAGGCATCAAATATGACGGTAAAAAAGTTAAATAGAAAAACGACAAAATAGTTTAGGAAATGGTGTCACAGTAGTTATTAAAATGGTGTCTCCTTCTTGGTATCTCCTTCATGGTGTCTCCATAACTATGTCTCCTTCACAGTGTCTCACCCACGGTGTCTCGTTCACGGTGTCTTCTTGTCACGGTGTCTCGCTCATGGTGTCTGAGTCACGGTGTCTGACTTACAGTTTCTGGCTTCCGGTGCCTTACTCATAGTTTATGGATTCACGGTGCCTTGATGACTGTGTCTTGCTAACTGTGTCTGGCACTTAGGCAAATAGAGTGTATGGATTACGATTTCTATTATTAGTGTCTTTCTTCACGGTTTCAGGCTTACTGTGTCATGGTGTCTCATGTTCATGGTGTCTCATTGGCCACGGTGGCTCATTGGTCACGGTGTCTGAGACTTAGGCTTCACAGTGTCATGTACTTAGGGAAATAACTATATTCACACTTAAACAAAAATATGGATAAAATGAATTGAGCTTATCCATTATCAAGTATGAGATAACTTGAAACATAAATACACATGATTGATAAGATTTGTGACATTTGTGATCATTAATAATATTTTTAATTATTATTGAGATTTGTGGTCATTAAAACATGATTAACACATGAGGAGTCCAATAATTATAATATGGCTTAGTATCATGCCACAATCCAAGAATTAAATTAATTTATCAAAAAATTACCATGATTTTAAAAAAATTCCATTGACTAATTAAATAAAATTATATAATCTTTATCAATATTAATATCCGTAAATAATTTCTATAAAAATAATACATCCAATAATAAAATAAAAAATAAAAAATTCATTAAGACTAAAAAAATAAAAAATCTATTAAATATAAATGTTAAAAAATGGGAAAAATAACTCAAATGATTATAAATAAAATTGTAAATACTCAATGGACACAAAAATAAAGAATAATAAAATTTTAGTTTCCCTAAATACCAAATAAACCAAAAAATTATGTTTATTTTAGGACTTGTGGTTTGAATAAAAATAATTTCTTCATTGTTTAATGGAAAATAGATACAAGAATGAAATATGATAGAAGTTTAGTCATTACCTGGGGGATTTGAACAAAAATCTGCTAGAAATATGGTATCTAATGATGTTTTTGGGATTCTTATACTTATGTTTTCATAATAGAATAATGATAGAGTTTGTGGATAAATATGAGAGAGGGGAAAGGTTTGGGTGGGGATATAATAATTTTTTAATAGAAATTCATTAATAGAGACCTATTTTATTCCTTCTCTAAAAATAATTTTCATTTTTTAAAAATGGATTTCTTTGTCTATTAGTATAGGTATTTTTTGGATAACATTATTTTCTATAATTAATTATTCATTTCAAAATTCTGTTTTGGGTTCACATGGTATGATGTGTGCCAAATATGTGTAAAATAGGGCCATATTTCCCATATAAAATAATAAATATTTGTGATGTAAGACAAATTTTCATAAAAAATTACTCATTCTAAGGGACTACTTGTGATGTGAATACATCCCATCACAAATTACATAAACCAATTAACAATTTGATCAATAGTTTAAATAAGGATTATATTCCAAATATATAATTTTGTACAATATATGGTCATTGTGAGTTCACAACGATCCACTTTAGATTGACTAATACACCCTATATCATTATGTATCTAATGAACAAAGTATTCAAGGAATATTATGATAACATTGATGAAATATTTATCGATGATATCTAGGTGTTCTCTATGTTCTATAATAAAATGAGAAACACGTGAAGTTCAATCATGATTCACTTATAAGAAAATATTTAAATGGGTAATTTATCAAGTGTGAATTATATCTTTATAATGATTATTTAAATAGACATGTTTCCACTTATAATGGAATCTCGGTTGTTCCTGTGAAAAAAAATAAGTCCTAGGATATACTACATAAAAAATCATAATATACGTATACAACATCATTTATTTTTTAGGTCATTATTTGTTATTTGTTACAAAAAATTCTGATTAGAAAACAGGTTAACTATGTATACCTTTTTAGGTGTTTTGATTGAATGGAAATGTAATATGAAGAATATTTTGAGGAATTGAAGAGGATATCAGTGAATGGTGTGGTTTTTAATCTACCATTGGGAAATGATGCGATCGTAAAATACTGAAATGCATTAATGAAAGGAAATTGGTTGTGTCTTAATGAAGATTGATAATGTTATTTCTTATTCTTCATGGTAATGATGGATTCATAAATACTACTATCCAACCAATGATCTTGAGTCAGAATCCATAATCATTTCATTAGATATATGGAGACACTATCTCTATAGAGAAATTTTTAATATATAAAAGGATCCCAAGATTTTAAAAATAATATTTTCATGGAAAGAGCTCAACGCAAGGAAAATGAGATGGTTCAAGATACATATGGACTATTATTTCTACATAAATGACCACACTAGTGAGGAAAATAATGTAAGAGATTAATTCATCCTTAATTATATTGAATTATTATTAAAATTAGTTTATTTATTGTGATCCTATGTTCATGGATTTTATAGTGATGGATCCAGAAATCATTAAGGAATTTTAAATATCACACGTGTTCCGAATGATTATTAAACTGTTATTAGTAGAAAAGGTAAAACGTTCTAATGCAGCTGATGAAAATTTCCAAAATAACATTAATGATATGAATAAGGTAAAATATAGAGGCATAATTGTGAAGATATAATTTTTATATTTAGAAATAGACCATGTGTTCTATCTATACCTGAGCTCAAAATATAATTGTTGGATGATGCTCTAAGATTGAATTTCTCAATAAAACCTAGTAGCACCAAGATGTATAGATATTTTATTGAACATACTTTTTGGGATAAAATTATGTGGGATATTACTAATTATATGTCATTTTGTTTGTTTTAAAAATATTCAAGGATGTAAGGGAGAATCCTAGAGGAGTATTTCAACCACTACATATTATTATGTTGAAATGAGATTACATTTATATGGACTTTTTTGCATGATTACCAAATAATACTCGGAAAAATGATTCCATATATGTTAATATTGATTTCCACACAAAATCTACACATTTCATTTCTATAAGAGAATATTTATCTATAGAGTTTTTTTTAAAGAAATTTTTTAATGATTTTATAATAATTCGTGGAATGCATCATTAAATTTATTCTGATCGTAATTTATTATTTATAATAATTTTCATAAAATGAATTTTGAAAGCCCTTGATACTGAGCTCTGATTGAGCACCACTTATCACCCTAAAAGTTATGTAGAGTCTAAAAGGATTATTATAACATTAAAAGATATGTTGTGGTTGTGCCCTCATAAAATTTAACTCATGTGTGATTAGTACTTATCATTGTATAATTTTACCTATAATAATAGCTTCCATTCAAGAATTCAAATGGAATAGTATGAAGCATTTTATAAAATGATATTTCATACAAAAACTTTTAGGAATGATGTTGGTGAATGGAATTTTATTATCCCATTAAATTTTGAGGAGATAAAGACAAAGTAAAAAAAGAAATTCATACCCATATCAAAGCTTCATAATGTAGAAAGAACTTTTATGCCGATAACCAATAGAAGGATTTGGAATTTCTATATTGTGATCATGTTTTCTGGATTTATCTCCATGAAAAGGTGATATAATGTTTAGAAGGAATGTAAAACTAATTCTCATGTACATTAGAACATTTGAAATTTTTAAAAGGATTGGAGATGTGGATTATGATTTAGTGATTTATCCATGTATTTATAAACTATGTGATGTGTTCCATATCTCCTGGTTGTGGAAGTACATGCCACACCCAATGCATGTTATCCCCATAGAACAAGTTGAATTTGAAAATGATGTGTCTTACTTTTAATAACTGATCTATATTATGGAAACAAGTGAACTTATGTTGAGAAATCAGATGACTCGTGTGGAAAAAATAATTTGGGAAAACTGTAGGTTTGAAGAGCCAACATCAAAACTAGACGAAATAAAAATTAAGAACAACCCAAATCACATAATAAGATTAAATTATAGAAATTTATAGGGAAAAATATTTTTTGGGGGGATAAGTTAGAACACCAATACTTTATAATATATTATCATTTACATAAATTTAATATTTTTGACAGATTGATGAACGTGAAACCCTGAGTCTAAATGAACTATAATATAGTCTTATATTATAAACTAGTAGTTAAATTAGTGAATATAAATTGGAATATATATATGTATATATATTATGAAAAATTTATATATTAAACATGAATATTATAAATTTCATGTATATTTATCGATTAAAAAGAATAATAATCACTATCGGAATGAAAAAGAAATATTTTCTAAAAAACCTTATTTTTCTAAAGAGATGTTTTGGCCATGTTTTGAGAACATATATTAAAAATGAGTTTTAAAAAATCACATAATTTATTTTAAAAAACTAATTTTTTTATATCAGTATTTCAAAATTAACATAGATTTAATTTTCAATATTTTTTTAGAAAGATTAAATTTTTGATGAATATTTAAAAATAATGGTTTTTATTAAAAACTCCCTTTACATTTACATTTTTTAGAAAAATAAAGTATATTTTTAAATTGATTTATAAAAAATATTAGAGAAAAATATATTAAAATTTAATTAATTTAGGTCATTGGGATCACTTTTATGTTAGAGTTCAATATAAAAACATTCCATACTTATGATAAATAGTTTTATAAAATTTGTTTCTCATCAAACTAATGAGTAATATTTTAAAATAAATTCTAACATATCATTGGATTGAATTTTTATAATTCCAATCCATATTTGGAATCATATGAATAATATTTTATAACAATTTGAAATGAATTTCATACCATAATGAATTGTAAAAACATAACAACTTAATTGCCATGGTAATGGTAAAAATTTATTTTTTGGGTAGATAAACTAAAAATATATGGATCAAAATGTCCAAAATAATATTTTAAGTCTTATATAATTGAAATATCTCTAAAATATAAGATCTAAGGTTATATAATGATCCATTGTTTGATCCCTTAGGCATATGAAAAATGTAGGTCCAAATAATTATTTTCGAAACATCCAAGTGTGTCCTCCACCTCTCTTATAAAATCCCCCCACTTTTCTTCCCCTATCCATACATAAAAATTTATTTATTCAGTAAATTAATATCTCATTGTTTTTCTTATATCCACACACACTACCTATATTCATGTTTTTAGTAACCCTCATAATAAGGCTTTGGTTATAAACATAATGAGTTTGTACAAAAAAAGATGTATATTTTTAAAAATTATTTAAGCTTAATTACCCATTAATAGTCCTAAAATTATAAATAAAATATTATGATATAATTACACAATTATCTAAAATATAATGTAAATTAAATAACATATATCCGTCTCCATTACCATCAAATAGGATGTAAAATCATCGATAATGTGTATGAGAGACTACCACCTCGTGATCTGGTGGAACAGTTTTTCCATCACCACCTCTCAAGGATTTATATAATGATGTATTTAAAATATTTTTTTGATATTTATGAATTTTTTATAATTATTTATTTATAATATCACATATACCTTATTATTTTTAATTCTTTATAAATATGATAACATCGCTCGTATGTACAGCAAACTCCCACCTCACGAAGCGATGTGAATCGTTTCTCACATAAGGTTAACATTGATGGTAATAATAATAAATTTTAAAAATATATTTAATATCTATGAATTTATAATAACTCTATAAATTTCCTTTTTTATTTAGCATCCTTTAATTCAATCTGATGAGAAATGATTATAAAATTCAGGCATATGTTTGGCTTACCGTCCCCAAGAATGGTGTAATCCATTTTTAATTTATAAATGATATATATTAATATAATTACATATATATTTAATATATATTATTTTTAATGAATTTAAAATATAATTTATATGATGGTACCCAGATCAATTTAAAAATAAAAGAATTCATAAAACATAACATATATGAAAGAAGAAGCAATTATGACCTAAATCAATGATTTTTACAACGTAATGTTAATAAATATGTGATAAAAGAATATAAGTAAATAATATATTGTATGAAATATATTATTTTTCTTTTTTAATATATTTATAATAAATTTATATTTATTATACAAGAGCTTGGTACACATATTATGGAAATTATAACTAAGGTAAAATATTCTTATCTCATTTTTATTTCATTGAGATACATGTCATATTATACAACTATAATTTTCTGGGAGGTGTATATATATATTAATTTACATGAAATGTCATGAATTTATTAATTATAATAATATTTTATGTTTCATTTAATTATATTCATTCATGGGGCTTATGATTAAATGTTACAAAACATGTAATGGTAATTTGATATAATCTCATTGTTTATCGTGATTGTTTATGTGTATGCTTATGATGATGAATTATTTTGATAAATCTCAATTTAATCTCATTATGTTTATTATTAAACATTTGGTTTATTAATGAATATTTTATGCACGTTATAATTTTTAAAAAGGTTTTAAGTGGAATCTTTTTGTCAGTTTCTAAATGAGGTAATTGTGGACATTTTTCAATGTGAGAATGGAATGTTTTATTTTAAATTATATATCATGAATTAAATTTTCCAATATCATGGAAGCAATTTTCATGGTTTATTTAGTTATATGTTTTCAATTATGTTTTCAAAGAAAAGAATTACGTATTAGTTTATGAATATTTCATTTAAAAAATATATATTTAATGAAAATTTATTTTCCTTGAGAAATGTACTGAGTGATCTTTCAATATAATTTCTCATGTATGATTACATATAGTGATGTTACTTATGATTTAAATTATATATAATCCCATGATACCATCCTTGTTATTTAACCAATAATTATTTTGAATAGGGATATATTGTTTTTTATAGCACTCTTCATATTACACAGAATAGTTTATGATTATGTCTATTAATTTGGGAACTTATTAACATTTTATATGGTATTTTCCCAACATGAATATTTATGTTGATCATGATTCACACCTTTAATATGAGTAATTCATTGGAATTAGTATTTTATGTGAGGGGACTAATATATCCAATTAATGCGTCATTTGGTCTCCTAAGACAAACTAGATTGAGTTTTTTGATGAGGAATTACCAATTCATATAAAACTACTTGTCATAAGGCATTGATAGTGTAGTTATGATATCTAGAATTATTCATTCCAACATTATGAGATTAGTTATTTATGTTCTATGTGATTATTCAATTAGTTATAATATCTATTTATAAGTTTCAATCTCATGTGATTATTTATATATATCTATTAGATCATAGTTTGTTCCTTACACATTATTCTTTATATTAAAATTATTAATTAAATGGAATTTCATTCAACTATTTTCCTTTACATATTTATTAATTTGTATGTATTCATGATCTCTTCAGGTTTATCCATAACCTTGTTAATAATTTCATCTCTCTCCTTTCTTATGTTTATTTAAAAAGTATTCTATGATGAGTATTATGATTGATATGTAGGGTTATTATTAAAAAATTATTGATTTACATGATGAAACTACTTTGTTGTGATTTATGATTTCATTTTCAAATTGAGAATTAGTTATATTACTAGTTATCAAGGATACTAAACTATTCAGTCCTATGATATTTGATTCTTTTTATCATATTCCAATTTGATAATGTAACCATCTTCTCTGGACAACTCCAATTAGGGTATTTACAATTTGGTAAATCCGTCTATATCTTGAGCAAACATGTTAGGGATTTCTGAGTATACCTAACCAGTTATGATAACTTATTCACTATATGATGATTCTATTTGAAGTGATCCATGACATAGGGAATGATTTTATAATCTTATGAATATCCCATAGACTTATGTGTATGCCATTTTTTATTCATCATTATTGTTTAATGATGTTTCAACTTTTTTATATCTCATTTATAAAGTGATTATAGAATCCTTATTCCATGACTCCTGATTTGGATTCATTGTTTTATTGTGTAATCTTGTCCAATGTTATGAAATTGTACCTTTATTATTTTCCCATACATAGATGATATTATTATTTCAACATAGTATCTCTGATTAATATCACTTATTATTAATCATACTTTGAATCTAAACATCATATTTCTTAGGTTTCTATTCACAATGTTATGAATAAATTTGTAAATTTTCTTGGTTGTAAAAGGTTATTTTGTGGTAAGAGTTTTTATGGTGATATGGAAAAAAATATAATTTTTATCTAGCCTATAATGACACTAAACCTATAGGTTTTTAGGATTTTTTCCTGCTTTGATATAGGGATTAATATTGTAAAATGATCAAGATTTTTTTATGCACGAGTCACATCACCATTAGACCTCAAAATTGTATTTTCTAAAACATTCACCAAATTTTCAATGGTAATCCTCAATCCAAGCATCTACATATAACCTCAAACATTTTAATACAATGATAAGTAAATATTTAACTTTATTTTGTTCCTATTATTTTAACACCAATTACATTGTATATTTTCATTTCAATAGTCCGACTTCTTGTATGTTGTGATACCACAGTAGTAACACCTATTTTATCTCCTACTCTAGGATGAAATTAATATTTTTTGTTCACTTTCAATAAAACCACGTTGGGAGTTTTTTATCTTATTTACACTATTAAATGAATCCCTCTAATAGGTCAACAGAGAAATGAAATTAGGAATCTACTATCTATCTTATTTGTTCTATCATTAATGAATTGATCACCACCACAGAAAAGTGGGTAAATAAATAAAAATAATCATTTATCTAATATCATTTTTGGGAACATATTTGAAATTTCATTCCAATTTATTTTAAATGGTGATAAACTCTGGTGACAATAAAACACACATATATATATATTGATCATCATATTCCATCCTCATCATATTTCCTTGATCTATATTTTTGGATTACTAGGATTTTCCCTTCTTGAATATAATTGGGTCATAGTGATAGGTAAAAAAAATTATTACTATAATCGTGGAATGTCTTAGATTCATCATCGCATCCATAAATTTCCCCCACCACATAAAACGAACCACCTTGATCATGGATGTAGCGAATTCTAAATAAAATATCTCGTTTATGGAAAAAATATAAGATGTCTTTTATTCTTTATAATAAATACTGATCTTCCCACATTCCACTATTACTCTTAATAATTAAAATATTTGTCATCTAGAAGTCAAATTCCCCTTACACATTTTAGGTAACTCATTATCTATACCCTTTATAATAATTAAATTACATGGAAAAATGAACTCATGTTTTATGTTTCATATTCCATTTTGTTAGATCATTCTTCATAAACCCGTTTTTTAGAGTGATTCATCATTGAAACATTATTAAACAAAGAATTAAATTATTTTTGATTACTAAAGTCCCTTTCCCTATATGACATAGTGAAAAAATTAACATATTTTATTTTGATTCTATGCCTACATAGCTCTATTAATTTTGTAAATTCATACATTTCATACTCAAATTATATATTTTAAATCACAAATAATTTTGGTGAAAATCATTATTAAACTATGGATTTTTATAAATCACATGAAATAAAATTATAGAAATTCACTATAATGAAATTATTTTTACATTTTGAATGAATACTCAAATAATCTAAAAAAATATGACCATGATTCACTAACACAACACCGATCCCCAAACATATTGGTTATAGTTACATATAAAGGACCACAATCCAATATTCAATAAGGGATATATTTATCTCTTTTCTTAGCTAGTCATCCATGAATCATATGACTCATAATAATTTTTATCATGATGCTTTTGTATTGGTATTTATAATGTTGTGAGGTTCCCAATATCCATGCCTACTAGACAACCCAAAAGGATTTATTAAACCATTATCTACCACCATTTTTTAAAGGATATAACCCAATAGTCCAAACCATTTGACTCAGAATAGAGATCACTAAATGGCCTCAAGAATATATCGCATCACTATTGGTATGAAACTACTGTAGAAGTAAAAAATAATTTAGGTAAATATTTTCCCTAAATTTAATAGATCAACATGTACTATAAACAAAAAATATTCATTTAAAACTAAAAATTGATCTTTTAGATGAAAACCTCTTTATGATAGCACAACCCAATAAAGGTATATAAAAAATGGAAATACATGCAATATGGCATGACCAACTGGTAAATAATTCACATCAATCTTGGAAAGTCTTAAAATCTCCTTTAATATATCTTGTAAATAATCACTAAATGATTAAATACAATATTTATACAGTCATTATACTATGAGTTGTGTTATTTCATAGTTCTTTATAAACACTATGGATCATTTAATGAATAATATTTTATAAAATTCAAACAAATATACCATATTGATTATAATATTTTCTTTAGATATTAAAAATTTATTTTATAATTTTTATATGATATAATTTTTTATAATGAATTTTAAGAATCTGCATAATTAAATGTTTTCCATTGTAAATGTTACAAAACTAGAAACATTAAATATATATGTTTCATAACATATGAAATTATATGAATCAATGTAGATCCATAATTCAGTTAATTTGATCATTTTATGGGATTTTATTGAACTCGTGTGAATACACATGTGTGCACACAATAATATGAAAACCCATTCTCTCTTTCCCTTAAAATTATTTTCCATTTAAGGGTATTTTCTAGAACACCATTCATGGATAAGGGGTGCAAAAAAATTTGGACATTATAGTTTCTATATGACCCATTTGGAGGTAAAATCACATTAGTTGGTACAAAATGATCTCAATAAAACTAATTATTTAATAAATTTCTACATTCACATTGAGGCACACAATTTTATAGTTATTAATTAATTTTATTGATTCTATTCCCAATATATCATATGAATAGAATTTGTGCTTTATTCTTCCCCATTTATGAATATATATGTCCCAAAAAACATTTCAGTGGTATTAGTTTCCATTCTTTTAAAGAGTTAATAAGATAAATATAAAAAATGGAAAATGGTTTTGTGTTTTTCAATAACAATAACCATGGTTATCAAACCAAATCCCAATTTCTGAGTTTCTCCAAAAAAAATTAAAGTTATTATGAGAATGCATCACAATTTCTAAAGATATACATGACCAGGTGTTATTTTTGGAAATAAGTAATGAAAAACATACCATATGATACTTCACTATCTTTTACTTCATTATTTTTGAAAATAAACATTTATAGTAGTTGAAACCTGATTTCTACCTCAAGATACCATGACTAATAAAATGTTAAGAATTTATGATTTTTGGTATAACCATAGAAAAAAATATTATTTCAAAAAAATTGTTGTCCAAGATGAAAATTTTGATAAATTATCAATAAGAAAATAATATATAGAAAAATAATATCCTTGTACATTCTCATAGGTAATAAAAAATATAAAAATGAATATTATTTGAAAAAATTGGTTTTTATTAAACATGGCTTTAATTATTAAAATTTTAAAAATATGGTTTATCTAATGTAAAATATCTCAACTAATAAATTATTTGTGTAATATCCATTCCTTAATATATATCACTTATATTATGGATATTTTATTATATTATTTAACTTTTATTTAAAATTAATTCTTATAATTTTCATAATGAATAAAATATTTATATGAAAATTTATAAATAAACGATTCAATTTTATTTCAAGAGAAACATTAATTTGTTATATTAGTAAATTAAATTAATAATTCATTATTTTTTTGATACATAGTATATGTTAGAGTTTTATTAAAATTGAGGCATCTTATTAATTTTTCACAAAAGATATCGTGGCTTTGTGATGAATTATTCTGTATCATCTGAAATTAAGTGATTTACTAGAAAATTATGGTTTGGGATCCTTTATAGACATAATGTCTCTTATATATATTATATGTCAATTGGATTCTAAAAAATCACATGAAAGGCTATTATATAACCTTTGAATGGGATATATTTTGATAATGTAACACAAATCATTATCGATATGTTGTATATGACATTAATATGTATGTTACATTTTAATTTGGTTTAATTAATAACCTCTATAATCATAATTGATAGAAACATTCATATATTTTTATATATATACAGACTGTTTGATATTTAATGATTTTAAAATATTGAATAGTTTCACATTGTAAGAATAATATTCCTTTATAAATGGTGAGACAAAAAAACCTTGAAATTACTATATGTGGGATTTTTCTCAATGTAATCACTTATCTTGATCATTCTCTTCTAAATGGCCACATAAAGAAAAATATGGGTTACCCGGTATTATATTATGCATGTAATGTATAAGGCCCCAGCCTTAAACCTTACTTAATCTTGAGTTATTACATGATTACACATTGAGGATCTTTTCAGGTTTAGAGTTTTAGAGAATTAGATCATAAAACTTGCATTACATTCCACATATAAAAAAAGTGGTTACATAAAGATAGTATTCTTATTTCCCATAAATGGAAACATATTTAATATAAAACATAGATTCTTTCTTGACACTTCCTTGACACTATCATCATATCATGTACCTTTCCCTTGACCTGTGAAAAACATTTCAAAAAACATGGGATTAGCATAAAAAGCTCAGTAAGGGCTATAAAAATATGGAAAGGAAACATGGGTACATATATACATAAGAATGAAATCATACTTTACCCATAAAACATAAGCACTTTAACATACCTCGTCAAATCATGAATAAATCATAGAAATCATAAGACTTAAAGGCAACTTGAGGCATTCATAACATTCTTACGTAGGGAGTAACCCTCTTGGTTATGTTTGGAATACCCATCACAGTATATTCCCTAAATCTATTCGGAAAAACCTTAACATTTCACTCCTTCGTGTTACCCAATGCATTGGAGAGCTATATCGGGCTCACCCGCCCTTAGTTTATCACGGAACCACCCGTCTTCATAATAATGCCCAAGAACCTCAACATAATCGTATCAAATAAAACATGCATAAAGGAAACATAACATTTCCACCTTTCAATCACAAGATGTCAATAAAAAACATTTATATAAAAACATTATGAAAACCATTTTCAATACCAAAATAAAAGAAAAGTAAAACATGTTATTTATTTTTCTTTAAAAAAAATTTATGGCTTGTAGAGGATGTCGAAACTCAAATAATGGTCACGGCGGCGGAGAAGTCGTTGTCGCCGCATACGTACGAAAAAAACATTCCATTTTGTCATTTAGTAAATGCTTTGTATAAAAAAATATTCCTTTTGAATAAACTTAAAAGTAAAAGGGGTTTATACACCATATAAAAGAAGGTTGTGTATAAAACAAAATATGCCTTAATGAAAGGAGATTGAGACGAAGTCCCATACCTCGGGTCCGACTTGACTCGATCGTTCTTTAATGCCCTGAATAATAAACTTGAGTTAATTTATACTTTCTTAAGAACATTTTTCATGTTCATTATTCATTTTATATCACTTATTTCCATGACATGAACATTATGTAATTATTTAAGTTAATAACGATCGTTTTAACGATCATTGGTACTTGAGTCAAAAATAGACCCTTTATAATTACAAGTTGTTCAAGTATCCATTATATCCAGAATTATAATCATGATTTATATATCATATATATCCAGTATATACATGCATTTATAATATTACATAATCATTTAGAGGTATGAAATGAAATGCACCGTTCATGGAGACGGTAAGCCGTACGTACGCATGAACGCTACTTTCATTTCTATTTCATATTTTATAGAATGGAATCATAATGATATAAATGTATATTATAATTCCAGTATAATATAATATATAATATCATATTTCCATCCTTTATACTTCCCACATATGGTATTTAACGAATCAAAACACTTTGAGGGGGCGGTAGTCCGCACTTCCTTAAATGAAGATATCGCGTTTACCCATAATGGAAACCATAAAGGAATGCCCAAAATAAAAAATACAGAAGATTAAGGAGAACATAAACATATTATATATCATATATAAATATAGTGACATCTTAATTGCCACCTTTGAAGGTGTTAAAATAATGTTTAACAATCATCGTTTCGGGAGGCAAAAATTCACCATCCACGGAAACAGTTTGTCCTTTAACCATTAGATGTTGGTGTGTGTAAGTTTAGCTCGAATACTTCTTATAACAACATCCTAGTATATTGAAGATACTGGAGTTGTTACAAAAGAAATGAATAATAAGAGTTTAGGGGGTTGGAGAAGCAAAATAAAACAAAAGGACTCAAGTGAAGACATTACCTTAAAATCAGGTAACTCCCTTTGGTTTGAGCTCAAAGGCTTCTTTGGGAAGACTTCTGCCCAAAGTTAGGCTTCAAGAAGTAATAGAGGGATGTGTAGAAACAAAATGGGCAGGGGTTGGCCGAGCCAAAGGCTTTGGGAGTGTGGGTAAGGAGGTAGAGTTGGGGGCCTTTTATAAGAGGAGAAGAGGGGCACTCTTGGAAGGTAAGGAAATGATACATTATTTTAGAATGTGTTTCGGATATTAATGGTCCCACATTGTTGTGTTTCGAGGATAAGATCATAAGGGTTTTAAATCCACCCATACAATCGGTTTTGGACATGTTTAGGTCTTAGAGTTTACATTATCTTTCCATTTCATTTAAATTGTTAAATAATGAGGTCATCGCTGCATCATCATGATGTCATAAATAATTTAATTTATTTAATGTCTAAAAATTATAAAAAAACTACTATGATGTAGGAAATAATTTTATATTTCCAATGAATATTTATAGTCCAAAAGATCATTTATGTAGACAAAATTAAAAATATTTTACTTAGGTGATACATTCTTTGTTACATTTAACATTCTTTAAAAATAAAAAGATAAAAAGTCACTTTCTCACAAAAGTGATTCCATGGGGCCCCAAAGTTTGGAACAAGGAATACCATGGTCTGAAATTAGAAAACCAGTAGAATTAGGACACATTTTGGTGTCATTTTTTATTATTATGATATTATTTTATTATCCTTAACTACATGATTACTCATTAATCAAGATAATTAAAGATAATTACCATTGTTACTATTCATAATGTCCAAAAACAAAAGAGTCTTGATTACATAATTTGGACCTTCTGATTCCAAATATATAATCCATTATACCAAATTACAAACACAAAAATTTCAATAATTGATTTAAAAATAAGTCTCGTTGTCAAAACAAATAGCCGGTTTTTTTGAAACAATATCTATGAAAGGTTTGGCATTAGTTTATGCCCAATTCCAATGTGAAATTAATACTAATGACCAACATTGGATTAAATGGTAAAAATATATTCTAATTTCACTTTAAAATAAATTCAAAAGATAACCTAATCATATAAATAAATTAGATTAAAAAGCAGTTTTGATGTAAAATGCAGTATTTTTCACTATTCATTAAAAAATGAACATTGTCAGAAAAATACCAAAAATTCACACAAAGTAAATTTTGATATCCCAATAATAAAGAATAAGTTTATTTTGACAAGAATAGCTTATAAAAATTTCAAAATATAGATTTAAAAATGGTTTGCCATCAAAAGGCAGTAAAACAATCTTTTAAAAATATTAGTGTATTCCATGCTTAAGATTGGATTTATTTTCATTTTAAGCCTCTAAAACACTATCTAATTCATTAATAGACATAGATAAAAATATATATTATTCATTACTTACTTGGGATGTTACATCCTTCCCCCTTTAGAAAATTGCGACCCCGCAATTTATTTACTTATCGAATAAATGGGGGTACTTATCCCTCATTGCATTTTTAGATTCCCATGTTGCCTCTTCCATCATGTGGTTTTTCCACAAAACCATTACCTGATTAATCAACTTATTCCATAACACTTTCTCCCTGTGGTCAAGAATATGGACCGGTTATTCCTCATAAGCTAGGTTCTCTTCCAGCTGAACTACCTCTGGACTCAAAACATGAGATGGATCTGGCATATACTTTCTCAGCATCGAAACATGAAAAACATTGTGTACCTGGGATAAACTCAGAAGTAAAGCCACCCGGTATGCAACTGATCCAACCATCTCCAGAATTTCATATGGTCCAATGAACCTTAGACTCAGCTTTCCTTTCATACCAAATCACATCACACTTTTCCATGGTGATACTTTGAGAAAAACATGATCACCTACCTCAAAAGATAGATCCTTCCTCCTGTTGTCTGCATAACTCTTCTGCCTGCTCTGAGTTGTTCTCATGTGTTTCTGTATCAGCTGAACTTTTTCTGCCATCTCTTCTACCAATTCTGGTCCCATCAGCTTCCATTCACCCACTTCATCCCAAAATGCTGGAGTTCGACACCGCTTCCCATATAATGCCTCAAATGGTGCCATCTGTATACTAGAATGAAAACTGTAATTATAAGAAAACTCAACCAAAGAAAGATGTTGGTCCCAACTTCCCTAATAATCCATCGAACAAGCTCATAGCATATCCTCCAAAGTCTGTATTGTTCGTTCTGACTGCCCATCTGATTGAGGATGAAATGTTGTACTAAAATTTAATTCAGTACCCAATGACTTCTGAAGGCCTTTCCAAAAGTTAGAAGTGAACCTGGGATCACGATTAGATACAATGGAGAGGGGAACTCCATGTAACTTGACTATCTCTTTAAGATACAAAATGTAAATTTGATCTAGGGAAAAAGTATCTCGTATAGCAAGGAAATGAGCAGATTTAGTCAAGCGATCAATAATAACCCAGATTGCATTATTACCTCGAGATGTCTTCGGTAATCCCACAACAAGGTCCATGGATATATTATCCAATTTCCACTCTGGCACTGGTAGAGGCTGAAGCATCTCTTTCGGTAACTTCCGCTCTGCTTTAACCTACTGACAAGTCAAACACTTCATAGTAAAATCAGCAATATCTCTTTTCATTCCATCCCACCAGTAATACTCCCACAGATCTTTGTACATCTTAGTACTGCCAGGATGAACTGAAAACGGAGAACTATGAGCTTCACATAATAACTATATCTTCAACTGTGAATCACAAGGCACACACAATCTTTTCCCAAATCTCAAAACACAATCATTATTAATGTTGAATTCAGGAAAATTACCTTTCTGAACCAGCTCTACCTTTTTCTGCAACTCACTGTCTTGCTTCTGTGCTTGCTTGATTCTATCTGATAGAGATGATCTCACTGATACCTGATACAAAACAAAAGAACTTCCTACACCAAAAACATCTATGCCAAAGTTCATCAAATCCTTAACCAAAGGATCACGTTCCAAACACAACATTTCTAATGAAGCATTACTTTTTCGACTCAAAGCATCATCCACTTTGTTAGGTTTTCCCAGATGGTAATGAATTGTACAATCATAATCCTTGATTAATTCCAGCCATCTCCTCTGTCTCATGTTTAACTCTTTCTGAGTAAATATACACTTTAAACTTTTGTGATCAGTATATATTCCACACTTTACTCCATACAAATGATGCCTCAAAATCTTTAAAGCGAAAACAACAGTAGATAATTCCATATCATGTGTAGGGTAATTTACCTCATGAGTTTTCAACAATCGTGAAGCATAAGCAATTACCTGATCATTCTGCATTAGGACACAAGCAAGTCCTTTCAATGAAGCATCACTGTATATAACAAACTCCCCATTCCTGAATGGTATTTCCAAAACTGGAGCATTCACCAATCTTCTTTTCAGTTCCTAAAAACAATCATCACATTCTTTTGTCCAAATAAACTTAATACCTTTCCCAGTTAGCTTAGTCATTGGACTAGATAACCGTGAAAAATTTCTAACAAACATTCGGTAATATCCTGCCAAACCAAGGAAACTACGAATCTCAGTTACATTTGTGGGTCTCATCCATTCTTCAACAACCTTTGTTTTTGCAGGATCAACAGTTATCCCATCTTTAGAAATAATATGACCGAGGAAAGAAATTTGTTACAACCAAAACTCACACTTTCTGAATTTCCCATACAATTTCTTTTCTTTTAAGGTTTGAAAAATAACCCTTAAATGTCTTTCATTCTCCTCTTTACTTTTAGAAAACACCAAAATATCATCAATGAAAACAACCACAAACTTATCCAAGAACTCATGGAAAATTCTATTCATTAAGTCCATGAATACAGCAGGTGAATTGGCTAGCCCAAAAAGAATTACTACAAATTCATAATGGTCATATCTTGTACGGAACGTGGTCTTCGGAACATATTCTTCCTTTACCTTCAGCTGATGGTACCCCGATCTCAGGTCAATCTTTGAAAAATACTGATCTCCCTGGAGATGATAAAAAAATCATCGATTTGAGACAAAGGATATTTGTTCTTAACAGTGATGTTATTCAAGGCTCTATAATCAATGCAAAGTCTCATTGAACAATCTTTCTTTTTAACAAATAAAATAGAAGCACCCCGTGGTGATGTGCTAGGTCGAATGAATCCTTTCTCTAATAAATCTTGCAATTTCTCCTTCAACTCTAAAAGTTAAATTTGAGCCATTCGATAAGGGGGTTTTAAAATTGGCTTAGCATCAGGATCTAAGTCAACAGTAAACTCAACTTCCCGATCTGGTATTATTCCAGGCAACTCATCAGGAAAAACATCAGGATACTCATTTACCAATGGCACATCATTAATCTGAACAGTTCCTTTATTTTAAACGATTTGTGCAAGGTAACATTCATTTCCATCTTTTACAATATTCTCGGCCTCTTGATATGTTATCAACCGTAAGGGTTCATTCTTGTACACAAACTAAAAGTCTTTCTGAAAAGAAACTTCTTTAGCTCTACAGTCAATCTTAGCATGATAAATAGAGAGCCAATCCATACCCAAGATAACATCAAACTCTACTAGAGGTAGAACAATAAGGTTTGCAAGTAGGTTCTTTCCATAGATAAGGATAGGAAGATTCTTATAAATTCTTTTTGCCTCAACATTTCCCCCATGTGTTTTTACCACAAGTTCAGGAGTCATTTCTTGAGATGGTATTCCCATTTTACTAGAAAAGTTTTCAGAGATGAAAGAATGTGTAGACCCCAAATCAAACAACACACTGGCATAATCTGAAAAAACAAACAAAGTACCTGATACAACTTCATTGGACGGCCCAACATCCGCTGAAGTAGTTGCAAAGGATTTCACCACCCCTTTCTGCTTGTAGTCTAACTTATTCCCATCACTCAAGCTCTTTGTCAGACACTTGTTTGCATAGTGACCCATCTCATTGCACTTAAAACTTTTCACTAACTGTAAATCAAATTTGGTCTTACCTTAACCTTGATCTTTTTCAGTGCAATCACGAGCCTTATGTCCCATATTAGCACATCGTTAGTACTTTCTAGAATTCAAAAGACATTCCCCAGCATGCCTTTTGCCACATTTATCACAAACTGGAAACTTAGATTTCTTACCATCAGACTTTTTTGAATAATTGTTCCCTTTCTCCTCCTACATTGGTATCTTCTTCTGTTGGTTGTTATAGAAAACTTGATCATCGGGAAACTCTATTTCTACATTCTCAGCACATCGAACAAGCTTTTCATAACTTTTAAACTCATGAGAAGCTAATTCCCCTAGATATTTTGGCTTTAATCCTGAGTAAAAATGATTGATTTTACTATCAAGGTCTCGGATAAAATTTGGAGCATACTTTACCAACAGAGTGAACCTTTCTTCATAGGTAGCCACTGAGTCTTCCTCTTACCTAAATTCCATGAATTGCTTTTCCATCCTAAGTCGAACAGCCTTAGGAAAATACTTCTCAAGAAACATACCTTTGAATTCATCCCAGTCGAGAGCATCAATCTCATCTGCGTCCCTGATATTTTTAACCATCGACCACCATTGATCTACTTCACCCTCCAAATGGTAAATAGAAAGACTAACCTTTTGATTGTCTGAACACCCCATGACATCAAAAATCTTTTCCAGTGCTTTAATCCACCCTTCAGCTAAAACAAGGTCAGATGATCCTCTGAAGGATGGGGGATGTTGCCTCATGAAATGTTCCACCACTGACATGTTCCTATGTGGTTGATCTGGAAGATCTCGTGCATGGATACCACCACCATTTATCGGTTGTGTCAACTGCGCCATTACTACAACAAACTATTCAGTTCCAATTCTGACCATCTTAGGATGCTGATTCAGAAGGTTATTTCCATCTGCATGCCTTCCTAAAACAGCTTCCCTGTTTCCTCTACGGAAAACCATTCTGAACAAACATGTCTTAGATGAGGCAACATGGTAATCTTCAAATGCTATATCACTTCAATTTGACCATAAAAAAGTATTTTTGGATAATCATTTAATATATTTCTAACTCCTAAAGTTATCTAAACCGACCTATGATACCAACTATAAGGCCCCAACCTTAAACCTTACTTAATCTTGAGTTATTACAAGATTACACATTGAGGATCTTTTCAGATTTAGAGTTTTAGAGAATTAGATCATAAAACATGGATTACATTCCACATATAAACAAAGTGGTTACATAAAGATAGTATTATTATTTCCCATCAATGGAAACATATTTAAAATAAAACATGGATTCTTTCTTGACACTTCCTTGACACTATCATCATATCATGTACCTTTCCCTTGACCTGTGAAAAACATTTCAAAAAACATGGGATGGGTATAAAAAGCTCAGTAAGGGATATAAAAATATGGAAAGGAAACATGGGTACATATATACATAAGAATGAAATCATACTTTACCCATAAAACATAATCACTTTAACATACATCAACAAATCATGAATAAATCATAGAAATCATAATACATAAAGGTAACTTGAGGCATTCATAACATTCTTACGTAGGGAGTAACCCTCTTGGTTACCTTGGGAATACCCATCACAGTATATTCCCTAAATCTCTTCGGAGAAACCTTAGAGTTTCACTCCTTCGTGTTACCCAATGCATTGGAGAGCTATATCGGGCTCACCCACCCTTAGTTTATCACGGAACCACCCGTCTTCATAATAATGCCCAAGAACCTCAACATAATCATATCACATAAAACATGCATAAAGGAAACAGAACATTTACACCTTTTAATCACAAGATATCAATACAAAACATTTATATAAATACATTATGAAAACCATTTTCAATACCAAAATAAAAGAAAAGTAAAACATGGTATTTATTTTTCTTTAAAAAAAGGTATGGCTTGTAGAGGAAGATGAAACTCAAATAATGGTCACAACGGCGGAGAAGTCGTTGTCGCCGCATACGTACGACAAAAACATTCCCTTTTGTCATTTAGTAAATGCTTCCTATAAAAAAAGATTCCTTTTGAATAAACGTAAAAGTCAAAGGGTTTTATACACCGTATAAAATAAGGTTGTGTATAAAACAAAATATGCCTCAATGAAAGGAGATTGAGACAAAGTCCCATACCTCGTGTCCGACTTGACTCAATCATTCTTTAATGTCCCGAATAATAAACTTGAGTTAATTTCTACTTGATTTAGAACCATTTTCAAGTTCATTATTCCTTTTATATCACTTATTTCCATTTCATGAACATTATGTAATTATTTAAGTTAATAACAGTTGTTTTAACGATCTTTGGTACTTGAGTCAAGAATAAACCCTTTTTAATTACAAGTTGTTCAGGTATCCATTATATCCAGAATTATAATCATGATGTATATATCATAAATATCCAGTATATACATTCATTTATAATATTACATAATCATTTAGAGGTAAGAAATGAAATGCACCGTTCATAGAGACGGTAAGCCGTACGTACGCATGAACGCTACTTTCATTTCTATTTCGTATTTTATAGAATGGAATCATAATGATATAAAGGTATATTATAATTCTAGTATAATATCATATATAATATCATAGTTCCATCTTTTATACATCCCACATATGGTATTTAATGAATCAAATCACTTTGAGGGGCGGTAGTCCGCACTTCCTTAAATGAAGATACCGCGTTTACCCATAATGGAAACCATAAAGGTATGCCCAAAATGAAAAATAAAGAAGATTAAGGAAAACATAAAAATATTATATTTCATATAAAAATATAGTGACATCTTAATGGCCACCTTTGAAGGTGCTAAAATAATGTTGAATAATCATCATTTCAGGAGGCATAAATTCACCATCCACAGAAACAGTATGTCTTTTAACCATTAGATGTAGGTGTGTGTAAGTGTATATTGAATACTTATTATAACAACATCCTAGTATATTTAAGATACTGGATTTTTTACAAAAGAAATGTATAAAAAGTGTTTAGGGGGTTGGAGAAGCAAAATAATACAAAAGGACTCAAGTGAAGACATTACCTTAAAATCAGATAACTCCCTTTGGTTTGAGCTCAAATCCTTCTATGGGAAGACTTCTTCCCAAATTGATTCTTCAAGGAGTAATAGAGGGATTTTTAGGGACAAAATGGGCAGGGGTCTCCCGAGCCAAAGGCTTTGGGAGTGTGGGTAAGGAGGTCGAGGTGGGGGCCTTTTAAAAGAGGAGAGGAGGGGCACTCTTGGAAAGTAAGGAAATGTTACATTATTTTAGAATGTGTTTCGAATATTAATGGTCCCACATTGATGTGTTTCGAGGATAAGGTGATAATGGTTCAAAATCCACCCATCCAATAGGTTTTGGACATGTTTAGGTCTTAGATTTTACATTATCTTTCCATTTCATTTAAATCGGTAAATAATGAGGTTATCGCTGCATCATCATGATGTCATAAATAATTTAATTTATTTAATGTCTAAAAATTATAAAACAAATACTATGATGTAGGAAATATTTTTATATTTCCAAGGAATATTTATAGTCTAAAATATCATTTATGTAGACAAAATTAAAAATATTTTACTTAGGTGATACATTCTTTGTTACATTTAACATTATTTAAAAATAAAAAGATAAAAAGTCATTTTCTCACAAAAGTGATTCCATGGGGCCCCCAAGTTTGGTACAAGGAATCCCATGGTCTGTCATGAGACAACCAGTAGAATTAGGACATATGTTGGTGTCATTTTTTATTATTATGATATTATTTTATTATCCTTAACTACCCGATTACTCATTAATCAAGATAATTAAAGATAATTATCGTCGTTACTATTCATAATGTCCAAAAACAAAAGAGTCTTGATTATATATTTTGGACCTTCTGATTCCGAATATGTAATCCATTTTACCAAATTCCAAACACATAAATTTCAATAATTGATTTAAAAATAATTCATGTTGTCAAAACAAATAGCGGGTTTTTTTGAAACAATATCTATGAAAAGTTTGGCATTAGTTTATGCCCAATTCCAAAGTGAAATTAATCCTAATGACCAAAATTGTATTAAATGGTAAAAATATATTCTAATTTCACTTTAAAACCAATTAAAAATATAATCTAATCATATAAATAAATTACATTAAAAAGTAGTTTTGATGTAAAATGCAGTATTTTTCACTATTCATTAAAAAATGAACTTTGTCAGAAAAATACCAACAATTCACACAAAGTAAATTTTGATATCCCAATAATAAAGAATAAGTTTATTTTGACAAGCATGGATTATAAAAATTTCAAAAGATAGATTTAAAAATGGTTTTCCATCAAAAGGCAGTAAAACAATCTTTTAAAAATATTAGTGTATTCCATGCTTAAGATTGGATTTATTTTCATTTTCAGCCTCTAAAACACTATCTAATTCATTAATAGACATAGATAAAAATATCTATTATTCATTACTTACTTGGGATGTTAAATAATGTTTTTTATGTGTAACAAATATAATTTTATGTATCATTCTTCAATTATAATCTTTAGGTGGCATAGAAATGGGTAAACCAAATATTGTTATTCTACCATAGGAATGGGTAAGATAATTTATTTGATGAATTATGAATGATGGTTTACACTTAAGTATAAAAGAGTTTTTTTTTTCAAATTATTGAAATGATATTTAACTTAACTAGCTTATTTATTGGATCAATTTTAATGAATCGTGATATTTATTTAAATATATATATATATTTAATTTATAAAAAGGATTTTATTTATGGGGTAATAGTTTTAATTGGGAGAATATTTATTTTAAATACACTACTTAAATTATATAAAATGTGATACTCACATAAAGATATATCATTTTTTCAATTATTCATTTTTCTTTAAAACATTTTTAGATATCTTATAAATTAGATCAAAAATTTATTTTATCTGTATGTAAGATTATGATGTGTCCTCGTGGAGAATCAAATAGTGTATATTAATATGAATATAATGGAAATAAATTTCCATAATTGTGATTATTGTGTATTAGATATTTGGTGTGCAACACACATATTTGTTGAAAAATACTAATAAAAATAGTGGATAATTGATGAATGGAATGTTAGATAAACCTATTAGAAACATGGAAAGAGTATCATAAAGAGAATTTGGCTCTTATGATCTAATTTAAATAATCAATTAGTTCCATATTTATAATATTTTTGATATTTCTTGGTAAAATATATGAATTTTTATCATAAATAGAATTTGGCACTTAAGATCTAATTTAAATAACCAATTAGTTCAATATTTATAATTTTTTTGATATTTCTTGGTAAAATATATGAATTTTTTCTATTTATATTATAGAAAATATTAAACATTTATTTTCAATTAAGAACTTGAGTTTTTATACACACATGAACGAAATGTTTAATGGAATAAGGAATATATTGAATGTTTTATATATTATTAAGAATGATAACACAATCTATAACATTAAATATCTATAGATATGGGTTGAACTAAATACCACTTTTCTTTTTAACATTCTCATTCATTATTTAAAGTAGAAGTGAGTCAAAAGACTCCCTAAAGACAGATCATTATACTGACTTCATTTAGAATCCTTCTTTAAAAATTGATTTTTTTTATGAAATTTTATCAATGAACCATTTAGTAGAAAATAATGTTGGGTTGGTGGAATATTAGATCAAAATCATACTAATGTATGCAAACTAATGATTAAACAAGAAACAAGGGATTCTAATCACTTAATAAACATTATTAATTACCTATTGTTGAATGGTTATAGATTTTTCAAAAGAGACCTCATAATAGTTTCAAAACTCCTTAATCTAAGAATATTAAAGTGGAATAGTGTGTTTCAGAGAAGTAATATCCTGTTTTTGGATATGGTCAAGTAATTATGAATTAATGTTCTCTTCTAATATAAATCTTAAGGATTACCTAGATACTATTTCTTTTCTATATATCCACATTCAATTTAATGAATTCAAAAATCCACCAGATGAGAAAAAAACTAGGGATTTTATATAAGGATTGTGTCTTCAATCAAAGAATGAATTTACACGTTTAAAAAAATACAGAGAAAAATAGTTTTATAAACTAATATCAATAAATCATGGCATATATAAACATAATAATAATATTTTTTAATAAATATTTATAGAAAAAAAACATATATACTTAGAAGAAAAATATGTTAAATTTCATGGGGTTTTTTTACATTCAAATATAATCGTTTTGATGTAAGGATTACTATTGGTCAATATTTTATCCCAATACATCTACAATGGAAATTCTAAATTCTGTTAGATCATCCCGCCATAGTTCACTAGTAGATCCTAAGCCTGAAGGATTTTACAAAATATGGGAGGAAATCTGATTATATTTTTCCAGATCATGTTGTATTTTCTTAAAAGTGTATATATAAATATAATTTTCACATAACACCATCTAACATGCCAAAAAATATAGATGAATCTTTTTATATTGAGATAGTTTTTTCATAAAAATGATACAAAAAAATATGAATGATGAAAAAATGTTATCATATTCTAGAGAACTATTAACATAATATGAGGTATTCATAAGTCACAATGATATGACATTGTCATTTGTTGTTTATGAACATCAAATTTTGAATTACGGTTAATTGTAAAATTATTAAACATAAAAAATAGTATAAATTAATGAATAAATGTATTTAAAAAGTACTTTAGAGGAAGGGTATAATAATTGAGATATTCATATAAAATATAATTTATAGTTTATTAAAAACATTCCAAGTATTTTCTTATTACGAACAGGGGTAGTAACTAGTTAGTATTTTTTATTAATATTTTGTAACCCATGTATGGATTGGATCATAACATGTAAATTCTTTTAAAATCCTAAATAATGTTATAAAGCTAGAATAATTAATCAAAATGGGATGGTGTTTTAAAAGTAAATACCTTTCCAAAGTAGGTTTTTAAACACAACTCTACCCTACGAAGAAAATTATTTTCTTATTTGTGTTTTCCAAATGTTCATTTGAACATTAATAATTTATAATAATATATTGTAGCAATTTTCAAAAAAGGGTGGGGTTTTAAATAAAAAAGATATACCAATGATATTTTAAATTCGATCTAGAATAGTATCAATGGATTTTTGAAAACAAATAAGTAAAGGCATTCGAAACTAAGTATGTAGTTGTGTTGGATCACAATAAATAAAATCAATTAAATGATTTCATCGCATTAGTTTGTTCAACTTGAAAAAAAATATCCATTTCATCTCCACTGATCAATCTTAAAACCAATGTTATGTTCAGATCATTTACATAGAAATAGTTTATTTTTAATTGCGGAGTATTGAAATTTTATTACATAAGTAATAGTCTAATAAATATTTATTCTTTATAAAACTTTATATACGAACCATGTTCCTAAACATACACATTCATGGAAGTTAATACCATCATAATTATTGGTCTACAAGGGTTCAAGGAGAACAATTTTAATGTTATTTAGGAATATAAACTCCTTCAACAATGTTTAGTTAACAACATAGGGTAGATTCATTTTGTACACATCTTAAAACATGAATATTATCTCTTAATTTATATTTAATGATTTATAATGTTTACAACACCCTTGTAGAAATTCTAAATTAAAATAATGTATAATAACTTTATTTTTTCAACATAAAATAATTTTCCACTAATAAACAATGACCAATGGAATTGAAAAGTTTTAAAACATACTGTCTATTTTAAATATTATTTTTAGAATTAGGATAATATAAATGTATTTATTTTTATACATCCACCGTGTATAAAACTATTACATTTGTTATATATTATGTTAATATTGAAAAAATTACAAATAACTTTGATCTCTAAAATTTTAATTTTATAATTCCATACACTGTATTTAATTTGATTTCAAAACTAAAACATATTATTTTTTTAAAGTGCAAATGAATAATTAATAGAAATAACATTTTAATTTTAATCCAAGTTATTTGTTGGGGATAATTTATTAAATCAATTATAAAAAAAGTTATTATAATATAATAATTTATTAAAATAAAATGAATATGATTGTAATCAAATAACTAAGATGTTTCTTATGGCCTGGAACCACATTTCAGGGAAATATTCATGAGAATTATTTTTTCATACTCCAATGGTATCATAGAAGCGTATTAAAAACTAAAAAAAATATAAATATATTTACAATTAAATATACATGTAAGACATAAATTTGTTCCCATTTAGTAGGATAAATTGGTTTAAAATATATTAAAAATGGGGTTATGTATATTTTGGAGGAAATTAAAAGTAATCCAAAAATGTAAAAAACCCTAAACAAATTCAGTGCCACTTGGAATTCCAATGTTTTCCTATTACCATATACAATTTTATGACTATATGTCCCTGCACAATAAACCTTCACAAACTCCCTAAACCGGCTATTGATCTTCAAATAAAAATAAAATTAAGAAATAACTTTGAGACTCTAAATTCAATTTATAAGCACTACAATGAAAAGGTGATCTCTTAATTGAATCATAAATATCAAATTTCCTCAATATATAAAAACCAATTATTCCTCTATAAAAAATTTCCAAAGAGTGGGTATGGAAAAATTTCACACAATAGTGTTTTTTTCATAAAAAAAGTGAAATCACACAAGACCTCTCCTAAGATTTTAGACCACTAATATTTTGGAGTTCATTCAGATGAAGGACATCAAGATCTTATCAAACACCATTTTTATATAAACCAAAATTCTTTTATATGAATAATAACAATATATAATATCAAAATTATTATACCATTGTACCTAATAAGACAAAATGAACCATTATTTAAATTTAGTATGTTTTAGAACTGAATCGAAAACCCACATTTTTCTTGAATTCTCCAAAACATAAAATAGTAAAGTAGTCTCTAAGATACATATAATATAATTTACCATAATATTATATCCATAAAAAGACCTAAAATATGAAAATACTAAATATATAATTTATCTTATATGTATTCCGACCATCTGACCTGCCTAATATATGCACATATTAATCTTGAATCAGCCCTTTTTTATCAACTCTTATAATTTTTTAAAACCATGTACAAAAAATTAATTCCAATATCATATCTCAAGAACATTTTATATAACAATAATTTTGGGAAAATTATTATATAACTTGAAAAACATTTCCATTATACATTTTGAAACAAACAAAACATGCTTTCAGAACCCTTTAATGAATTTGTTCTTAAAATACCTAATTTCAAGGATTCTATATATCCATTATTTTAAAGTGATACTTTTGGTATAAGATACATTGCATACAAAAACATTAGGACACATAAGAGAAATAATTTAATATGAAGTTTTACTAATTACATGGCAGTATGGAACTAAATGAAAAATAGTCTGCATGCTCAATATAATGGTAATAATGTCTAATAATTCATAATAATGAGAAAAAAATAATTATTAACACTCAATACAGGAATATAAAATAAAAATTTGTAAGTATGTGGTCTATTAAATGATAAATTATAACTTAGAAATGACACAATAGGGATCATTTGTTAATAATTTTAACAAAATTCAAGATAAAATAAATTTTGTTCTAAGTTGAATGTTTTACAAAATAATATCTTTTTATAAAATTAAATTCTATTTTGTTAATAAAAATAAAACAATAATGGTTTGTTCTTTTACCTAATTAGCACTAATATATATAAGAATGAATGATATATATTTATTATATTTTAGATAGTACAAATCCCTTATTGTTTATCTCTTTTATAACCAATCATTGACATTAACATGTGATGTCATTTAACCCTTTCATTCTTACCAAATAATATGTAATTGTGATTCATGAATCGCAAAAATCAGTTGACTCTTCATTAATACAAAGGAAGAATATAGGTTTTACAATGGTTTAATTATTAGGTTTAATATAATATGCTATTAATATTGGTGGAGGATATATAGTTACACAAATATCCCAAGTAACTTTTCAATCTAGCATAAATAGGATTATGATGCCTATTGTGAGATATTTATCATGTCCATTCTATCTTATCATCTTTATACTCATAAATTCTTCCAATATGATAACTCTATGTGATAAATGATATCATTACCCTAGTTATGATATCACACTGTAATAGTCACGATGACTAACACCCATGTAGATCTCTAGCCAAGTTGACACATGACCCAAACACCACCACTCAATCCTCTGGGGATGGATACTAGATATACTAGTCTCAATGTTTAGATGAGTGGGGTTTACCAGCTTCATTATTAATCAAGAAACAATAAGGAACAAATGTAGTATATAAGTGGAATGAATTTCATATGTCAATAAATAACCCATATAATGGATGATAAATCATATGAAATAGGCTATAGAAAAACATGTATATGTGCCAATTATATATAAAATATACTATTCTAACAACAATTTTAACTGAACCCATACTCAAATAGATTACATGGATATAAAAAATATATTCAAGTAATTTACTTGTATTTTTATGTGCAAGTATAACTAAAAATGGAATTGAATGTCCCCCAAACTTCACATATAGGTTGTTGTCATACGATAGATATTAGAAAATAAAAAAGGTTTTAACATTTATTAATTACCTTCAAGTGGTTGGTTGGAATCTACATAATCATTTTAATAAGTATTTATAATTACTATTCTAAAAACAATTATCATTCGTTTATGGAATTGATACACATCCTTTGTAGAATGAAAAATGAAAATATACAAATTATTTACACCTATATTTAGAGGATCTATAACTATATAAAACATAGATTACCTACTTTATGTGATCCTAGTAGTGATTTCAAGATAGAGGTAGATAAATTATTCAATCCAATTCCATAAATTCCTAGCATAAGTAAATCATGCATCCCATCCCACCAATAATAAAATCTCTGATTCAGGCCAAAGCCAAACTCATGAAATAGGGAAGGTGTATACCAAATTCAGGGCCTTATAATGTCCCCTAAAATACTATATGGGGTATATATATTCAATTCATTGTGTTCTTGTCACATTATGATACTACCAATCAAGATACACCTACCAATGAAGTCATATAGCACATTTATTTTCACATATCCATTTATAAAATGCTTATAAAATATCAATGTAATATATATTCATGATACACTTCAATTATAACATCCAATACCTCAGATAATCAGGATTTTGACATGATGTCCCAATATAATGTCTCATTCACATGACAATATGTATTAACATCACACTCGGTTATATCATAAGTATTGATCAAAAAAACATTGTTTTTAATTCTAGTCATGTATACAATATATTAGCCTAAATAATCGTAAATATATGGGAAATTTATATCTCTAATATACTTTAGAGTCAATCCTTACTATGAAAAATTTTCATTTAAAAAATATTGATTTTACAATAAAATAATCAATCAAAAAATTGACTCAAACATCAGTTTTAATTAGTTAACATGCTATATAGTATATAATAAACCAATTAATGTTTTTATAAGTACAAATACATACCAGAAAAATGATAAATGATGATATAAAGATAGTGTATGTACTGATTTTGGGTTAATTTTTTAAATTCAAAACTTGTTCCAATGTTGGGTTTCATACTTCATTCAACCATATGGACTGAATTGGGGGGAAAATGTTTTTGGTTTATTTTTACCAAAATGTTTCTTTTAAAATAATAACTTATAGAATATCATTGTGTAAAAATTATTTAAAATTGTGAGGGTTTTATAAAAATATCTATAACATATTGAATTTAAATAAAATCAATAATCGATATAACGGATTAATGAAAATGTCTAGTGATTGTTTTCAATTGAATGTATAAAATTGGTTTGTCACCCAATTAATATACTACATTTAAATTAGATACTATGTAATTTAATTTCACTATAATTCAAAATAACCACAACTTCAATAAGGATGAAACTCTTAATAAAATATTTCTTCTGATCTTTAACATATAATTCATTTAGGTTTATATAGAAGTAAGTTTTTTTATTGATTATGTTAAAGTTATAATAATGGATGATTATTTATAAGAATTATTATATGATCCATGTACCTCAACATAATATGTCATGTAGGTTTCTCCGACATTCATTTGATTCCTAAAGGGTTGAAGAAGAAGATTTTTAATGTTATGTAGAAATATATATTATTTCTACAGTGTTCCCTCATCCTCATAAGTTAGATATTTTTTACACACACATAAACATATAATAATATTTTTTTCAAATCTATTAAATTTTTAATAAAGGATATAAAATTATATAAGTCATTTAGAATTTAATTATAATATAATTACATTATTAAATCCTCTTAGAATAAAATATATAACTAATTTTCTATTACCATGTAACTAAAAACTTTTTGAATCTTGTTTCTTAATTTACAATTAAATTCAACAACAAGGGAAATGAAATTTATTTTATTTTACAGATAAATCTTCTATAACAAAAATAAATTTATTAGAGAAGATATTAATTTTCAAAAAAATTCAAGAATCATTGAATTCGAAAAAATTAAATTTATAATTCATTGAATGAATTAAATCTGAATCCAATACTATAATATGTTATTTTAATTCTTTAATGCAAGTATCATGGATGTTTTCACATAAAGCTATTTTCTTTAAACCCATGGTATTTATTGAAATAATAATATTTTTTTAATTTATAAAAAAAATAATATTTAGATTTATTAGTTTCTGAAAAATGGCACATTATTACAAAAGAATCCAAATGTGGTTTCATGTTTTCCAAGATAACTTGTTATATAAATTCTTTTTATGTGTTTTCATGCATTCTACAACAACATGAAATTATTGAAATCTAAATTTAAAGAGTCTATTTATATTAGAATATTATATAAGATAACTATTAAATATAGATGATAATTTTAGGAGTGGTTTACCTTAGTTTCAACATAATGAACAATCATGATTTCATTGTGAAAAAATGATAGGAGATGATGAAACATCGAGACCAATAATAAGAAACATAGGTTCTCCATAAGGATTGAAGACGGTTATATAAATGGGGTAGGATAATGATGTTAAATTAGATTAATTGAAAAATGTAAATATTAAAATAAAAAACCCTAAAACTACTGGGTTCAACTACAAGTCCACCAGGTACATGGAGACAATCCAAGGTAGGCCTCCCCTTTGAATCACCATTTGAGCACCCAGTGTACCATCCATGAGCACCTAATGCCACCATAATTCTTACGACCATAGGATCCCCTATCCCAATACCTTAAAAACTACCAAAAAACATTGTAATCTCAATGAACATAAATAATTATAACAAATAATCCTAATAATTTAAATTCAATGATTGAACTAAAAATAAAAAAGTGACCCCTTGAATGGGTTCCGAAATTCAAATTTCATCATAATTTAAAAATTAATTTATTCATGTAAAAATTACATAGGCTAGGGTAATTAAAATCCAAATTTATTTTTCATAATCATAGTTTGTTGTTAAGAATATGTATGATTTTCTTTATATTAACATATCATTAGATGATGAAAATCTATATTTTTTTGTTATTTCAATGAAACTGAGAGGTATTATTTCTATACTTGTTTTGAATACATAATCATTATAAAATAAAATATTTTTTCCCTAGAGAAGGAATATGTAAAATAAGGAAGTAGTGGTGGGAAACATGAACATTTAGAATCATAGAAAAATGAGTGATTAATCAAAATATACAGAGAAAACTAGTTTTATAAAAGGTTTTTGAAAAAAAAATCGACTCAGGTTACACTAGAGCCTAGAATTATAGGTAATATTATACAGGAACAAAATGATATTGATTTATTATAAAAAATAATGTTCAACAAATTTTTATATTTTTCAAAACATGAACTTATGAATAGGCCATTGAGTGTATTAAATCAGAGAAATTATTATATAATGTGATATCATAATTGAACTCCATGTATAATAACATCGTTTGGAACATTTTTGATTCATGTGAATGGGTGAGATCTTTAAGGTGAAAGATAAAATTATATATTATATTTCCAATATATTATTGGTTATATACTTTTAATGGTAATATCATTTCAGAGGATGATAAAAAATTCTTTGAATTAACATTGAATAAAACTTTTCATCAGTAGTGAGGATAGATTCAATTGGGATATTTCAAGACATAAATGTTCATTATGATTGTGATAAATAACAAATTGATATCAAATTCACTTTACATGATGGTAATTTTGTTTTGGACAATTACATGACGAAACCCAAAAACAATTAGTTCCAATATATGTTGTTAATGAATGAATTATGTAATTTTATATATATGGATTGAGGAAATAATCATAGAGTTGGGATAAAAAAAAATTTATTATTCAAATATAAATTTATCACCATGAATAAGGATAATTTTTATTTATAAAACTAGGTTAGTGGGAGTGTTCTTATATATTTTCAATTCTATATTGGATAAAAATAATTTTCTAAAATAATATATCAACATTTAATTTTATATTATTTTTGTCTGGATAGTCATTCTCAATGAATGAAATTAGAGATTCAGAATACTTTCTAGGTATGAATATTTAAAGAGATCAATCAAACTGGATTCATTGGTATGATTATAATACATTTATTGGTAATGTAATAAAGTGGTTTCCCTTGTAGAAATCCAAGTAGTGGATATTTATTGTATTTTATTCAATGAGTATTATTGGGATTAATTTTCCAAAAAAATATTTCTTAATAGAAAACATGGAAAAGATTTTTTACATATCTCTCATAAAATATATCATGTATGCCATGTTGTACACATAACCTAATTTCTCTAACACATTGATTATAATGAGAATATAGTATTATTATTCTTATGAAAATTCCAATATTTTGAGAATTGACATCCCTATGTACATGAGTTAGAATGAAAAAATGTTCTTTTTTATTTGTACGTGAGGAGAAATTCATTGTTATATTTTATATAGATACCATATTCCAAACTATCTTGGATTATATGAGATCTTAGTGTGGTCTCATGTTTTCCCTCAACTATAAAGCTATCAACTGGATGTTCCCTAAATAATTCATGACGGTGGAATTTATAATAGTGTTACTATACCCCATTACATAATATTCTATAAAAGAAACTATTTTTATTAAGATGTTAAACAAAAAATGTTCGATAGATCTTATAATTTTTTGCATTAGTTTAGGTTTACCGTTATAGTGACAAAGGTATTTCTCGGTTTAAGCTATCCCAGTTTCATTATATGACAACACATATCCTTTTTGAATAATATGTAAAAAAGTATTTAATGGGAGATATTCAAGGATATTTTGATTTTTCATAGAATAAAATCATGTAATACCATTAATAAATTTATTAAATCAAAAAATTGTGAGTACTATAAAACATTCATTGGATTAGATATAAGAGATATTGTGTAATTTTTTTGTCAATGTAAATGTTTCATAGTATTAAAATAAAAGAAATATCTATATATCATTCACTCATATGTGGTACTCTTTTATATGATTAATTTAGAGATAAAAACACCATAATATAAGACTATCAGTTCTACCTATTCAATGTCCATCAAATAGTATCATATGTAATACTGAAAAGTTAATATTTGAAGGTGTAGAATATTATTTATTATGAAAATATGAATTAATTGATAATTAGTGTAGGCTTATTATCTTGATGAAAATATCAATATATATCATATGGACTATATTGAAACTCATAATTAAACATTTTTACATCTTTAGAAATAAAATAAAAAATGTGAAATAGGAAAATACATTTTTTTCTACATATTATTTCAATGGTTTTCAATGTATATGTATCTATCTTTATGCCAGATCCCTACCTCGAGATATTACCCTACCATAAACCTATATCTTTCCTTAAGTCAGATACATAATTTAATCTTCTGACCTATCTCACACACTAATGTAGTGGTGTCCAAATCTCCAAATAGTACCTCTTATTCTCAAAACACACATACCCACAACCCATGTTTTCTTCCTACATATAGTGTCATTTCTTACAATTCAATTCCATTTAACCCATTATATAATGGGTGTATCCTAAACCCCTCTATTAGTGATCATTCATAGTAACCATCCTCACATTTTTAACAACTTATAAATTTATGATTCCTTATTTTCAAATGATATTTGAATTATTGGTCTCTGATTAGTGTTTGGGGATCAATTAGTGTGATTTTCTAGTGTCAGAGGCTCATTAAAACATGATATGTTAGGGTAATTATTTATGAAAGGGTGGATATCCTTGGGGTGAAAAATTTTATAAAGGCAAGAGGCCATTCTTGAAAAAGTGTTTGTTATGGGATGGAGTATTTTCTATGTGATTTTTAATGTCATAGTGGACAGTTTGTATATATGTATGTGTTGGGAGTGGCCGTGTTATAGCCTTTAGAATAAAATTGTAAAGATAATCCATATGTATTAAATATTATATAAGTTATGGAACATTAAATATGGTATTATTGTAGTGGTAAGGTATTATTCCATGATAGTAAACATTATGTATATAGGCAGAGAACCCTTACATGTGTGGGATATATATGTACAAGTGAACCCTTTTGTATTTCTATTGTGAAATTTTTGAAAAGGAAAGATATTAATGGTCTTGACCAGGGGACCATGCCATGAAGTCCCACTGAGTGGAGGAGTTATAACATGTTTCAAGAAGCAATTGATATAAATTATTGTGATATGGATTTTGATTATTCCAAGAGATGGGGTATCAGACCAAGACCATAGGGGTAACGCCATGATGAGTCCACTAAAGTTGGAATTCCTACAATTAATAATTAGGTTATCCTAATTAGGAATGTAGGCACATGATTTGAATATGTTGTGACGCCATGGGTCATGTTATGGAAAGAGAATAGTATAGGGTTTCCTGAATTAATTTATAGGGTGAAACATTGACAAGAACCTTTCCAGTATATATAAAATTATGGAGTAGAAATATAATTCTCATTTTAATACCTATAATAATTCAACCTAGCTGTAAATTAAAATAAAACATTTATCCAACATCTCCCCATTTATCTATTTTCCTTTCTAGGATTCTCATGTGATTAATTATTGATGATGACTTATTTTAGCATGCTTGATCCTGCTAGATTCTTCACTTTATTCTCATTCTTATTTTTTATCTATGCTGATTTCTGATGATTAAAAATAGGTTTTGGTGATGTTTATACAAGGAAATGGTGTCAAAAAACCAAGATTATATGGATTTATAATGTGTAAGATGATTGATGTATTGGGATGAGGAAGAAACACCATATGTCATAGTTTGGTTAGAGGTGTATTACACAGTTTATGTTTTCAATATTAGCCTAAATTATTCAATGTATTTAGAACATAACTTGATAAAACAATATGGATCCTTTATTTAGACTGGTTAGACAAAATTCCATGAGAATGTGGCCTGACTGTCTTGTGGTTTCAGTGACGAATTGATTCACAATGCATTTTGTGATCATACCTCATTGAATAAAATTGACTAATTAATTATATTTTTTTATAATTTATATATAGATATTTTAGATATAAATAGGGTCTTGGAAGACTTATTATTATAGGAATCATAATGGAATGGATTTCCCAATGGTCGATGAGAATTAAAGAAAGGGGATAGCATCATATGTGAGGTTGGATACCCAAATTATATTTAATCATTTTCATGTTAATAAATTATAGTTCATTTATTTTAAAGAATATGTTCTTAGGTGAATAGTAAAAGGATAGAGAGTTACCAAGGTAAAAAATAGTGTGACATTGTGCTTCTTAAAGGTGGATCATGGGATTTGCTGAATATCAAGCTTTTTAGGATATGCCAACTGACTATATCTCAAAGTGGTCAGAGATGTTATTTGAGTTTATAAAACACTAGATATGGGTGATAGTGTATGATATAAGAACCAAAAACACTATTTTAGTATCCTAGGTAATGAAAGGAATTCATGAGAGGAATAAGCCTAATATTAAAAAATTAGAGGTTCGTAGAACACACGCACGGTGGGGAACCCCATTTTAGGGTTGATTGGAGAAATTTTGTGTGTTATTTACGAAATAATACCTCTATAGACATACATTGTGTGAAATGGTGGATTTCATGCAGATTATAGTCTTCATATAACTCTATGTGGAGATGTGATATGGGTCCCATGTTTAGGTCATGATATTTTTCTCATAAAATGGAATTGGATTTTCAAGAGGCCTGCTGTGAGAAGTATTAAAACATAATTGGCTCATATGACTAGGATGTGATTCTATAATTGGAAGATGTATTCGACCAACAACTTTATGATAGGTTTAGGTAAGGCTATTGGGTTGTGATATCATAATGTAATGATATGTGAAATTCAATATTAATGTCCTATTAATGGGATGTGTTTGAAAAACCTTATTGATTCCCATTGGTCAGAGATTAGAATACCAAGGTATTTGAAATATTCTGATTATTTTATAGAGATGGAATTTAAGAGATTAAATAAAATGGATAGATATATTATATCTTTTGTATTATATAGTTAGACTGGTTGAGATATGGTGTTTTTATATGATTTTTAGGTGATATTATGTTAAAAAATTAGTCCGAAATAAAGAGAGGATTTTTATGAGTGTTGTGATCCATAGTTTCCATCTGTAGATCTCTTTTAGGATTATGAGATTTTTTATTCTCTATGTGACCATAACTGATGGTGTATGGACTGTCTTGTGTGACTATTCAAATCCATTTATTCTCTATATGAATCAATTGAATATTTTCTAAATTGTTTAATTTATATGAAACATTTCTATTAAGATATGGTTTAGATTGTGTAAAAGGATGGCACTATCATTTCCTTCCATAGATCTCATGTTGGGAATGTTATGATATGATACATGGCCATTGGATATTTCCATGATTTTATGGTTCATTATGTTTGATATTTTATCTATTAATTTTACTGCTTTAAATATAATATTTGATTTTATGTGAGGGTGATACCACACGGTATTTGAGAGGTAGTGGTGTGGTTATATTATGAAGTTAGATATGTGATGTTGTATTGGTATTATAACCTACCCTAAAAGGGAGGGTAATTTTCAAGACATAATATTACACCCTAACCAATATATTTAAATTCTATAGTGTATTTTATGAGTCCCTCCCTAATGTATTTATGTACAGATTAAGATTTATGATACAATGAATATTTTTCTTTGGGTGTGTCCATGTGGTATGTTTTGGTGTTGTGGTATCCTAGTTAACACATGATGACGTAACTTTAATAATATTATATTTATCATTTAATTTTTTTAATTTGACTATTTATACACACGTATATGGTCGAATATGTTATGGGAACCTATTGAGACCCTTCTATAATGTATTTAAAAAACATAGCATGAGAACCATTATTCATATTAAAAACATGTGTATGTTATATACGATTGGGAATAAGTAATACAATTGGTCTTATTGGTTTTTCTTAACATTGATTTATTAAAAGGGTTGAGGTGAGGCTAGGTATGGTAGTAGGTCCCCCTATGTATTTTATTAATTAATTAATTTTATATATGTGGTCGACTAGGGGAGAGACCAGTTGGGATGAAAGACTATAAGTCTACATATTCAATTATTATATTTTTGATACATTATTGTTTTATTCATACTATTATTCTCTGATAATCATGGTTATTCTCTATTTATTTGTTCATTATCATTTTTTAAAAAGTTAATAGTCCCTATAACTTATTATTTATGCATTTAATGAATGTCTATAGCCTCAAGAATATGAACACCCATTATTGAGGGAATCTAACATAATGGCTTGAGTACTTCTTAGTGATTTCTATCTAGGAGTTATAAAATGGAATTGATGTGTATTTTCATTCATATTATTCTTTGAGAATTGGTATACTAGAGATAAAAATGTGTGAGATCTAGTGATAGAACACAGAATGCAGAGTAAATAAATTTTTTCTAGTTAGATATATAGGTTAATAGGGTTTTGGGTTTTTTTTCATTGATTTCGTTATTATAGTTGATATATTGTTTAATGTAGGAAATTTTTTTGACATGGATATTTAATGATTCTTATCATTTCCACTAGTGTAAATAGTTACATTTTCATGTTTCGTTTTTAGAATATAAGATTCTTATGAATTTTTTATACTAATGTATTGTTTCCTTTATTGGAGACAAAGGGTTCAATTTTTAATCTGTTAACAACATCTCATATATGGATTTACAATATAGTTTTTTAGTGGAATTATACTAAAAGAGACCATGGATTTAATTCATAATAATTTCTTAGAAGGATGGTTATGTGGATAATATAGTGGGATATTCATTGAGTATTGTTATAAGGTCATTTGGTGTAAGGAATGTTTAAAAAATCCTAGTGGAATTTCTTGGGAATTGGATACATTAATGATGGCTAGATGTTAGTTGATGTAATATTGATCTATGGTTTGATAATGAAAATTATTTCCCTAAGGATTTAGTTAACATTGTAAGGGTTGATAGGAATGGTATGTCGTATTTTAGTAGATTTTTATATGTGAAGCACATATAGTGAATTTGTGGAAAATAAGGAATAAATTGAGATTTTGGGAAAAATATATTTTAAAAACCATGGGGAATATAAAAATAAAATTCATATATTTGAATAATGTGGGAAGATTCACTAGGGCCTATTTATAGTAATTCGTAAATTAATAATGTTTAGAAGATATTTCATCATGAACATGTACTAAAATGGGATATAATGAATGAAAAAATGACGAACTTAATGCACCATAGACACTCCAATTATTTATTTTTAAGGATTATCAAAATTATTCCCCCCAAAACTCAAATTATAGAGTTAATGATGAAAATTGAGGTTATTAACCACATAAGCTAAGGGATAAAGAGAATTCTTATTCCATCAAAAATACTAAATTGGGTTATGAAAATAAAGTGGTGTAAGGAACACTTATTATTCACAGTATAAATAAAAATGAATTATTTAATAAATGATTTTTCAACTCATTTTAATATGGGATTTATTATAAGAGAAAAAAACATCCACAAATTTAGAAATTGAATTATTAATTGAAACACTCTATATAAATTACTTCAAATATATGCATCTTAATACCCAATCCTTAGGTGTGTTTAGATTATGTGATTGGGAAGAAAGTCAATTTTTATTACATCCCTACTATGAGGGGAAAATATTTTTCTAGTCTTATATAGGGTAGTGAGATCCATATATCAATAGAAATTATTTAACGGTTCTTTTATATCTAGTGTACAACATAAACTATTTTCATCTGTTAATAATAATTAAAATATATAGCATGCAATTTATTTATGGTAGTTAGAATCCAAAAATATGATATTTTTTTACAAACTTCCATTAAAATATATTCAATGTGAATTTGTTCATAAGTAACACCAAACTGAAATGAAACACAATATAAATTATTTAGGGAAATATATTAGAATTATTGATAAACATTATTAAATTATATGAATAAAATATTAAACATTGTTAAAAGGGGTATAATTTGAAAAAATAAAAAATTAAATAAATCAACCAAAATCATTAAAACATTATCCTTATGATTCAAAATGATGATCATATATACGATTATAACTCTGGAATTAAGGAGACGTATTGGAAATATAATTTCCATGATTAGATATAATAAATTTAATATTATGAATGATTTTATTTATATAAGTATGGTTATATATCGGAATGAAATATGACCATTTTATATATAGCGATTGAACATATGGTTGTTGAACACATGGCCACTAGACATACGGTAAATGGATGTATATTCAAAAGAAATTTGGTCTTATGGAATAAATTAATCTAATAGTTATACTGAAGATGTGTTATTATTAATAACCCATTAAAAATAATATAACTCATAAATAATAAATAATGAAAAAAAGATAAATTTATGTTGTAATTATTTATTATCAGAAAATAACTTTATTAATTATATAATATTATTATTCAAAATGGTTAGATTTATAAAATATATATATATTGATGGATTGATAATATTTTATAGTTTGAGGTAATATCCCAATAATTTATGCATTTTTTTGAACAAAAAAAATTATATTAAATGATTTCTTTTATAATTATATACAACTACATTTTTTTAATGTAATGAAACAGTATTGAAATAATTTTCTTTAAAAAGTATTTTTTTCATTATAAATTAATATTCGAATTATAAAAATACTAATTTTGGTTTGATTTCCATGAAATAGTATTTTTTCCTCAATATATACTTATATATATAATAATTTTTTGGTAAATTTTAGAATTAAACACACAATTTCATTCCATATTTAAAAAAGATATAGTTCTAAATTTACATGATGGTAAATTTCTTTTTATATAAATGATAGAAGGACTAGGTCAAGAAACATACATCCTAGACACTCATGGAGGCTGAAAGAAATGTAACCCTAAGGCATACCACATCACAAAAGACCTACACTAAATTGGTAGAGAGCCCAAGATTCTATAAATAACGACCTCGTCCCCAAGACATCCAATATTCTCTAGCGTATCCGCAACATAATTTCACTCCCCCTAACTATAATGCATGAGCTATCCTGGGTTGTTCTCTAAGGTACTCCTCCTGATGAAATAAGCTAGCTCCCAAGGCGCGTCCGACCATCCCCGAACATATTTATCCAAGACTTAAGAGTCTGACTGCACCTCTGACACCTGAAAGCCCCTACTCCTGCATACCCTCAGTCTTGTAAGGAGGGCCTAAGCCTCTACCCCCAATGAATTCCCAATACCAAAGATAGTACTAAAGGACAGGTAAACTAAGCCTCCTGAGTCACGTAAAACCCAGCCACCTCTCACAGTGACATGCATGCAGGAGCCATCCATGTTTAACTTGACACCACTGGTATGAGGTTTCCATCTTACCCACCACCCTTCAAAACAGTCTGGAGTATGAGGCCTTCCAGGAAAATTGTGTGCCATAGAAAAGCGATGATCCATCCTTAACAGCGAGACCAACTAGTAGACCAGCAATCTTACTCTCAACTGAAGCAAAAAATATTGAGCTCTAGGAACCCAATAATTCCTTGTTCTTGGCCTCTCAAATAACCCAGAAAACGATAGAGAAAATACATGCTCGTACCTTGCCTTCGGAGTTTCTGATTGTCACTTTGAGAATCCATGAGGATAGGAGCTCCTTGAAGCTGAAATGCTCGAAACTGAAGCATACCAGAGGGGTGAACATGCTCTAGACAGACACCGCCTAGTCACTCTGGAAAAAGATTTTTTTTTATTCTCTCATTGTTTCCTTGCAACAGAAGCAGCGGGACTCCAGAAATATCCCCCCACTTTAGATGTTCTCATCCATCGGAAGAGCTCTTTTTCTGACATGCCAGACTAGAAAAATCATTTTGGTTGGGATCTCCTTATACCCTATTTTATCCGACCCATTCCTAAGGTTGATCTTCACGCTCTACCACTCCTTGTAGCCCCAAATGGAGAACCTACCTGAACTTGAACCCATGACACATCATCAATCCTATTCCTCATTCTTGCATATACTATCAGACATCTTCTTCTGTTCCTGAATCAGAACCTAACTGATGAATTCTGGGTACTCGGATGCTTTCATAAAGGTGATATCTGGTGTAGGACATCTAGGAAAAAACAGGCGCACCCTAACCCAATTGTCTTTCCAAAAGCTGGCATCCCATATTCCAATGATCTACCTATCCAAGTTGCGTTTCTCCTCAAGGAATCCCATCATTCAACAACCCATATGAGAGGGATGACTCGTGCACTCATTATTATTCTTCTCAAGATCCCTATAGCGCACTTTGAATAACGTCACCCATAGTGAATTCCCTTCCATGATATCCCAATCCAAAAGCACCTTGATTCCATGCATGGTAGTCATGAGATCACGTAGCCCCACTCCCCCCTCCATAGTGGGTTTGGCCATCTGTGCCCAAGAGGACCAATGGCACCAGCCTGGTTGATTGGCATCCCAAATAAAGGTCGTGAGAGTCTTCTCCATCTTCTACACTGTTGCCTTTAGAGGTTGGATAATAGAAACACATGCATCAGAATTGAAGATAGGACGTTGTTGATCAAAATTACCCTCCCACCGAAGGATAGAAACCTGGTTTTCCAGTTGTAAATCCTTCCCAGCATTCGATCCATAGCCCCCTCGACGAGATCTCTCTTGATCTGCCCATTGGAAAGAGGAACCTCGAGATAGATCATGGGAAAACTCTTCTGTTAGCATCCCAAAATGCTTTTAATATTCCTACATCTCTGGGTAGATCACATAGTAGAGAAATACACCTGGCCCTTAGTTGGATTGATGATATGCCTGCAAGACCTTCCATAGCAGGAAAAAAACCTCCATAAGATCAATAAGGGACCTTCGACTACTTTTAGTGAAGATTAAAACTTATTCTATAAACATGAGATGAGAAATGGCCTCCTTTCTATGCTTCCCGACATACGACCACAGGCTTCCATCCGCTGCTTTCCTCTGGAGGTTCCTAATAAGAGCCTCCTGTGCCAAAATGAAAAGACTAGGGGATAGGGGGTCTCCCTGTTTCACTCCCCAAACCTTCTTAATGAATCCAAATAACTTCCCTTTCAGATAAATGGACAACCAAGGCGAGGACAAGAACCAGAAACAATGGTCACATACCCATCACTCGAAGCCAAACATGTGCATCAAACTAAGGATAAATGGACACTCCAGTTTTTTGTATGCCTTGTCCATATCAGCCTACAAAATAAAATTGGATATAAATGAGCACTGGTTGATATCATTAATCAGCTTACTCACAATTCCCACTGCTCCTTGGATGATGTGCCCCTTAATAAACCCATGTTGTTCCATGGAAACAAGATTCTAAATCAGTCCACCCATTATCCTAGCAATGAAACTTACAAAGATCTTGTAAGACACATTGCACAGGCATATTGGTCTGAATTGGCCGATACTTGTGGTGTCTTTGTTCTTAGGGATGAGCACTACCCTTGAATCACTCACGGCCTTTCCAAAAGGTCCCCCAGAAGAAGTCTCGGACCACTGCCACCACCTCGTGTCCAAAAATATCCCATGTGTGCATGTAAAAACCTACTTGAAATCTGTTTGGACTGGGGGTTCTATCCCTTTACATTTCAATCATTTTCTTCTTGAAATATTCATCCCTCAGAATCATCATTTGTATCTCATTTTCAGATGCCCCCACCAACCTTTGAATGCACTCCAAAAAGACATCAACTTCCTCGCTACTTCCATAACTCCTAGTTCCTACTTTTACCACACCGTCCAGTAGCCTTTCGAAATGATCCAGCACCATACGCCCAACAACATCCACATCAATTGTATATTCACCATTATCTAGATGAATTTTGACCCTCATGGTTCCTTTTTCATTTGCACATGTGTGAAAAAATATGATATTGAGGTCGCCCTCCTTAGGCCACATAACCTAATATAATTATCTGAGAACCCTCTCATTCTCCACTAGTTTCTCTTCCAGGAAGACCCATTTATCACAAATTGAAGTAAATGTATCCTCTTTCAAGTACAACATCAGATCCTCAGCCATCATATTTATGTCCCTCTAGATAGAGTCCACCACCTTGATATCATTTGGTCTATTGCCAAGCCAAATCAAAATATCTTTCTTTAGATGTTTGAGGCGGTTTGATAGCCCATATCAGGGTCCAACATCATCTCTTCCCTCCCACAAGCTCCTCACCATCATCTAGAAGTCTGGTGACTAGTGGATGTTACTAGAGTAATGAAAGGCATGGTTTACATGGTGTATCCCGCGCGCACGTAGCTCCACCAGCAATAGATCATGGTCTGAGAGAGAACGTAGAATATGGGTAACTGAATTGAGACCAAAGGAATCGAGTGATTGAATGTTCTCAAGGTACCTATCTAGACAGCTCTAAATTTGACTAGCGCCCCACCGGTTGTTGCACTAGGTAAAGTGGATCCCCTTGAACACCAATTCAAAGAGGCCCGCATACGCAGTGAAATACCTGAAGTCTTGAATCCCACCGATAGTCATAGAGGATCCACCCTTCTTCTCAAATAGATCTCTAATGGGATTGAAGTCTCTCCCCACATACCAAGGTAGAGAGCCTGGATGGAACCCGTTGAGAAAGCTCCAGAGCTCCAGTCGTGTGTGTACCTTAGTGCTCTCATAGATGAATGACAACAACACCTCGCCCTTTGAAAATGATATTTTAGTGTTGATACCCTATGACGACATGCTGATAACCTCCACCATAAAAGACTTCTTCCAATAAATCCATATATTGTAGTTATCTGGGAACCCATGCACGTATGACTGGAAACCGAGTATCGATGATAGGACAGAGAGTTTGTTGTGATATTTCTTCGTCTTTAGAATAACAATTATGGATGCACAAGACTTCTTAACATCTGAAGACAGAAGTGCCCATTTCACCTGCACCCCCATCCCTCTCATATTCCAAATAACCAGGGAAAACATTACACCTTGGAAAATCCTGGTCTTGAAACAGAGGACACCATGGGATATAACAAGGTTTGAGCGGCATCTTCCTTTGCCTTAGACCACGTGAAATGGCTCACACTGCCTTCTGGAACATCACTCGACTTTGGAAGGAGAATCCTCTTCTTAAAGGCCCCCTCATCATCTTTGATAAGTGACTTTTGAACCGAAGAAGATGTACCTTCCAAGCATACCTCCCCATCCCCTTTGAGCAAAGAGAATAGGAACACCCTATGTGCAGAAACATGCTATCACTACACTTCCTTTGACACAGCCTCCGGAACCAGACTCGACTGTGACACAATGGGGGTTGCTGACACCAATTTGGAATAAAGGGAATGTTGTATTAACATCGGAGACAAGTGTGAAGAAATTTGAACCTGCACTAGAGACGGAGATAAGTCTCTACTAGGGGAAGGTAGGAAGATGGATAAAATATCAATCTTACTCCACGGATGGACTTCAGTACGATTGTATGAGGCCACTCTACTGATAACAGGAGGGGACTCGGGGGTAGTGGGAGACCACAAGACCAGGTCTGAAACTGAAAATTCGGAGGCGGGTGCCAACATCTCCAGACCATGCTCTTTGTCAGATAGTGTCGTAGGCCCTTGCGTCTTATTCATTGAATTTGAAAAATGTGGCCAATGGTAACATTACCCCCCGCCTGCACCACTGTGGCCATGGGTTCCTCATTCTAAACAACCCAATGTTCTAAGAAGACAGCCCCTGTGTCATCGTCCACTTACCAGATGCTCCGCCCGACAATGTTGAAGGTCCATAAAACCCATGATTTAGAGAATAAGGATTACAACTAACAGAAGCCCCCCCCCCCTGACCGTGCTTTTGAGACAGGGGAACCAGCCACTGAAACACCCAGGAGGTCCGTGTCTGAGGGTCCCAAAGTCGGTGGACTCTTCTTGCCGAAGTTTACAGAATTCCCTTAAATCCCACATGTTGTGTATAATAGCGGAGGATAGTTTTATAGGATCCTCTCTTACCACTATAGGCCGCTCCACAATCGAACCAACACCTGAGGTGGAAACTTCGCAGAAAGATCCATCTCGACACATATGCGAGGGCACACCTTGCTCAGAAAAGAAGAAGTGTATACATCTGAATAAAGAAACGATCCAAAAGATTCACTAACATCTTTTAAGATCAATGGATTTTGAAGGGGGAGAAAGTCCTAGAAGACACACCCAGACCACCGCAAAAGGAGACTCTCTGCCATAATGTTGATCCATCGACCATCGGGATAGAGAAAAGTGCTGTGAGCCACACCGATGCTTCTCCCTAGCCTTGGCCCATGCTAAATCTTCTCCGGAAGATCAATGGATGTATAAGGTCACAATCGAGAGATTAGAAACTATCACCGGAAGCTTTGGACCCCAATAATCAATGAAATTTTGAAACAGATCCAGCAAGCGTTTGTTGAAACTGAAACGGGAAACCAGTGAGAAATCTTGGAAGGAGGCCAGGTCTAGAAGCTCCACCTATATCAAGTAAACCATAAAACAACCATCATCTCTTCTTGGAGACATGGGTCCTACCACAATAGGTGGGATGTAAACCCTTCCTGTTGATTCTTTACCACCCGAAGAGACTGTAGAAGACAAAACACCACAAAAGACCTCCTTAAAACAAGGTCCCGTGAAACCCCCTTCCAGAGAACCACCGGCCACCGGACTCGAGCATCGATCACCCAAACCAACATTGGGAAAACCAAGAGAAGGAAATGGTAGTGGAATGATTCAGGTTGAGATCCATTTCAACAGAAGAGGAAGATATTTCCTTATGTATAGAATTATCTTGGAAAATCAATGACCTTGTGTGTAACACCCCAGGTAAATAAAGAATATGACATTTTTATATTTATCCATATTTGTGAATAAAATATTAATATTACTTTAAAGGGGGCGCTATGCTCGATGGTGTACCCAACACTCAACAATGATTTTCTAGGGAATCTTACGTTGCACTCTAATAATAAAATAATATTGTTTTAAATGGTAGTTAACGCCTATCTGTTGTAATGGCAGAAATGAAAAGAAATAACTAAAAAAAATTATATATGTTTGTCATATATTTTTAATTTTTACAATAATGTTAGAGGATTAAAAATGTCAATGAATTAAATTTTTAAGCGTAACCATTCTAATGTTCTTTAGAAGGTCGATTAACCGCCTTTTGATGGAGAACCTCTTTTAAATCCACTTTTTGAAAATTTTATGTGTTATATTTGACAAAATAAAATTCTTCCTTAGAATGGATACTTCAAAATTTACTTTCTGTAAATTTTTGGTATCTTTCTGATAAAGTTCATTTTTTTTAATGAATAGTGAAAAATGTTGTATTTTAATTCAAAACCTCTTTTTAATCTAATTTATTTATATGATTAGATTATCTTTTGAATTTTTGTTAAAGTAAAATTAGAATATATTTTTACCATTTAATCCAATAGTGGTCATTGAATTAATTTCACTTTGAAATTGGACTTAAACTGGTGTCAAGTTTTTAATAGATATTGTTTCATAAAAACACGCTATTTGTTTTGACAGAGGGAATTAATTATTAAATTAATTAATGCAACTTATATGTTTTGAATTTTGTAAAATAGACATCATTTTTGAGTTAGAAATATAAAATATAGCTTAGGGTGAATTTTTGGTATTTTTCTGAAAAACTTCAATTTTTGATTAATAGTGAAACCACTAAGTGGTAGTTAAAGAAACTGATTTTTCGTTTAAATGAAACTTTGCACCTCTGTGTTTTGAATTTAAAAAATCCGACATACATGGTTTTCATTAGGATGTAAAATATGGTTCAATGGGATTAAAATAATTTTTTGGTGAATAGTAACTTTTATGTTCTTAACCGCGATTAAAGGAAATTAGTGTAGTTTAAGGTAAAAATAATATTTTAGTAATATGAAATGACCTAGAAACAAGTCCTACCCTCATTGGATGAGTCGTGGCCGACCAATTAATTCCATGGGTCATCTTGGGGACCCCATGGAGCCACTTTGGTTGGAAAATGACATAAATACCTTTTTATTTAATGTCAAAATTAAAATGACACAAACATGAGATGTTTCACTAAAACAATTTTTAAATGGGGTTATACAGGACATATTTTTAACTATTAATATCCATTTGAAATCTAAAAAGATTTCCCATATCATGATTATTTTTTTATAATTTTTAGACATTAAATAAATTAAATTATTTATGACATCATGATGATGCAGCGATTACCTCCTTAATAAAGGATTTAAATAAAATGAAAAGATAATGGTAAAACTATAACATACACTTGTCAAAAACCTATTGGATGATTATAGTTCGAACCCTTACCACATTATACTCGAAATAAATCAATTTGGGACCTTTAAAATCCGAAACTCATTTGAAAATAAAGTAACATTTTGTAACTTTACAAGAGTGCCCCTCCTCTCCTCTTATAAAAGTAACCCACCTCTACCTCCTTACCCACACTTCCAAAGCCTTTGGCATGGACAACCCCTGCCCATTTTGTCTCCCCACTTCCCTATATTACTCCTTGAAGCCTCAATTTTGGCAGAATTCTTCCCAAGTAAGCCTTTGAGCTCAAATAAAAAAGAGTTACCAGATTTTAAGGTAATGTCTTCACTTGTGTTCTTTTGTTTTATTTTGCTTCTCCAACCCCCTAAACTCTTTTTATTCATTTCTTTTGTAACAACTACAGTATCTTAAATATACTAGGATTTTTTTATAAGAATAATTATAGCTACACTTACACACACCTACATCAAATGGTTAAATAACATATTGTTTCTGTGGATGGTGAATTTCTGCCTCACGAAACGATGATTGTTCAACACTCATATAACACCTTAAAAGGTGACCATTAAGATTTCACTATATTTATATATGATATATAATATGTTTATGTTTTACTTAAGATTATTTATTTTTCTTTTTTATCATAACTTTATGGTTTTCATTGTGGGTGAACATGATAATTTCATTTTAGGAAGTGCAGACTATCGCCCCCTCAAAGTGATTTGATTCGTTAAATTCCATATGTAGGATGTATAAAGGATTTATTTAAAGTTATTATATATGATTTATGTTACATAGAAATGATTAATGTAATTATGTAATTAAAATATACATAACTCTCATTTATTTTTAATTCCATTAATATGACAAAGAAATGAAAGTAGCGTTCGTGCGTACGTAATATCATGACTATCCAAATCATGCGTTCATTTCTTACCTCTAAATGATTATGTAATATTATAAATACATGTATATTCGGGATATATATTATATATATGATATCCAAATCATGAATATCATTCTAGATATAATGAACCTTTGACCACACAAACAACATGTAATTGTAAGAAGTCCATTTTCGACTTAAGAACCAAATATCGACAAAACAAACATTATTAACATAAATGATTACATAATGTTTATAACATGGAAATAAGTTATATAAAATGAATAATTAACTTGAAAAGGTATCTTAAGCAACTATAAATTAACTCAAGTTTATTATTAAGGACTTTAAAGAATGATCGAGTCAAGTCGGACCCGAGGTAAGGGATCCTACTCCTCTCTTTCTTTTTAAGTACACAATTTTATGTCATTACTTTTAAGCTCATATTTCTTGTGATAGGGATGTTATTTTAGATTAATATTACTGTAATTTTTATGTTCATATTATGAGAGACCATATTCTCTCTCATCAATCCATTTTGGATGTTTTGAGTGGCGCCGTTAGGCTGCCGAATTTTCGTAAGAGATCTAACCTCTCTATTTCTTTTTTAAGTACTCTCTTTTATGTCACTTCTTTTAACCTCCTATTTGTTATGATGGGGGATGTTATTTAATATTACTCTTGATGTACATTTTTATAGTAATATGATGAGAGACCCTATTTGATCTCATCAATCCATTTTTGTAAGTTTTAAGTGGCGCCGTTAGGCTGCCGAGTTTTCATAAGAGATTTTTCATCTCACTTTTATTACCTTGAGATTTATGATACATTTGCCACAATTTCCTTTGAGTGGTGTATGTACTGACCATTATTTTACTCATTGTTTAATATACTTCCATTTATTATTATTTACATCAATGTTTTATTGTCCTTCTTTCACGGGGTGTATGTTTCGAAAGATACCCATGTCGGTAAGGGAACCTTTCACCCTCCTATTTTTAAAAGACTTCTTTTGTTATGTCTTTTAATTCACATAAAATTATGTTGGGATATGTTCTTATATATCCTTAGTGATTTAAATTTTATTTCAAAGTGATGAGATTCCCTTTTTAGCTCTCATAAACTCATTTTCTGAACTTTAAAGTGACGTCGTTAGGCTGTCGAATTTTACCAAGGGAACTTCTTAACCCAATTTCGATTTCTTTGGGTTCAACATGTAGTTATTGAAAATGTCCTCATTTGAATATGTGTTAATGACCTTTTATTGTTTTACACTTAATATCCACTTATATTTGGTGTATTTATATTTGTCCTACATAATTATGAGATTGATTTATCCTTAATTTAAGGGTACCTTCTTTACAGGGGATTTCATCTCATTTTACATTTCTATTGAGACTTCATTGTTGTTATGCACCAATTCACTCTTATATGGTGTATATACTGTCATTTGGAATATTATATCATGAATAAATTTATTCTCATGATATTATAAAGTTCTGATTAAATGTTTTCCACAATTATTATATTCAAGTGTCTCTAATTGTGGTAAAAACCCTTTAACTAAAATATCGCTTTAAATGTTTTAATGATTTGTTCTTATTAATATCCATGTTCTCAAAATGGTTTTAAGGATTTATTTATATGTATATTAATGGTTTAAAATTTTAAAAGCTTCAAGGTGGTATGGGAAACTTTGATTCAAAAATAACTTTATTAAATGTTTTAAATGGTTTTGAAAATGGTTTGTTTTTAATGGATTCATTATTTAAATATCCTAAAATGTTTTATTTTGATTGAAATGTGGAAATGTTAGGTTTCCTTTATGAATGTTTTATATGATACGTTTATATTATGGTTCTTGGGCATTGTTATGAAAATGGGTGGTTCCGTGATAAACTAAGGGCGGGTGAGCCCGATATAGCTCTCTAATGCATTGGGTAAAGCGAAGGGGTTAAACGTTAAGGTTTCTCCAAAGAGATTTAGAGAATATACTGTGATGGGTATTCCAAACGTAACCAAGAGGGTTACTCCCTATGTAAAAATTTTATGAATGCCTCAAGTTACCATTATGTCTTATGATTTCTATGATTTATTCATGATTTTTATGAGGTATGTTAAAGTTCTTATGTTTTATGGGTAAAGTATTATTTCATTCTTATGTATACATGTACTCATGTTTCCTTTCCATATTTTTATATCCCTTACTGAGCTTTTTTATGATCATCCCATGTTTTTGAAATGTTTTTCACAGGTCAAGGGAAGGGTACATGATATGATGATAGTGTCAAGGAAGTGTCAAGAAAGAATCCATGTTTTAATTTAAATATGTTTCCGTTGATGGAAAAAATGAATACTATCTTTTATGTAACCACTTTGTTTAAATGTGGAATGTAATGAATGTTTTATGATCTAATTCTCTAAAACTCTAACCCTGAAAAGATCCTCAATGTGTATTCTTATAATAACTCAAGATTAATTAAGGTTTAAGGTTGGGGCCTTATAGTTGGTATCAAAGGTCGGTTTAGAAAACTTTAGAGGTTAGGGTATTCTCTAAGCACATGTGACATTACCATAATGGTTAGGATTTCAGCAATATTCCTAGTTTCAGATAAAGTGAATGAGTAAGTATATCTTAGTGTTTACCTTCCTCATTAGTACATTATGGTTTTGTTGATATACTCACACTGACATTTCTGTTTTTAGTGAATTGATGGATCTAGCAGGCACCAAAGAGACAACAGGTTTGAAGGAAACTGTGGTGGTTCTCTGATTAAGATACTAGATAAAATGGGGTATTCAATGAGGAAACTCGTGGTTGTTCTAAACCAACTATCAAGGATTCATGATCAACCACTTGAACCTTGGTATGATCTGTAATTTATCATGTACGAGATGACCAATCGATGTGGATGTTCAGGTAATAATTATAAAGGTAACCATTAGAGTTTATATAATCCTTACATTTGAGGTAATTATGGGTTATTATATGTTATGAAGGAAAATGAAAGGCATGAGATAAACTTGAGGTTAAAATATGTTATGATCATATTTGAAGATTTTATCTCATTTTGGGGAATGTTTTAAGAATTATATAGTTTTGGAAAAAGGACAACACGCAGACCGTGTGACAACCCGTCGCATCGGACAACGTTGTGGGAATCGAACCCACAACTAATGTGACACTGGTATTTATCGCCGACCACTGGACTACGTGAAGTCCCTGGTTATTTTGACTAATTATTTTTAGTTATATGATTTTAGGAATCAAGAGTAAGTTCATTTTGGGTTATCTATGGAAATGATTAACCTATCATGGAAGATATGTGATTAGGTTAATTAATTTTCAATATGAGAATTTAAGAGCAACTGATGTTATTTGGAGATAAAATTTAATTTGTACCTTAGAAGACTATGTGACTAAATCATTCAAATATTTGGGTTTCAATCTTAGTTTGGTTTACATTGAATAATTTTATGGACAAATTGTTTATCAAATGGTCCTCGTTGAACTTTGGGTTTTGTTGGAAAATTTTTGGAGATTAAGAATAGATTTTCTTTTTATAAAGGGTTATCCTTTTCTGGATTATCTGATCTTGTACTAACCATTTTGGTTTTGGTTTTGGTTAATGTTTAAAGACATGGGAAGTATATAGTTCCCTTTTGTGGATTAGGTGATTCTCTAGAAGTTGATTATAGTGAACAAGTCTTTTTAAATACTCGTCTTTTGGAGAAAATATGAGTTTGTGTAAGAAATCTAATAAAAGTTTAAAGTCAACATGATAAGTAATTATGTTTCCTTATGAATAAATTCCTCAAAAAAAATTAACTTAAAACAAAAATGTTGTCTATTAACTTTTCCTACTGCGGAATCGAATACCGTTTAACCCGTCACAAGTTTGTGATTTTATTGTGGTTAGCTTTCTCCTAAACATGTTTTATATCACTCTCCATCAGAACATGACCCTATGTTTTCTCCTCCATTTCCATGCTTTCCTACATGGAATACTTGTATGGGTTAACTCGGGTGCCCTCTGTACTTCTCTTTCTTTATTTTAAAGTGATTGTTTTACCGACTCTTGTTCCGATGTGGGACTTTCAAGGATGTTTCCGAGCCCAATTTTAAAATTGCAAGGACGCAATTCAAAAAAGGGGGGAAGGATGTAACACCCCAGGTAAATAAATAATATGAAATTTTTATATTTATCCATATTTGTGAATAAAATATTAATATTACTTTAAAGGGGACGCTATGCTCGATGGCGTACCCAATACGCAACAACGAGTTTCTTGGGAATATTACATTGCACTCTAATAATAACATATTATTATTTTAAATGGTAGTTAACACCTAGCCGTTGTAATGGCGGAAATGAAAAAAACTAACTACAAAATGATTGTATATGTTTGTCAAATATTTTTACTTTTTACAATAATGTTAGAGGATTAAAAATGTGAATGAATTCAATTTTTAAGCGTAAACATTCTAATGTTCTTTAGATGGTCGATTAACCGCCTTTTGATGGAGAAACTCTTTTAAATCCACTTTTTGACAATTTTATGTGTTATATTTGACAAAATTAAATTATTATTTAGAATAGAGACATAAAATTTTACTTTGTGTAAATTTTTGGTATCTTTCCGATAAAGTTCATTTTTTTAATGAATAGTGAAAAATGTTGTATTTTAATTCAAAACCACTTTTTAATCTAATATATTTATATGATTAGATTATCTTTTGAATTGTTTCCTAAGTAAAATTAGAATATATTTTTACCATTTAATCCAATATTGGTCATTGGAATTAATTTCACTTTGAAATTGGACTTAAACTGGTGTCAATCTTTTAATAGATATTATTTCATAAAAACACACTATTTGTTTTGACAGCGGGAATTAATTATTAAATTAATTAATGAAACTTATATGTTTTGAATTTTTTAAAATAGACTTCATTTTTGAGTTCGAAATATCAAATATATCTTAGGGTGAATTTTTGGTATTTTTCTGAAAAACGTCAATTTTTGATGAATAGTGAAACCACTAAGTAGTAGTTAAAGAAACTGTTTTTTTGTTTAAATGAATATTTTCCACCTCTGTGTTTTGAATTTCAAAAATCCGATATACATGGTTTTCATTAGGAAGTAAAATGTGGTTCAATGGGATTAAAATAATTTTTTGGTGAATAGTAACTTTTATGTTCTCAAACGCGATTAGAGGTAATTAGTGTAGTTTAAGTTAAATATAATGTTTTAATAAAATGAAATGACCTAGACACATGTACTACCCGCATTGGATGAGTCATGGCCGACCAATAAAATCCATGGGTCAACTTGGGGACCCCATGGAGCCACTTTGGTTGAGAAATGACATAAGTACCTTTTTATTTAATGTTAAAATTAAAATGACACAAACATGAGATGTTTCACTAAAACCATTCTTAAATGGGGTTATATAGGTCATATTTTTTACTATAAATATTCATTAGAAAGATAAATATATTTCCTACATCATGATATTTTTTTTATAAATTTTAGACATTAAATAAATTAAATTATTTATGACATCATGATGATGCAGCGATTACCTCATTAACAAAGGATTTAAATAAAATGAAAGGAAAATGTTAAAACTATAACATAAACTTATCAAAAACCTATTGGATGAGTGTATTTAGAACCCTTACCACCTTATCCTCGATAAACATCAATGTGGGACCTTTAAAATCCTAAACTCATTTGAAAATAAAGTAACATTTTGTAACTTTACAAGAGTGCCCCTCCTCTCCTCTTATAAAAGGCCCCCACTTCTACCACCTTACCCACACTTACAAAGCCTTTGGCTCGGCCAAAACCTGCCCATTTTGTCTCTCCACTTCCCTATATTACTCCTTGAAGCCTCAATTTGGGCAGAAGTCTTCCCAAGGAAGCCTTTGAGCTCAAATCAAAAAGAGTTACCCGATTTTAAGGTAATGTCTTCACTTGTGTTCTTTGGTTCTATTTTGCTTCTCCAACCCCCTAAACTCTTTTTATTCATTTCTTTTGTAACAACTACAGTATATTAAATATACTAGGATGTTGTTATAAGAATCATTCTAGATACACTTACACACACCTACATCAAATGGTTAAAGAACATACTGTTTCTGTGGATGGCGAATTTCTGCCTCACGAAACGATGATTGTTCAACACTCATATAACACCTTAAAAGGTGGCCATTAAGATGTCACTATATTTATATATGATATATAATATGTTTATATTTTACTTAAGCTTCTGTATTTTTTTATTTGTGGCATACCTTTATGGTTTTCATTGTGGGTAAACACGATAATTTAATTTTAGGAAGTGTGGACTACCACCCCCTCAAAGTGATTTGATTCGTTAAATGCCATATGTGGGATGTATAAAGGATGTATTTAACGTTATTATATATTATTTATGTTATATATAAATTATTAATATAATTCTGGAATTAAAATATACATAACTCTTATTTAGTTTTAATTCCATTAATATGACATAGAAATGAAAGTAGTGTTCATGCGTACGTACGGCTTACCGTCTCCATGAACGGTGCATTTCATTTCTTACCTATAAATTATTATGTAATATTATAAATACATGTATATTCTGGATATATATGATATATATTATATCCAAATCATGAATATCATTCTGGATATAATGAACCTTTGACCACACGAACAACATATAATTGTAAGAAGTCTAATTTCGACTTATGAACCAAATATCGACAAAACAAACATTATTAACGTAAATGATTACATAATGTTTATAAAATGGTAATAAGTGATATAAAAGGAATAATGAACTTGAAAAAGGTTCTTAAGAAAGTATAAATTAACTCAAGTTTATTATTCAGGATGTTAATGAACGATCGAGTCAAGTCGGACCCGAAGTAAGGGATCCTACTCCTCTCTTTCTTTTTAAGTACACCCTTTTATGTCATTCCTTTTAAGCTCATATTTCTTGTGATTGAGATGTTGTTTTATATTACTCTTACTTTAATTTTTATGTTCATATTATGAGAGACCCTATTCTCTCTCATCAACCCATTTTGTATGTTTTGAGTGGCGTCGTTAAGCTGCCGAATTTTCATAAGAGATCTAACCTCTCTCTTTCTTTATTAAGTACTCTCCTTTATGTCACTTCTTTTAAGCTCCTATTTGTTATGATGGGGGATTTACTTTTATATTCCTATTTCTGTAAATTTTATTTTAATATGATGAGAGACCCTATTTGATCTCGTCAATCCATTTTTGGATGTTTTAAGTGGCGCAGTTAGGCTGTCGAGTTTTCGTAAGGGATTTTTCATCTCACTTTTATTCCCGTGAGATTTATGCTATATTTGCCACAATTTAATTTGAGTGGTGTATGTACTGACCATTATTTTACTCATTGTTTAATATACTTTCATTTATGATTATTTACATCAATGGTTTATTGTCCTTCTTTCACGGGGTGTATGTTTCGAAAGATACCCATGTCGGTAAGGGAACCTTTCACCCTCCTCTTTTTAAAAGACTTCTTTTGTTATGTATTTTAATTCACATAACATTATGTTGGGATATGTTCTTCTATATCCTTAGGGATTTAAATTTTATTTCCAAGTGATGAGATGCCCTTTTTAGCTCTCATCAACTCATTTTCTGAATTTTAAAGTGACGTCGTTAGGCTGTCGAATTTTACCAAGGGAACCTCTTAACCCAATTTCGATTTCTTTGGGATCAACATGTAGTTATTGAATATGTCCTCCTTTGAATATGTGTGAATGACCTTTTATTGTTTTAAACTTAATATCCACTTATATTGGGTGTATTTATATTTTTCCCACATAATTATGAGATTGATTTATCCTTAATTTAAGGGTACCTTCTTTACTGGGGATTTCATCTGATTTTACATTTCTATTGAGACTTCATTGTTGTTATGCACCAATTTACTCTTATATGGTTTATATACTGTCCTTTGGAATATTATATCATGAATCCATTTATTCTCATGATATTATAAAGTTTTGATTAAATGTTATTCCTCAATTATTGTATTCAAGTGTCTCTAATTGTGGTAAAAACCCTTTAACCAAAATATCACTTTAAATGTTTTAATGATTTGATCTTATTAATATCCATGTTTTAAAAATTGTTTTAAGGATTTATTTATATGGATATTAATGGTTTAAAATGTTAAAAGATTCAAGGTGGTATGGGACACTTTGATTCAAAAATCACTTTATTAAATGTTTTAAATGGTTTTGAAAATGGCTTTTTTGAATGGATTCATTATTTCAATATCCTAAAATGTTATATTGTGATTGAAATGTGGAAATGTTATGTTACCTATATGCATGTTTTATGTGATAAGTTTATGTTATGGTTCTTGGTCATTGTTATGAAAATGGGTGGTTCTGTGATAAACTAAGGGCGGGTGAGCCCGATATAGCTCTCCAATGCATTGGGTAACGCGAAGGGGTTAAAGTTTAAGGTTTCTCTGAAGAGATTTAGGGAATATACTGTGATGGGTATTCCAAACGTAACCAAGAGGGTTACTCCCTACGTAAGAATGTTATTAATTCCTCAAGTTACCTTTATGTATTATGATTTCTATGATTTATTCATGATTTTTATGAGGTATGTTAGAGTGATTATGTTTTATGGGTAAAGTATGATTTGATTCTTATGTATACATGTACTCATGTTTCCTTTCCATATTTTTATATCCCTTACTGAGCTTTTTATGCTCATCCCATGTTTTTGACATGTTTTTCACAGGTCAACGGAAGGGTACATGATATGATGATAGTGTCAAGGAAGTGTCAAGAAAGAATCCATGTTTTAATTTAAATATGTTTCTGTTGATGGGAAAATTGAATACTATCTTTTATGTAACCACTTTGTTTAAATGTGGAATGTAATTCAAGTTTTATGATCTAGTTCTCTAAAACTCTAAACCTGAAAAGATCCTCAATGTGTAATCTTGTAATAACTCAAGATTAAGTAAGTTTTAAGGTTGGGGCCTTATATTGTGTTTTCCCTTCAAGGAGTGGATTCTACTGCTTTTGAGGTTTCTCACATACTGGAAGACCCTCCAACTTCATTCCCGGAATCTAAATTAACATTATTATTAGTAATGGTGAATATTTAAATCCTTTTTTTCAAAAAAATCTAATTTGGTATGTTATTCTTAGAAAAATAATAAATTTTATTCAATAAGTAATTAACATTTTTCATTAGAAAATTTTATATTATTGAAATAATTATATGAAAAATAATACAAATGATATAGCTACTAAAAAAATACTACTAATATATCAAGACAAGTAGTAACCTAATAGTAATATATTAAAACTAAATATGGGTGATGAAAAATAAGTAGGTAAATATAGTAAATATAAATTTATAGTGAAATTGTTAAATTAGTACATATATGATTAGATATATTTAATCCTATTTATAGAAATTTAAAACATATATATATAAATTCTATATAAGGAAAAAAGATCCATATATTATACACTATTATCGGGAGCAATCTCAACCCATTGGGGAGGGATAGACCAAACTATAACATAAGAAATGTATGAACCTGTATGAAGAGACTAGTAAGCATAACTGGACCATAATGAGAGCGATCAGGTTACCTCTTGAGCATGGGTCTACATAGGTTTCCACAATTCAGGATCCAAGGTGGTGTATGAACATAAGTGGGTGTGATCCCCTATTATCATGGAACATTAGTGAAATGATAGAATTTGATATTTAATCATGTTCTTAAATGGGAAAATATTTGATGTGTCACATGATATTTCTGTCAATATTCATCCACCATTAAAAAATACTCTTATAGTGTATTTATCTGATTAACTTCATACATGAAATATAATCTTCTAATTAATCATCATCATTCTCACAACCTATTTTTTCCCATTCATCCACACATTGGAATCGAGCATCATCATATTCCTTATCTTCTTCTGATGTGAGGAATCGCCTGTATAAACAAATTATAAATTTTTCTCTTCAAAACACCTACCCACACTGTATTTTTCATGGAAGGAAAACATATATCCCAGATAATATGAAACAGTATAATAGAACCTTTTTAGGTATTCATACCATTGTGAATCATCATTTGATATTTTAAATTTTCAAAGAAAACATTCCAAGGAAGCTTGGTATGAATAAATCAATCATAAATGTATATAAATATAAACAATAAAATATAAACCAAGGTAATACAATACATCTAAATGATACCTTACACGTCCTGGTTCATCAACGAACAACATCAATAGATATATACATATATAGATATATATCAATAAAAAAGAATAATTCTAACCAAGGATTATAATATATTTGTTTTAAAACCCCATGATTTTCCCTTTCTCCTCGATTTATACCAGCCACATGTGACAACATGTATATGAAAATATATTTTTGACCATTAAATAACTGAATTACAATTATAAATATCAACATTCTCTATAATATAGGAGTGAAAACACTGTGAATAATTGATCCATGATATTAATCCTCTTACCATCATTAGAAAAATGGGTACAATCGATTATCAATTTCATGAATATATCTTTCAAATTATGTTTGAAGTCATATCCAAGATCCTATATATATATATATCTATATAGATTCTCCATCTTCACTAATTGATAAACCCCTAGCCAAATTAATACTTTCTCTCTTACCCCATTCTGCCATTTCAATGATCTCGTAGTGGAGAAAAAACAATTTTCCAAGATTGTTTTGTTGTTAATTTAATATAATGGGAAATATTTTCATCAAATATTATGTTTATCAAACCACTATTTTATATAAAAATTTAGTATTTCCAAACATTCCTTTTTCTGACAATAATTATCTATATAAATGCTTTTATTTTGTAAGGGTAATCAATTTTCAAATTTTTTATAATAACTGGTTTATTTTTATAATGAATATTTCATATAAAAAACTTCATTTTTAAGGGTGATATATTTATAAAAACATCTATTTGATGTATATTTTCAAAAGACTTATATAGAGAATACAATTTATTTATCTCCAAATCCTTTTCAAAGTATTATTTAAAAAATTATATTTTTAAAATATTTTAAATTTTTTCATTATATGTAAAAACTTTTATCTAAAATATATGGATATTTCACATATAAGTAGTTATATCCATCAACTATGTTTGTCATTAACATTCTATTCATGTTTAAAAATGTTTCCATTTCCATGAATTATAATGTGTTGGAATGTATCAAATTTTATTGAAACGTGGGTTTTCTCATTAATATAGGCAAAGTTTAAATATTATGTATTTATTTTCTTCTTAAAAATAAATAAATTATTTTTTATTTTTTGAAAGGATGTATTAATTGAATTATTATGAAAAAATAATACTTTTTAAAAAATATATTTTTTTAAATAATTTGTCCCATAGGTATCATAGGTGATAAAGTGGAATAGAGAGTGTACACATGACCATAAGTGGATGTTTTCCTAAAAGATATATTGGTAGGGTTCTAGAGGATTTATTAATTTTTCCCAAGAATCATTATCTTCTATAAGAAATGTAATAAATTCAATAAATTTTTTTGAAACATTATGTCGACATTCAAGAATTTATTTGAGATGTTATAATATTTTGAAATGAAAATGAGTTTTTAAAACTATATATGTATTTTAAATTTTTTTAACCATATTTCTCATATTTTGAAAACCCTAAAGAATTATTTTGGGAAATTATTTATCATGTGATATATAATTTATTGAAAAAAAATTAAATTAAATTCTTAAAAGGATATTACTTTTGTATTAAAAGCCTCTTATTGGGAAATTTTATGGTCACCCTAGTTTTTAAATTTATTTCATAGTATAATCAGAAGTGCCAAAGTTTATTTTTTTGATCAAGGAGTTTGTTTGAGTGAAGTGAAATAAATGACCTTTTAATTTTTTTATTAAACTATGATATAATGTATGTTTTCTCATAATCCTTCAAAACCTAAATTGAAATATTCATATGTTATTTAACTTAAAATATAATTTTTTGTTATATTTTTTTAAAAAATATATTCATCTGGTTTTTATAACCAAATAAAGGAGTGTGGGCCCTAGGTTATCAATTTTGGTATATGATAAATAAAACATACGATATTAAGGATTTGGATATTTTCATTTGAGGAAAATTTAACAATCCAGATATTTTGTTGAGGATCAATGAAATAAAATTCTATACAATTAATATGTTCATAAAATTTTATGTGTTATTAGTTTTCCTTATTATGTAATTTCAAATTCATAATTTCATTAAAGAAAATTATTTATTTGAAGGGGATAAATTCCATTAATGGTGGTATAATATAGCATCTCAAGAATTTGATCATTGTTTATAATCATATTAATTGTTTACTAAATAATTATTTTTATACTTATAGACAAGTAAATTGTATTTTAGTATATTATTCTTTTATGAAATGGTTTTCTTTAAAAAAATATGTTTTGGTCATAAATATTTATTCAAATTATAAAATAACTACTCATTTATTTTCCAATAATAGTATTTTATTTTCTCAAAATAAATATAATAATTTTTTAACTTTTAAAATTTAATGATATTTTTCATTCAATATTTAGAAAAAAAAAGATATCATTCAAATTGAAATTATTACTAGTAATGGTAAATAATAAATTCATTTTTGAAAATTTTAATTGTGTATGTTAATCATTGAAAATTATTCATTTTCATAAATAAGTATCTAACACTATTTTTGAAAAAATAATATATTACTTTAGCTGATTTCAAATAACAATATGTAAACTAATAATAATGATATGGTGACTATAATTTTATTACTGTGATATTAATATATTTTTTAGCATAATAGTAATATAATCCAACTAATATTTAAAAAATTAAAAAATAGGTAAATGATGTAAATATAATTTTAAAATATAAATTTTAAATGAATGAATTGCTGATAACATATACTTAATAATATATTTTGTAATTTAAATCATTTAATAAAAAAATTACCATGACATCCATAAGGGCCATACCTTCTATACTATTTTGGGGAGTAGGCTTAACGAAAATTGGTTGGTTACCCCAGTGAGGAACATTGTAAATGTTTAATCCAAAATAAAGAAACTAGTGAGTGCATTGGGATTGCAATCAATGTGCTCATGTGAGTTCATGGTTGTGGTCATGCATGAGTTGGTACAGACCAGGAGACTAGGTGGTTTGTGATTGTTTTTGGGTTTTGATACCCCACATACAAGAATTATTGGTGTAATGAGAGTGGTTGATACTTAAGAGAGTTTTAATTCAATAAAATATTTTATGTGCGATAAGATATGAGTGTCACTATTCACTCACTATTGATAAAATCCTCTTATAAAACAGTCATTTGATTAAATTCATATGATCTTTCTGATCACCCAACACATCATCTTCTTCATCAAGAACTATTATTTCATCTCCTTCTACTACATGTTATACTTGATCTTCATCATCATCCTCCACTCAAATGGACATAAAGAATCACCATTTTAAAAGTCATATAAATAGTTCTTCTCAAAACCCCTATTATAAGGACACGACCTTAAAACATTACATAATATTGAATTAAATGAATAATTCACATTGAGTATATTTTTAGGTTTAGAGTTTTAGATAATTAGGCCATAATTATTACATAAAAACTTGAATATTACATATAGACACTACTACACAGTATACATTTTTTTCATAAAATAAAAACTCTTAAAAAGAAACATGTATAGTTCCTTCTTTTAGACAGCATGACTTTTACTAGATCTCATTCTTGACCCTATTCATCTCTAAGTCTTGTGGAAAACATTTCAAAAACATGGGATGAGCATAAAAATCTTGTTAAGGGTTATAAAATAAATAATGAAAACATTATCCCATCAATAAATACAAATCAATGAAACCATACTTTTCAATCATAACATACCTTGTGAAATCATAATATTTATGAATAACACACACAAATCATAAATCATAATGGTTTCTTTTGGTATCCATATCAAACATACATTTTAGCTATTACAGAAACATAGGGAGTTACACTTGGAATACCCATCATAGTATATTCCCTAAATCTCTTTGTAGAAACATCACATTTACCTCCATCACGTTACCCAATGCATTGGAGAGCTATCTCGGGCTCACCGCCCAAGGTTTATAACGAAACCACCCGTAAACGTAAACAATTCCCAACAACCATAACATAATCATAACACATAACACAAGAATAAAGTAAATATAACATTTCCACATTCCAATATATCAAATCATGGTATTTAAATAAACAATTCTTTATCAAATCATTTTAAAAACCATTTAAAAAGAGATTTTTGAATCAAAGTGTCCCATACCACATTGAAGCTTTCAAATGAATTATAATTTAAAAACATTAATGTCCATATAAATTAATCCTAAAACCCATTTTGAAAACATGGACATTAATTGTAAATATTTAGAAGAATAAATCATTAAAACATTTACAACGTTATTTTAGTTAATGAGTTTTTTATCAAAAAAGAGAGACACTTGAATACAAATAATTGATGAATAACATTTAAGAAGAACTTTATAATATCATGAGAATAAAAGGATTCATGATATAATATGGAAAAGGACAGTATATACACCATATAAGAGTGAATTGGTGCGTAATAACAATGAAGTCCAAATGGAAATGTAAATCGAGATTAAATCCCTTATAAAGACGGTATCCTTAAATTTCGGATAAATAAATTACCTAATTATGATTAAAAAGTATAAATACTCCCAATATAAGTAGATATTAAGTGTAAAACAATCATAGGTCATTCACACATATTCATAGGATGACATTTTCATGAAGTACAAGTTCAACCCAACGAATTGAAATTGGTTTAAGAAGTTCCCATGTAAAAATTTGACAGCCTAACAACGTCACATTAAAATACAGAAAATGAGTTGAAGAGATAAAAGGGTATCTAATCACATGAAAATAAATGTTCAATCAATAAGGATATATAATAACATTTCCCAACATATTAAGATGTAAATTAAATGACATAACAAAAATAAGTCTTTTTAAAAGCGGAGGGTGAAAGGTTCCCTCACCGATTTGGTAACATACAAAACATATGCCACATGAAAGAAGAATCATAAAATAAAGATTTAAATACTAATAAATGAAATTATATTACACAAAGAGTACAATCATGGGAAGTACATACACCACACAAAAGGATATAGTGGAAAATATAGCATGAATCTCACGATAATAAATAGTGAGATGAAACCCTCTACCACGTAGTAATCAACTGAGTCATATGAAAAAAAGTTAATAACCACCAAATCAATCACATAATACCAGGAATATAAAAATAATAATGATAATATATATCAAATGGAAGTAAAAAATACACCACGTGAAATAAATAAGTGGTGAACAATGGAAATCTCATGGAATGAAAAGTGAGATAAGAAATCCATTACCTCGTGTCAGACTTGACTCATTTGTTCCTTGTTCTTCCTGCATAATAAACTAAAGTTAATTTTTACTTTATTAAGAAACTTTTTCATGTTTATTATCCATTTTATATCACATATTACCATGTTATAAACATTATGCAATCATTTAACTTAATAATGGTCGTTTTGTTGATATTTGGTACTTGAGTCAAAAATGAACACCCTATAATTACAAGTTGTCCTTGTGGTAAATATTTCATTATATACATAATTATATTCATGATGTAGATATAATATTAATAATATATATCCAGTATATATATGTATTTATAATATTACATAACATTTTGGATATAAGAAAAGAAATGCACCGTTCATGGAGACGGTAGGCCGTACGTACGCATGAATGCTACATTCATTTCAATTTCATATTTTAATCAAATTAAAACATAATTATACGTAGGTATATTATAATTCCAGTATAATATCATATATTATATCATTAACTCTATCCTTTATACATCCCACATATTTCATTAACGATTAATATCACATTTAGGGGGCAGTGTTCCGCACTTCCTCAAATGAAATTATCGTGTTTACCCATTATGGAAACCATAAAGGTAGGTTATAAATGTAAAATACATAAGCATAAAGAAAATATAAACATAATATATATCATATATAAATATATTTCCATATTAATTTCCACCATGAGAGGCGGTAGAAGATAATCGAACAATCATCGTTTCGTGAGGCGTTAGTTTTCCATCCACAGAAACAGTATGTTCTTCACCCATTAGATGGAGGTGTGTGTAAATGAAGTTAAAATACTTCACATAAAAACATCAAATTATACTTAGGGAACTGTTGTTGTAAAAAACTGAATAAAAATATTTTAGGGTTTGGAGAAGTAAAATAAGAGAAAATAAGTTAAGAGGAACGGTTACTTTTAATTTGGGTAACTTGCTTTCATTTGAACCAAAAGGACTTCTGGAAGAGCCTTCTGCCTAAGGTAAGGCTTCTAGGAGGAGGATAGGGACGTAGTGAGATTAATTTTCCAGATTTTGGATTATCCAAAAGGCTTTAGAGATGTGAGGAATCAGTTATAATTTTGTCCTTTTATAAGAGGTAAGATGGGATCTTTTAGAGAAAGTGTGAAAATATTAATTTATTATATAATGATATTCAGTTTATAAATGTCAAAAACTAATTAAATTATAAGATAAGATCACTCATGGTTGAAATAAAATTATCCAATAAGAATTGGACAGGTTTTGTATGTTGTTTTAAGATTTATAATCATATTTCTTTAAATCATTTATTAATGAGGTATATACTGCATCATTATTGTGTCATAAATAATTTAATTTATTTGTTGTCTAAAAATTATAAAAAACTACCATGATGTTGGAAATATTTTTATATTTCCAATTAATATTCATAGTCGAAAAGATAACTTATATAACCTCATGTAAAAATAAATTTACTAAAAGATATTTGTTTGTGTCATTTTTTCCTTTACATTAAATTAATTTATCTAAAGTGTCATTATCACTCTTATGTGGATCCATGGGGTCCCAAAATCTTCCAAGAGATGTCCATGGTCGGACATTACTCATCCAATAAGGTTAGGAAAAGTGTTAAGCTAGTTTTGTAATATTATGATATTCTTTTTACCTTGAATTACACTATTTACCTTTAACCGCTGTAAATAAAAGTCAAAAGTTACTATTCCCAAAAAATTATTTACCTCTTATTCAACCACATTTTACTTATTAATAACAATCATGTATTTTGGATTTTAGAAATTCAATTCATAGAAGTGGAAAATTTTCATTTAAATGAAAAATTCGATTTTTAACTACTACAAAGTGGTTTCACTAATAATCAAAAATTGAGGTTTTTCAGAAATATTTCAAAAATTCAGCCTATTTTATATTTGATATTATGAAATCAAAAATGATGTCTATTTTAAAAAATTAAAAACATAGAATTTTCTTTAATTAATTTAAAATTAATTCCTGTTGTCAAAACAAATAGCGCGTTTTTAAGAAATAATAACTATCAGAATATTGACACTTGTTTATGTCCAATTTCAAAATGAAATTATTTCCAATGACCAAAATTAGATTAAATGGTAAAAATATATTATAATTATACTTTAAATCCAATTAAAAAGATAATAAAACCATATAAATAAATTAGATTAAAAGGCACTTTTTAATTAAAAAACAATATTTTTCACTATTCATTAAAAATGAACATTATCAGAAAAATAACAAAAATATACCCAATGTAAATATTGATGTCCTGAATCTAAAGAAAAAATTTATTTTGTCAAATATAACATATTTAAAATTACCAAAAATATATTTAAAGAAATTTCACCATCAAAAGGCGATAAATTGACATTTTACTGAATATTAGAGTATTCACGCTTAAAATTAGATTCATTCATATTTTATGCCCCTAAATTTGTATTGGATAATTTTAAAAACATTTAACAAACATATATAATAATATTTTAGTTAGTTCTATTCATTTTTTCCAATACAACAGCTAGGCATTAACTACCATTTAAAATAATAATAGTATATTATTATTTTATAATATAACTCAATGTTGTGTGCAACGTAAGATTTCAACGAAACCTGTTGTTGCGTATTGGGTACGCCATCGAACATAGAATCCACTTTACAATAAAATGAATATTTAATTCACAAATATTAGAAAATATGAAAACTGTCTTATTCCTTATTTATCTAGGATGTTACATCCTTCCCTCCTTTTGGGAATTACGTCCTCGCAATTTTAAAACTGGGCTTTGAAACTTCATAAAAAGCCCCACATCAGAAAAGAGTCAGTAAAAACTATCACTTTAAAACAATGAAAGAGAAGTTCAATGGTCACCTGAGATTACCCATACTAGAATTCCATATAATAAAACATGGATATAGAAGATAGAACAAATGGTTAAGTTCTGAGGGATAGTGATAGAAAACATGATTAGAAGAATGTTAACCACCATAAAATCACAAACTTATGATGTGTTAAATGGTCATTGATTAGTTAGTAGGAAACGCAAACCAAAAATGTTTTTGTTTTACGTATGTTTTCATAATTTTGAGTAATTAATTTAATACAGAGAATAATAATATAAGGAAATATACTTACATTCAAGTAGAGTTTCATCAGTCAATCAGTTTCTACCAAAAAATAATCCTCTCTCCAAGAAATGAGCATTCAAAAATACATGGTCACATCAAAAGCACAAGAATCATCATCAAGAGAATCAAATAATCCACAAAAGAAGAACTATATATTTCCCTTTACTTTAGACATCAACTAAAACCAAAATGGTTAGTGAGAGATCAGATAATACCCAAAAGGATAAACTTTTACATAAAGAAAATATACTTTTAATCTCCAAAATTTATCTAACAATACCCAAAGTTCAACAAAGACCATTCAATAAACAATTGCCCCTAATATTCATCAAAATAATCAAAACTGATATTGAAACCCAAAATATAGAAGGATTTAAATCACATAGTCTTCTAAAATAAATCTTAATATTTATCCCCAAAACATCGACTACTCCTAAAGTCTCATAATGAAGTGTAATTAACCTAATTAAATATTCTCTATGATAGGTTAATCATTTCCATAAATAACCCAAATCACATTTTGTCCACAATAAAAACATATATTCTTCCAAAATAATACGTCAACCATTACTCCACAATTTAAATCCCAAGCTATTTTATTTTCCTTAAGAATATAGTGTTCTCAAAAGAGATAATGTCTTCCAAAATAACCATTTTCACTTAATCAGAAAATCATTTTCCAATACTAAGAATTCCCATTTCAAAAAAAACATATAATCCCAAATAAACTTATTATTGATCAATAAAATCATTTAACTAAAAATAATTTATCATACAAACCAGGGACTTCACATAGTCCAGTGGTAGGTGATAAATTCCAATCGCACTTTGGTTGTGGGTTCGATTCTTACAGCTTTGTCCGACGTGATGGGTGGTCACATGGTCTGCGTGTTGTCCTTTTTCAAAAACTATACAATTTCATAACATTCCAAAAAAAACAAATTCCTCAAAAATAATCATAACATAATTTATCCTCAAAGGTTATCTAATACCTTCAATTTTGCACTACAAAATGTAATAACCATTTATAATTTAAAAAATAACTATGGATTTTTCTATTATGTTAACCATTATTGTTATGTCACATATGCTTAAATTACACCCTAACCTCTAAAGTTATCTAAACCAATCTCTAATACCAACTATAAGGACCAGACCTTAAAACATTACATAATATTGAATTAAATGAATAATTCACATTAAGGATCTTTCAGGTTTAGAGTTTTAGAGAATTAGGCCATTACTATTACAAAACAACTTGAATATTACATGTAGACACTACTACTCAGAATCCATATTTTCAAAAAATAAAAACTCTTAAAAATAAACATGTCTACTTCCATGATTTAGACAACATGACTATTCCTCGATCCCATCCTTGACCCTATTCATCTTTAAGTCCTACGGAAAACATTTCAAAAACAAGGTATTAACATAAAATTGTCAGTATGGTTTTTAAAATTAGGAAGGAAAACATTATCCCATCAATAAATACAAGTCAATGAAACCATAATTTTCAATCATAACATACCTTTCAAAATCATAAGATTTATGAATGACACAAACAAATAATAAATCATAAAGGTTACTTATGGCATCCATATCAAATGTACATTGTATCTATCACAGCTACTTAGGGAGTTACACTTTGAATACCCATCACAGTATATTACCTAAATCTCTTATGATAAATATCATGTTCACCTCCATCACGTTACCCAATGCATTGGAGAGCTATATCGGGCTCACTCGCCCTAGGTTTATCACGGAACCACCCGTATACGTAAACAATGCCCAATAACCATAACATAATCATAAAACATAACACAAGTATAAAGAAAAGAAAACATTTCCACATTCCAATATATCAAATCGTGATATTGAAATAAACAATGCATTATCAAATCATTTTCAAAACCATTTAAAAAGTGATTTTTTAATCAAAGTGTCACATACCACATTAAATATTTTAAATGAATTATCATTTGAAAACATTAATGCCCATATAAATAAATTCTAAAACCCATTTTGAAAACATGGACATTAATGAGGAATATTTAAAAGAATAAATCTTTAAAACAATTAAAATGATATTTTAGTTAAAGAGTTTTTTTACAAAAAGAGAGACGGTTGAATACAAATAATTGAGGAATAACATTTACTAAGAACTTTATAATATCATGAGAATAAAGGGATTCGTGATATAATATGGAAAATGATAGTATATACACAATATAATATTTAATTGGTGCATAACAACAATGAAGTCCCAATCGAAATGTAAATTGAGATGAAATCCCTTATAAAGACTTTATCCTTAAATTAAGGATAAAACATTTACATAATTATGTGTGAAAAATATAAATACACCCTATATAATTGGATATTAAGTTTAAAAAAATTAGAGGTCATTCACACATATTTATAGGATGACATATTCAAGACATACATGTTTAACCCAAAGAATTGAAATTGGGTTAAGAAGTTCCCTTGTAAAAATTAGACAGCCTAAGGGCATCACTTTAAAATTCTGAAAATGAGTTGAAGAGATAAAAAGGGTATCTAAAAACTTTAACATAAGTTTTACATCAATAATGATAGAGAAGAACATATCCCAACATAATAATATGTAAATTAAAATACATAACAAAAATAATTCTTTTAAAAAGAGGAGGGTGAAAGGTTCCCTCACCGATTTGGTAACTTACAAAACATATGCCACATGAAAGAAGGATCGTAAAATTAATATTTAAATATTAATAAATGAATGTCTATTACACAATTAGTACAATCTTGGGAAGTACATAGACCACACAAAAGGAAATAGTGGAAAATATAGCATGAATCTCACGAGAATAAAAAGTGAGATGAAACCCTTTACCACATTGTAATAAACTGATTCGTATGAAAAAAAAGTTAATAAGCACCAAATGAATCACATAATACCAGGAATATAAAGACAATCATGATAATATATATCAAATTGAAGTACACAATTCACCACGTGCAATAAATAAGTGGTGAACAATGGAAATCACATGTAATTAAAAGTGAGATAATAAATCCCTTACATCATGTCCGACTTGACTCGTTTGTTCCATGTTCTTCCTGAATAATAAACTAAAGTTAATTTATACATTCTTAAGAACCTTTTTTATTTTTATTATCCTTTTATATCACTTATTACCATGTTATAAACATTATGGAATCATTTAATTTAATAATGTTCGTTTGGTCGATATTGGTACTTGAGTCAAAAAGGACCACCTTATTATTACATGTTGTCCTTGTGGTCAATAGTTAATTGTCTCCAAAATGATATTCATTATTTAGATATCATATAAATATTATATATATAGTATATATATGTATTTATAACTATACATAACATTTTGGAGATAAGAAATGAAATGCATCATTCATGGAGAAGGAAGGCCATACGTACGCATGAACGCTGCATTCATTTCTATTTCATATTTTAATGGAATTAAAACATAATGATACATAGATATATTATAATTCCTGTATAATATCATATATAATATCATTTACTCTATCCTTTATACATCCAACATATTGAATTAACGTGTCATATCACTTTCAGGGGGTGGTAGTCCGCACTTCCTCAAACGAAATTATCGTGTTTACCCATTATGGAAACCATAAAGGTAGGATATAAATGTAAAATACAGAAGAATAAAGAAAATATAAACATAATATATATCATATATAAATATATTTCCTTCTTAATGTACACCATGAGAGGCAGTAAGAGATAATCGAACAATCATCGTTTCGTGAGGCGTTAGTTTTCTATCCACAGAAGCAGTATGCTCTTCACCCATTAGATGGAGGTGTGTGTAAGTGTAGTTAAAATAATTATCATAACAACATAATAGTACATTTAGGATACTTTTTGTGTTATAAAATAAATCAATAAAAAGAGTATAGGGGTTGGAGAAGTAAAAATAAAAGAAAATAAGTTAAGAGGAACCATTACTTTTAATTTGGGTAACATCATTTGGTTTGAACGAAAAGGACTTCTTGAAGTGCCTTATGCCTAAGGTAAGGCTTCAAGGAGGAGGATAGGAATGTAGGGAGATTAATTAGGATGATTTTGGACAGGAAAAAAGGCTTTAGTGGTTTGAAGAATTTGTTAGAAGTGGTGTCCTTTTATAAGAGGGAGGAGGGGCTCTTTAGGAAAGTGTGAAAATATTATATTATTATATAATGATATTCGGTTTATAAAGTTCAGAAACTAATTAAAGTCAAAGATAAGATGTCTCATGGTCGAAATAAAATCATCAAATAATAATTATAGTGGTTTTGGATTTTATTTTAATATTTATAATCTTATTTTCCTAAATTATTTATTAACGAGGTATATACTACATCATTATTGTGTCAAAAATAATTTAATTTATTTGTTGTATAAAAATTATAAAACAACTAACATGATGTAGGTAATATTTTTATATTTCAAATGAATATTTATAGTCAAAAAGATAACTTACATTACCCCATGTAAAAATTAATTTACTAAAAGATATTTGTTTGTGTCATTTTCGCCTTTACATTAAATCAATTAATCTAAAGTGTCATTATCACTCTTAAGTGGCTCCATGGGGTCCCAAAATCGACCCAATGATTCCCATGGTCGGACATGACTCATACAATATGTTTAGAACAAGTTTTAAGGTAATTTTGTATTATTATGATATTCTTTTTACCTTGAATTAACCTATTTACCTTTAATCGTGGTAAATAAAAGTCAAAAGTTACTATTCACCAAAAAAAAATCATCTTATTGAACCAAATTTTACTTATTAATAATAATAATGTATGTTGGATTTTATAAATTCAATTCATAGAAGCAGTAAAATTGCATTTAAATGAAAAGGTCAGTTTTTTAACTACTACTAAGTGGTTTCACTATTCATAAAAAAATGAGGTTTTTCAGAAAAATTCCAAAAAATAAACATAAGATACATTTGATATTTCGAATTCAAAAATTATTTATATGTTACCAAATTAAAAACAAATATTTTTGATTAATTAGTTTAAAATTCATCCCTGTTTTCAAAACAAATAGCGTCTTTTTAAGAAATAATAACTATCAAAAGATTGACACTTGTTTGTGTCCAATTTCAAAATGAAATTATTTCCAATGACCAAAATTAGATTAAATGGTAAAAATATATTCTAATTACACTTTAAAACAAATTAAAAATATAATCTAATAATATAAATAAATAATATTAAAATGCACTTTTGAATTAAAATACAATATTTTTCACTATTCATTAAAAATGAACTTTATCATAAAAATACCAAAAATTTACCCAAAGTAAATTTTTATGTACCGAATCTGAAGAAGAATTTTATTTTTCCAAATAGATCATATAAATATGACCAAAATTATATTTAAAGAGGGATCATGATTAAAAGGCGGTAAATCGAACTTTTACTGAATATTAGAGTATTCATGCTTAAAATTAGATTCATTCGTATTTGAAGCCCCTAAATCTTTATTGGATAATTTAAAAAACATTTAAAAAAGATATATAATCATATTTTAGTTAGTTCTATTCATTCCCGCTAATACAATGGATAGAAATTAACTATCATTTAAAATAATAATATGATATTATTATTTTCTAGTATAACTCAATGTTGTGTGCAACGTAAGATTTCAAAGAAACCTATTCTTGTATATTGGGTACACCATCAAACATAGCATCCCCTTTAAAATAAAATTAATATTTAATTCAAAAATATTATTATATTTGAAAAGTGTCTTATTCCTTAGTTATTTGGGATTGTTACACCTATACGCCTTGTAATTTTTCCATAATAAAAAAATTATATCACTATGTCTATCAAAAAGGTTGATTTACCCTTCGTAGTTATTTGGCCCATAGTAAATCATCATCAGATATTTAAACACCACAATGTAAAGTTCATGGGGTTGCTGAATGAGGTGGAAACAAAATTAAATTTGTGTATACATATGAAAAATAAAATTTAAAACCTAGTATTACACAAAAAGAATTGGATTACACTTCTAGTATCATTAAATTCCACCGGAACAATGATGATAGTTACACAGATAAATATATAACAAAGGAAACAAAAGTTCCAATAAAGGGCTATAATCTATTAATTTTAAAACTCCTAGTTCATCCCTTTCTCCTTGATATAAAACTTACACCTGATACAGTGTATATATATATATGTAGTTAAATTTATAAGCATAAAATAATGGAATTAGAATTATAAATCTCAGCTTACTCCGCAAGCTAGGATATCAAACACCATGAAGCTTTGAGTATTGAAAATAGGCATCAGTACAATGTTTGAAAAATATGTATACCCATATATAATGCTCCTGAATATCCCAATAAAATTATACTAGACAGAATATCCTAGATCATATATATATATATACATGCGTATAGAAATACTTTCTCATCACCCTTTAGAAACCCCTCCCCAAATTTAGTATTCTGAAATTTCCACATTCTACTAATTCCATGCACTAGAATTTGAGAGAAAAACTTTTTTCAATCACTTTTTTAAATACTCGGAAATTCGGTGGAATTTTTTTTAAAATACATGGGATTTTTACGAATCCGAAAAAATTTACGGTGCTTGATTCCGAGGCCCGGTGTCCCCAGAATCAATTTCTGAAGTTTTTTTCGGGTACGTTCAGTAAACATTCGAGTGGTATTTTATAACTTTTGAACCAGTGCTCGGAATATAAATCAGAGGGCATCGTTGAGCTCTCATCGCCGGTATTCACTTAATAAGACTTTCGCCTCGATGGAAGATGGTCGAGAATGGATGTTAGATTTTGAGGTTTCTAATTAAATTGAATAAAAATAAAGTGTTAACCTTTTTTTATTAGTTGTGGTTAAAAGCTCCAAGAGGAGGTTAGTGGTGGGGGCCACCACATTATAATCTCCCTTGAGAGGTTATAAAGGTGGGGCCCACCTGCACATAACCTCCCTTGGGAGGATATTCCATGGTGGGGACCACCCGGGGGTTGTAACCCCTTGGAACCCCCAAATTAAGTGGAGAGCCTCTTCACCTTCCCCCTTTAATTATTTGAGATAATACCACCCATTAATTAGATGATTTTTTTCATTTAATTAAAAACAATTAATTCGAATGGTTGTGCCAACAAATAATAGACAACATCATCTATTATTTTTGGTTGGCAACTTAGTGGGGCTTTGGGGAGAGAAAGAATTCACCCATGAAGAATGCTTCCTCTGCCAACAATGATCCTTCGGTCAAGGGACGAAACCATTTCTCACGATGAACGCCGATGACGCTTCTTCATCGATTTCCTACTACAGATGCTTCCCGACATCAACGAATCGACATCTACCTTTCCTTTCCTTCCACCCTCCACGAATGACAAGCGAGGTTGGGGATTGAGTTGAACTTTTATTCTTTTTCTTCGTTGTTAAATCCTCAGATTATATTATGCGAATTGATATCAATGTAACGAGGAGGGATTGGTATGCACGAACACGACCCAACCCTCCCCCTTTGATTGATCACGTTTGTTGATGATGATGGCGGCACAACAGCGCCGCCGGAAGGAAGAACCGAAGCAGAGCAACACGATAGGCAATGAGCCGGCCGTAGAAGAATCTGGCAGAACAAGGGCCGCTGGGTGACCGGAGGGGCGTGCCGCCGTCATGCCGCATAGATAACTGAGTCGCGGCTAGGAAGGTTATGGCAGTGCTGTAGGGGCATGGTGTCGTCGCACCGCACTGGAAGAAGGAGACGCGCCCACATGGGCCACGGCGGTCAGAAGGGCTGGGCGCAGCGCCGTTACACCACGCCGAAGAAGAACTGTACCCATACGCCGTGATAGACAGGGGAAGGTGGCCAGCTGAGCCGGTCGTTGGTGTGCGATATAGGTGGGACCCTATGGGTCCTGTGGTTACCAGGCCCGCACCATGTGTCGGCCGTTTCGAAAGACATGTAGTTGTAACCACCTCCCCCCCCCCCATGTGTGGCCGGTCGTGCTGCCCTCGGCCGGGCCGCCCCCTCAGACCGGGTCGAACCTGCAGACTGGATCGGACCCCGGTCCAGACCCGAATCGGGCCGGGTCAGTCCAATTGGGTTGGACCAGACCCAGACCCGTTGTGGCCAGTTTACACCTTTTGCCAAAATCTCAGGCTACGACTGTTCGATTGACGAACCGTTTGCGGGGATGGAAATCTTAGAGATATACAGTTCAATTGGAATACCGCACTTTAGGTTTAGAGATATTTTGAGTATGGTTGGGTTGGTTTGAACCTAAAAACCCACTGAGCCCCTGGAACAGAAATGTCAATAACTCACAGACCGTTCATCCGATTGACACACCATCTATCGCATTGGAACCCTTATGACATGGAGATACTTTGGGTTGCTTTTTTGTGGAGTTTGGTGGTGTTATAGGTATGACTGATATCTCCAGGGAAGATTCTATAGAACTCGAGCGCATCGGGTGCAAGAAATCCAGTGGCTGATAGTGAGGCGGAGGTTGGAGACAAATCATACGAAGTTCAGTGCTCAGCGATCCTGTGTGGGTCAGCGCATACCGATACTATGTGGGTCAGATCCTATGTGGTTTGGTGCTCAGTGATCCTCTGTGGGTTAGTGCATACCGATCCTGTGTGGGTCAGATCCTGTGTGGGTCATTGCGGGGGTTAGTACCTATCGATCCTGTGTGGGTCAGACTCCGTATGGTCAGAAGCAGTGCCTCTTGACAGAATAAGATGATCTGGCTTCGCAACTAATCATCTATACTTCTATACTTCAGTGAAATCCTAGTTTGAGGTGAGTCAAGGACTTTTGTGTTCTCCTCATGATTGATATGTGTTACTAAATAACTTAGGTATATGTATGGGCATATACCTAAGTAATGGTTATCCATTGTTTCCATACATTGTGGTCATCCTTGATGGATTTTGTGAGACCTTGAGGGCATCAGGGTCCCTACTGAGTATTATTATACTCACCCTTGCACAGCCTATGCCTGCACCTCGTTGTGTTGGTTGCAGACAATGGTTAGCACTGATCGGGGAAAAGAGTAGCAGGACTGGATGGTACCTGGAGGTGGACCACTCGGCGTGATGTACACTGAGAAGACGGACGGACGTGGAGTGCTGAGGAGGTCATCTATACCCACCCATTAGGTGGAAATCTTGTAGGAAGACCCAGTAGCTACTTTAATCCTTTCCATCTATTGTACTAGATTTTCAGTTGTATTGTACTTTACTGTTGGGATTGTATTTCTGACCCCCTTTACTTTCAAATCACTCTTTTATATACTGTTTTACTTAGTGTTTTACTTCATGTTTCATACTCTATTATGTTTGTTTACTATTATAAAGTCAATGCCTTCCCATTTTAGGGATTTATGCATTTGGTGCTAGTCGCCAGCCCAGGGCCTATGGAAGGAGGGCTTGGGGTAGTCACGATATGGGCCCCGGGGGGTGGGTCTTGACAAATTGGTATTAGAGGTGAAGGTTCTACCGAAAAAATTAGGACTCTGATATTTGTTTTCTATGAAGAAATAGTTTTAACGGTACTAAGTGTGGTATTCAGTTCAGGGAGTCCACTATTGGTGCGGGTGGCCGACGTATCCATACACCAAGACCCGGACTACTGATTTCCGTCTTAGTGCACAAAACACTGATTGCGTGTGTGTTTTCAAAAAATTTCTTAAGTTAGCTCACCAGGTATAATATTTTTACCATGTCGCATCTGTAACTTTTAGGATGCCTCCCCGTGGATGACCAGTTAGAGCCCTGAGATTCGTACACTTTGACAGCCCACCGAGCGACAAGGCCTCGGTGCAGGGCCCTTTACCAACGGAGGCACCAACGGTACCATCTCTCGTTGGGCCACTGATGCCACCAGCCCCAACATCAGACGATGAGTGCCGCTTGAGTGTGTTTCAAGAGTTCCAACACCAGAGGCCACCTAGGTTTTGGGGAGAGACGGACCCACAGGAAGCTGAGAATTGGATGGAGGCTATTGTGAGAGTCTTCAGGCTGGTAGGGACACTAGTAGACCTCATGGTGATCCTTGCTGTGAGTCTCCTTCAGGTAGCAGCAGGAAGATGGTGGAGCCTGATGCTCCAGGTTCACGATGAGGCTACACTAATCTAGATAAAATTTGTAACACCCCAAGCTTCCATGGAATGCTTCTCTTTGAATAATACAATAGCGTGTGTTGTACGCAACATCGAGATTCTAACATGCCGCGACCAATCAAAGTAGCTGTTATGAATAGTAATACCCACTTTTGGAAATTTTATACATTTCAACATTCAAAATTTACTTCATTTTTTGATTCAGAATATTGAAATTATCCTAGGATGAAATTTTGGTACTTTTCAGATAACTTTTATATTTTGATGAATAGTGAAAATTACTAAATTTTTTATTAAAAACAACTTTTTTAATCGAAATAATTAATAGTGATAAATTATGAATTTGAGTGGTTTTAATGTATATTTAGAATATATTTTTACCATTTAATTTAATGTTTGTCATTGGACATAATTTCACAATTAAACCAGACATAAAAAAGTTTCAATCTTTTGATAGTTATCATTTCTTAAAAACACGCTTTTTGTTTTGACAGCGGGAATTAATTTTAAATTAATTTCTGCCACTTATGTGTTTTGAATTTTGAAAAATTGATTCCATATTTGGAATCAGGATGTCCAAATTTTTTATATAGGTAACTTTCATATTTAGACATTTTGAATAATTACTTCAGTAAATATTTTATTTACCATGGTTAAAAGGTAAATCCGGTAAATAAGGGTAAAAAAATAATATTATAATAATAATAAATTACCCTAAAACGTGTCCTAACTTTATTGGTGGATAAATTTTAGACCATGGGCGTCTTTGCGTCGATTTTGGGACCCCATGGAGCCACTTGTAGGTGATAGGGACACTTTATATTAATTAAGTTAAAGTAAATACAAAAATGACATAAGCATATATCTTTTAGAAAAAAAATTACACAGTGTTATATATGTTTTATTTTCGACTATAAATATTAATTATAAAGATAAAAATATTTCCAACATAATGGTATTTTATTTATAATTTTTAGACATTAAATAATTTAATATATTTATGACACAATGATGATGCAGTAATTACCGTATTAATGAAAGATAAAGATAATTGATATTATAAATACCCAATTAAATGTAATTTTAGACTTTTTATAAATTACAATAATTTTATAGGTTACTATGACATATTTGGATTGTTTATATTAATTTTTTTCGAAGTAATAATGCTGTTATAAATTTATCAAGAACAAAATATCCAATAGTGTCGAAATTGACATAAATGATTTTTTAAAACAAATATTATATTATTAATTTATATTCAATTTCTAAAAATCTAATTTTCGGCCAAGAGACTTATATCATGACAGGTGTATCATTAATGGACCACTTGGGGTCTCTTGGAGGTATATAGTAAGTTTATTAACTATATAATATAAAAATAAAAAGTGACATGGTAAGTGTCAAACTAATTAACTAAGAGTTAAAACTAAAAGATAAGGTTAATATAATGACCCAAAACTGTCTAAATTCTATTGTTTGAGTGGTTTTAGACCCATCCCCACCTTAACCTTAAAATAATCCACTTTGGAGCTATTATAAACCGAATATGAATTTAATATAAAATAATATCTCTAGATTTTCCTAAGGTGCCCCTCCTCCCCCTTATAAAATGACACCACTTCTAACCAATTCTTCACACTTTCAAAGTCTTTTGGTTCAACCAAACCCTACCCAAATACTCTCTCAAATTACCTCAATTCAACCTAGAGTCCTTAGTTTGATCAAAAAGCCAACCTAAGGAGCCCTTTTGATCAAATCAATAGGAAGAACCCGAAGAACAGGTAATGTTTCCACCACCCTCTTTCAAGTTCCTTTCTTCTTAAAATTCTTCTTTCTGTGTTATTCCCTTTATAAAATAATAACTCCAGTATCTCCTATATACTGTGATATTATTATAAATATTTTACAACCATATTTAGAATTTTATCCATCCTTTGAATGACATGTCACCATACATGTGTACGTACGGCTTACCGTCTCCACGTCGTGGTGTAATTGTTATTGAATATATTATTATTTGGGTGGGAATAATAATGATTTTTAATTCATGTAAATAATAATTATAACATGATATTGATTCTGTATATATGATATACCATCCAATTATATATTATTTTAATATCAAAAGGATGATATTGTCGCTCGTGCGTACGTACGGACTACCGTCTCCTCAAACGCGATGAGATTCATTCCCCATCGCATCCATTCAAGACTAATTCTCATTTGATGATTAAAATTAATTTTTAAGAACATTATATCATTCTGGATATGAATAAGATACAACCTATCCATAACAAACATGACTTTTGTAACAAAACATATAAAAGAAAACGAGTAAGTTAACACCCGAAACGACGATAATACTAAATTATTATTAACAAAGCATTATTAGAAGACCATATATGATATCACAATTATGTATATGGTTCATGTATAATTTAATAACAATGTTTTAAATATTATATAGGAGTTTTACAAACCATCGAATAAGGAAAAGTACAAGGTAAAGTTTTATTTCACAATCTCTTCATTATCCAAGGTTGTTTATATGTAATTATCTACTGGGACCTTTTTATCATCCACATCCATGTTTCATAAAAATGTATTTCAAACCATTCCTACTATTTTACATACTATGGGTTAAATTCATTTATACCCTTGTTGACTTTTTATAAGAATTTTATAAAGGAATCTTTCTGTCGTTTTCCAAACAAGGTCCTTTTTTACCTTTTCGACAGAATTAAGGTAAGAATGTCTTTTTTTTAATTTATACGGTGGGTGCGGCTATTTTCCACCATTATAAAATCATAAAAGCTTACCTTAAAAGATTATAAGGATATTTTCAAAGTAAATGTTTTATTATATAATTATGTGACTTTTAAATGATTTTAAAAAAAAGAGATATTTCTCTCAAATAGTTTTGATTTCATCAATGTCAATATCCTTTGATGGATTTTAAGCTTATTTTATGTTTATTTATTATGATACAAAACATACATATTTTATTGATGGTTTTGTGTTATGTTTGACTGTGGATGTGTTATTTTTATACCATTCATGGTTTATGGAGAAAGTATTGACATTTCGTATGCTAGTTTTAATACAAATGTTTGTGTTATTATTAAACCTGGTCATATGAGAAATGCATTGGACATAATATGTGACGGGTGCAGCCCGATATAGCTCGTTGATGCATCGGTAGGCCTCATGAGACAAACTAGTGTCTTGGCACGAGGCCCTGACAAAATCTTATTTGTATTCTTGGCATGAGGCCTTGGATACGTGGTTATGATAGTCTGCCATTATACATTCCATCATTATGAAAGTGGTTATTGATATTGAATGGGATTATTCGACTAGAAGAATATCAATGTGAATAAATAGATGGAAATATTTCATTTTATCTTTGCTATATTATGCTGATGTTCAAGTTTAAAAGTCTTTTGTTTTATCTATACATTGCCTTAAATGTTTATGCTTATTTTTTAATGTTTTTGCTATATTGTTATCCTTACTGAGCATCTGAGCTCACCCCTTTTAATGTTTTATTTTTCTCAGGATGTGAAGAGGTAATCTATGAATGACCTTCAGGGATAATATGAGCGCATATGAAGACAATATTTTGTTGTAGTAGTTTTTCACTTTATGATATAATGTAAACTTTATGAATGTATCTAGTTATTCCAAGGCTACTAAACTAATTCGTCATTCGATACTTGATCTTTCTTGTGATCATGCCAATGTTATGTAATAATGCACTGACTCGGGGAAACTAGGGTCGGGTCGTTACAATTGGTATCATAGGAAGATTTTTACAAACCTTGGAAGCTAGATTTAGGTAAACTCTGATTAGAGCACATAGACCTAAGATAGACTTTGAGGATTAGTATAGAAGAACTTCCTAGAAATTTGTTATTGTAGAGATTTTTTGTTTTTTCTGAGCAATTCATCCCTGTCTGGATACAAGCAGGTACAAGCGGCTCTGTCATAGATGTACCTAGGGGTAAAACCCGAAAACACCGCTTTGAGCTAGACTTGAATGGGAACTAGTGCATGACAACGGGCCTTGCTGCACTCTTGGATGCGACACTCTCGGGGGATATGCTTAGGATAATTCTCATTTTCTTTACGAACCATTATGAAGGGTTTATGAGTATATACTTTCTCAAAGAAAACATTTTTATGATTATGGATTATATCCATAAACTATTAAATTTATGTTATGTTTTTTATAAGTATGGAATTATGTATTTTGACTCATAAACTGATCTAGTTTATGCCATTTTTTAGAATTGGCACCTAGTGGAAGAAATGGAAATCATATCAATGCACGCACTACATGTAGGTATTTCCCTCCTACTCAAGATAATTATAGTGGCGTTGGTGATGTAACTGGTGCTGATCATCTTATCACCATACTAGGACAACTCACTCAGGTTATGAATAATAACCTTACCCGTATAGAGCACCTTGATCCACAACATGGAGGATCAATGTTAGATCGCTTCATGAGGCAACCACCACTAACATTCAATGGGAGTACAAATACCATTGGTAGCTGAGCAATGGATAAGTTCCCTAGAGAAAATATTTCAGGCTTTGGGGAGTAGTGAAAGTGAAAAAGTTATGATGGCAGTTTACCGCCTCACTGGAGTTATTGATCAATGGTGGTCATTGATTGAAAACATGAAGAAAGATGATGAAGTATCAAATATGGAATGTTGGGAGTTGAAAGATCTATTTTTAGAAAAATACTTTTCTCGTGACCATCGAGCAGATATGGAAAGGCAGTTTTTGAGTCTAAGACAAAAGGAGGATGAGAATGTCGCAAAGTATGAGGTAAACATTACAAGGTTAGCAAGGTATGTTGGAGATTATATACCAGGAGAAGAGAGTTCTAATCATGTGGTGGATAGGGTCACATGGCACGTGACTGTCTGACCTGCCGTACAGTTGATCAACAGTCAGTTGAGGTACCTCCTAGGCAGAGGCAGAGGTTCGATCGAGGCGGTCCACCGGGCGCAGGAGGATGTGGCAGAGGAGCTGGTCATACATCTGGCAGTGGATGATGTTTCGGGGTGTTTCCACCACACCCACCAGAAGTTCCACCCTAACTATAGGGAGAAAGTGTATAAGGGAGAGCTCAGCTTCATGCAGTTGAGGCATACGACCATGGTGCTCCAGAGATGATTCGAGGTATGATCTGTGTCTACTCCACCTTAGCTACAGATCTTATAGAAACAGGTTCTAGTCACTCCTCCATAGCCACTGCCCTGGTTCAGAGCTCAGATATTTCTACGGAGCCATTGGCTCGATCCTTACGGATAGAGAATCCTACAGGACCAGACTCAACGATTATGCACTAGATCCGGAAATGTGAGCTTACTCTAGGAGGCGAGAGCTTCGGCTAGGATCTCCTCGAAGCGGTGTCGAGGCCTTACAACATCATCTTGGGTATGGACTGGTTATCTATAGTCCATGCTCAGATTGACTGTATTAGGTGCAATGTGTGGTATGTCCGCACAGATGGGACAAGTTTTACTTTCTTCGGGGAGATGGGAACCTTTGCAGCACAAGACAGACTTACATGGATGACGGTGCAGCCGATCACTCGTCAGTTGGTCTGCCTTACCCTCAGAGCAGTTGACATAGAGAGTCTGAGGTATCTTGTAGTGGTGGATCGGTACACAAATGTTTTCCATGACGATGTTACAGGACAACCTCCCCACAAATAGGAAGACTTCTACATTGACTTGTATGCTAGGATGACACTGATATCTACCCCAGTATATCGGATGGCTCCAGCTGAGCTTTGTGAGCTGCGGGTGCAGCTGGAGGACTTGGAGGGGATGGGATTCATCTAGCCCAGTGTTTCCCCCTAGAAACCCCTAATTCTATTCCCCAAAAGGCGGATGGGAGATTGAGGCTTTGTGCTTACTACGGTCTTCTGAACCAGGTGACCGTGAAGAACAAGTACCCACTCTCGAGGATTGAAAACCTCTTTGATCCACTCAAGGGAGCATGATGGTTCTCGAAGATAGACCTCAGATCAGGCTATCACCAGCTCAGAGTTCGAGACGAGGATGTGTAGAAGCCGATCTTCAGGTGTCGGTACGGCCACTACGAGTTCTTGGTTATTCCCATTGACGTAACCAATGATTCAGCACTGTTCATGTGTCTCATGGACAAGATCATTCAGTAATACCTCAATTGCTTTGTCATTGTCTTCATCAACGACATTCTGATTTACTCGACTACTGATAAGGAGCGTGCCTACCATTTGCAGGTAGTACTAGACACACTCTGAGAGAACTAGATTTATAGTATGCTCTCGAAGTGCCAGTTTTGGATTCTAGAGGTTCACTTCTTAGGACATGTCATCTCGGAGGCTAGAGTTGAGGTAGATCTAGTGAAGATTGAGGCGGTACTTTCATGGGATCCACCCAGGAGTGTGACAGAGGTATGGAGTTTATTGTTCTTGGCTTGATACTATCGAAGGTTCATTCCAGACTTCTCTAGAGTTGTAGCACCACTATCATCTGTGACGAAGCAGGGGAAACCCTTCTTGTGGATGGAGAGATCCCAGTAGAGTTTTCCTGAGCCAAGCCAGAGGTTGACTAGTGCCCCCATCTTGAGGATTCCAGAGGAAGGCGTAGGGTATGTAGTCTACCGCAACGCATCAGGGACCGGTCTTGGATGTGTCCTAATGCATAAGAGAGTAGTTATCGTGTATGGTTCTCAGCAGTTGAGACAGCATGAGCAGAACTACGCTACCCATGACATGGAATTAGCAGTAGTGGTCTTCTCCTTAAAGATTTAGTGACACTATTTGATGGGTGAGCATTTCACATTCTACTATGATCACAAGAGTCTCAAGTATATCTTCTCTCAGAAAGAACTGAACCTAAGATAGTGGCATTGGCTGGAGTTCCTCCAGGACTATGACTTCGTGATAATCTATACTCTTGGGAAGGGGAATATTGTTGAGTATGCGCTCAGCAAGAGATCTAGAATACAACTGCTAGGAGAGGAGATAGAATAGCTGGCTACCTTACAGATGTCCTTTGTGGATAGAGATGGAGCATATTTTCTTTAGTCTCTTACAGTCACTCCTTCACTTCTTCAGTGAGTCAGGGAGGCACAGAGTGGGGATGCAGACTGCGAGACGTGGCATGCTCAGATATCCATAGGATAGGCACTTGTGGGATTTTCTGAAGGTGGGGAACATGTCATACTCTTTAGAGGACATACCTTGGTACCAGTTTCACTTCAGGATGAAGTGTTTAAAGAGTTTCACATGTCCCCTCTAGCGGTAAATCCAGGTGTGGCGAAGATGTATCAGGACCTTCGATAATAGCACTGGTGGCCAGGTATGAAGAAGGAAGTAGCAGAGTTTGTCTCTCGATGCCTCACTTGTCAGCAAGTGAAGGTAGATAACCAGGTACCAGAAGGCCTTGTTCAGCCCTTAGAGGTCCCAAATTTGAAGTGGGATGGGATATCCATGGACTTTTTGATGGGTTTTCTACATACATCTAGGAGTCACGACTCAATTTGTGTGATTTTTGACCAACTCTCCAAGTCGGCCCACTTCCTACCGATCAGATAGCAGGACTCTGCAGAAAGCTTGGGACACCACTATGTGCAAGAGATTGTGCATTTAAATGGAGTACCTTCTTCTATTTTCTCCGACCGAGACACACGGTTTACTTCTCGGCTATGGAAGGGGTTGTAGGAGGCTTTTAGGACACAGCTTCGCTTGATCACTACCTTCCATACTCAGACAGATGGTCAGACTGAGCGGACCATTCAGACGCTCGAAGACATGCTCAATGCATGTGTCCTTGACTTCAATCATAGCTGGGAGGATCACTTACCATGGGTATAGTTTTCTTAAAACAACTTCTTCCACTCCACCATCAGTGTGGCACCTCTTGAGGCCTTGTATAGTTGACCTTGCAGATCTCCACTATGCAGGATAGACCTAGGGGAGTCAGCATTAGTGGGTCTAGAGATGGTACGGGCTATCATGGAGAAGGAGCAGATCATCCAGAAGTGGATGAAGACTACACAGAGAAGGTAGAAGTCGTATGTTGACAGGAGACAGAGACCTTTGGAGTTCGAGGATGGCGACCACGTCTTTCTACAAGTCTCACCTCACCAAGGTCTACGGAGATTTGGTTGAGGTGGCAAGTTATCTCTGAGTTTCATCAGACCTTTCTGGGTCCTCATCATGGTAGGAAAGTTGGCTTACCGCCTAGCTCTTCCACCTAAGTTGCACTGGGTGCATGACGTCTTCCACATATCTCAGCTGAGGAGATACGTGCATGACTCTTCTCACATCATCAACCATGATGAGATGGACATTGAAGTTGGGGATACATTCACGGAGCTTCCAATGGAGATTATGGATCGCCAGGAGCAGGTCCTATGTAGATGTTTGATACCTCTAGTGTGCGTTTTTTGGCAGCACGGGAACCTCCAGGGGAGTACATGGGAGCAGGAGGCTCAGATTCATGCTCAGTACCCCCATTTGTTCCCTAAGTTTGAGTTGTATCTTACGGGGACGTAAATCCCTAAGGTGGGGAGAATGTAAAGACCCAAAAATTTCATGTAATTTTTTTAAATACAATATATTTTTACAAGTTCTTGAAAATTTACGGCGCTTGATTCTGAGGCCCGGTGTGCCTGGAATCAATTTATGAAGTTTTGTTCAGGTATGTTCAGTAAACGTACAAGATGGATTTTATAAATTCTGAACTGGTTCTCTGAATTGAAATCTGAGGGAACCGTTGAGCTCGCAGCACCGGTATTTGTTTAAGAAGACTTTCACCTCGATGGCAGATGGTCGAGAATGGAAGTTAGATTTTGGGGTTTTTAATTAAATTGAATAGAAATAAAGTGTTAATATTTTTATTGGTGGTGGTTAAAAGCTCCAAGAAGAGGTTAGTGGTGAGGGCCACCACACCATAACCTCCCATGAGAGGTTATGGAGGAGGGGCCCACCCGCACATAACCTCCCGTGGGAGGATATTCCATGGTGGGGACCACCCAGGGGTTGTAACCCCTTGGAGCCCCCCCCCCCCAATTAAGTGGAGAGCCTCTTCACATTCCCCCTTTAATTATTTGAGCTAATACCACCCATTAATTAGATGATTTGTTTAATTTAATTAAACACATGAATTTGAATGGTTGTGACAACAAACAATAGACAACTTCATAAATTATTTTGGGTTTTCAACTTGGTGGAGCTTTGGGGAGAGAAATAATTTTCCCAAGAAGAATGCTTCCTCCACCAACAAAGATCCTTCAGTCGAGGGACGAAACGATTGCCTATGAAGAACGCTGATGACGCTTATTCTACGATTTCCTACCCCGGATGCTTCCTGATGTCAATGAATCGACACCCACCATTCCTCTCCTTCCACCGTCTACAAACGACAAGCTAGGTAGGGGATTGAGTTGAATGTTTTTCTTGTTCTTCATCATTCAAACCTCGGATTATTCCTGCCAATTGATATCAACGTAAGGAGGAGGTCTCTGTCCGCACTAACTCAGCCCAACCCTCCCCCTTTGATTGATCACTTTTGATGATGACGATGGCGGTGCAACGCTGTTGCTGGAAGGAAGAACTGAGGCGGAGCAACATGACCGGCAACCAGCCGGCCGTGGAAGAAGCCGGAGGCACAAGGGCCGCCAGGCCGCCATAGGGGCACGGCACCGTCACACCGCACAGATAACCGATCTATGGAAAGGCGGGCCATGGAGGTGTTGTAGGGGCATGGTGTTTTCACACCGCTCCAGAAGAAAGAGCCACAGCAGTCGGATGGGCTGGGTGTGGCGCCGTCACGCTACACTGGATAAGAACCACGGCCATTGGCCGCGGCAGAGAGGGGAGGGCGGCTGGCTGAGCCAGCCGCCGGTGCGCAATACAGGCAGGACCTGATGGGTCTCATGGTTACCATTCTGGTGCCATGCGCCAGCCATTTCAAAAGACATGGGGTGTAACCCCCCCGCCCCTTGTGTGGCCAACCAGCCACGCCTGGCCACAAGCCGCCAATCACGCGGGCCAGTCCACCGGGCCACCCTCGGGCCGGGTCACCCACTCATGTCGGGCCTCCCCCTCGAGCCAGGCCACCCCCTCAAACCAGGTCAGTCCCATGGACAGGGTCGGACCCTGGTCCAGACCCGAATCGCTTCGGGTCAGTCCAACTGTGTTGGACCAGACCTGGACCTGCTATGGCCAGTTTACACCTTCTTTCCCAAATACTAGGCTACAAGTGTCCGATCGACGAACCGTTTGTGGCGACGAAAAGCTTAGAGCGAGACAGTTTTATTGGAATACCCCACTTGAGGGTTGGACACAGTTGGAGTATTTTCGAGTTGGATTGGACCTAAAAACCGACCAGGCCACTGAAAAGAAATGCTAATAACTCACAGACCGGACGTCCGATTGACGCACCGTCTGTCACGTTAGAACCATTAAGACCTGGAGGTCCTTTGGGTTACTCTTTTGTGGAGTTTAGTGGTGGTCAATGTACGACCAATATCACGAGATTAGATTCTACGGATCTCGAGTGCACCAGGTGCGAGGCATCCAGTGGCTAATAGTGAGGCGGAGGTTGGAGACGGATCATACAGAGGTCAGCGCTCAGCGATCCTCTATGGGTCAGCCCATACCGATCCTGTGTTGGCCATATCATGTGTGGATCAGTGCATACTGATCCTATGTGGGTTAGATCATGTGTGGGTCATTGCGGGGGTTAGTACCTATCGATCCTGTGTGGGTCAGACTCTGTATGGTCAGAAGCAGTGCCTCTTGATAGACTAAGATGATCTAGCTTTGCAACTAATCATATGAACTTCTATACTTCACAAAAATCTTGGTTTGTACTGAGTCAATGACTTTTTTGTCTTCCTCATGATTGAGAAGGGTTGCTAAATAACTGAGGTATATGTATGGGAATATACATAATTAATGGTTATCTGTTGTTTCCATACTATGTGGTTATCCTTGTTGGATTTTGTGAGACCATGAGGGTCTCGGGGTCCCTTATGAGTATTTTTATACTCACCCATGCATGGGATATGCCCGCACCTCGTTGTGTTGGTTGCGGATGACGTTCAACGTTGATCGGGGTAGAGAGTAGCAGGACTGGATGGTACCCGGAGGTGGACCACTCGATGAGATGTACACGGAGCAGACGGATGGATGTAGAGTGCTGAAGAGGCCATATGTGCCCACCCTTCAGGTGGGAATCCTGGAGGATGACCCAGTAGCTGCTTTACTCTTTTTCTTCAGTTGTACTAGCTTTTCAGTTGTATTGTACTTTACTGTTGGGCTTGTATTTCCAGCCCCCATACTTTCAACCCACTCTTTTGTATAGAGTTTTACTTAGTGGTTTACTTTATGTTGTGTACTCTGTTGTGTTTGTTTACTGTTATAAATGGAATTTACTTCCTATTTTAAGTATTTATGCCTTTGGTGCTAGTCGCCAGCCCCTATCCTATGGAAGGCGGGCTTGGGGTAGTCACGATACGGGCCTCGGGGGACGGGTTATGACAACTTTTGGTTGTGAGTTTCATATAATGGGATATTTTTCCATAAAATATTCAATATTTTTTTAAAATCTTTATTTTTTATTTGAAATTTATAATTTTAAAACTCCCATTTTTAACTATTTTTTATTCTTAAATGTTTTTATTTAATAGTAGAAAACTATTTTTTTAAAATTAAATTTTATTATAGTATGAGGATTATTTTTATCAAGATTATATATTCTACAAAACCCCTTATTATGGGTGATTTAGTAATCAAAACTTCTATTTTTTTTATTTTTAGTTCCCTTTGGAAAATAAAAAAAAAATTGATTTATTTTCAATGTCATTTCCAAAATTTTAATTTAAGATATATATTTTTAAAAGGGTTTTAATGTTATAATTTTATTTATAAAATTTTCTTTCATATTTATGGTTACTAATCACATAAGTAGGTATGGACATGAACTATGTATGTAATTAATAATGTATTGTTATTTCCAAAGGTTTAAATCTTTTAGGAGTTATAAAGTGTTGGAATGTTTCAAATTCCCTAAAAATGTTGGTTTTCTCTATCAAGGGATATGATGTATAATTTTTATGTATTTATTTTTTTTTGAAACTAAATTACATATATTTAAATTTTTAAAATGTAATTTTTAATGAAATTATAATGATAAATGAAGGAATTTTGAAATTTTATATTTTAAGACATTAACACTTAAGTATCGAAGTTAATGGGGAGGAATTGGGAGAAACCTGATGAACATAAGGGGACATTGTCCTAATGGTTATAGTTCTATTAGCCTCATGGATTTTTAAGTAGTAAATTGTCCCATTATATTCCCAAATAATGAAACTATTTTAAAATATATTCTTTAACACATTAAAAATAAATCTAAACATATGTTTCAATGGTTTGTATATAATGAAATGAAATTGGAATATCAAAAGTGAAATGTATTCATAATGGTTTGGAATTGAATTTCATATATTTTTTAAACTATAATTATATATTTTGAAAGAGTATATATCAAATTTTTTATATTTTATATAAATTTATATTTTATAAAAATAATAATTAAGGTTTATTTTTAAAATTAATTTTCTTCTAGTTTAAAACACTATTTTGGGAAATTATTTTCTCAATGGAAATTTTAAAATGTTTCTCTAAAAATAAAGAGAATTTCCAAAGATTTGAGGTTTCATTAAAGGAGATTGAATGAGGGAAGTGAAATAAATATTTAAAGGTAATTTTTATGAAACATATATATAATGTATGGTTTTCCCAAATTATCTAAAACATAATTTTAAATTATCATTAGTTGTATAAATGATTTTAAGATTTATATTAACATTTTGTATGAAAAATATATATCATGTTATTAGCACAGAACCTGGGAGTGTGGGTCATAGAATATTTCTTTAGGTGATAAATAATTAAATTTAATCAGATTGGATTGAAATTATGTAATGAAAAAAGGGCATATTTTTCAATGGATTTTCTTTTTTGAAGTGATTTACATTTTTTCCATAATAAATTAAATTGATGTATTATAATGATTATTGAAATAATATTTTATAATTTATAAACCAAAATATTATCTCTTATTTCAATATTAATTGATATAAAATAAAAGTTTGGACATATAATTTTTAAAAATTAAATTTCCATAAAAATATTTCTATCTATACATTTAATATTATTAGTTCTAAAAGTAAATTTCACATATTTAAAAATTTAAATTTATTAAATAGATTCAAAATTTATCAAAATTGAATCCAAATTTTTAATATATTTTTCTTTTTTGAATTTTATAAATAAAAATAATTAATGAAATTAAAAATTATGTTACTACTATAATGCTAAAATAAGGTATAAACTGTTAAACTAATTGTTAAAGAAATAAAATATGAAAAAAACTATATATAAATGTATGCAGTTCGGACTTACTAACTAAACCATATCCCACTTCCATAAATTATACACATTTTTTGAACATTAATATTCATATGAAATCTTTCTACATAATTGAATTTAAATTTCCTTAAATTCCACTAAAAATAAACAATAAAAGTACCAATCAAAAAGGCCTTGAGTTGAAATAGTTTCCTCATAATCTATCTTAAATAAATAAAATTTTTCCTATATAAAATCATTATAAGGAATTTTTTATCTTCGGGTTCCAATAACAAGGCCCAAATCCTTCATTCGTGTGGAACCCTTTCCATAGATGAACGAATTCGAGAAATTATTAATAAAAATTAATGATGATATATTATAAAAATAATTCATTTGAAAAAAAATTATACTTCAATTATATAACTCTTTCTATTACTTATTTACTAGTATCGTTGGTTGTTCTTTTGGATAGTTTAAAAAAACAAACAAACAATATTATCCCAAAATCATCATTTCAACTTGGAGTAATTATCAAGACATTAATAAGGGTTTTATTTTTTATGGATTATTTTATTTCATTAATATAATCTTAGATTGATGATAAAAAAATATTAGCCATTATAAATTTTCATCTTGTTACATGTAAGTTACCTAAATTATGGTTTTCATGGATTCCATTATTATAAAATATAGCAATAAATTGGATAAAATAAAAAATTGAATAAGTTAATAATTAAAAAAATTATTCCACTACATTTAATAATAATGTAATGATATACATGGTATAAAATAATAATAAGGCATATTTACATTATGAAACATGTATAAATAAATAAAAATCTGTAATATCTGATAGAGATAACAAAGGATAACTAACTAATGTATCTGTATTGAATAAATTAAATTGAAGATTAAAATAGGTAATATAAATGAATAAGGATATTAAATAAGTGACTAACATGGTTTTGTCTATTATAAACAAGGTTAAATAAATTTCATGAGAGTCAAGTGTAAAGGTAATAGTTTATCTTCCAATATTATAATGGAATTTATAATTTTTATGGTTAAACATCCATTGTGATAAATTGTACGATCATTCTCTCTATAAACCCTTCTAATTTATTAAACTCTATTTATTTCATAGGTTTTGCATGCCTTATTTATATTTCTCTTCCACTGGTTCAAAAATTAACTTAAAAGATGTTTTTATGTGGATCTAACCTTGTATAGTATTTTGTGGTTGGGAATTATTCCCAACTATGTTAGTATAATCTATATTGAATTATGTATTTCAATATCTACACTTACCTAGTTTAACATTTTATTTTTCAATGAACATGCCTTTCATTTAAAAATAACTCTTCTCTAAATGTTTTCAGTATGGATTTTTTCCACAAACATTATCCATATTAATAAAATATTGAAAGGAATCTATTTTTAAGAATTTTTGTACAATTAAATTTTCACATTCCTTTCGTTAGTTTCCTTTAAGAAGAATCCACTCTATGTTTTAATGGTTTTAAAAAGTTATTTCTATTAACATAGGGTTATAAAATATATTCATATAAATTAATAAATTTTAAACATAAAGGACGTCTAATCATAATTTTACAAAGAAACTTATTGCTGTTAGTATAAAAATTCCCCCCATTTTTATTAATTTCTTGAATTTTCATAGCCTCCATAATGGATCTGGTAAATTTATATCATCCACCTTCATTATCTGGATACTTTATGATAATTTATTATAGATGTTCTTATTAAACTCATTTCCTTCCCATGAAATTATAATACAATGTGATTATGACTATTTTCATGTTCAAATGGTACACATATGTATGGTTTATCATTATATAATGTTTGTTTTAAATATATACATATAATTCAATATTTAAAGTTTTATATCTGAAGGGATATGGATGTTTTTCATGGATGTTTGGATGAAGACCAAAATAGTTTATAGGGGGTTAGACCAAGTCTTTAAAGGTACACTGCTTATCATCCCAAGTCTACTATGTTTTATATAAGTTGTTAATATACTACATTATGTGATGAATGTATCAATATTTATTCTTGAAACATGTTCTATTCCCATCATAATGTCATATTGTTATGTTATACAACATACCTATATCGTGTACACATTTTATTGACTAATTATTTTATAATCCCAAAAATCATGTTTTATGAAATATTATTTATTCAATGATGTTTTAACATTTTTGTATGATTTTATAACAACACGATCGACCAGGGATCATTGGATAGGTGGATAGTCAGGCTCCCATAACACTAATATTGAATCCAAGTGGTTTGGCATTGAAGTAAATTTCTAAGAAGGAATAAATGATATTGGAGGCCTCAACATAATGTACCTTTACCCACAAACCCAACAATATACATGAAACATTAGAGAGGAATATAATGGACTGTAAACTCTATAGTAAAACATGAAATAAAATACTTCAAGGGAATAAATTAGTGTATGAAAGAATAAAACCAATATATAATGGGTCAACATAAATACCCAACTAGAAATTATGTCCCAAACTAAAAAAAGCTGGGGTAAATGAAAACTAATAGATCCATTCTCTTAATATTTGTTTCTTTCCATCCATTTATAGTTAACTCACTAAGGAATCACTATGATATACCATCATGACTATTTATCTTTTGGTCATCTCTATTACAAAAAAAGATATTGGCAAATACCATTCAAGGGTGAGTATATACATATCCAGTAGGATTCCTTGAAAACCAAAGGGGTGATATAATGATATGACATCAGTAATCATCGCTGCCCAAAGGAAGAGGGAAATGAAACCCTATTCATACAAATATTTATTTATGATCATAAATAAAACTATATGGGATAGATTGTTGATCTCTATCTCGTAGCCTTTCCAATGTGGATGAGTTTTCCAGCATCTCCAAAATTTTATCTCTATTACTGAGCAAAATTCATCCCTACTAAAATCATTATGTAGGGGCCTTCTCCTCTATACTAATATCTATATTCGGGTGAGTAAAAACTCTCATGGATGTCCCACATGCTTCCAGAGCTAAAAAAATAGTGGCATACCACTGTATAGTTAGAGTACCCATGCCCAATGAAGGAGTGTTCCAACTCTATCTAGATAACGAGTAGGGTAGACCATCACCCATGTGTAATAGGGGAGTTCATACATGACATACCTATAATGATACTTCCTTGGTCAATGTAATCATCAAAAAATTACTAAATATGTGTCATGCTTAGAAAACCTCACATCAAATCTCGTATTCCACAATAAAGGAAACCATCATGTAATATAAGAATAAATATTAGGATAGGGTATTGGCATTCCAAAATCCATCTCCTGATAAAGTAGATATGAGTGGTATAAGTATATATTATGGGAAAAGAACATTTCACAAGGTATCCATGAAACATGACCACATCAAGACACATATTTTTTATTTTAATGCAAATGGATGGGCTAGCCATGTGGAACTACATGATATGTACAGGTGATACATGGACTGTCTCAATCACTTGGGGTATTCCTGTGTTTTCTAGGAAATAACTGGTTACTTAAACACATGCATGTGTGACATGAAATTTACCAATACATTCTTGGGTATTATTTCATCCCACTATACCTCTAGGTGTTCCCATGTACTCTCAGAGTGCGCAACATGTCGAACAGCATGGGGTCCTAGAATTCTACTAGATGTCACATGACATGGACACCAGGAGAGGGTCCCACAACATGTGGGCCCAACCACACAACATTTGGTCATTAAATTAACCAAAAAACTAGCTCCACGTCCACGGGACTAAATGGTGTGTGTTATTTTGAACCATACAGTTTGAAGTTGAGATTTTTAAAGTCCAAATATCCTCATATTCAGGTATCACAATATCATATTCTATAACTGCAATTTCCTCTATTTGATTACTGAAGATTGATGGAAAACACCACTACTCATTTATTCCCAACCTCCGATGTCTGAATCTTATAATATTGGCATTTAAATGAATCTTACTAACATAACCCCCTCCCTCTAATTATTTAGGAACATAGGGATAAATATGATGACCCTTAAGTCTTCCACCCAGTGTTCCCCAAGTTGAATAATAACATCAAGGGTATAAAAATATCATGTTTTGGAGGAATTATCTACAATAAAGGAACAATATCAGTAAATATGATGAATCATCCATAATAAACAGAATGAGATAAAAAAGTAAAACATAACCATCCCATTATTCTCATGTAAATAAGACCAATAAAAATAATAGTATCCATAGGTAAAACCCCAAAAAAATATAATGAAGTGACACAAAAATTTCCAAAGGTTTTAGCTATTAATTTCCAAAGGTGGAATTATTATTTTTTTTCATTGGGAAATTTTCTTATTTTTATTTAATATCTTTTAGAAAACTTCATTGATAACATTTTTTGGATAAACATCATTGAAACCATTGGATAAAACAAAAACATAAATTTAATTATCTTTATTAACATTGATCTAGCGAATGTGGTGGTAGACATATCATCTTCAAATGAATCAATCATGTCAAGAAACTTGGAAGAAGAAATCAATTCCGATGAAAACTCTCATCCTTCTTTTGAAATTGTTGACCAAACTGATCTCAAATTTATGGTCCATCATTCTATACTTATGTTTTCATTCTTAGGGGTCAATAAAACCATCCCCAATTTAATTTATTCTTTTCTTGAAACCAATCAATATAGGATTCTTATTAATGCATTGATAAATCATAAGAATGAAATTGTATGGACCCAATCTAATATTCCTAATATTGTCTTACTCTCCTAAACTCATATTATTTTTCTATTATATTACTTTAATCCATGTATATATCCTTAATGGAGACCCCCTCATAATATTATGGTTTTGGTAATGAAAGAAATTATAATGTTTTGGAAAGTGGTTATTATCTACCACATTGTTGAGAGTAAGTTTGTTATCCCAATTCAAGATGTTCCAAATAAGGTTAGAATATCTATGATTATAAATGAAAATAATGATCTTCTCTTAAAAAGGGTGATATGTGGATGGAGAGTGTGAATTTACTATTGGTAGTTAAACTCATGTACCAAGAAAGTCCATTTCCCTTTTCCTTTAATTGATCATGTCCTATAGAGAGTGAAAGGCCATCAGTTATATTATTTTCTAAGATAGATAGTTTGGTTGTTATAAAGTTTACGTTTCCTTAACATCTCATGGAAAAAACCTTCACCTATCCATTTGGAAATTTTTCTTTCATGCACATGTCCTTTGGGTTATTTAATACCCCATGTAACTTCCAGTGGTGCATGACAGAATTTTTCTCTAACACGGTACAAGATTTTTTAGAGGAACTTATAAATGCCTTCTCAATAATTGGTGATATATTTTAGTGATTACTTGTTAATTTTGAACCAATTATTTCAATACATGATATTACTAATCTCATATAGAAATGGGAAAATTCTATTTCATGATATTTAATGGATTAGTTTGAGGATATCTAGTCTTTAGTAGTGTAAATGATATTTATAAATAAAAGCTTGATATCATTCATCACCCTATATCTATAAAAATTTTCAAGGAGCTGAGTTCCTTCTTAGGAAATATTGGTTTCTATAGAAGGTTAATTATGAATTTCAACACTATTTCCAAACCATTTTTTTCTTCTGGTGAAGGATACTCTATTTTTATATACATATCACTATAAATAATCATTCTTTCCACTCAAGAAATCTATTATCTGTCCACCTATCATTAAATATCCCAATTGGAATATTCTTTTTGAAATCTGGTTTTATGGGGGGGTTTTATTATTGGAGATGTCTAACGACAATGTTGTGATAAAAACCCAAGTGTAATTTCTTTTTCATGTAAGTCATTAAATGATTCACAAATAAACTACACTGACACTAAGAAATAGTTTTTTGATGTTGTCATTTCTATAAATAAATTTAGGCTATATCTCATTGGATCCAACATCATTATCTTCTCAGATCATTCAACCATGAAATAACATTTCCAAAAAATAGGATTCCAGTGTTAGATTGATTATGTGGATCCTTCTTCACTGTGATTCAGATAAAATTATTAATGATAAAATGGGCATGTAAAATTTTGTAGTTTATTGCCCCTCTAATATGGATTTAAAATAAAACTCACATTACCTTTATATATCTGATTTATTTCTTGATGAGAAACTCAATTATATGAGTAATTTTGCATCGTATTCTGATATAGAAAATAAATATTTTATAGGTTTCAGTCAAAAATTACATGGGAACAACGATTTTATTACTTTCCATTATGATGTCAAAGACTATGTGATTGATGATCCAAACTAGTTCATGTTATGTCTTGATCAGGCCATTATGAGATGTTTTGTCGAATCATTTAAATAGTTCATTAGAAATTTATATTAGGGAGATTCATGTAGATGAATGTTTTTAATAAATTAATCTATTGAAAATGAGCTATAAATTGGTTTCTTTTATCCTAACCTTAGTAAGTATTCCAACAAATTCTACCAATGTTTTCATCAGTGTACACGATGTTGATCCATAACCTATGTGAATAAAATACCCCTTAATACCACTATAGTTAGAAAAATATTTTATTGTTTTGGAATTTATATAATGGGACTCATCCCAAAATATACGGGACATATCTACATTTTAATTTGTATTAATTATTGTAATGCCCTGAAATTATAAAGTAAGAACATTGCATTCTATCGCATATATGACACGTAATAGCGTGCACGGAAAAGAATAAAATATCACAAGACTTTACGATATAATTACTATTTTAAACTAAATAAAATCTAGAATCTATATTTCAATTCAAACAAACACAATTTTATATTTCCATACATGAAACAATGACATTCTTCGATGAATGGTGTTACACATAAGGCAGAGTTTTACAAAACACCAATATATTATTAAAACATCATTATTTAATATAATAATGAATATCTTTGATATTTAACAATGTTTATGAATAGGATTAAATAACTAATGAACATCTATTTTTTAAATAAAATAAAATGAATTCACTGGTTACAAATTAATTTGAACGGAATATAAGAAATAATTGAATATAAAGGGTATATTTTATTTTCTTGTTCACAAACATGTTTTATCTAAATAAATTAAATTCATTAGAACTAGTAAGCGATATTAATGTAATATATATTTATATATTATTTTAATAAAATGTAAATATTTTAATCCAATAGATTTCATAGGCATAAGATAAGAACAAACCTAATATTACACATAAAAACCTATATTATTATAATGGAACTATTAAAGTCTTTTAATAGATAACCTAATTTAAATAGAATTTTTATCATATTTATAATTTTAATATGTAAAAAAACTTATTCTTTAAATTTTTAACAAAAAAAATTCTTAGGCTAAATTTTTGGTATTTTTCTTTAAAGATTCATTTTTTGATGAAGAGTGAAAAATACAGAATTTTAATTCGAAACATCATTTTCATCTATTATATTTTCAAGGCTAAATTATATTTTTAATTTGTTTTTTATATTAACAAAATTTATTATACATTAATAATTCTAATTTGTTTAATTATAATCAATTTTACTTTGAAATTAAATATAAAAAATAGCATTATTTGGAACATTTTTACTTTCAAACCCCGCTTTATCATCCCATCTATGAGACTAAATTAAAATTAATTTAAGCCACTTAAGTGAATGTTCTTTTTAAAATTTTAATTCATATTTTAAATATTCGTAATTTCTTATTTCTAATTATATCAATTTAGTGTTTAACAAAAATTATTAGTGAATGTGATTAAAATTAATTATAGTGATCAAGAGAAAAAATTTCTTAACAAGGGACTAAACCATACTCTTAAGGGCCAAAATGACCTAAACACTGGTCCAAAATATATTAAATTTTCATATTTTGAACATTTACTAAATTTTATCTAAAATTGAAAATAATTTTAGACACTTTTCATAGGAAAAATATCGTTTTAATTTTCATTCCAATACATCACAAGAGTTTCACTCCTCCTCCACTATAAAAGACCCTTACCCATCCCAATTCCTCACACCTATAAAGACACTTTGGATAAAAAAAAATATTTTCAAATATATCTTCAAAATACCTTCCCTAAACCTAGAAACCTCGCCATTAAAATAAATCCATCCATGGAATCCCTTTGGTGCAAACCAAAAGAAGTTACCCGACTAAGAGGTAACATGCATCTTTGTGCTCTTTAGTTTTATTTTTATTCTCCACCCCCATAAAATCTTATTATTTCATGATTATATAATAAAACATGTATAATAAATATTATTATTTATTTTTAATATTTTTCTTTCTACCCCCATCAAATGGGTAATTAACAAACCATTCTTATATATGGTGAACTACCGCCTCAGGAAACAATGTTATTAATTATTCCTTTACTGCCTCTCAAGGTGGTCATTATGATGAAAAAATGATTAAATATGATATATATGATACTTATAATTTTTTTATTCTTCTTTATTTCTAATTTAACTCATAACTTTATTCATTATATTTTGTGGGAATACAATAAAATAGTTTGTGGAAGTGTGGACTATCGCCTCCTCAAAGCGATGTGATATGTTCACACTATACATGGAATGTATAATGGATGGTTTTAATAAACCTATGTGACATATATGAAATAAATGAAATTCGTGTTCATGCATACATACTGCATATCGTCTCCACGAACAGTGCATTTCATTTATTTTCTCCAAACCTTATGGATTATTATAAATAAATATATATTGATTATATATTTTAATTAAGTTGCGATTTACATTTTTCATATTATTAAATCCTAATCTGATTAAAATGAACAACAACTAACAAGTCAACATATACTCGATAAACTTAGAAATTATCACATTAAATAGTCAAAATAATGAATAATTATTAACAAATAGGAAGTAATATGTTATATAAATATTATATTTGATATAATAAATATTATCATAGTCTATAATAAGTTAGTGAGATTTTTCAAATCAATATAAAATAGGTTAAAGGACACAAAAAATGTAGGATAAGGTAAGTGATTCTTGTCCCTTTCTTTTCCATGAGGCATACAACATTAACACCGCTTACTTATTTTGTCTGGTGTACCAACATCTGATTATGATATATTAAATAATTAATTAATTTATATTCATGGTATTTAAGTGATTCATTTTATTATTATTACTTTTGGGTCTTCCAATTCAAAAGCTAGTAAGTAGTAAGGGTCATTGTCACAATTTTTATTCTTTGAGACGTACTTTACTATAGTGCATGTAATTTATTATATATGGTGTACATAGGAAAAAATGACATATAATATCATGATTCAGTCATTATTTATGATATTTTTACTTTCTACTTGAATTAATTCCCCTAATGGGAATTGAATAGAGTGTTACAAAGTGGAAAAATAATTTCATAACTCAATTTATCTTTTTAGGTTATATTATTTCTTCATTTTCGTTAATGTTATAAAAATAAATGGGTAATAAACTTTTACTATATATTGTATTTTCACTTGTTTTATGTGGATTAAAATTTGAAATATATAATCTATTCATTTAATTATTCTCTTGAAAACACTATGGTCTTTTCTGGGGTTTACATCGCAATCTCATTGTTTTCAGGATTGGTCACACTTGAATTTCCATTAGCGGAAACGATTTTATCATTGTCTACATAAGCCTTTAATTTTATTATCCTCTAATTATTCATGACCTTTTTCATGTAATAGTACCGTTTTTTTTTCATTTTTTGGTACAAAAGTTGTTTGGAATGTGTTTCTATGAAAAGAAGATTTCGATTCTCTCTTTAGTCCGAGAAATTTTTTTTTCTAGAAACCCAATTTTCTAAAAAGGATTTTCAAAAAAATCCGCCATTTCAAAATGAATTATTAAAGAAATTTTTACCTTTTTTATCTTTGATATTTTTTTTCAAAATAATTTTTTTCGCCTTCCAAATAAGGCACTTTTCTACCTTTTCACCTTCTGAAGGGAATGTTCTTTTTTACCTCGTATGGAATGTACAGATTTACCCTCCATAACTTCTTTAAAGCTTACTTTATTTATTTAATAGGATAATTTTAAATGAAATTGTTTTTAAATTTTATTTTCAAAGAAAATAATTTTTAAAACGTTTTTTAAAATTAAAATGATACATTCATCAAGAATTTTTTCAAAATATATTTTTATAATATTTATATTCATCGACAGCCACATCCTTTATATTTACTCCACATGGGATTTATTTTATTTATATCACACAAATTCTTCCTATGGATGTTTTATGATTGATTTTCCCAGGTATTTTATTTACATTCAAAAAAAAAATTCCTTTTTATTCCCCATGGAATATTGAATTTCCTTTTATCATTAAATTCCCACTACAAATCCATATCATATATCATGGATGATATTATTTCCTAATCCTTATACAATTTTTACATATGGTGTTTTCGTGGACAACTTATATCATGAATCTTCTTTTTCTTAGGATATTAAATGTTTTATTTAATGTAATTATATCATGGGGATTATGATTCAAATATTTGAAGGGGGTATTGGACACATTGGGATGTTTAATAACTATTCTACTATAGAATTGATTTAATGATATTTAATTATATTTCCATTCATCAACGTCGAGAACCATTATTATTACATATCCTCTACTGGGAAAATTTTGATAAATTATTATCTTTTATTCAATACATATATGTTATGATAAGTCATATTGTTTTTAATTAAATATATTATTCAATATATTGGGAATGCATTGGACAGGTAATACACGGGTTAGAGACAGGTTAATATAGGCCCCTTAGTGCATCAGTAGTCACATGAGTAAAAATAAGATACAAAAAACCCTTTTACTTTGTTTACAAGAAAAATATATGGGTCTATACCTATAGAATTGAACTAGATTATGAAAGGAATTGATGATTTTTTCTCATGTTCAAGATACACAACATCAAATAATTAGTCGTTGTCTTCGTTTTGATTCAATTATTATTTTTCCATGGAATTTTGTGTCAACATATCTATGGATGCATTTTATTCTTGGTTCATTGATTAAATGGTACGTGTTTCTATTTCTTACCTCTATATATTGATTTTTCCTAATCTCATTTTTTAATGGATTTTTTCCATTTATTTACCTTCTCATACTATTGATACACTTCCTTATCAATTTATTCATTACATGGAATGTTTTTTTAGTTATTACCTTTCTATATTGAATATCCTCATTGATTAATTATTTCTAACACTATACATTACCCTAACTAATCATTTTAGCACACCCATATTATGTTTCCTTTCTAAAAGAATCCAATAAGTATGCTAACATATATAGAGAGGGATATTATTGATGGTATAAAGTTATTATCCTTAAAAACATGGAAAAATTATATTTTGATTAATGTTTTATTTTGTATTACTAGTCTCATGTATGTTTCTGGTTTACCAAGACTGGTAAGCTATTTTATCCTTTTTAATTTTATTCCTTGTAATCATTCCAATGTAATGGTAATAGACACTAGCTTCAGGCTTTCTAGGGTCAGGTCACAACAGTTGGTATTAGAGGATATTCATAATCAAACGTGGGGACTAGATTTAGGAAAACATATATTAGGTAACATAGCCCTAATCTAGGATTTGAATATACATATTGAATAACAATATATACTTTTCTTAAGGTATATATTATATCAGTCTTTCTAGAAATACATTCCTATCAGGATACTATAAGTGGGCATGGTTATGGAACAAATTTACCTAGGGCTAACAACTCTGATAAGGTGCATCAAGCCTAAATCGAGTGAAAATTTTCCATAATATGCACCTAATATGAAACTCTTCGTGGATATTCGTAAGAAAAATTACATTTTATTTAAAATTGATTTTTATGGATTGGAATGCACGATTAAAATAAAAAACTAGGTTAAACCTGAGGTCATTTAGATTAATATATGGTTTCATGATTTAGAAATCCTAAAAATGATATTATTGTTAAAACATAGACCATAAAAGGACCTATGTGAAAATAAATGTATGAAGTATTTATTTACTGAGGTATTATTGAAAACCATAATTAAAAGACTACTTATTGACTAACCTTATTTCAAGAATTTCTATAGTATTTTTTGGGAATGTCATATGAATTATATTAATATGGTTTTATAAAAGGAAAACCTATACACTGGGTGAAAACCCAATATATATATAGAAATTCCATGGGACATGAACCTATGAATGAAGAATGATAATAGTTTCATGACTACCATTAAACTACATGATGTCCTAGTTAGTTTTTCATTGTTTTTAGTGAAACAATTTGATGGATAAATTTTAATGATGAAAATACAGTTTTCACCTTTAATGTTTAAATATTAATTTATTTACCATATTTATTTTTTAGAATATTTAGAGAAAAAAAGTTATACATATCACTCTTTTATTTTCCTTAAGATCTATTAAAAGCGTATTTTTGTGCTTCTGGCATCAATGTTAATTTTTTGGTAAATTTGAAATTGAACGAAGAAAACCCAAAGGATATAAAATGTTTTTATTGAAATATGTTAAGTATGTATATTTCCTTATATCATTATCCGATAAATTAATTGCCCATCATTATAAAAATTATCTAGAAATAATTTTTTTTCTAATATCTTGATTTTTTATTAACCATTGGTTTTATAAATCATCAATGATTTATGACTTTGGGGAACCCAATATTCCATTCATCATTCAATTTTTTCTGATTTATGACATCAATCGTCACCTATTAATATTTATTCTCATAATCCATGTATGTATATACACTTTACATTAATTTTATCTAACATAGAGACCTAGTCACATGATACTGAATGTGACCTTTGTACTTATATTTTCTAAATTCTAGAGGAAGTTTTACGAACCCTTTTTACTATGTGGGAATTAAAAGTATGAAATATCAAACAATATATTACCAATATTGAGTATAAGTCGCAAGAAAAAAAATTTATTTTAGGTGGGGATAATGCGACGCCCTGAAATTCTAATGTAAGAACATTGTATTTAATAAAGTGTATGACACGCAACACCAAGCGCATAAGGGATTAAAATATTGCAATACGTTATGATCTAATTAAAATTTTATAATAAATTTACTCTAGAATATAGTATTATATAAACAAAAAAATTATTTTACCTTCACTTATATGCAACAACTACTTTCTATGATAACTTTTCAATACACACAAGATAGTGTTTTAACGAACAATATTATCTTATTAAAACAATATTATTTTATATAATAATATATAACCTACTCATTGAATTATGGTTATTAATAGGATTAAATAAATTATTGAAATAAATGGTCGAAACAAATATAAAATTAATATATTGTTTACAAATTAATTTGAAATGAATATAAGAACTAATTTAATTTAAAGTAAATATTTTTATTTTTATGCTTAGAAAGCGGTTTTATCCAAATAAATTAAATTATTTAAAATTTTCTGAGTTTTATTAATGTAATATATATATATATTAAATTTATTAAAATATTTTTGATATTCATTCAATATATTTGATAGGCATAAGATAATAGAAAACACAGTAGTACACATAAAAATCAGTATTTTTATAAAGGCACCTTTACTACCTTCTAATGGATAACCTATTATGGGTATAATTTTTTGAAATTTTATAAATATAGTATGTAAAAGTAAAATTAATTTTACAAATTTTAATATAAAAATTATCTTATGATAAAAATTTTGTATTTTCTCGGAAGTTTCATTTTCTGATGAATATTGAAATATACAAAATTTTAATTAAAAATTGATTTTTCATGTAATATTTTTATAAGGATAAATTATATTTTTATTTTGTTTTATAGTATAATGAATTAGAATTTACATATATTAAACCATGTTATATCATTTTAATCGATTTCAATTTAAAATTTAATATAAAAACATTGCATACTTTTGAAAATTTTTGCTTTAAAACCCCCTTAGCCATCATTTCTATGGGATTAAATTTTAATTAATTTCATCCACCACTATGTTTAAAATTTGAAAAAATGGATTTCATAATTTTATTAATAAGTATTTATAATTTCTAATAAGTTCAACTTAATTTTTTTTTAAACAATTAGTGGAAGTGATTAAAATTAATTACCGCGATTAAAAGCGATAACAGTGTAACTTCGGACTAAAAAACATAAGAACGGAAATGACCTAGAAACATGTCCAAAAGATATTGGTTGTTAATATTCCAACCGTAATCCATTTTAAAGAATTGGGACTATTATGAGATACAATTTTAATATGAAAAATGAAGGTGTAATTCCATTTCAAAAAAATTACAAGAGTGACACTCCTCCTCTACTATAAATGGAACTCACCCCTCAACTTCCCCACACCTCTCAAGACACATTATCTCAAACAAATACCATCATAAATATATCATTAAAGTACATACACTTAACCTATAAGTATGAATGTGTGTAGAAATCCATCCATGGGAGCCCTTTGATGCAAACTAAATGGACTTACCCGGATAAGAGGTTACATCCTTTAACAAGCACAATAGTTTTATTTTCATTCTCCACCCGCTTAGATCTTCCTATTCCACGATTATATAATAAAACATATATAAAAAATGTACTGAGTTGTTTTTATTCTAATGTTTCATCCTACACATACACACACATCAATATAATGGGTAACAAACTTACTGTTCTTGTGAATGGTGAACTACCACCTCACGAAACGGTGTTGTTCATTCGTCATTTACAGCCTATGATGGTAGTCAATATCATGACCCAACCCATTAGGTCCCATACCAAAATTCCCTAAGTCCAACTTCAATAGGCTTGGGGCTGGTGTCTAGCACCAAGTAGGCACATCACTAAAATGGGAGGTATTGCCTATATACCTATACACACGCACACATCTGCAAAACAAAAATGATGAAATGTAAAAGAAATAAAAAAGTAATAAATGCATGAATACCAATATAAACCACCCTATGTACAATAGGAATTAAAGTAAATTAAATTTAATAGGTCCAGAAAACAATCCCACTAAAAAGAGTTTGGAAACATGTTCATGAAACTCATATGTAGAAAACCATACGTGATCCAACTGAAAGGCAAGGTGTTAGAACTACTGTCTGAAAACATAGGAACACCTCATCCTACCTGATCTCACAAGGATTCATCCGATCCTGACCTATCTTGGACTCTATCAAAAGGAATCTCCTCTACACAAGACACGACACATGCGTGAAAATCCCATTTAGGGGTGACTATAACAATACAGAGTAGGACACCTAAAAACCAAAAAAGAATAAACAAAATAATTATCCAGTCAACTCTACCCAAGTATATGTCTACATAATATATTACAAGAATATCAAGATATACCCAAACCAAGAAAAATAGTTGATAGATAAGCCACACCTACCATATACCACCACTGGGGATTCAGTTCGATCCATGAAGCACTCGTCCGGGAGAAAGCACTCCTAATTCTGGTAGCACTGATGACATCCATAAAATAATTACAATTTTTTATAAACCATCATGAGAGAGAATCCCAAGTAAATATGAAGAGGAATACAATACATCGGAGGAGGATCATGACTAGGGTCATGGGTGATACAAATAACTCTCTCAATAATATCCTGCTAAGTACATGATCGAAGCCCATTGTTGTTGGTCATGTAAATACTGAAGACTCTACCTAGGTAATGAAGAAGGAATAATGTATCCTTTCTCAACCACTCAGGGGATTGAAAAAACTATATCCTAGAATTCCTACTTAAGAGATCATACTCCTGTGAGTAGGAACGATACCAACAAACTATCCAGGAGATGATAAAGGGAATGCATCCTAATGAATATCATACAAGATGGTATATGAGGGAATCAATTCATTTAGGATAAGAGGGTGAATGGTGAGTAGTATGTCCTACTGTATCTAGCCTAAATTGCTCCATTCTATCCAGATATCCATCCTTACGCACTACTTCCGTGTCCCCGGACACCTCTCTTCACCCCTCAGCTCATGCGGCCACATGCCACAATATTCACTCGTCGACCATGTCTTCTCCCACACGGCACTATCATGCTGAATTTTTCCTCCACCGACCACCTAGAAAGATTCTCGCCATCTACCCGGACTCTCACAATCACTCACCTAGAACAACCAGAGTCATTGAACCGGGTGTCACCGTGTGTCACCATCCCATCCAAAATGTATCACACTGTCATTGTCTCACCTATAATAGGTATTCATGAGGTCATATCATCAGCCTCATATCCTCCTTTCATATCCCACAAATAATGAAGAATGTGTGGGAAAAAGGGGGAAGAAATAACAAGGATGAAACTCAAGGAAATAACCTCAAATATTATTCATTCTGGTCTCGATCCATTATCATAATAAGAATTAATCAATCTAAATAGTATTATAATAATCATCCTCAAAAATAAATCCCACAATCAAGACCATCTTGCAAGAACAATCGAACCATGGGTCCACCTGTTCATGGGTTGATCCGCATTTGTCATTGATTCTAATAATGGGGTAAGAAAGAACTAAAAAACACAATGAACTACCTAGAAAGGATCGTTCGCTGTTGAGGATTCGCTAACAATAGTGATCCATCAATAATGATCTCGATCCACCATCATGTCAATGTCCATCGATAGATTTCTCTAAAGTTCTCTCTAGGGCCATTGGGGAATTCTATAGGGTTTTGAATTCTATCCTAGGGTCCCTAACAAGGTAGTTATTAAAAAAATTGAATCAGGTAACTGCGTCACTGCGTAATGTTAGAATAAAATAAATCATAAAATTATTTTATTATTTAAAATGTCCAAAAACTACATTTCATAGTCGACCCACACCAGCCAATGTGAGGCCTCACCAAAGGTAAACTCACTTCTCTGAATGCAATGGTGTCCTTGAAATTCTGATCTAGGCACCTGTTTAGAAGTTATTCCACTATTTCAGGAAAACCACTCTAGCGTTTTATTCAATGATTAATATTTTTCAAAAAAAATTAGAAACACACAAGGCTTCGAAATTGCACGATGTCTTAGCACTTGGTCTAGAAATAATTCCATATAATGATTAAAAATAATGCATAAAAAAATATGGGATATTACATTCTCCTCACCTTATGGATTTACATCCCTAGAATGCCAAAAACAAGACTACTCATAAATATGTTGGTACTACAAATGAATATGAACCTCTTTCTCCCATGTCCACTCTTAGAGATACCCATGTTGCCACCGTAAACACTCTAAGAGAATCTCTTGTCCACGAAGGATACTCTCCTACACATCATAGATCTTCATTAGGTACATAGAAAAATTCCCTCCATCCTCAATTTCTATATGTCCCCAATCAATGACATGTTGTGAGTCATGCACGTAACTCCTCAAATGCGACACATGTAAGATGTCATGTATGTGGTACAAATTCGGTGGTAGAGATAGGTGGTATTCCATGTCACCAACTCTATGCAGTATCTAAAGAGGGATGATGATCCTTAGAAATAACTTGCCACCCCATCCAAGTCTCTGAAACCCATGCTGAGATGAGGTCCAAAGGAACACATGGTATCACTCCTAGAACACTAGAGGTCTCTGCCTCCTTTTTTAATACGAATTCTACCATCTCTAAGAAATATTCATCTTCTCCTGGATGATTTGCACCTCCTCAGTAGTATCTCACTCCAACTCTGAGTCAATGAGTGCTCACTCTTCTAGTTCAGTCCAGCATAGTGGTGACCTATAAGGTTGTCCGTACAAAAGCAAAAAATATTCTATACCAATGGTGGAGTGGTACTTGTTGTTGTGTTCAAACTCTAATAGTGGTAGGTGATCCTACCAACTATGATCGAAGTCCGACATCAAATCCTGTAGCATGTCCTTCATAACCTAAACGATCCTCTCTGTTTGGCCATCCTTCTGGGGATGAAACGCCATTCTAAATCATATGCAAGATAGTAGGGTTTTGATAAGGTAAGGGATGTTTAGAGAAACATACCTCGATCGCTACAGAAGGGGAGTCTTGTTTCATGTGAAAAGTCAAATGACCACTAAACGAGATAGAAGTATAGGCCATTGCAGCTACGAGGGGCACAAGATCACAACCTGATCATTTCATCCTCATAAGAAAACTGAATCATCAGATTTCTCTTATCATGAAGACCAACCATAGCCTGGTCTTGCAAACCCCAAGTCCCAAAGTTCCATCTATAGAAGGAATACACCAATGGGATACATTTCTTAAAATGAGAAACTAGTGTAAAATGAAGAAGAGCTGAAGCCTTGGTGAACTTCAAAGAATAAATCGATAGGTGAGGAAAACCACTGAAGATATATGAGGCCTTATGGAATTGAGAAATTTTTGAGAAAGAGGGAAGAAAATCGGGATTGGAAAGAGGAGAAAATTATTGAGATGAGGCTTCTTCAAAGGGCGGCGAAGGTCCCTCCCCCAACATAGGGGGAGGGACGAGCGCAGAGGAAATTTTTTTCAGAATCCAAAGCTGAGAACCTCCACACCGCCACCCAATATTCCCCAAATAATTTCACAACACTTCTTCCTAACTTCTCCATTTTTAGGTATATCATACGTCATCTGATAATATGGTAGAAAATATATATTACTATAAACATTTCAGGATTAGTAAAACAATAAAAAAACGATCATACCAAAATGGTCTCCCACAACTCAAATAATGTAACTTTTCAACACTTACCCCATCATTAATCAAAATACTGACCTTGTGTGTACCCTGAATTGATAAAAAACTCTTGATTTTTTTTTCATTAGGACCACGTGGAATATCATTATAAGAAAACACTATCAGTATCCTCTTATCCAAGCTACGAGTAGCTGATAAATTTGGTAAAAGTATGATGCCATGTTTTCCAACCCTAGAACTCTTCTTTGACTATATGGGAGTATATGAATATTATAAAGAATGATGGGGATCCTCAATATGAGAATGTTAATGTTCCTCCCCATATGTATGCATATTATAATCTGAAAAATTATGTGTTTAATCATGTAATGCCCAAACCTCAGTTACCCATAATTGGTGATTTATTACATAACATTGGCATGATACAAGGAATCATGTCCCGAATGACCAATCAGTTTTGTATCCTTTTAAGTAATAGATACATACTTATTTTTTAAATTACATCATGAAATAAAAAAACAACATTTTTCCCCTTGGAACACTCTTATATCCTTTTTTCTATTCCTGCAGGTTAATTGTAATATACTATATTGCATCCTGTTAAAAAAACATAAGAAAGGGGTTATCTCAGATGCTTAGTATGGATAAAAATATAACAAAAACTGTAATAAATAAGAGTAAACATTTAAGGAAATGTATAAGACTAGAACGCATGCCTTTTAAAATTAACATTAGCATTATATGGAAAATATGAATCAAATAATGTCATTTACTTATTCACATGGATATTCTATTAGTCAAATAATCTCATGTAATATCAATATCAAATTTCATAATGATAGAATGCATAATGCCAAACTTCAAAACCACATAGTCAAGGCCTTGTACCAAGACTAAAAATAAGATTTTGTCAAGGCCTTATGCCAATACACTAGTTTGTCTCCTGAGACAAACTGATGCATCGAGGAGCTATAGCAGGCTCCACCCATCACTTACTAAGTCCAATGCATTCCTCATATGAAAAGGATTAAACATAACATAAACATTCGTATTAAAACTAATATATAAAATGTCAATACATTCTACATAAACCATAAATGTTATAAAAATAACACATCCACAGTCAAACATATCACAAAACCTTCAATATAGTATGAAATATTTGTATCATAATAAAATAACATCAATCAAGAATCATATCCTGTAAATGATGTCGACATAGTTGAAAATGATCAGTAAAAACCTTTGAGAGAAATATCCATTTTTCATGAAAACATTTAAAAGTCTGTATATACTGTTCTTTGAAATAGTATATCATGAATACCTTTATTCTCATGAAATTATATGGTTTTTATTAACTCAATTATTTGTATTAAAGCGTCTCTCATTTTGATAGGAACTCTAACTAAAAAAATGAAGTGTTTGAATAAAAAACTACACCACGACGTGGAGACGGTAAGCTATACGTAGGAACGTATGGTGACTTTGTCATTTATTGGACGGATATAATAAAGAATATGGTTGTACCATATTTATAATAACATCACAGTATGTATAAGGTACTGGATTTGTTATTTTTATTTGTAAAAAAAAAGAAAAAGGATGTGTAAGAAGAAAAGAACATGAAAGAGGGTGGTGAAATTATTACCTCTTCTTTGGGTGTTTCCTTTTGAGTTGATCAAAAGGGCTCCATAGGTTGGCTTTCTGATCAATTTAAGGACTCTAGGTTGATTTGATGGAATTTGAGAGGATATTTGGGCAGGATTTCTCCGAGACAAATGGCTATGGAGCTATGATTTTGAGAGAAGGAGAAGTTCCCTTTTATAAGAGGGGTGAGGGGCACTTTAGGAAAAGTTTCAAATATTATTTTATAATAAAATAATTTTTATTTTATAATGGATCAAAAATGATTTATTTACTTGATAAGGTGTGTATGGGTATAAAAACTCTCAACCAATAAGTTTTATATAGGTTTGGATCACCATATTAAACTTATCTTTTAGATTTAACTCTTAGTTAAATAGTTTAACATTTACCATGTCTCTTTGTATTTGTATATTATATGGTTAATAAACTTACTATAACAAGCCAAAAGGACCCCAAGTGGTTCTTTATTAATATATATAACCTTATATAAGTCCTTTGTAAGAACATTATATTTTTATAAATATTATACAAATTAATAATAAAGTATTTGTTTTAAAAACTCAATTAGGTCAATTTGGACACTATTTAGTATTTTATTTTTTTGAAATCCATAAAAAAATTATCACTTCAAATATAATTTTTTTAATCAACCCTAACATGTCATAGTAACCTATAAAATTATTTTAATTCATTTTAAGTCTCAATTTACATTTATTTGGATATTTATAATATCAATAATTTTAATATTTTATTATTAAGGTAATTACTACATCATCATTCTGTCATAAATAAATAAAATTATTTAATGTAAAAAAATTATAAATAAAATACCATTATTTAGAAAATCATTTTTCTATTTTTAATTAATATTTATAGTCAAATTTATCTTTTCTGTAACCCTATATTAAAAATGGTTTGTTTATTAAGCTTTGAATTTAACACTTTTATCTCTTCATTAAATAAAATAATAATAAATGTCCTAATGTAATTATAGTGGACCAAATAGGATCATATTTTATTCCTAAGTTTGTTTTGGTCTAATTAAACTTATACAATAGAATTAGGACATGTGTTATGGTAATTGTAATGTCATTTTTTCCCTTAATTACCTTATTTTCTTTTAATCATGGTAAATAAAAGACAAAAGTTACCATTCACCAATAATTATTTTCATCTTATTGTACGACATTTTACTTAATGATGTTAACCATGTCTCTCTTATTTTTGAAATTTGACTCACATAAGTGGTCAAATTATGTTTTATGCATATTTTCAAATGCTCCTAGAATGAGGGTAAAAGACGGTAAAAACATCAATAAAATTTTATATATCTAAACTTATTTTAAAATTACTCCAATGAATTACATTGAACATATATATATATTAAGTATATATTTTGACATAAATAAAATTTAAATTTTATTTATAATTATTTAAATAAAAAGTCGGTTTTAAACATCAACGTAGTGTTTTTCACAATTAATCAAAAATTGAATGTTTTTAGAAAAATACCAAAATATAACCCTATGCTAATTTTGATATTCCGAATTCAAAAATGAATTCTAATTTACCAAATTTAAAAAATAAAAGTTTCATTAATTTATTTAAAAATAATTCCCATTATCAAAACCAAAAACGGTTTTTTAAAAAGTAACAACTATCAAAAGATTGACATGTGTTTATGTTAAATTTAAATGTGAAATTATTTATAGTGAAATAAATTGTATTAAATGACAAAAATATAATCTAATTATACTTCCAAACCTTTAAAATTCATGATTTAACACTATAAATTATTTCAATTAAAAAAGATGTTTTCAATTAAAATTTAGTATTTTTCAGAATTCATAAAAATATGAAAGTTATTAGAAAAGTACCAAAAATTTATCCAAAATGAATTTTTTTTGTTTTGATTATAAATAAGAATTTAATTTCATTAAATTGAATATATAAAAGTGTCCAATATTGTTTCCAAAAAGGGTTTTCCATTAAAAGTTTCTGAAATTAAATTTATTTTTAAACTACTTCTTTTATCTGAAAAATCAAATTTTTTCTTATATTACATCTAAGAAACACATAATATGGATTCTAAAATTTTATAGAGTATATAAAATACAAAATTCAGTAAATACTATTCATAACCGCTTTTTTAAGGGCTAGTTTGGTAAGTCGTGGTGCGCTCGAACTCGGTGTTACGTGTAGCACAAGATATTGAATTTTTTTAAAGAAAATAACTTATAATGAAATCATGGGGTGTTATATTCTTCCCCCTTTCGGAAATTTAATCCTCACAATTTTAAAATTGGTCTTAGGAACTTCATTTAATTTCCCACATTGGAAAAAGATCCAATAAAACTATCACGTTAATAGAAAGAGATATAAGTACAAAGGTCACCTGAGATATCCCATACTAGAATTACATGTATGAAAACATAGATATGGAAGATAAACTAGGTGTCAAGTTCTGATGGAGAGTGATAGAAAACATGATTAGTAAAAATTTAATACGTATAAAACCACAAACTTTTGATGGGATAAACAGTCATTAGTTTCCTAGTAGGAAAAGTAAATGGACAAATTTTTCTGTTTTAAGTTCCATTTCATAATGTTGTGGAATTTATTTATGAGATTGACTGAGAATATAAAGATATATAATTACTTTTTAAGTAGAGTTTCATCCTTTAATAAATTTCAACCACTAACTCATCTTCTTTTCAAACCATGAGTATTTAAGATGACTTCGTCACACATGAAGTGTTATAATCATCTTCTAGAGAGACACATAATCCACAATGGATAAACTATATATTTACCTTGTCTTTAGAGATTAACCAAAACCAAAATGGTTAGTAAAAGATTAAATGATCCCCAAAAAGGATCACCCTTTAGAGAAATAAATACAAATCATAATTTCCAAAATTAAACCAACAATACCCAAAGTTTAATAAATATAATTCATTAATAAATCATCCTTAAAATCCTTGAATATAATCCAAACTAATATTGAAACCCAAAACATAGAATAATTTGATTACGCGGTCTTCCATGTTAAATTGAATCTTCAAATAACATCGACTAATCTTAAAATCACATACCTAAAAGTAATTAACCTAATCTTGTATTCTCTATGATAGGTTAATCATTTCCATAAATAACACAAATCTATATAAATACACAATAAAAATAGGTGAAAATACACCATTACTCCTCAAAAGAAATCCCATATTATTCCATTTTCCTTAGGCATATAGTGTTACCAACCGAGCGAACATCTTCCAAAATAAAATTTATCACTTAATCACCAAATATTTTTATTATACTAAGGATATCCATTTTATAAGACCTAAGATCCCAAATCCACTTATTATTGATCAATAAGATCCCAATCACACTCTGGTAGTGGGTTTGATTCCCACAGCTTTGGCCGATGCGACGGGTTTTCACATGTTCTACGTGTTTTCCTTTTTCAAAAACTATATTTTATAACATTCCCAAAATGAGATAAATTCCTCAAAATAACCATAACATAATATCACAACAATTTTTATCTCAAACCTCGCATTTTCATTCTAAAATTTAATAACGTGTAATTTCCTCATTTTTAAGGATCATATAAACCCAAATGGAGATTTATAACAATATAAACAATAGAAAAGAAAATTCTTCATAAAATAGAATTTTAACATAACAAACTACAGGGATACACATACAAAAGAAAATTCTTCCAAGGTAATCCCATCAAGAAAGAGCACTTGTACTTTTAAACATTTTACCATCCATTTATTTCCACATAGGTTCTTCTATGACCAAGTGGTTATCCTATAGAACAGGGCATTCCCTCGGATAATTCCTAGGTCCCCTACATTTACAGAAAATGACTGTAAATTGATTCTTGGGATAATTTTTATTTTCTTCCAAAGTACTCTTCATTTTTCCTCAGCAATTCGTTACTTTATGTCCTTATTTTCCACCCATAAATCAATCCTTTTTTCCATTAAGACACTTCCTTAGGTGTATCCTTCCACATTTCCTTCATGATGGAAATTGAGATTTCTTTTCTCCACGGTCTCTACTGCTGGAGCTCTTATCATTCACCGCCTTTATCTTTTTTGTTGAGTCTGGGAGTTGGTTATTATATATGTAGTAGGTCACATTTTTTGAAAACAGATTCTGCATGAACACAATATCATTTACACCTATCAACATTCTATTTCGTTTCTCATCTCCACCATCGTTACCACCTTGTACATCATGTTCAATTTTAATATGATTTCGATGGAATCCATCCATTTACTAACACAAGAAAGCATTGTGTGAGTAATAAAATCATTTATAGAATATCATAACACCTTATTTTCAATCTAAAACACCATAAGATTAACCATGATTATTTGTTCTCATCTTATATTAAAATCCTTCAAATAATTTTGTAATTAAAATGTGAATTATCCTAAGAATAGTTCATGGGAATATCATAACTAAGAGTACAACAAGGCCTGTTGTCATGTACCAGGATACCTCAGGTCAAGCCTGAAACTCCTTGTCGGAGTTTTCACTCCTAATTTCATCTTTTCCAGAGTCTCCTCTACCTGCTCATATCGAGACAGGGATGTATTTCTTGGAAATCCCACACAATATTTACATTACCAAAAAATTGTACATTCCTCTATACTAATCCTCAATTTCTATATTAGGGTAGAGTTTCCCCATCAGAGTTTTTTATAAATCTATCTTCTAAGTTGTGTACTGAACTTCCTCTGATACCAACTTTAGCACCCCGACTTCTATTACCTAGAGTGATTGTATTATTACATAACATTGGAATGATACAAGTAATCATGTCCCAAAAGACTAATCAGTTTAGTAGACCTGTAAGTACTAGATACATACATAAGCTTTACATTAAGTCAAGAAATAAAAAAACAACATTGTGTCCCCTTTGAACACTCTTATATCCCTAGGACTATTTCTATAGGTTATTTGTAATATAATTCTTTACATATTGGGAAAAATAAAACATAATAAAGGGTTGAGCTCAGATTCTCAGTAATGATAACAATATAGAGGAAATGGTCATAAATAAGAATAAACATTTAAGGCAATGTATAAGACTATAACACATGCCTTTCAAACTTAAACTTCAACATTATATGGAAAAGATAAATAAAATAATGCCATTTACTTATTCACATGGATATTATACTAGTTTAATAGTCACATGTAATGTCATTATCCAATTTCATAATGATATAATGCATAATTACACACTTCATAACCACATAGTCAAGGCCTTGGGCCAAGACTACAAATATGGTTTTTTCAAGGCCTTGTACCAAGACACTAGTTTGAATCATACGACCTACTGATGCATCAAAGAGCTATAGAGAGCTCCACCCATCACTTACTAAGTAAAATTCATTCCTTATATGAGAAGGTTTAAACATAACATAAACATTCGTATTAAAACTAGCAAACGAAATGTCAATACTTTATCCATAAACCATGAATGGTATAAAAATAACACATCCACATTTAAACATATCACAAAACCTTTAATACATTATGAAACATTTTTATAACAATAAATCAACCTAGATCAATAATAATATCCTGTAAAAGATGTTAACATAGTTGAAAATTATTCGTAAAAATCATTGAGAGAAATATCCCTTTTTCATGAAAACATTTAAAAGTCTCAATATTTATCAAGAAGTTGTTTAAAATAGATTTTTTAATCAATGTGTCTCATACCACTTTGAAGATTTTAAATGGAATTTAAATTTTTAAACATTAATGTACATATAAATAAAACAATAAAACCATTTTTAAAACATGGGCATTAATAAAAATATTTAGAAGAATAAATTTTTAAAACATTTAAGATGATATTTTAGTTAGAGTTCCTAACCAAATGAGAGACACATGAATACAAATAATTGAGGTAATAGAATCATTATAATATCATGAAAATAAAGGGATTCATGATATAGTATGTCAAAGAATAATATATTCACCAAATAAAAGTGAATTGGCACATAACAACAAAGAAGTCTCAATGGAATGTAAGTTCAGATGAATTGCTTTATAAAGACTGTTTCCTTAGGTTAAGGAAAATAAATTACCTATTTATGTGTGAAAAATATAAATACACTCAATATAATTGGATATTTAGTGTAAATAAATCAGATTACATTCACACATTTTCTTGTAAAAAAACACCAATGACTTGGATGTTTAGCTCAATGAATATAAATTGAGTTAAAATTACTCTTGTCGTGTTCATATGGATGACTTGAGAATTTATTAATGGATTTATTATGTGTATCAAAAGTATATCCACATAAAGGGGAGTTGAAATTACTAAATAAGTAAATAAATAGTGATTTCACACATAATCTTGGAGTAAAGTAATCATTGAAGTTTGCGTAAAATCGAATGAGTGGAAATTGAAATTTCAAATTAACTTATCGATTTGGTAACTTATGAAACATACCACCCATGAAAGAATGATCATAAAATGATGATATAAATATCCATAAATAAAATTATATTATGAAAACAATTCAATCATGGGAAGTATATACACCACACAAAAGGTAGTAGTGGAAAATATATCATGAATCTCACGGGAATAAAAGTGAGATGAAAACCCCTTACCATGTACTTTTCCTTAGTATAGGGGAGTTCAAACTATTTTATAATGGTGAAATGATTGTTATTAAACTATAAAATAACCAAATATGTAGATATTATATCATATATGATCTTCTAATATTGCTTTGTTAATGATATTTCTGTAGTGTCATTGATTTGGTTGTTAACTAATTCGTTTTTCTTTATATGTTTTGTTATGTAAGTCAAGTTTGTTATCTAAAGGCTGTATTTTATTCATATAAAAAATTATATAAATTTCTTAAAAATTATTTTTAATCAAAAAATAAAAATTATTCTTCAATGATTACGATGGGAAATGAAACTCATCACGTTCGTGGAGACAGTAAGTTGTACGTACGCACGAGCGACAATATCATTATATTGATGGTGAAATATTATGTAATTTGATGGTCTATAATATATATAGAATCATTAACATGTTATATTTATTATTTACATCAGTTATACTCATTATTATACCCATCCAAATAATTAAGTGTTTGAATAAAAAACTACACCACGACGTGGAGACGTTAAGCCGTACATACGCACGTATGGTGAATTTGTCATTTATAGGATGGATAGAATAATGAATATGGTTGTAACATATTTATAATAACATAACTATATGTAGAAGGTACTTGATTTATTATTTTGTTATGGAAAAAAATAAATAGGAAGTGGAAGAAGAAAATTACTTGAAAGAGGGTGGTGAAATTATTACATCTTCTTTGGGTGTTTCCTTTTGAGTTGATCAAAAGGGCACTATAGGTTGGATTTCTAATCAAAGTAAGGACTCTAGGTTCATTTGAGAGAATTTGGGAGGATATGTGGTCAGGTTTTGTCCGAGACAAATGGATTTGGAGGTGTGATTTTGAGAGAATGGGAAGTTCCCTTTTATAAGAGGGGTGAGGGGCACTTTAGGAAAAGTATGAAATATTATTTTATAATAAAATCATTTTTGGTTTTTAATGTCTTAAAAATGATTTATTTTGGGGATAAGGTGGGGATAGGTCGAAAACCTCTCAACCAATAAGATTTAGATAGGTTTTGGTCACCATATTATCCTTTTCATTTAGATTTAACTCTTAGTTAAATAGTTCGACATTTACCATGACTCTTTGTATTTGTATATTATATGGTTAATAAACATAATATAATAATCCAACAGGACCCCAAGTCGTTATTTATTAATATATATAACCTTATCTAAGTCCTTAATTCGAACCTTTAGATTTTTAGGAATATTATATCAAACAATAATATAGTATTTGTTTTAAAAACGCATTTATGCCAATTTAGACACTATTTAGTATTTGATTTTTTTGAAAGACATAAAAACATAATCACTTCAAATAAAATTTATTTAACCAACCCTAACATGTCATATTAACCAGGAATATTATTTTAATTCATTAGAAGTCTCGATTTACATTTATTTGGATATTTATAATATCATTTATTTTAATATTTCATTAATAAGGTCATTGTTTCATCATCATTGTGTCATAAATAAATTAAATTATTTAATGTCTAAAAATTATAAATAATATTCCATTATGTAGGAAATATTTTTAGATTTCTAGTTAATATTTGTAGTCGAATTTATCTTATTTTAACCCTATATTAAAAATCGTTTAGTTATTGAACTTTGAATTTAACACTTTTAACTCTTCTTTAAATAAAATAATAATGAATGTCCTAGTCTAATCCAAATGAACCAAATAGGATCATGTTTTTTCCCTAAGGGTTTTATGGTTGAATTACACATATCCAATAGAATTTGGATGTGTGTTAGTGTAATTATAATATCATTTTTACCCATAATTACCCTATTTACTTTTAACCGTGGTAAATAAAAGTCAAAAGTTACTATTCACCAAAAATTATTTTCATCTTATTGAAGCACATTTAACTTACTGGTGTTAACCGTGTCTCTAGGATTTTTTAAATTCAACTCACAGAAGAGGTAAAATTAAGTTTTATACAAATTTTCTAATGCTCCTAGAAGGTGGTTAAAAGATGGTAAAAAGTTCAATAAAATTTTATATATCTAAAATTATTATAAAATGATTACAATGAATTAAATTGATCATATATAGGTATCTATTATGAATCAAAATAATTTTAAATAAAAATAGTTATTTAAATAAAAAGTCAGTTTTAAACAATAACGCAGTGTTTTTCACTATTCGTCAAAAATTGGTTGTTTTCAGAAAAGTACCAAAAATTCACTATATGATAATTTTGATATTCTGAATTCAAAATTGAAATATATTTTACCAAATTAAAAAAAATAGAATTTTCATTAATTAATTTTAAATTAATTCATGTTTTCAAAACCAAAGGGTGGATTTTTTAAAAGTAAAAACTATCAAAACATTAACACTTGTTTATTTCTAATTTAAATGTGAAAATACTTATAATGACCTAAATTGTATTAAATGATAAAAATATAATCTAATTATACTTCCAAACCATTCAAATTAATAACTTCACAATGTGAATTATTTTTATTAATAAATTTGTTTTCAATTAAAATTTAGTATTTTTCAGTATTCATCAAAAAATGAAAGTTATCAGAAAAGTACCAAAAATTTATCCAAAATATATTTCTATGTCTCTATTCTACCGAATAATTTAATTTCATTAAATTGAATATATAAAAGTGTAAAATAATAGTTTTAAAAAAAATTCCATTAAAATGAGGTAAAATAGCATTTTTTGAAAATATACTTCTTTTATCTACAAAAATTGAATTTGTTCTTATATTATGTCTAAAAAAACATAATATGGATTCTAAAATTATATGGATTATATAAAATTCAAAATTCCGTTAATACTATTCATAACCACTTTTTGAATGGCTGGTTTGGTAAGTCGTGATGCGCTCGAACTCGGTGTTGCGTGAGGCGCAGGGTATTGAATTATTTTAATGAAAATAACATATTATTAAATCTTGGGGTTTTAAAATTCAGTTGATTGATCTATCATTATCCTAAAAATCAAAGAGAAAAATTATTATTACACAAATATAAAAGTTCAACTATTATAATAACAATATAAATAAAGAAAATAAAAATTTTGAAATAGGAAAGTAAACTAAAATTGAACACATTAATATTACTATTTTGTATAGTTCACTAAATTACTAATAATAGTAATGATATATAGAATGTCATGTAAATGAATTAAAACAAATCGATAAATAGTGTAGGAAGATTAAAAATGGTCCAACCTAATAAATAATTTTTTACAAAAAAATATTCTTTTTTCAAAAAATACTAATAAAATATTTTTTTTATTTAAAAAATTAAATTTTAAAGAATAGTTTTTCAAAAAAACAATAAATAGATAAGTTATATATGGGTAAACATGGTAGAATAACAAAACTAAACTAATATAAACAAACATTTTAACTTATTAGTTTCAATATATGTTTTAATAATTAAAATAAATGTAATATATCTAACATTTTATGATATTTATAAAAGTAAATAATAAATAATAATATGTTAACTTTTATATTGGGAATGTACTAATGGATTTTTTTCCCAAATTCCATCATCATGATCATTTCTTATGAAAAAAACCATGTCTACGACATGCTAATCATTATTATCTATTAATATTTCCATAGAAGTAGGGATCTCACAGAAATCAATATCTTTTTCAATTTGATCATCACCAACATTTTGTTTTTTTATTGTAAAAGAATATAACATTGCATATAAGAATTATAAATAACATAGCATATTTTCATTTCATGTGCTTCTATTATAAAAGAAATCACTCTATATTAAAATCTATTTAGATTATTAAAATTCATTCCAAATTCATTGTGTCTGACACTATTGTTACCAATAAACCATTTGTATTAAAAACAGTAACTTTAAATTTAAAGTAATCAACCTCCCATATTTCTTCAATTATTCCATAATATTAACATGATGCGTAAATTGGTTTTTTTCTTTAGGACTTGAAAAATTCATTTCTTCTCTAAACACCAATACACCATTATTCTGAAATGTACTTCTATTATCATAATCTTTTGTATGAAATGTATAGCCAATAATGTCTTATTTGGACCATGTTATCACATTTAAACATGGACCACCCACTAACCATCTTAATTTTGATGATTCATATGATCTACTAAGAACAATAATTTTAAACCATTGAAAAAAAGTTTTTTTATGCTCTTTCTAAATCCATATAACTTTTTTATTTGGAATACATTGTTTCAACACATTAATATGCAATGTAATATATGGTTGAGAATTATCTATGTTATTCAATATGTATAGTTTTACCTTCATTATCTATTCACCTAAAAAATATTTTATTCTCAATCCATGAATCCCCTTCCCCCATAATTAACTCTTTCATGGTGAGATAGAGGAAAACTAATGTGAAACACCGTAGACAAGTATCTTGTACAAAACACCAATACCTCCTTAGAAATATAATTTTCAACAATGGAGGCTATAGGTTAATATAGATTCATAACATACCACTTCAATATCTTCATATTCCTTTCAAAAGGATAAATACAACGTATATATATAGGTTCAAAAAGCTTTATTTCATGAACCAAATGTACCATTAGATGAACTATAATATCAAACAAATATGGAGGAAAATACTTTTCCAAATGAAAAAGTATAGAATTTTTTTTTAAAATTGTTCAAATCATTAAAATAAATCAACGTATTACAAATTGAATTGAGATAATAACACACTTTCATGATAGTTTTTCTCACACAGATGGGTAGTATTCCATACAACAAAAATGATAGTTGTTGTTACATAATGATGTGACAATAATGATATTTCATACCTATCAACTTTAAATCCTTTAAAGATACAAAAAAGGTTTCATTTTAAGAATAACATCGTGGAACATTGATATCATGAATACCCTGAAAAAAAAAGTTTATTTGTTCCCTCTTGGATAATATATGCAAAGATGGGACAGGAATTATTCTCCTTCCATCATAAGTGGGAGCTAACTCCAAATGTATTCTCATTACCAATAAGTATAATCATTCATTAATCCCATATTTAGTCTTTACGTTAATATCTAATAATGTTCCAATCAAGATATCAAATATATTATTCTCAACAATCATCACATCAATGTTATGTTTCAAATAATGATATCTATAATACGGTAACTAAAAAAATATTGACTATTTCATCCAAATATTTATATCATTTACCAATTAAAGTATCTTTCCAAATGTCACATCATGGGTTTTCACCCTCTGAAAATACTAATCATTGGATAAAGGTTTTGGAGAAATATCAAATTATTATGAACCATTGAATGCCTTTTTTAATCTTCTATAAGAGTGATCCCTGAAAAAAAACTCTTGATGAACCATGTATACTATTTTTCTCCCACGATGAAATTTTCTATATAATGTCTATTGTTCGAAAATAAGAAACAATGTATGCCACTTAACACTATATCCATACAAAATTATATATACTAGAAATTCATTTATATTGAATATATTCTTTGCTTGAAGATTAAAATATTCCATTTTATAATAATCATACACCCTAATACCATATTCCCATAAGATTTTCAAATCAACAATTATTGGTCATAGGAAAACATCAATATCATTTCCATTATATTTTTGGTCTAGAGATCATTAATTTCAACATGACATATTTTTACATCATAAAAAATAAAGAGATATGTTTTAAATTACCAATAACATAAGTCATGAACTATGTAAGCTATTAAGGCCTTGATGTGGATTCATTCCATCCATGCACAATCCAAGTATGATATTTCGATCATTATTTCTTAATTTAGGTAATCGGTGATCAATTTTCTTACACTATGGGCAATTAGACAGATGAAATAGTTTTTCATCACATAACCGCTCATCATCATATCATATTAACCTTTTTGAATCATATGAATTAGAAAATAAAATTTTCAAACAAGTAATTATTGGAGGATACTAAAATACCTTGGTTGGGGTCTTTTTAACCGCAAAATAACCCTGTGATTTTTCATTCAACTTATACCATGATGTCCCTCATATTTGACATCTGACATAAATTCATATTCCATCCTATATAACACACAATCATTCGGGAAGGAATGTATTTTTTACCCTAATACCATAGGAAATTGTATTTTCTTTGCTTTATAATGTGAATCATGAAGATCATTTTCTTTAGGAATAATATCTTTCAACAATTGTAGAAAATTAGTAATACGTTTTTCACTCCTACCATGTTTCGCCTTCAGGTCAATCAATCTTAACGTCGGCGATAAAATCATAAATTCTGTACATCTAGGATAAAATGGTTTTTCAGCATCACCATTTGATGTTAAATTTTATATTCATTTTCAATTTTCTCTACTTCAATATCAAATATCATTTCATCAATTTCATTAGAGTTTCCAACTTGCAAAGCATCATCATCAATAGATCGGAAATTCAGCCTAGTTTCACCATTTCAAATCCATGATCTATAAATTGAATTAAAACAATGAAAAATTAAATTAACTTTGATCTCTATAATTTTCAACTTCTTTATATTTTAATATTTTAGGCATGTATAGAAATACATGTCCTCATGTGGAACATATATTTTAGAAGATTCAAAAAAACATCAACACCTTCCTTGAATTCATCACTCATTCGAATTGTTATAATTCAAATTTGACTCATTATTACCTAAAACAAATATCAAAAATATATATCTTTTTATAATATTCCAATTTTATATTTATATGAAATCTTACATAATTTAAAAGTAACACAATTTTGAAATATAATACAAATATATTCATATTTGAAAAATATAATTATAAATTCATTACAATAATAGAATATAAGTTTAAATAAGAATGGTACATCTTAAAAATATAGGCATGGAATAATTTACGAAAGAAAATATCATTTTATAAGAAAATTTTATATATATGTGAAATATTCCCCAATTTTAAAGTAACATAATTTTGAAATATAAAACAAATATATCGGTAATTTAATAATATAATTATAAATTCTATATAGTAATAGAAGATAAGTTTAAATATGAATAGTAAATCAAAGAAAGATATGCAAGGAATTAATTTAAAAAATCCAGTATATTTAGACTAAATTTTGGAATCTAATATACATTGTCATTGTGATATTAGATATCCACATTCCTCAAGGTTGTAATATGTTTTTTTTACAATGTATTTGTTTAGGGAACCATATAGAGTGAAAATGAAATTGGTGTGGGGATCAAAAAAATATTCTAATTATCATACATTTAATGATATTTACCGAACTCAACTAATTCATTATAATAATTCACTCAAAATTTAATGATGTTTTTTACCAATAATATAGAAAAACACTTGGTAAAAACAAATCACCATCCACTAGTGTGATTTATTGTTAACCTATCACAAATATTTTAGGTCATTATAACTCATATAAAAAAATATAAGAATAAAACCTGTGAATCCATATAATAATTCACTCATATTTTATGTTAAACTTTATTTTAAAATATTTCTATGAGATGTGGTATGTGGATAATGTCCAAGGGTTACCACATTGAGAGAATCTTCTATAATTTATCATAACACTAGTCATGGTTGTAGATTTCATGGGGGAGGAACCGTACTCAATGAAAAAAATTAAAAATGATGAATTTGGTCATATTCTATAATTTAATATATCACCATAGGTATACGATACTTTATTTTTGAAGTATTTATTAATATTTCCTATGAAATCACTATAGTTTATAAGACATTATTCTATAAATAAAGCATGATAATATACCATGTTGAAATATATTGGGTGTATCTACAAATCTATAAAACAGAACCCACTAAAATGAATGAATACCCTATGAAACTGGAGAAAGAAATATGAGATTGTATGACCAATAAAATTTTAGAAAATGAATTTCGTGATTGCATTTAAAACTAAAAATCATGTGTTAATGATAACTTGTTTTGTAAAACATATAAAGCCTATATTTTTGATCCATTAAACAACTATCAAGGAACGTTCATGGACATTTTGATGTAAAATAAAACAATATTTTGGATTATAAGAGGATAAATTGATTCTATTGTTTTGAAAAAATTCTATGTGCTAGCTACAGATACAATGTGATAACATAAAGAGATTAAACAAGAAATTAATGAATTATTTTGGTAAATGAAATCAAAAAATACAGTGTTAGAGAATCTAAAAAATTGAATGACCTAAAGTGAGGTGTGTGAGGCTTACATGAGAGTTGATAGTCGATCAGATAGAATGTGCTGACAAAAAAAAGGATGAACAGAGATGGAAAATGAGGTTGGAGGCCAAGGGATTGAATAAAAAAATTTAGGGTTTCCACATGAGAGAATGAGTCAGCCTTCCCCCGATCAAAAAACTCTTCATTGATGCAGGATGATAATTTTAAATGATTAATCACATTGGTTATATATTAAATGACATAACAATGAAATTTTAATTATCCTTATCATATCAATTTCGGTATAACTAATATGATAAATCGTTTTAATACATCAGTTATAGAATAATTGATGTAAAGAAAATCTCATTGCTTTAAAACATCAGTTATTATATAACCGACATAAAAAATGTGCTTCATCGCGTCGTTTATAGAATAAATGATGTGATAAATAAGGATATTTCATTTATCCCATTGGTTATAGAATAACTGATGGGATAAATTAATATACATGACTTTACATGTCAGATATAAATAACCAACATTAAAAGGCTAACATGATAAATCATTTTTTCACTAGTGAAGGTTCTCATAGGACTACTCTTCTCTATCATCAGCTATCAATATGTTCACTTACTCTACTATTGGATGATCATTTTCGACAACAGCCTCTTGTCATCCCACTGGCATGTGTCTCCATGGTGGAATTTCTCTGTAATTCCTAACATGAATTTTAGAACATAGAACATAATACATTCACAGTTTGTATAAAATATGGCTATCTACTATCTATAAACGACACCATTCACATACATCATCCAAAATACATCATCACCTAACAAACACTACCCTCAACCATCCCTACTGTGGGTCATGAATAACATTGGAACCCAATTTAAATGGTTACAAAAGTCTTACTGTGGACACCATTTCAAAAACATTTCTATTCCAACAAAGTGAGCCATTCCTTCTTGGTACATTTTCCATTTTGAAATGTATTATTATTAACATTTTAACTCGATTATAACCCTTCATTAGACATAATTATTTTTCCCATATTCAACATCCTTCAATCCTTTTTACCCATTTTTATTATTCCATTAGATATTATTTTCTTCAATTTCATTAAATTCAATTTCATTCTACCTTTTATGTCACACACACCCATCCCTTGTGTGTACCTATCATGATACATGCCACATATATCCATTAGTTCCTAAAATGATTAATGTATGCACAATCCCATTCTATTCTACTCATGATCTAAATTCCATAAAACTATCACATCTAACAACTAGTTCATCACCCAATGGTGAAATATCATCAATTATAACAACACACAACAATAACAAAAATTATTTCCCTGGGTGACCTGGGGTTTTCCCTCATACATGGGTTACTTACTCCCAAAAGAAATCTCATTAAAAAGTCATGACACATACTATTATTCTTTCTATGATCCGAAATTATAAGACCACCTAATAGAATAGCTCTAAAACCACTTTTTAACATCCCTAACCCAGATTCCACCAAACAGTGCCTCAAGTTGGGTCACCACATGAACTCATGTACACCTCCCCATATGGAAAAAATTTCTGACTAGCATCAAGGGTCTAATATGTCACAAGGGGATACTATTCCCTCTTTACTAGAGTAATCCATATTGGATAAATACGAGAAATAGAGAAACAACATATAATAACTAAAAACCATGCATAACTAAGTATCTCCCAAAACTGGGTACAAGACATAGCCAACTATGAAATAAGTATTTTCATTATAAATAGTGAAAAATTGAACAAACCCCAATATAAAAAAACATTATAATTCCAAAATAGACAGTGACTCTATGTCTGAAACCTCATACATGCATTTCGCTTTCCCAAATAAACTACCAAGCATATGGATTTTTCCCTTACCCTGACCTGCAATGATGAAATATGCTCGGGTACCCAATGATCCCTTAGTAAGGTTTGAGTAAAACATAGTAGGACACCACCCACAGTGTCTAAAAATATCTTGTCTAAATAGATAGTGCATCAAATGACTAAATAAATTAATAGTAAAAAAAGATAAGTCTGGTACCCTAATTAAAAATATTTACCTCATCCATTACTATAATTATTAGAAATTACATCAATATAAATAATCTTAATTAATTATATTTATAACCATGTGTTCAATGGATTTGTAATATTCAATTACAAAAACTAATAAGTGGAATTATACATGTACCCAAACTCACTGGGGAAAATAACTTCATAACATGTACAACATCCTCACCTTCAATCCATTTTCCACTTTGTGTCATCAAATAAAACCATTAGGTGAATAGAACATTGTCCCCTTTCCTAATATGTGAACTATGGGGTTGATTTTAGAGCCTCATTCTAACTCGAACCATGTTCATAGAATATCATGTCAATACCACACTCTAACAAGCGACATGCACTTGATTATTTTTCCATTCACCAAAAATATAAAATATCAAAACGAAAAATAATCAACATGAATAGAATACCTGAACCATAATAATCATCACGGGAGTTAACGTTATTCCATAAACCATTAACACACATTCCATTTTAATTACATAGACATTTATCTCAAATAAAATTTATTAATCCTAACTCACTAGTAATATTCACCAGTTCCAAAATATTTACTCATTTATCACATTCAAAAATTCTCATATTCCAATTCACTTAACCTATTCACCAATCCCCACACACTAACCCTCCTATTCTTTTCTATTATAATTAAAATTCCATTGACACATTTATATTAATCCCATTAAACTATTTTTATTTGAATCCCACGGATCCATTATAAATTAACCAGCACTATAAAACTATAACTTTTCCCTTCTTAATCATCAAATTAACCAATCTACAAGTTTATCAAGGTCTCTATTAAAACAAAAGTCAATTTTGCACTTAAAATTTCTATTAACAATGTTTGGGATGGGTGGTACACCCCATGTGTGGCCCTAAATCGGTCAAGTTGTCCTCCATGCATCCCATGAGGACTGTGAGGGGGTCACTAAACCATTTAGAAGCCAATTTTACAAAAACACACTCATGATGCCGTGAAACATGAAAAGGGAAGACATGAAAACAATATTATATGAAAAAATCTTCCAAAAATAATGGGATGTGACATGTAAACCACTTACTTCGAATCTTATGATGAACACACTTCTAATAGATGATTTAGATTCATATTCAAACTCCACATGAAGATTGAAACTAAAACAACCATAGAAAGATATTTTTAAGGATTTAGAATAATATCACTCAAGATACAATCACTAATCTAGAAAAAATAATAAAAGAGATGATTAGACTCACCTAGATCTTTAATAGGAAACCAATAGCGCATAGAAGGCCTAGAAATAAGGGAGAACGATCCTATGGATCTCTTGAGTGTCCTGGTTCATCACTAGGTCAAGTGGTATGAGAAATGGGGAGAAAATAGTGTGAGGGTCTTAAATTCCAGAAATGGAAAAACATAAATTTTTCAACTTCTAAAGGGGAGCACGGTTTACCCGCACGGTTTTTTGAATCCTACGCAAACCATGAACAAGGTACAATCTAAGGTAAAATGAGTTATAGATTTACCTAGGGAGCCTTGTAGGGCTTGTAAATAGTGTTTCAACCATGAAGAATGATTATATAAAAAATGTGTGGCTTTCCCTCCCACCTCACATGGTTTACTTAACCGTGCACTAATCATGGGAAAATTGATTTTCAAGCACAGTTTGGCCCGATTTTCTATTCATTCTTATTATAAACCCTCAAAATACACCATAATCCCATTAAAATACTAGGAAGCACTTTCATTTTCTAAAAACAGGAGTTTGAAATAGAAATTTAAATAAGGAAATACCTATACAATGTCAAGGATCGTACACACAATCTCTAAATGAATTTAAATTAATTTAAAATAATAAATTTCTTAAAACCTTTTGATGTTACATCATACCCCCATAATAGGAATTAATCCATATAAATTCATTTGGGTTATCAAGTGGTTAACATTTTTAGAATTCCTTTACAGAAACCCATATGATAAAAATGACATAATAAAAACATCCATAAAAATGGAAAGTGTCAACATAAAGGTTAGTACAAGTTAAGAATCACTAGGATTCCATATTGGGAGAACATATATTGGAATAGAGTAAAAGAACTAATTATTATACAGAGTGAATTATTTCATAGTTCATAAACATTTTAATGATTAATGGAAATTTAAGGGCCTCAAAATAATAAATCTTTGATGATCAAAAAGATCATCGGTTCATTAATGTCAAAGGTAGTAAGATAATAATTTGGTTTCATAATCCTTTTCCTAGAGTTAATGTATTCCCTTACCAACTAAAGACATAGAAAAAAATGAAATATACTTAATTCATTAGTATAATTACATGTTTTCTTCAATATAAAACAAAATTTCATATTTTTATCTAAATAATGAGTATTAAAGAAGAATTATTTATTCCTAAAGCACTAAAATCAACATTTACAGACCACATGGAAATAAATGGGATAGTAATTATATTCCACAAATATTTATTCCTTAACCAAAACTAAAATAGTTAGCACATGGTATGATAATTCCAAATTTTATTAAACTATCATAAATTAATCTTTAAAATTACATTAGAATACCCAAGATTGAACTATATCATTCAATAACCTGATAACCTAAATAAAAACTATAACCTCAAAATTAATGAGAGTTTTAACCACAAGGGTTATATCATATCTTCCTAATTTATGTCTAAAATATGGTAATCTTATTTTGAGGTATCATTAGTTACTTAGTCACAAAATCTCTTCAAAATCATGTGGTTATCTATAAGATAATACTTTTGTTTCCATAATTACCTCAATATCCACGGTAAAATAAATCTTAATGTTTTTTTAGCTCCTAAAAACTTATTTCCAAAAAAATAAAGTAATACCTCACATTAAACTGAAGGTTTACATAAACATGAACCTTAAAAATCTATTCCTAAAATTTCATTAATATCCTCATACTTTTTACTACTAAAAAACCTCAAATGGAGTGTCTAAAACATTGAAGAGTTTATCATCCTTAAGCTTATATTCCTGTGATGTTACCCATAACTCTTAGGATAACCTCATAAGAAGAAAATCATAATATCTATAGTTATATAAGCTAACCATTAATACCAAATATAATAGCCCAGAACCCACACTCCTAGATCATGTGCTGAAATCCATAAATTTACATTTATGGCTTTGATACTGATAATTGTGACCCAAATTCTTCATCTAAACATTGAAAAATAAAAATAAATACATGTGTAACTTATATACTGTATGGCCATTTAGGATTAGATTTTTTGAGAATTCGGAAAAACTCCAACATAAACAGTTCACAATTCATCAAAATAAAATTTATCATATTTAACCCAGTTTTTCTTATTTCACAATAGGTTGTCAAATCATTATTTTGAAATAATTTATAAACATAAATCATTCAACATAAATTATCAACACATAGTTAAAATGAGCCATAAAAAGGGTTAAATGAAATTCTCAGTAATGGAAAACATAAGAATCAACAAATGAATGTCATCAACGGGTATAAGAGTTCACAGGGGTTTGATGAAATAATAGAAGTGCATGATAGAATCATGAATCAAATCAAACAAAAAAATACATGGATAATAAAATGTAAAAATATTGAAAATTAATGATTAATAAAAATCAAATAATCATGAGCCATGTGATATCAATATCAATCACTAGAAACATTATAAACTCGTAACATGAAATAAAAAAACTCATTTTAGTAACATGAAACATCAATTTTATAAAACCCTTTCAAAATAATTTTAATTTGAATAAATGTATAGATTAATTCTAAAATTAGAATTACCCAATGCATTAGAGATAAATAATTATATCTCATGGCACTATGAGGACCCCCCATGTTAAGTTGTAATGAGATATCTAGAAACTATCTAGGATTCCCCATGTTATTCTATAATAGGATTTCCTGGCACTATTAGTGCCACCCCATCTTAAGATATAATGGTAATTCATGGCGCTAACTAGGCCACCTCATTTTAAGTTGTAACAATCCTTCCAAACACTATCTGGGTCAGCCCATGTAATGTTGTAACAGGATTTCCCTTCTGTATCTAGATTCACCCATCATATATACATTCCATGAAGAGAATAAAGAATAAATCACATAGAGAATTAATTTTATCATAACTAATTGGAAACAACCAATATTATTTCCATACCATGATCAACCTATATAAAAGAATTGAGTTCCAAAAAAATCTCTTTGAATCGTGGTTAACAACTAGAAATGAGGTGGTTCCATAACAATATCATTTTTATATAATGATCCAGTAAAAAATATATATGTTTAAAAAATGACATTGAAATATGATTAATCCAGGGAAAATATGTTGGTTAAATAAACATCTCTTATAAACATGATCAACCCATGGAAAAGAAATGGGTCCAATAAAAAACTCTTCAAAACATGATAAACCCAAGGAAAAATGTTTCAATAACAATACCTTTGAAGAGTGGTTAACATTTGGAAAATAAATATGTTTCACAACATGATTAACCCATAGAAAACAAATATATTCATTAACAATATCACTGAAACAATCATAGTCCATCCAAAAAAGAATGATTTGGTATTAATAAAAAATATCTACAATTTAAGATAAGTAAAAAAAATATTATTTGATGTGGTTGAATGGAAATACCATTAAAAATATCATTAAAAACATTCTTATGGAACATAATCTTTAAACACTCGAAAGTGACTCATACCACATTAAAACCTTTTAAACACAACCCCAATGAGCGTAATAACATTAAATTTAACATAAAATATCATTAAAATTATAATATTCATGATATAAAATTTAAATGGAGATGTATATAAACCTCATAAAATAAAATTGGTTTATAACATAACAAACATTACAAGGGAGGAAAATAGTGACAATAATCCATTACCGCTTTCGTAACATTGAATCTATAAACCCAATGAAACATATATCTTAAAATGGAAATATAAAACCCCATAATTTAATGGAAAATAATCATCAAATACTTTCATGGGATTTATATACACCACAAAAAAAAATAAGTGGTGAATATGGAATAAGTCTCAATGAAATAAGAGTGAGTTTATTAATCCCCTAATAAAGATCATATCATTGGAGTGATAATAAATCAATGAAATAATTATGTGTTAAAAAACTAAATCCAAGAAATAAAAGTTTAAATAAAAAATAATATAATTAGTGAACATTTCACACATATTATTAGCATAACATTACCAATGATATATATGTTTAACCTAATGAATGGAAATTGCATTATGTAATCCCTTACCTTCAGTCTGATTTGTCATGATTGTTATATATCTTCCTTAATAAAAAATTTATGATATTTTTTTAGCTTCTTCATAACAATTTAAAAGTATATTATTATTGTTACTTCACTTATAAACATATTATATTCAATTACTTAATCAATAATTTTTATGTTGGATGTTGTTATCATATTCGGCTTATGTGTCCAAACTCGCATTGATATGTCAACTAAGGTCAATAAGGTCAATATTTAAAAATATATAGTATAATATAAATGAAATAATTATAAAATTTTTACATAAACTAAAATTTTAAAATCAAAAAAAAATTATGGTTATGAAAAATGAACCAATGTAGTGACCATGGGGACTGTAGGTCATACGTACGCTTGATTGACATTTCCATTTTTCAATTATCTTTATAGAAAAAGGATGAGTAATATTAATCATTAAATAATGAACATTATATCATAAATACCATATTAATTAATTATTTATACTTATTTATATAATTCTTGTTATGTGGTGATGAAAAATCAATAATTTCATCGCTTCAAGGAGGGAGTTGTCCAGACGTCCACATATAATGTTATCACTTTTTTAGTGTGTTTAATAGAAATAAGAAAATGATATATTATATTTCTAGGGAGATAATTGTGTCATGAATATCATTAATAATTTATATATGTCATATAATTTTATTAAACCCATCATTATTATATTACATGTAAATCATGAATGAATCATAACATTTTGAGGAGACGGTAGTCCACACATCCACAAACAATGTTATCTATTCCCAAAAAATGGAATTCATGAAAGTATGAATTATATAATAATTAAAGAATTAAAAATATAATATATATCATATAAAAATAGTGTTTAAATCATAATTCTTGACTATTTGAGGCGGTAAAAGAAAAACAAATGACAATGTTTCGTGAGGTTGTAGTCTGTTGTAATCACGAACAGTGACTTCATTGCCCATTTTATGGAACTGTTTGTATGGGAACATATAAACATTAACACATAATATTATAAGTATATTTAGGATACATAATTTATTATATAATCATTTAATAATAAAAATTTATGTTTTGGATAAAGAAATAGAACAAAAGTGCACAATAAAGAATATTATCTCTACTTTTGGTAAATCCTTTCCTTTTTCACACAAGGAATTCCTGATTTTAAATTATGAAAACATTTATGAATAAAGGATGATATTAGGGATATTGGGAGTTTATTTGGTATTTTTATTGATGATAAAAAATGGATTGAGTGGTGTAATAAGAAGGGGAGGTGAGGTGTCCTTGTGTAAGGGAGTGAAGGGACGCATATGGTATTATTGAAAAAAAATTCGTACTCCCCATGTATTAATTTTCTCCCAATGGTCAAAAGTTTATTATTATAGAAACATGGTTGTTTCAATGTATAAATATTTCATTACAAAAATTACATGTTTATGGTCATTTTTCACATTATATTCTATGTTTTATCATTAAGTATGTTCTTTTTAACCATAATTACAGTAATTAATTTTAATTACATTCACTAATATTTTTGGTCAAGATATAAATTGAGATTAATAAAAATTATTAATTATCCTGATCTGAAATGTGGAATCAATTTTTTCAGATTCACATCATAGAAATGGCATAATTTAAATTAAAATTAATCCCACACATGGGACGAGACTATAAGTTTTGAAAAAGAACATTTTAAATGTTTGAAATATTTTTATATCAAAATTTAAGGTGAAATTTATTAAAATGATATAAATTTAATTTATTGATGTATTGTTTGAATATATATATATATATATATATATATATTAAAATCAATATAAAATATAATTAATCTATATATAAAAATTTTACAAAAATGTAGTTTTTAATTAAAATTTGGTGTCATCACAATTCATCAAAATATGCATGTTCTCATAAAAATACAAAACATTACCTGAAAGTAAATTTTTATATTCAAATTTAAAAAAAAAATTTATTTTGTCCCAAAATATTTCTAAAGATTTCAATATTTGGTTTTAAAACATTTCTTCCATTAAAAGGTGGAAAAACATCCTTTATGAAAAATACACCATTTTAATACTTAAAATTGGATTTGATCTTATTTTATGCCTATAAATATTATTCACTGAATTCAAAAAATATATTTAATATATAATATATAAATTTAATTATTATCATTAACTAATAGTTTTAAATTTAATTTATTTAGTTAAAATTCCCTTGTGGGCATAAAATTATTTTTTTCAAAAAAACCCATCCTTTATATAAATTTTGTTTTAATTTTGATTTATAATTAATTATTCACAAATGATTTCATTATATAGACATATAAAAAACAATATATTCATATGTTATTTAATCATATTCATTCATTATATTCCAATGATTATGTGATAAGTATCATTTCAAATAATGTTATTAGTAGTATATTGTTTTCTCTTAATACTAGTCCTTGGGTCTAACATAAGTTATCAATGAAAATCAATGTTAATTGTAATGAAATATAAAATTAATTTTTCTTGTAAAATAATTTAAAATGGCAATTTAATGTAACAAAAACTATCAAATAATATAAATTAATCTTAAATAAGATATTTCTCGAAATATTCTGATGTTAAAATACATCAGCACATTATACCCATGTACATTTCTTGGAAGATTGATGATGTCATCATACATTGGGCATTGGATAATAATGACCCTAAAATTATTAATATTCTAGATAAAACACTATAATATTTTAGATGCATGGAATTTTATATATCCCCATAGTATCTGTCAATTTTATAGTGTGATAAATGTAAAAACAATTCCATTCAGGGTGATAAAATCGATGACCCAGTATGAAAACCGAATATTTTATTTTTAATTCTTTTTTTGTTTTCCAATATAATTCCTTTAACACATTTTTTGGGAGACCCCAGATCCATATGAAAGAAATGGGTCCCTCTTCAAACCACCAATATTCAGTGTATCACATTAATGTAAATGTTATAGAATATAATGGTTCAGTTTCCCACTTTAACTCAAGAAGTGCATAATATGATGAAATGGGATATTAGAAATCAGATTTAAACTAACACGATTTTATGATGATAAAAAATCACTATTAATAATGTGCTAATTTATTCTCCAATAAATCCCTAGAGTGACCTAAAAATATGCTATTTACATTATATTAATCACTTTGAATGGGAGATCTTGTATTTTCAAAATCTATATGTTATGAAAGTAAAATGAAGAGATCCCCAAATTAACTTCTCATCATTTTATGGTAATGAATATAACTCGATTTTTTTACATCAATTAGTTGATACACATATTCTTTTATTGTTTATTAACATAAATATGAAATTTTAATGTCTCCGCCAAAATTCATTTTTGACTAATTTCATGTAAATGTTGCAGAAAAAAAATTATTATTGGAGGCTAAACCCATAAAATGGAAAGTGGGGATTGATATCTTAATCTCCATTAATATGGTGATAGTTAAGAATTCACTAATGTCTCCCATATAAAATTAGTGAATTCCCAATAAAGACGATGATATATTTGAGAAATATTTTTCTACTTAAGAATTAAATCCATCCCCTATTCTTAATGAAAATTAATGGGTAGATCTTATATATTTACCACAAAAATTTGAGGAAGGAATATCAATAACCATTGATTAATAAATTTATATGATTTTATGAACTAAGGATGATTGGTGAATTTTATTGATTAATGTATTCATGACTCCAAATGATTAAGACAAATTCATTGATATACTTCAAAAAAACTAGAATTTTAATAAAAGAAATTATATTGAGATACCAAGACTATATCATTATGTGGATGTTAACAACATAGGGTTTTCAATGAACAAAAAATGTCTGTAAAATATTATTGAGAAGGATTTATCAAACTAATGGTGTCATGGTGGATATTAAAATCAATAAGCATATCAAGTGGGATTTTATATAAGAATTCTAATACCAAAATTTCTTTCTAATATTTTGTTAGTTATAAAGAAGAAAGGGATTATCATACTCATTTTTAATTTTAGGTATTTGAATCATTAATTTCTAAAAGAGGGTATCCATATCCTAATCCTATATTTTTTTTGTATAATAACAAATTTTCAAGAATTATTCATAATGAATGGTTACTCTAATATAAATGATTTTTGTTCAATACTAATGATATATAATTAAAAAAAATTGAGAACCCAAATCAGTATATTTCTCTTAAATTATTCCATATAGTCACAATAATTTTTGATTTGTTTATTGGTTGGATATGAATTTCATTTTCAATCCCCCACTAGGTTAAAAAATATAATTTTATAGGGTGAATTAAATTTTCAAGTCTAGAAAATTTTAAAACCATACCCCGAACATCATTGATGTAACATCCCAGATAAATAAGAAATAAGAAAATATTCATATTTATTAATATTTGTGAAATAAATATTATTTTTACATTAAAGGGGACTCTATGTTCGATGGCATGCCCAATACGCAACAATGGGTGTCTTTGAAATCTTACGTTTCTCACTTAATATAATATTATTATTTTAAATGGTAGTTAATGACTAGCCATTGTATTGGAGAGAATGAATAAAACTAACTAAAATATTATTATATATTTTTGTTAAATGTTTTTAAAACTATCCAATAAATTTTAGGGGCTTAAAATATGAATGAATCTAATTTTAATCATGAGTACTCAAATATTAAGTAAAAGGTTGATTTACTGCCTTTTGATAAAGAACCCTCTTTAAATATAGTTTTTTTCATTTTTATATGTTATATTTGACAAAATAAAATTCTTCTTTAAATTCGAGAAATCAAAATTTACTTTGGGTAAAATTTTTGTATTTTTCTGATAAAGTTTATTTTTTTAATGAATAGTTTAAAATACTGTATTTTAATTCAAAAGTGTGTTTTAATCTAATTTATTTATATGGTTAGATTATCTATTTAATTTTTTTTAAAGTGAAATTTGAATATATTTTTACCATTTAATAAAATTTTGGTCATTGGAAATAATTTCATTTTGAAATTGGACATAAACAAGTGTCAATATTTTGATAGATATTATTTCTTAAAAACACGATATTTGTTATGACAACGAGAATTAATTTTAAATTAATTAATTCAACTTATCTATAGTGATTTTTTTAAAATAGAAATCATTTTTTAATTCGAAATATCAAATATAGCTTAGGCTGAATTTTTGATATTTTTCTCAAAATCCTCAATTTTTTATGAATAGTTAAACCACTTAGTAGTAGTTAAAAAATTGACTTTTTCATTTAAATGAAATTTTACAGCTTCTGTGAATTTAATTTCAAAATTCTGACATAAATGTTTGTTACTAGTAATTAAAATGTGGTTCAATAAGATGAAAATAATTTTTAGTGAATAGTAACTTTGGACTTTTATTTACCGCGGTTAAAGGTGAATAGGGTAATTCAAGGTGAAAAGAATATCATAATAATACAATATTACCTTAACACTTGTATTAAACTTATTATAGAAGTCATGGTCGACCATGGGAATATTTGGGTCGATTTGGGGACCCCATGGATCTACTTAAGAGTTATAATGACACTTTAGATTAATTAATTTAATGTAAATCCCAAAATGACATAAAAAATATCTTTTAGTAAATTAATTTTTAAATGGGGTTATATAAGTTATCTTTTCGACTATAAATATATATTGGGAAGATAAAAGGATTTCCTACATCATTTAATTTTTTTATAATTTTTATACATCCAATAAATAAAATTTTTTGTGACACAATAATGATGCAGTGTTTACCTAATTAATGAATGATTTAAATAAATAAGATTATAAATATTACAATAACATCCTAAACCTATCAAATTATTACTGGATGATTTTATTTCAACCATGAGTCATATTATATTTGAATTTAATTAGTTTTGGACCTTTATAAACCGAATATCATTATATAATAAAATAATATTTTCACAATTTACTAAAGAGCCCCTCCTCCCCCTTATAAAAGGAAACCACTTCTAACCAATTCCTCGCACCTCTCAAGACTTTAGTCGCATCCAAACTCTTTCCAATAAACTCCCTACGTCCCTTTATTCCTCCTAGAAGCCTTACCTTAGGCATAAGGCACTTCAAGAAGTCCATTTGGTTCAAACCAAAAGAAATTGCCCAAATTAAAGGTAACAGTTTCTCTTAACTTCTTTTCTTTTATTTTACTTCTCCAACCCCTAAAAACTTTTTATTAATTTATTTAAAAACAACAAAAATATCCTAAATATACTAGGATGTTTTTGTGTGATTTATTTTAACTACACTTACACACACCTCCATCTAATGGGTGAATAACATAATGTTTCTGTGGATGGAAAACTAACGCCTCATGAAACGATGATTGTTAAATTATCTCCTACCACCTCTCTTGGTGACCATTATTATGGAAATATATTTATATATGATACATATTATGTTTATATTTTCTTTATTCTTCCGTATATTACATTTATAGCCTACCTTTATGGTTTTTATAATGGGTAAACGCGATAATTTGATTTTATGAAGTGCGGAGTACCATCCCCCTCAGAGTGATATGACTCGTTAATGCCATATGTGGGCTGTTTAAAGGATATATTTAATGATATTATATATGTTATTATACTATAATTATAATATACCTCTATATAATTATGTTTTAATTCGACTAAAATATTAAATAGAAATGAAAGTAGCGTTCATGCGTACGTGCGGCTTACCGTCTCCACGAACGGTGCATTTCATTTCCTATCTCCAAATTGTTATGTACTATTATAAATACATATATATACTGGATATATATATGATTAATATGATATATAAATCTTGAATATTATTCAGGATATAATGGAATATTGACCACATGGACAACTTGTAATTATAAGGAGTTCATTTTTTACTCGAGTACCAAATATCGACCAAACGACCATTATTAACTTAAATGATTGCATAATGTTTATAACATGTTAATAAGTGATATAAAAAAGATAATAAACTTTAAAAATGTTCTTAAGTAAGTATAAATTAACATTATTTTATTATTCAGGAAGAACAAGGAACAAACGAGTCAAGTCGGACATGAGGTAAGGGGTTTTCTTATCTCGCTTTTAATTCCGTGAGATTTCCATTGTTCGCCACTTATTCATTTCAAGTGGTGTATTTTTTACTTCCATTTTATATATATTATCATAATTACCATTATATTAATGGTATTCTGTGATTCATTTGGTGTTTATTAACTTTTGGTCTTACGACTCAATTGATTACAATGTGGTAAAGGGTTTCATCTCACTTGTTATTCTCGTGAGATTCAGGCTATACTTGACACTATTTCCTTTTATGTGGTTTATGTACTTCCCATGATTGTACTAATTTTTTAATATACATTCATTTATTAGTATTTACATCTTTATTTTATGATCCTTCTTTCATGTGGCATAGGTTTTGTAAGTTACCAAATTGGTAAGGGAACCTTTCACCTTCCTCTTTTTAAAAGACTTATTTTTGTTATGTCTTTTAATTTACATATTATTATGTTGGGATATGTTCTTATATATCCTTATTGATATAAAAATTATGTCCAGGTGATTAGATACCCTTTTTATATCATCAACTCATTTTCTGAATTTTAAAGTGATGCCATTGGGTTATCGAATTTTTACAAGGGAACTTCTCAACCCAATTTCAATTCTTTGGGTTCAATTTGTACTTATTGAATATGTCATCCTATGAATATGTGTGAATGATCTTTGATTGTTTTACACTTAATATCAACTTATATTTGGTGTATTTATATTTTTAACACATATTTATTGATTTATACTTAATTTAAGGATACCATCTTTATAAGGGATTTCATCTCAATTTACATTTCCACTGAGACTTCATTGTTGTTATGCACCAATTCACTCTTATATGGTGTATATACTATCAATTGACATATTATATCATGAATCCCTTTATTATCATGATATTATAATTTCTGATTAAATTTTATTCCTCAATTATTTGTATTCAAGCATCTCTCTTTTTGATAAAAAACACTTTAACTAAAAATCATTTTAAATGTTTTAAAGATTTATTATTCTAAATATTTCTCATTAATGTCCATGTTTTAAAAATGGGTTCTAGTATTTATTTATAGGGACATTAATGTTTTCAAAATACAATTAATTTAAAAGATTCAAAGTGGTATGGGACACTTTGATTCAAAAATATCTTTTTAAATGGTTTTGAAAATGGTTTGATAAAGCATTGTTTATTTCAATATCTTGATTGGATATATTGGAATGTGGAAATGTTATATTTCCTTTATACTTGCATTATTTGTTATGATTATGTTATGGTTATTGAGAATTGTTTACATATATAGGTGGTCCTCTGATAAACCTAGGGCGGGTGAGCCCGTGATAGCTGTCTAATGCATTGGGTAACGTGACGGAGGTAAACGTGATGTTTCTCCTAAGAGATTTAGGGAATATACTATGATGGGTATTTGAGGTGTAACTCCTTATGTATATGTGATATATAAAATGTAATTTTTATATGGATTCTATAAGTATCCTTTATGATTTATGATTTTTGTGTGTTATTCATAAATCTTATGATTTCGTAAGGTGCGTTATGATTGAAAAGTATGGTTTCATTGATTTTTATTTATTGATGGGATAATGTTTTCCTTCCTTATTTTATAACCCGTACTGAGCTTTTTATGTCCATCACAAGTTTGTTAAATGTTTTACATAGGACTTAAAGATGAATAGGGCCAAGGATGGAATTAATGAAATGCCATGCTATCTAAAACATGGAACTAGAAATGTTTGTTTTTAAGAGTTTTTATTTTGGGAAAAATGGATACTGAGTATTAGTGTCTACATGTAATATTTAAGAAGATATGTAATAGTTATGGACTAATTCTCTAAAACTCTAAAATTGAAAAGATCCTCAATGTGAATTATTGTTTTAATTCAATATTATGTAATGTTTTAAAGTTTGGTACTTATAATTGATGTTGATCTAATTAAATTTAGATAAATAATTGAAATATCCCCCCTTGAAATATTAATGAGTTCAGAGAAATTAAGAGGATCCATTCCTATATCAGGTGATTTATTTCAAAAATAATTAGAATTTTTCAATTCATCATAATTTTTATGAATAAAGGGGAAAAATTTTATTTGGATAATGATTATAAAAGTGATTTAGAGATGCACAGATACCACCCTATTGTTTTTTTATATGTGTAAGGAATGGTTCATTTATTCTATATTGGTACTATAAAATAGTTATATAGTTCCCTTATCTCTCAAAATAATTAATCCATAAAATAGAATATGATCTAGAACCGAACCAAAAAAAAAGAAAAATGTAAAATTATGCTAATTTTAATAAAAATTATCTAATTATGATCTTTATAATTTAAATGATTCTCCACTATCTATAGAACCACAAGGGAACACTTGGTCTACTGTATTTATCCAATAAAGTGTATCAATGGTTTTATAAGATTTAAATGATGACTATAAATATAGTACATCATTATCAAGCAATTCTACATTCATTTTGAATCCCAAAATGGGATTGTAGAACAAGGATTGGAACATTTTTTACAATAATAACTATCTAGAATGAGTCTCTTGTAAACCTAATTTTTCATAAAGATAAGGTATTTTATATCTGTGAGGCTTCTCAAACAAGGGAAATTTACATCATTATTACATCTCAAAGTGTGATTGGAAATATAATAGAGGAATCATGTCTCAATTCTGTCATCATAGGGCTTATATTCATTTATCCAGTAAAGGAACTTTTACACTAAAATTTTCTTCACTTATAAGAATGTACAAAAATTTAGGTAGGATAGTAATCCCTTATCATCAGTTTAGTTTAGATATTTAAATAGAAGTTTCACAAATAAACATTATATGTGATTTAAGGCATCTAATCAAAAAATAATAATTAATAGAAAACTATCAATAAGGTGGATGTGGTACCATTTCTAAACTTATTATAGAATTGATATCAGAGTTTCCCTTATAATTATTATTCTAAAATGTAACATATTCATTAAATAATCACATTAATACTTTTTCTAAATTGTCCATATCCCTCATATATCTAAATCAGTATGAAAAATTCATCCATATTGCACATATAAGAGAGGTATTGTAGAGACCCGAAACCTAACGTACATTGACATTACATTACTTTTGCGGAATACTTAGTACATAACAAAAACACACACACAAGTATCTTAATAGTTTAGTGTCTTTGGAAACTCGGAATAAAATCTTCTAATCGTGGTGAAAGATCTTCAACATCTCCCATAAAGATCATCCTTTTTTTTACCTAAAACCTTTCTTTATATCCTGGGGAGAAGAAAACATAAAAGGGTGAGCTCAAATGCTCATTAAGGGTAAACAAAAGAAATATCAATCACATTGTATTCATAAGAACATAACATTTTAGAAATCATAACCTGCAAAAGAGAGCATAATTTCATAACATGGGATAAATCATGGTAGTGAAATGTAATCACAATAATCGTAACTTAAAACTTGAAACTTTGTGAAATTCACACATAATCATAGAGAATCATTTCTTGTTAGTCAAGACTCATTGCCAAGACTATCTTAGTGTACAAAGTCCCTTTCTGAATCGAGTAACCCTCGTTTCAGTCCTGTTTCACTCAACCGGTATAACCTACCGTTCCAGCCCTGTCTATCTCATGAGATATAAAATCTTTACCCAATGCATTGGAGGGAGATATAGGTCCCACCCATCTCATAATGATACCATTCTTATGTGTGCCACAAAATCATAAATCATACATCATTGCATAACCCATGTAATAAAAATGGGAATCTTAAACATCATGACATCATAAAACAATTCATATAAGATAAAGGAACTCATAAAAATGTTTCCATCACAACATAATCAAATCCATGTAATAATAGGGATAAAAACAGAACCCTTTTATTATCTTAGATGAACAAAATAATTTTGATAAAATACTTGAACTCCATTCTTGAGGAAAATATCCTTTCTACTTCAAAAACATTTTTCATTTCATAACATGTCATGCGACTTTAAAATAAAAGAAGTTGATTAAAAATAAACTTGAAAACTTGTTAAGTTAGCTTCTTTGAAATAATGTTTTAAAATCCATTCATGCCGTATAATCTAAAAAAACATTCTTCGCACTTTTGTCGGAAAAGTCAAAAAGTACCTCGTACGACAAAAGATTCCTTTCATACATATTACTAAAAACTCACCGAAGGGTAAAAATGGATTTAAACAATTGTAGGTGGATGGAAATAATATTACATTTTTATGAAACATGGATTTGGATGATAAAATACACCCCAGTAAATACTTATGAATAAACAATCTCGGATAAAAATGAGATTGTGATATTTCCCTTACCTTAGGTCCGATTTGCTTTGTATGTGTCCGAACCTCCTGTATAATGATTTAAATCATGTTATTGACTTATTCCAGAATCATATTCATTGTTATTATATCATATATGGTCCACTTATGACTTTATATTACCCGTTCTTTTGTAAATTCATGTTAATGTAGCGTTTTGGGTAGAATCGTCTCATTTGTCGTTCGTGTTTTTAACTTGTATTTATTCATATGATTACTTAGACCATGATTACTTAATTCCAGAATATAAAACATGATTTATATATATATATATTCAGAATATACATATATAATAAATCAGTAAATGGAAAGAAATACACCATTCATGGAGACGGTAGTCCGTACGTACGCATGAACGCTGTTTTCGTTTCCTTATTGAATTGAATGGAATTATGTAGATGACATACATATAAATATAAATAATTCCAGTATCATTATTAGGTCATATATTTCATTAGTACTTATTATATATACTTAATAATCATTCATGAATGGTTAATTATTAAGAATGAATCTCATCGCGTCGTGGAGACGGTAGTCCGTACGTACGCACGAGCGATGATATCATTTCCATGATTATTGAATTGAATTGGAGTGGATTATACAATATATCAGAATCAATATGATGTTGTAATAACTATGTATAGTTATTCTTTACACCATTATACCCATCCATGTAAGGTGGTGGTGGAAAATAGATTACACCACGGCGTGGAGACGGTATTCCGTACGTACGCACGCGCGGTGATTTCATTCTTCCGTAGGATGGATAGAAGGTGAATTAGGGTTGTTTCATATTTATAATAACATATCAGTATGTAAGTAATACTGATGTTATTACTTTATCATGAAACAACTAAAGAAGAAGAAGTTGAAGAAGAAAGAAATTGAAAAGATCGGTAATGGATATTACCTCTTCTTTGGAACGCTTCTTTGAATCCTCCACTTAGGGAACTAATATTGGTCTTTGAAGAAGACCAGGACCTCTAGGATTATTCTAGGGAAGTGGATAGGAGAAAATGGCAGGGGTTGGCCGAGCTTGAGTGCTCAATTTGGTGTGAGGAGGAGGGGGAGTAGGTACCCTTTTATAAGGGATGAGAGGGGCACCTTAGGAATATCTCAAAATATTATTTTATATTAAAGTCAAAATCGGTTTATAATGGTTCCAAAGGGTCTTATTTCGAAGCTAAAGTGGGGATGGGTCGAAATCCTATCAACCAATATAATTTAGACAAGTTTAGGGTATTATTTTAACCTTATCAATTAGATTTAACTCTAAGTTAAATAATTTAACTTTTACCATGTCTTTTTGTTTTCTTTCACTATATGGTTAATACACTTACTATAACATGCCAAACGAACCCCAAATTGTTTATTATTAATATATATATCCTTATCTAAGTCATTTGGCCGAACCTTAGATTTTTAGGAATAAAATAACAATTAATAATATAATATTTGATTTAAAAACTATTTTGTGTCAATTTTGACACTATTTGATATATGATTTTTGTGAAAGTCATAACAGAATTATATGTTCGAACCAAGTTGATTAAAGCAACACTAATATATCATAGTAACCTAGAAAATTAGTGGAATTCATAAAAAGTCTCAAATTACATTCATTTGAGCATTTATAACATCAATTATGTTAATATTTCCTTAAAAGGGTAATTACTGCATCATCGTTGTGTCATAAATAAATAAATTTATTTAAGGTCTAAAAATTATAAATAAAATATAATTATGTAGGAAATCTTTTTAGCTTTCTAATGAATATTTATAGTCGAATTTATCTTATGTATAACCCCATATTAAAAATGTTTAAGTTATTAAACTTTGATTTTAACTATTTTAACTATTCATTAAATAAAATAATATTAAATGTCATAATCTAATCCAAGTGGACCTAAATGGTCATATTATATTCATAAGGTTGTTTTTGGTCGAATTACACTTATCCAATAGAATTAAAACATGTGTTAGGGTAATTGTAATATCATATTTACCCTTAGTTACCCTATTTACTATTAACCGTGGTAAATAAAAGTAAAAAGTTACTATTCACCAAAAATTATTTTCATCTCATTGAACCACATTTTACTTACTGACATCAACTGTGTCTCTCGGATTTTTGAAATTCCATTCACAGAAGCGGTAAAATTAAGTTTTATGAAAAGTTCAGTTTTTTAACTACCACTTAGTAGTTTCACTATTCATCAAAAATTGATGTTTTTCAGAACAATGTCAAAATTTCATCCTAAGCTATATTTCATATTCCGAATTCAAAAATGAATTCTATTTTACCAAATTCATAACATAGAAGTTTCATTAATTAATTTTATAATTAAATCCCGCTGTTAAAACAAATAGTGTGTTTTTAAGAAACAATATCTATCAAAAGATTGACACTTGTTTATGTCTGGTTTAAAAGTGAAATTACATCCAATGACCAAAATTGTATTAAATTGTAAAAATATATTCTAAATATACTTTAAAACCACTCAAACTAATAATTTATCACTATTAATTATTTTGATTAAAAAAGTTGTTTTTAATTATAATTTAGTAATTTTCACTATTCATCAGAATATGAAAGTTATCCGAAAAGTACCAAAATTTAACCTTAGGCTAAATTCGATACTCCGAATCCAAAAATGAAGTCCATTTTGAGAGCTAAATTTTCTAAAATTTAAAAAGGTGGTTATTACTATTCATAACGGCTAGTTATAATAATATTTTAATAGCATATCGTTGTTTAGTGAAACTCGGTATTGCATACTACACATGCTATCGAGGAAGGTCGCGATTGCGTGTAATGCAAGGCAAGTCAAGGATGTGTGTTGTGCAAGCTCCTTTTGGTGTAGCGTACAACACAAGACATTAGTGAAATAAAAAGAATATTTTTCATAAAATCTCGGGCTGTTACATTCTACCCCCCTTAAAATGAATTTCGCCCTCGAAATTCGTCGGGGTTATAAATGGTTTACTATTCGAAAGTTTTTTTAATAGAAACTCACATCGTAAAAAGGAATACCAAAACTTATCTTTAAAAACAAAAGTATGAAACATAACGGTTACCCAAATAAACTAATCACTGGGTTTCACATAGGTGAAAATATGGATATGGAAGAGAAATCTAACCATCATGTTCTGATGGAGAGTGGTAGAGAACATGGCTATGAAAAAGCCAACAATCACAAAGCCATAAATTTGTGACGATCTAGGGTACCATCTAATTCATCGGATATAAGGGTACTAGGACAACATTTTTGGTTTTCAAGATCATTTCCTTAAAGTTGAAGAGTTTGAATTAGAATAAATACTTACATTATTTTGGTACAATCTCACTGTTGTTTGTGCCTTGAACAATTTCCACTTCATCTCTTAAATAAATGAAGTTGAATTTGTTATTCGTGAAGTGTTAGCAGATCATGTGATAGAATGACGGGTCATTCCATCTGTCTCAAACAAAAGGTTAGCAAAAATTATATACATAAGTCGATCTATAGTGAGATTAATCATATATGGTTCCTAAAATGGACTTTATACTTCATATATCATACTGCTTAATATAATAAAACTAGTTTCTAATATACAGGGACTTCCTGTAGGCCAGTGGTAGGCGATAAAGGCCAGTCGCACTTCGGTTGTGGGTTCGATTCCCACATCCTTTTCCGAAGCGATGGGATATCACCCGTCCTACAGGTTGTCCTTTTTCTAAAACTATATTACTATAACATCTCATCAATAATATCGAAAAAAAACTTCTATCCTTAAACAATACTAACTTATGTCCAACATAATCCATTCCAATCTTTAGGCTTATCCATAATACTACAGTCCACTCTCATAACATAGTGAAAACGATTACCAGAGATTTAATACCATCGTTGATCCCCATATATCATAAGATATATCTTGTTGGTCACATTCCAAACATTCAAAGGCCTTAATCTTGTACTCTCTTGAATACCCATTGAACCTTATTGAAAACATGAATTCTATTAAAAGTTAACTCTTTCCACATACCAAAATCCTCAAAATTCTATATACTCAAACCATGATATCACTTAGTCCTTATATCAATCATGAGCTCATGAATACTATTAAACATTTCATTTTCTCGTTTTCCCTTCATTATGCGCATATCATCTTATTTCCAAAAATACGGGTACCATTCATCACATACTTTCAAAACTTAAGGAAAGACAACAATGTAACAATCCTTAGATGTCTCTTTATCCCATAGTACCATGAGATTACTTATACAACATTACACTTGATAAACATGTAATCATTCCACTACATTCTTAAACCATTGACCGAGCTTCAACAATTCTTTCATCTCACATATCATTTGTAGTCTCATGATCATCATCAACATAAATACTACCCATACGACCATACTGATTCTCTTCATGAGACTTTCCCTTAGGGAATTGGTTTTCATAATTCCCATACATTCCACATTTAAAAAATTTAACCATTGTTGATGTCGTAGCAATACCATTATCCTCATCCCTGGTGTTAACTGAACCTTTTCCTTTGCACTTACTGGCTTTGTGTCCTTCTTTTCCACACCCAAAGAATCTTCCAGTTCCTTTGAAACATTCTCCTTGATGCCTCTTCCCACATGATTTACATAGGGGAAATTGAACTTTCTTTCCTCTATGATCATCATAAAACTCCATCTTTCTCTTATTGTCGGAGTCAGGAAACTTACCAAATTTTACTTTATTGATCATATTATGAGATTGCTGATTCGGCATAATAATTATGTTTGGACTTCCAAATCCCATTTCATTTGGTTTCTCATGAAGAATATCATTCCATTGTCCATAATATCCTCTATTATCGTGAATCATCTTGTTTCCAGCCATTTTTCTAAAACCCAAAAAGAATAGTGTTAGAGGCAAAAATCATAATAAAGGGAGAGTAACTTCAATATCTAATATCTTAGGTTAAATTCTAATATCGTTACCATAGTTCTAGTACTATATCCTATACGTATACTTATCCTTAGGGACATCCCTAGACATACCTTAGAAATATCTCTAGGGATCTCACTAAAGTTCTCGCATCCTAGTTTCCAAAGGTTGACTAAACCTTTCCTCTGATACCAACTGTAGAGACCCGAAACCTAACGTACATTGACATTACATTACTTTTGCAGAATACTTAGTACATAACAAAAACACACACACAAGGATCGTAATAGTTTAGTGTCTTTGGAAACTCGGAATAAAATCTTCTAATCGTGGTGAAAGATCTTCAACATCTCCCATAAAGATCATCCTTTTTTTACCTAAAACCTTTCTTTATATCCTGGGGAGAAGAAAACATAAAAGGGTGAGCTCAAATGCTCATTAAGGGTAAACAAAAGAAATATCAATCACATTGTATTCATAAGAACATAACATTTTAGAAATCATAACCTGCAAAAGAGAGCATAATTTCATAACATGGGATAAATCATGTTAGTGAAATGTAATCACAATAATCATAACATAAAACATGAAACTTTGTGGCATTCACACATAATAATAGAGAATCATTTCTTGTTAGTCAAGACTCATTGCCAAGACTATCTTAGTGGACAAAGTCCCTTTCTGAATCGAGTAACCCTCGTTTCAGTCCTGTTTCACTGAACCGGTATAACCTACCGTTCCAGCCCTGTCTATCTCATGAGATATAAAATCTTTACCCAATGCATTGGAGGGAGATATAGGTCCCACCCATCTCATAATGATACCATTCTTATGTGTGCCACAAAATCATAAATCATACATCATTGCATAACCCATGTAATAAAAATGGGAATCTTAAACATCATGACATCATAAAACAATTCATATAAGATAAAGGAACTCATAAAAATGTTTCCATCACAACATAATCAAATCCATGTAATAATAGGGATAAAAACAGAACCCTTTTATTATCTTAGATGAAAAAAATAATTTTGATAAAATACTTGAACTCCATTCTTGAGGAAAATATCCTTTCTACTTCAAAAACATTTTTCATTTCATAACATGTCATACGACTTTAAAATAAAAGAAGTTTATTAAAAATAAACTTGAAAACTTTTTAAGTAAGCTTCTTTGAAATAATGTTTTAAAAATCCATTCATGCCGTATAAGCTAAAAAAACATTCTTCGTACTTTTGTCGGAAAAGTCAAAAAGTACCTCGTACGACAAAAGATTCCTTTCATACATATTACTAAAAACTCACCGAAGGGTAAAAATGGATTTAAACAATTGTAGGTGGATGGAAATAATATTACATTTTGATGAAACATGGATTTGGATGATAAAATACAGCCCAGTAAATACTTATGAATAAACAATCTCGGATAAAAATGAGATTGTGATATTTCCCTTACCTTAGGTCCGATTTGCTTCGTATGTGTCTGAACCTCCTGTATAATGATTTAAATCATGTTATTGACTTATTCCAGAATCATATTCATTGTTATTATATCATATATGGTCCACTGATGACTTTATATTACCCGTTATTTTGTAAATTCATGTTAATGTAGCGTTTTGGGTAGAATCGTCTCATTTGTCGTTCGTGTTTTTAACTTGTAATTATTCATATGATTACTTAGATCATGATTACTTAATTCCAGAATATAAAACATGATTTATATATATATATTCAGAATATACATATATAATAAATCAGTAAATGGAAAGAAATACACCGTTCATGGAGACGGTAGTCCGTACGTACGCATGAACGCTATTTTCGTTTCCTTATTGAATTGAATGGAATTAAGTAGATGACATACATATAAATATAAATAATTCCAGTATCATTATTAGGTCATATATTTCATTATTACTTATTATATATACTTTATAATCATTCATGAATGGTTAATTATTAAGAATGAATCTCATCGCGTCGTGGAGACGGTAGTCCGTACGTACGCACGAGCGATGATATCATTTCCATGATTATTGAATTGAATTGGAGTGGATTATACAATATATCAGAATCAATATGATGTTGTAATAACTATGTATAGTTATTTTTTACACCATTATACCCATCCATGTAAGGTGGTGGTGGAAAATAGATTACACCACGGCGTGGAGACGGTATTCTGTACGTACGCACGCGCGGTGATTTCATTTTTCCGTAGGATGGATAGAAGGTGAATTAGGGTTGTTTCATATTTATAATAACATATCAGTATGTAAGTAATACTGATGTTATTACTTTATCATGAAACAACTAAAGAAGAAGAAGTTGAAGAAGAAAGAAATTGAAAAGATCGGTAATGGATATTACCTCTTCTTTGGAACGCTTCTTTGAATCCTCCACTTAGGGAACTAATATTGGTCTTTGAAGAAGACCAGGACCTCTAGGATTATTCTAGGGAAGTGGAGAGGAGAAAATGGCAGGGGTTGGCCGAGCTTGAGTGCTCAATTCGGTGTGAGGAGGAGGGGGAGGAGGTACCCTTTTATAAGGGAGGAGAGGGGCACCTTAGGAATATCTCAAAATATTATTTTATATTAAAGTCATAATCGGTTTATAATGGTTCCAAAGGGTTTTATTTTGAAGCTAAAGTGGGGATGGGTCGAAATCCTATCAACCAATATAATTTAGACAAGTTTAGGGTATTATTTTAACCTTATCAATTAGATTTAACTCTAAGTTAAATAATTTAACTTTTACCATGTCTTTTTGTTTTCTTTCACTATATGGTTAATACACTTACTATAACATTCCAAACGAACCCCAAATTGTTTATTATTAATATATATATCCTTTTATAAGTCATTTGTCCGAACCTTAGATTTTTAGGAATAAAATAACAATTAATAATATAATATTTGATTTAAAAACTATTTTGTGTCAATTTTGACACTATTTGATATATGATTTTTGTGAAAGTCATAACAGAATTATATGTTCGAACCAAGTTGATTAAAGAAACACTAATATATCATAGTAACCTATAAAATTAGTGTAATTCATAAAAAGTCTCATATTACATTCATTTGAGCATTTATAACATCAATTATGTTAATATTTCCTTAAAAGGGTAATTACTGCATCATCGTTGTGTCATAAATAAATTAATTTATTTAAGGTCTAAAAATTATAAATAAAATATCATTATGTAGGAAATCTTTTTAGCTTTCTAATGAATATTTATAGTCGAATTTATCTTATGTATAACCCCATATTAAAAATGTTTAAGTTATTAAACTTTGATTTTAACTATTTTAACTATTCATTAAATAAAATAATATTAAATGTCATAATCTAATCCAAGTGGACCTAAATGGTCATATTATATTCATAAGGTTGTTTTTGGTCGAATTACACTTATCCAATAGAATTAGGACATGTGTTAGGGTAATAGTAATATCATATTTACCCTTAGTTACCCTATTTACTATTAACCGTGGTAAATAAAAGTAAAAAGTTACTATTCATCAAAAATTATTTAATCTCATTGAACCACATTTTACTTACTGACATCAACCGTGTCTCTCGGATTTTTATAATTCCATTCACAGAAGCGGTAAAATTACGTTTTATGAAAAGTTCAGTTTTTTAACTACCACTTAGTAGTTTCACTATTCATCAAAAATTGATGTTTTTCAGAACAATGTCAAAATATCATCCTAAGCTATATTTCATATTCCGAATTCAAAAATGAATTCTATTTTACCAAATTCATAACATAGAAGTTGCATTAATTAATTTTATAATTAAATCCCGCTGTTAAAACAAATCGCGTGTTTTTAAGAAACAATATCTATCAAAAGATTGACACTTGTTTATGTCTGGTTTAAAAGTGAAATTACATCCAATGACCAACATTGTATTAAATTGTAAAAATATATTCTAAATATACTTTAAAACCACTCAAATTAATAATTTATCACTATTAATTATTTTGATTAAAAAAGTTGTTTTTAATTATAATTTAGTAATTTTCACTATTCATCAGAATATGAAAGTTATCCGAAAAGTACCAAAATTTCACCTTAGGCTAAATTCGATACTCCGAATCCAAAAATGAAGTCCATTTTGAGAGATAAATTTTCTAAAATTTAAAAAGGTGGTTATTACTATTCATAACGGCTAGTTATAATAATATTTTAATAGCATATCGTTGTTTAGTGAAACTCGGTATTGCGTACTACACACGCTATCGAGGAAGGTCGCGATTGCGTGTAATGCAAGGCAAGTCAAGGATGTGTGTTGTGCAAGCTCTTTTTGGTGTAGCGTACAACACAAGACATTAGTGAAATAAAAAGAATATTTTTCATAAAATCTCGGGCTGTTACAGGTATTCCCATTTTTCAGTAATTACATTATGAAATCAATGCATTTAATACCACTCGTTCAAAAGTAAATATGAAACTCTTTCAATCAATATTGTAAATAGAGATATGCATGTAAAAATAGAGTACCACAATATGGGGAATAGATTTTATGGTTTTATACCCTTTATACCCTATTAATAAATTTTAATAAATCCTTTATGTTACTAACTTTTTACTCAAATATGATAATTTTTTCAATTACACCAATTTTGGATAATGAATTTAATAACATTCGTGAATTCTAATCTCATCACTAGATTTTGGAGTTCCCCATGAAATTTTTAGTGTTAATGGAAATGAATATTTTGTTTCTAAATTTATGAAATTTAATATTAAACACAACATATAATATAGTACTTAATATAACATTAATGATACTTTCAATGGATATATACATGAATTCAAAAAGAAACTATAAAATATCCTTCATAATGGTAGATAATATTATTTTGAAAATATTATAAATTATACATGGTCTTTTAAAACCACTACCTATAATTCCATTCCATTGAAACTATATTCACTTGTTTATGGGATCTAAGTAGTTTTGATTACCAATTGTTAGAAACATTCACTTCAGATATCTATTTGTGACCCATTACTGTAGGAAAAATGAGAACATATATGATTAAACTAATTAAAATATCTATATAAGAGAAGGTATACATAATTTCATGAAAATAAATTTCATCAAAACTAGGTATAATGATATTTTATCCAAAAAAATTCCTTCACATGTTTATCCAAGAATAATTGGTGTCATCATTCTGGACACCAAAGATACCTATTAATATTCCTTCAATGGACAAAATAAATGAAGGGTGTCACATTTTAGGTTAGGAGTAATCCACTATATCATAATTTGAAATCACCCAATATGGAGAGATTATTTTTCCTCCCATCAATGAATTATTTCATAATAAATAATTTTTATATATTCACATAGTGTATTATTACATTCAAATAAAATGAATAAAAAATAAAGTATGGAAATTTCATATCACTTGAATTTAAAATGCATGATATAAGTTTCATGTTGTAATACCTTAAATCACAAGATATAAAGACCATGCCTAATGATGTTAGATTTTATTATGTTTGGTCATAAATTTTTGTCCTTAAACAACAAGACCCATGGCCAACCATATAATAAATAAAATTACTTGGAGTGTAATATTCTATATTTATTAATATGATCATATATCAACCCAAACTATATAAGAGTTCCTAGTGTAACATCCTAGGTAAATAAAAGATATGACATTTTCAAAATTATTAATATTTGTGAATTAAATAATAATTTTACTTTAAAAGGGATTCTATGTTTGATGGTGTACCCGACACACAACAATATGTTTCTCTAAAATATCATGTTGCACACAAGGCTGATTCATATTAAAGAATAATAATATAATATTATTTTAAATGGTAGTTAACACCTTGTCATTGTACTGTATAGAATGGATATAACTAACTAAAATATGATTATAAATTTTTGTTAAATTCCTTTACATTTATACAATAAATTTTAGAGTCTGAAAATAAGAATGAATCCGATTTTAAGCATGAAATGCCTTAATATTCATTATAAGTTTGTTTTATCGCCTTTTGTTGGAGAACCTATTTTAAATCTAGTTTTTTTAACTTATATATGTTCCACTTTAAATAATAAAAATCTTATTTAAAAGAGGGACCAAAAAATTTACTTTGGGAAAATTTTGGTTATTTTTCTCTTAATGTTCATTTTTTATGAATAATGAAAAATACTACATTTTAATTCAAAACATCTTTTTAATGTAATTTATTTATATAGTTAAATGGTAAATTATATTGGTTTTAAAGTGTGATTGGATTATATTTTTACAATTTAATCCAATTTTTTTCAATAGAAGTTATTCCACATTGATATTGGATATAAACAAATGTCAATCTTTTGATAGTTTTTATTTCTTAAAAACACGCTTTTTGGTTTTGACAATGGGAATTAATTTTAAATTATTTTCTGCAACATCTATATTTTGAAATTGTAAAAATGGATTCCATATTTGTAATCCAGAGGTCCAAATTGTTTAAGTATTTTACTTTTATTTTTAGAAATTAAGATTAGTAACTTCAGTCAATATTTTATTTACCATTTTTAAAATGTAAATCTGGTAAATAAGGGTAAAAAAATAATATTATAATAATATTTAATTATACAAACACCAGTCCTAAACCTATTGGATGATACATTTCTGACCATGGGAATCCTTGTATCGATTTTGTGACCTCACAAAGTTGCTTGTAAGTGAATGTCATACTTTATAAAAAAATAATTTAAAGATAAGGAAAATGTTACATAAGCATATATCTTTTAGTAAAACAATTTTTATATGGGGTTATATAAGTGATAATTTCTGGTATAAATAGTCATTAGAAAGATAAAAATATTTCCTACATCATGCTATTTTATTTATAATTTTTATAAATTATATAAATAAATTCATTTATGACACAATGTTGATGTAATGATTATCTCATTAATGAATGTTTTAAATAAATGAGATTATAAATTTTAAAATAAATTTATTTTGAAACTTTTTCTGAAATAAATGAATTTGAGAGGTTGTTATATTTTAATTAACGAATTTTTTTCTAAATAATCTAGTTTATTTGGATTTTTAAAAAAGTCATGATATGAATAGTATATAAATTGTCACAAATGTGTTTTTAAATAAATTAATATTTTATTAAATGATAAGATACTCTTAAAAGTGTAATATTTGGCCTAATGAAATATATGATGTTAAAATGTAATTAATGATCTATTTTGGGTCTCCTAGATTTTAATAGTAAATATATTAACCAAATAGTATAAATATACAAGAATACATTGTAAAAGATAAATATCTTAATAAAGAGTTAAATAAAAACGATAAGGATTAAAAAATATAAAAAACCTATACAATTATTATTGGAATATTTTTTGTTGACCTATATTCATATTATCTTTTAATTTAATGATTTTTGGACCTTTTGAAAACGAAAATCATTTTATAATAAAATAATACTTTCAAACATTCCAAAAGAGCCCCACCTCCCTCTTATAAAAGGTCACCACCTCTAACCCATTACTCACACCTATCAAGACCCTTGGATCATCCACCTCTTCTCCAATAATCTCCCAAAATCCATATATTCCACATAGAATCCTTACATTAGGAAGAAAGAAATTCAATAAAGAATTTTGGTTCAAACCAAAGGGAGTTACCCGATTTAAAGGTAACGTCTTCTCTCAAGTTCATTTCTTTTATTTTCATTCGAAAACTACAAAAAATCTTGTTATTGAATTATTTTATAAAGAAACATGTACATTAAATATACTAGGATTTTTTTATGAGAATTATTCTAACTACACATCCACACACCTCCATCCAATGGATACTAATATACTATTTCTACGGACGGCGAACAACTGCCTCAAGAAATGATGATTGTTCAAAAATATCTTACCGCCTATCATGGTGTCCATTATGATAGAAAAATATTTATATGTGATACATATTATATTTATATTGTCTCTATTCTTATTTATTTTTCATTTATATCAAAACATTATAGTTTCGATAATGGGAAAATATGATAATTTCATTTGAGGTAGTGCGGACTACCGCACCCTCAAAGTGATATAACTCTTTCATGCCATATGTGGAACATATAAAGAATAGATTTAATGAAATTATATATTATATTATACTTGAATTATAATATATCTATTTATCATAAAGTTTTCTTTCCATTAAATATGAAATATAAATGAAAGTATCGTTCATGCGTACATACAGCATACCGTCTCCATGAACGGTGCATTTCATTTCATATCTTCAAATGTTATATATTATTGTAAATACATATATATATATATATAATAAAAATATATATTATATATAAGATATCTAAATCATTAATATCAATCTGGAGATAATGGACTTTTGACCACATGGAAAACTTGTAATTATAAGAAGTTCATTTTTGACTCAAGTACCAAATATCGATAAAACAACCATTATTAACTTAAATGATTATGTAATGATTATATTGTGGTAATAAGTAATATGAAAGGAATAATAAACTTGAAAAGGGTTATGAAGCAAGTAGAAATTAAATTTAGTTTATTATTCAAGAGAATAAAGAACGAACAAGTCAAGTCTGACATGAGGTAGGGGACTTCGTCTCAATATACTTTCACTGAGGCATACATTGATTTATACATGACATTCCTTTATACGGTGTATAAACCCATTTTAATTTTAACTTCATTAAAAGAGATTCTTTTTTCTACAAAGTATTTTACAAAATGACAAAAAAATAATGTTTGTTTTAAACATACGTGATGACAATGAAATTTCCACCACCACAAGCATTATATGATATTTGGTTTTCTTAACAAGCCGCAATGTTTTTAAAAGTAAAATAAATACCATACCCAATTTTTACGTATTTTGATATTGAAAATGGTATTGAGAAAGCAATAGTTATTTCAATATCATGAAATGATATATTATGATTGAAATGTGGAAATGGTATCTTTCCATTATGTGTGTTTTATGTGTTAAGAATACGTTATGGTTCTTGGAAATTGTTTACGTATACGAGTGGTTCCATGATAAAACTAGGGTGGGTGATCCCGAGATAGCTCTCTAATTAATTGGGTAATGTGATGGAGGTAAAAATTAAGGTTTCTCTTAAGAGATTTAGGGAATATACTGTGATGGGTATTCCAAAAATAAATCCCTACGTAGCAGTGAAATCTAAAATGTATGTATGTTACGAATTCCACAAGTTACCTTTATGATTTATGATTTCTATGTGTTATTTGTAAATCTTATGATTTCATGAGGCATGATAAAGAGATTATGCTTTCTAGGTATTTATGTAATAGTTTATTATTTCATTATTTTATATCCCATACTAATCTTTTTATGCCCATCCCATGTCTTTGAAATGTTTTTCACAAGGTATAAAGAAGGGTAAGAGAAATGAAGAATTCAAGAAGATTTATATCAAGAAAAGAACTCTTTTTTAAGAGTTTTTATTTTATGAAAAATAGATACTAAGTAGTAGTGTATACATATAATATTCATGTTGTAATGTAACCGTTAACCCTAATTCTCTAAAACTCTAAACCTCAAAAGATCCTCAATGTGAATTCTTGACATAATTCAAGATTATGTAATGTTTAAGGTTGGGGCCTTATAGAAGGTATCAAAGGACGGTTTAGAAAACTTTAGGAGTTAGGATATTGTTAAATTATTATCTATAAACTAATTTATGGTTAGATTGAAATGATATAGCATTTATATATTACGATTTTTCTTCGCCTCAGATATTTTTGTGTTTAGAATGGTTTTCCACAGAGTAAATAAGAAAGCTAGAATGGGACAACATCAAGAGGAAAAAATCTTCCAAATAAATAACATGAGATGGTCGAAATTAGAACTTAGCAGTTTTTTACAGTGATGGAATAGTTGACTCAAGCTATAAATGGTGGTGGTATCCATGCATGAGATCAAACACATAGGAACATGTTAGCAGTGGAGCATTTCATGAGGCAACATCCCCCTTTATTCAGAGGATCATATGACCCTGTGCTTGATAAAGGGTGGATTAAAGCACTAGAAAAGATTTTGGATGTCAAGGGGTGTTCAGAACATCAAAAGGTTATACTTTCTATTTATTATTTTGAAGGTGAAGCCAATTAATGGTGGTCTATGGTAAAAATTATCAAGGATAGTGGGTATATTGATGCTTTTAATTAGGATGATTTCAAAGGTATGTTTCTTGAGAAATATTTTCCTTAGGTGGTCAAATATAGTATGGAAAAACAATTCTTGAACTTGTGGTAGGAGGATGACTCATTGGCTGCTTGGTAAGGTATGATCCAAATTTCATACTGGATCTTGATATTAAAATCCATTGAATTTACTTAGTATTAAAGCCAAAGTATCCAAGGGCTTTATCTTATTGTGAGTTCAAAAGTTATGAAAAACTGTTTAGATGTGCGGATATGGTGGAAATAGAATTTTCTGATGATTAGGTGTTCTTTGAAATGTAACATAATAAGAGGTCATAGTGGCAGAAGAAATAGAAGAACTCTTCAAAAAAGTATGATGGTAAGAAACTTGAGTTTACATTTCGTGAAAATTTTGGTAAAAAGAACACTATGGAATGAATTTTGAATTCTGGTAAGTGCTACTGATGTGGTGAAATAGAGCATAAGGCTCATAATTGCACTGAAAAATATCAGGATAATGGTAAGACAAAATCTGATGTACAGTTAGTAAAATGTTTTAAGTTTAATGAAATGGGTCATTATTCAAATGAGTGTCCAACTAAGAACTCAACTGAAGGAAATCATCCAGACTACAAGCAGAAAGGGGTGGTGAAATCCTTTGCAACTACTTCAACATATGTTGGGCTATCCAATAATGTAGTATCAGGTACAATATTTTTTTATTCAGATTATACCAATGTGTTTTTTGATTCAGGATCTACACATTCTTTCATTTCTGAGAAATTATCTAGTAAATTGTGAATTATATCTAAAGATATGAATCCTAAACTAATGGTAAAAACACTGATAAGAAATTTTGAGGCAAAAATAAAATCATATAACCATTATGTCCTTGTGTGCGGAAAGAATCTATCTACGAACCATATTGTTTGTCCTCTAGTAGAGTTAGTGTTATTTTGGGTATGGATTGGCTTTTTGTTTATCATGCTAAGATTTGACTATAGAGATAAAGAGGTTTCATTTTAGAAATAATTTTAATTTGTCTATAATAATGAACCCTTTATTTTGAAAACATATCAGGAATCTAAGAAACTAGTTAAATATGGAAATGAATGTTACCTTGAATATATTGTGGAAAACACAAGAACTGTTCAGATTATAGATGGTCCAGAGGTAAATGAGCATATTGATGTTTTTTCTGATGAGTTTTCTGGTTTAATAACTAATCGAGAAGTTCAATTTACTATTGACTTAGTTCTTGATATTAAGCCAATTTCAAAACCCCCTTATCGAATGATTCAAATTGAACTTTTACAATTAAAAACGAAATTTCAGGAGTTATTAGATAAAGGTTTCATTCAACCTAGAAAATCGTCATGGGGTGCTCTGATATTTTTTGTTAAAAAAATATGGTTCAAAAAGACTTTTCATTAATTATAGAGCATTGAATAACATCACTTTTAAGAAAAAGTATCTTTTTCCTCATATCGATGATTTGTTTGATCATCTCCAGGGAGCTCAGTATTTTTCAAAGATTTACTTGAGGTTGGGGTACCATCAGTTGAAAGTAAAGGAAGCAGACATTTTAAAGACTACATTTTGTACTAGATATGTCCATTATGAATTTGTGGTTATGCCTTTTGGTTTAATCAATATAGCTGTTATATTCGTGGATCTTATGAATAGAATTTCCCTTGAGTTCCTTGATAAGTTTGTGGTTGTGTTTATTGATGATATTTTGGTTTATTCGAAAATTAAATAGGATCGTGAAATTCATATGAGGGTTGTCTTCAAAACTTTAAAAGAAAATAAATTTTATGGTAAATTCAGAAAATGTGAGTTTTGGTTACAAAAAAATTCATTCCTTGGCCACATTGTTTCAAAAAAATGGAATAACTATTGATCTTAATAAAACAAAAGTTGTTGAAGAATAGCCAAGACCCACAAATATAACCAAGATCCATAGTTTTATTGGTTTAGCAGGTTATTAGTAGAGGTTTGTTGAAAAAAATTCATATTTATCTAGCCCACTGACTAAATTTACTCAAAAATGTGTTAAGTTCATTTGGAAAAAATAAAGTGATGATTGTTTTCATGAATTGAAAAAAATATTAGTGAATGATCCAATTTTGGCATTAACTTCCAAGGATAGTGAATTTGTTATCTACAGTGATACTTCGTTGAATGGACTTGGTTGTTTCCTAATACAGTAAGATCAGGTAATTGTTTATGCTTTACATTAGTTGAAACCTCATGAGATAAATTACCCTACACATGATTTTGAATTAGCTTCAATTTATTTTTCATTAAAAATTTGGAGGCTTTATATGTATTGTGTAAAATGTGAAATATATATTGAACACAAATGTTTTAATTATATATTAACTCATAAATAATTGAACATGAGACCGAGGAGATGGATGGAATTAATCAAGGATTATGATTGCACGATTCATTACCATCCATGAATGGAAAATAAATTGGTAGACTCTTTGAGTAGAAAAATTAATGCTACATTAACCATGTTATGTTTGGAATAAGATCCTTTGATTAATGATTTGATGAAATTTGTAATTGAATTTTTTGGTGTAGGATATTCCTCTATTTTTTTAGGTGTTAGTCAAATCATCTCTATCATACAGAATTAAGAAAGGGCAGAAAGAAGACAATGTGTTTTTGAAAAAATGTATTGTTGGTTCAGAATAGTAAGTTTCATGAAGATAACATTGATAATGATTGTATTTTGAGATTTGGGAAGATATTATGTGTTTCTTGTTATTCACAGGAGAAAAATGTGTGGTTATATGACATTAATAGTTCTCAATTTTCAGTTTATCCCATCAGTACTATGATCTACTGATATCTTCAAGAGTATTATTGATGTGATTGAATGAAATGGATATTGCTTAATTTACTGTGAAGTGTTTGACTTGTTAAAAAATTAAATCAGAGTGGTAGTTATTGAATGGTATGATTCTACCGTTAAAGGTATCATAGTGGAAATGGGAAAATATATCCATGGACTTCTTTGTGGGATTACCAAAGACATCTTGAGTTAATAATGAAATCTATGTTATTATTGATTGATTGACTAATTCATCTCATTTCCTTCTTATTAGGGATACTCTATCTCAAGATCAACTTTCTCAATTTTATGTTAAATACATTGTTAGGTGTCATATATTTCCACTCTCCATTATATCTGATCGTGATCCCAGGTTTACATATAACATTTGGAAATGACTTCAAAATTCGTTGGGTACTGAATTAAATTTTATTACCACTTTTCATCCTCAATCAGATGGGTAGATAGAAAGAAAAATACATACATTATAAGATATGTTATGTTCTTACACAATGGATTACCAGGGAAGTTTGGACCAAAATATTTCATTGTTTAAATTTTCATATAATAACAGTTTTCATTCTAGTACACAAATGGCTCTATTTGAGGCATTATATGGAAAGCGATGTCGAACTACAGCTTTTTGAGATGAAGTATATGAAAAGAAGTGGATGGGAATAGAATTGGTAGAAAATATGGTTAAAAAGGACCAATTTATTCAGAAGCACATGATAATATCTTAGAGTATTCAGAAAAGTTATGCAGATAATCGGAGGAAGGATCATTCTTTCGAGGTAGGTGATCATGTTTTTCTCAAAGTTTCTCCATGTAAAAGTGTGATGTGTTTTGGTAAGAATGGAAATATGTGTCCAAGTTTCATTGAACCGTATGAAATCCTAGATAAAGTTGTTTCAGTTTCATACAGAGTGGATTTACCTCCAATTTTATCCAAGTTACACAATGCGTTTCATGTTTCAATGTAGAGAAAGTATATACCAGATCCATCTCATGTTTTTAGTCCAGAGGTAGTTCAGATGGAAGAGAATCTTTCTTTTGAGGAACAACTATTCTGGATTCTTGACTGAAGACCGAAATTATTGCAGAATAAGGTAATTCATCAGGTAAAGGTTTTGTGGAAAACCCATATGTTCGAAGAGGCAACATGGGAATATAATAATTCTATGAGGGAAAAATATTCCCCCTTATTAGATAAGTGAATAAAAATTCTAATGATGCAATTTCTAAAAGGGGGGAAGGATGTAACATCCTTGGTAAATAAAGGATATGAAATTTCCATATTTATTAATATATTTTAATTAAATATTAATTTTAATTTAAAAGGGGATGTTATGTTTGATGGCATACCCGACACGTAACAATGGGTTTCTCCGACATCTCATGTTACACACAAGGCTGAGTCATACTGAAAAATAATAATATAATATTATTTTAAATGGTTGTTAATGTCTAACTATTATACTAGTCAGAATGAATAGAACAAACTAAAATAGTATTAAAAAAATTTTTAAATGTCTTTACATTTATCCAATAAATTTTAGATGCTTAAAATAATAATGAATCTGATTTTATACATTAAATGACTTAATATTCTTTAAAAAAAATTTACCGCCATTTGATGGTGAACCCATTTTAAATATAGTTTTGGTCACTTTTATATGTTCCATTAGAAAAAATAAACTTCTTATTTAGAATCGGGTCATCAAAATTTAATTTGGGTGATTTTTGTTATTTTTCTGATAAAGTTCATTTTTATGAATAGTGACAAATACTGCATTTTAATTCAAAACTACCTTTTAATATAATTTATTTATATAGTTAGATTGTTCTTTTTATTTGTTTCAAAGATTAATTGGATTATATTTTTACCATTTAATCCAATTTTTATCATTGGAATTAATTTCACTTTTAAATTGGATATAAACAAGTGTCAATCTTTTGATGGTCATTATATCATAAAACCACGCTTTTTCGTTTTTGACAATGGGAATAAATTTTAAATTAATTTCTAAAACATCTATGTTTTGAAATTGGAAAAATAAATTCCATATTTGGAATCAGGAGGTCCAAATTGTGTAAATCAGTAACATTTATTTTTAGACATTATGAATAGTAACTTTAGTAAATATTTTATTTACCATGGTTAAAGGGTAAATCTGGTAGTAAGGGTAAAAAATAATATTATAATAATATTAAATTACCCTAACACATGTCCTAACCCTATTTTCTGATACATTTTTGACCATGGAATTCCATAGGTCTATTTGGGACCCCATGGACCCACTTGTAAGTTAAAATGACACTTTATAAAAATTAATTTAATGGTATGGAAAATGTAACATAAACATATATCTTTTGGTAAAAAATTATATGGGGATATATAAGTGATATTTTCAAGTATAAATAGTCATTATAAATCAAAAAATATTTCCTACATCATGATATTTTATTTATAATTTTTAGGGATCAAATCAATAATTTATTTATTATAGAATGAGGATTTAATGACTATATCATTAATTAATGTTTTAAATATATGAGATTATAAATATTAAAATAAATTTAATTTAAAACATTTTATGACATCCAAAAAAATTAGATATAATTATGAATTTTATAATTTAATTTATGATGTTTGGTCAAATGAATCAATTTGTTTTCAATTTTTGAAAGAGGTATGATATGAATAGTATATAAATATACATAAATGAGTTTTTTAATCAATTAATATTTTATTAAATGATAAAATAGTCATAAGAATATAATATTCCTAAAAATTAAATATATGATATTAAAAATTTCATTAATGGTCCATTTTGGGTCTCTTGGCATTTTATAGTAAATTTATTAACCATATAGTATGAATATACAAGAATACATGGTAAAAGATAAATAAGTTAACAAAGGGTTAAATAAAAAAGATACAGATTAAAAAAATCCAAAACCAGTACAATTATTATTGAATAATTTTATTTAGACTTATAATCATAATATATTCAAATTTAATGTGTTTTGGACCTTTTGAAACCAAAATTAAGTTTATAATAAAATAATACTTTCAATATTTCTTAAAGAGCCCCTCCTCTCTTAATAATGGTCACCACCTCTAACCCATCACTCATACCTCTCAAGAACCTTGATTCATCCAAACTCTGCTCCAATGAGGTCCCAACATCCATCTATTCCACCTATAATAATTAGATTGTGTGGACGGAAATTCAATAAAACTTTTTGGTTCAAACCAAAGGGAGTTACCCGATTTAAAGGTAATGTCATCCCTCAAGTTCTTTTTTTTTATTTTCCTTGTCTAACCACCTAAACTCTCTATATTTTATTAAATTATAAAAAAAATAGTATCTTCAATATACTAGGATTTTGTTATAGGAATTATTATAACTACACATCCACACACCTACATTTAATTGATATGAACATGCTGTTTCTGTGGATGACGAACTACTGCCTCACGAAATGATGATTGTTCAAATATCTCGTACCACCTTTCATGATGGAAATTATAATGGAACTGTATTTATATGTGATATATATTATATTTATATTGTCTCTATGAATCTCTATGTTCCATTTATATCATACCTTTATGGTTTACATAATGGGTAAATATGATATTTTCATTTGAGGAAGTGCATACTATCACCCCCTCAAAGTGATATGACTCGTTCATTCTACACGTCGAACATATAAAGGATGATGTTAATGAAATTATATATGATATTATACTGGAATTATAATATACCTGTGTATTATTATTTTTTATTTCCATTAAATACTAAATATAAATGAAAGTGGCATTCATGCGTACGTACGGCTTACCGTCTCCATGGACGATGCATTTCATTTATTATCTCCAAATGTTATGTACTAATATAAATAAATATATACATATATATATATATATATTGGATATATATGATTTATATGATATCTAAATCATTAATATCATATTAGAGATAATGTAATTTTGACCACACGGACATCTTGAAATTATAAGAAGTTCATTTTTGACTCATGTACCGAATATCAAAAAAATGACCATTATTAACTTAAATGACTATATAATGTTTAAAATGTTGTAATGAGTTACATAAAACAAATAATAAACCTCAAAAAGGTTATGAATCAAATATAAAATAACTTTAGTTTATTATTCAGGATATTAAAGAATGAACGAGAAATACTGACATGAGGTAAGGGGCTTCGCTCAATCTACTTTCATTGAGGAAAACATTGATTTATACATGATTTTTCTTTATACGGTGTATAAACCCATTTGACTATTAATTTCATTCAATGGGAATATTTTTTATAGGAAAATTTTTACTAAATGATAAAAATAATGTTTCTTTTATATGTACGCGACTACAATTACCTTTCAGCCACTACGAGAATTATTTGATATTTGTCTCCCTTAACAAGCCATAATGTTTTTAAAAGGAAAATAAATATTGTATAACCTTTTTACATATTTTATTATTGAAAATGGTATTGATAAATCATTGGTTAATTAAATATATTGAAATGATATATTTTGATTGAAATGTGGAAACATTATCTTTCTTTAATGTTTGTTTTATGTGTTACGAATATGTTATATTTCATTGGCATTGTTTATGTATACGGGTGGTTCTATGATAAACCTAGGGTGGGTGAGCCCGAGATATCTCTTCAATGCATTGGGTAACGTAATGGAGGTAAAGGTTAATGTTTCTCCTAATAGATTTAGGTAAGATACTGTGATAGTTATTCCTAATGTAACTCCCTATAAAGATGTTAAAGCTATAACGTAAGTATGTTAAGAATGTTACAAGTTACATTTATGATTTATGATTTTTATGTGTTATTCATAAATCTTATGATTTATGATGTATATTAAAGAGCTCTTGTTTTGTATGTATTTATGGACTAATGTGCTCATTCTTTATTTTATAACCCTTAATGGGATTTTTATGCTCGTCCCAAGTCTTTGAAATGTTTTTTACAGGGTATAATGAAGGGTAATAGAAATGAATAATTAAAGAATATTTATATCAAGAGAATAAGTCTTGTTTAATTTTAAGATTTTTTATTTTATAAAAAAATGGATACCGATTTGTAGTGTCTACATGTAATATTCATTCTGTAATGTAATAGTTAAGGCCTAATTCTCTAAAACACTAAACCTGAAAAGATCCTCATTGTGAATTCTTGATTAATTCAAGAGTAGGTAATGTTTAAGGTTGGTGCCTTATACCTAGTGTATAATTACCTCATTAATGTTAGGTTTCCTACACCAACCATTCATAATATGGCTATTTAATTGAAAATATACCCTCTAACCTTGATGCTGCTTAAAAATATCTCTCTCATTTTGAACTTATTCATGAATAAAAAATTACAGTTTTATGAACTATGTGTGGATTACATATTTTTCGTAGATGAATTGTATTGAAACCTAGATGACTTGTCTTAATCCCAACCATGAATTTCATATTCATTGATCCCTTATTACACAATGGTTTTTTAGGTTCTGTGAAATTTATTTTAAGTTTTAACCATTATCCTCTTATTAGGGATACAAATCATTTAATCCCATTATCACATGTGAATGAGTTAGATGTATGAAAAACCTTGAGAATAAAATATCATTGAAAATTCACCCATAAAAAATTATTTTTTTATCCATTTTTAAACTAAATGTGAATTTATTCTTATTAAAAAATAATATGTAGGGAAATCTAAATTACATATCCTGAACACAACCAAAATTTTCAATTTTAATTCAATATCCTTAATAATCTAGGTGTATAAACCCTCTATATCAAAAAAATCCTCATTAAATATATAAGGGATATCTAAAAAGGGACATATATTTTTATATTTCCTAGATAATTTTTTTTAATATTTGTAGAGATGTGGAAAACCCAATACATTTTTAAAAGGATATTTCCACACTATGTCAATTTTACAACAAAAATGGGTTCCTATTTTTGAATGTCTATTTCATTAATGACACATTTTATATATTTATGAAGTGTGACCATTGACCCTTATATAATCCCTACACATCCTTAAACCTTTTCAAAATCATTTGAAAATATGGGATGGTAAAAACGTTGCATAATATGGGATTTAAAAGAAAAGAAACTCTTTAGTCCCTTTAATAATTCATGAAAACTCATAAGTAGACTTTCAACATTATATAATAAACTATGAGGTAAAAATAATCATTTCACACTCATGAAATCAACATCAAATCCCATAGTTTTAATAAAAAAAATATTCATTAATAATGTAAAATTAATAATTATGAATTTTAATTAAAAAAACATGAGAACTAATAAAAACAACCCTTTACCTTCAATAAATCATAAACATTCCTTCAATCATGATTTCATATTCATACATTATAAAGTATATTTATTTCCATTAAAAATATTTTTCAACCATATAAATTCAATGTTTGAATCATGAAGAATTTTCTTTACATTCATACTTACATGAAACCATATTATGTAATTACCATCATAGTCAATTCCAACATATATCTTATGAGTAACATAATTTTCATTAACCATTTCATCTTACATAGTACATTGTAGAGCTACATCGGTCTCACCCATTATCAAAGATATATTCGGATAAACAATTATCATAAAAATTTACAAAGAACTATATCATAATGAGAATGTGTAAATTCTTTCATTTTTCCCAAAAAAATTAATAAAATAATAAATCTACCAAATATGATGCTGAAATTTTGGAATTCATGTAAAAATTAAAATAAAAAACTCAAAAATGAGTGAGAGATTATTCTGTAAAAAAAAATTATATTGTTGAATATGTATAATTAAAAATGGATATGGTGTAATTAAATATTGGTTATATGGTCACTGTTAAAAAAACCTTTTTCACTTTGGTACAAAGATTCAAAAGGAAGCTATAAATAAAATTTTGAAATGATTCATTTTAATAGTTAACAAAGAGTTTAAAAAAGTATTAAATATTTATGTTTACTAATAATTAATGAATAAATATGAAAATTATTTAATCCTTTTAATGAACATGGATGTGGAATTTAATGGATTTTGGAACATTAAAAAAACTTGGGGGGAATCGGTTACCTTGTCTCATAACTCAAGATATATATCTGTTAATTTCCTTAATAATAAAATTTTATTAATTTTTATCTTGATTAAAAAAAATTATTTTTTAAACTCTTATCGTAGTCATTTTTTATTTGATTTATTACCAAGTCTTATATAAATACCAAATCGATTAAATTCACATTGTATGTTAAAGGGTCCTTCAGTTTATAACATCAAAATAATTTTGGGGTAGTGAATTTAGTAAAAGGGTTTTTTGTTCCATTTTCACTATAATATTATATATTTTATATTTATGATTTTGATACATTTTAAACACATTAATAACAATTCATTACATGTTTTCATGAAAAAATCACATCATTTTTTTGGAGTTGGTAATCCATAGGTACACACAAGTGACGTTATCATTTTAAAATGGATATAAGAATAAAAAGATAAGTAATATATTTCCTTAAATATCATAAAATATTCATAACAATGTAAAATATTTATTTATTAGATATATATATAAATATATTTTTGATTATGTGGAGGAAAATAAAATACAACACTTTATGACGGTTGTATCTCATACATTCTCGTGAGTGATGTTATCATTTACCTTAGGATGGGAATGGAGATAAAAAGGGGTTTCACCACAAAAAAGTAATTATATTGGAGATATTTATATTATTATATATTAATGGTTAGTATGTGTTTGAATGATGTAGAATAATATATAAACCATAATGAGAACAGATAAGAGTTATAGTTATTCTTTGGAAAACCGCCATTTTCATACACCTTAATCCAACTTGAATAGTTTTATAGAGAAGAAAAACCTTATATGACCATGGGATGGTTTTTAATATAGGATTTATTTATGTAATAACCAACATATAGAGCTCATTATTTTCTAATATTTGAGGAGAGGAGTTCTCTTTTCATACATGAGAAGAGTGGTAGCCTTGTAATTATTTATAACTTATGAATATTAGTAATGTCCTAATCAATGACTAGGGGAAATAAGTCAAATATATTTAGAATATAAGGTGAAAATGGTATAAATTATATCATTAAATAACTATTAGTATGATATCATGTGACCTTAAAACATAGTTTTTACCTCAATTAATACATTTTATGCTTTACCATTATAATGACAATTCACAATCCTTTTTATTCATTATGCTCAATAATGAATTTAGATAGATTAATTAATTTACCCTAATTATTATAATGATTAAATAAAAGTTAAAAGATTAATTTTTTTGAAGGGTTTGAAATTAATTTTAATATAGGCATACAGATCACAAGAGAAATAGTTTTTTAGAAAAACTGAATTTTTAATCTTAAAATGAATTCATTCGAAAATAAAAAATAATTATAGATCTAATGGAATTAATAATATTATTTTTAATAAATGTTGACAAATATTTATTTAATCCCAATTGAAAATATAATGTCTTTTTTAATACTTGAAAATAACTCATAGTTTTTATAAAAAACCATATTATTCACTATTCACACAAAAATCAATATTTTCATAAAAAGTAAAAAATTTACACTTATAATATATTTTATATAATTATATAAAAAAATCCATTTCATTTCATTGAATTAAATTTCATAAAATTGTAATATTACGTTTCAAATAAAACCACATAATTTATGGGAAACAATTCAATTTGAATAGATCTATTTAATTTTATATATAAAAACTATTAAAAATTTATTATAGTGAATGTTAATTCATAAAAAATAATCAAAAATATTAATAATATATCAAAATGATTTATTTTAAAAATTAATTGCGTTTTAAAATTATTTCCTCCTTCATGAAATTTAAATATCAAAATTTTATTCAGTACATAAAAAATGAGAGTATTTTCCCTTCAATGATTTTTATGATTAACATGTGGCTTCTTCTAGAATATGATAATTACATAATACCATAACCATAAGATTAAACATATTATAAAAAACCTAATCTATTTGATCTAAAATTTTAACTATCTTTTCCTCATAAGTAATATTTTCTTTCCATTGTACGACATTAGGAATCAAAATGTGAGATTCATCAAGTATATATTTACTTTACAAGGAAACAAGGAGTATATCATATAACTAAGATAAAATATGTTGCAATTCCATATAGTATGAAATAGAAAAAAAATTCTCCTAAATTTCAAGTGGACCAATATATTGTGGTACTCATTTACCCTTCACTCAATAACATATAACACATTCATGGATGCTATTATAAAAAAATGATCTCATACATCAAATTAGAGATATTTTCAAGGATTCTCTATAAAAACCTTTTGGGTGATTATAAATGACCAAATATGTTGTGGAATAATCATTAAATTATAAACTACATCTTCTAAAAATTATAGTTTTAACATTATTCTCACACTAACTTTTTATGAACATGATGGAGGTCAACACATCTTTCCATATAATGATTCAACAGAATGTATATCTATATTGTAGTGAAAAAGATCATTATAACAAAATTAAACTAATGAATTATATTTATCCCAATATTTTTGGTAATCCAAATATAAATCCTATATCATATCCTATAAACTATTAATTTTTTCATTTGACTGAACATCATATTAGGGATGAAATTTTTTTAAAAAAATTCTCTCAATACCTAATGACTTATTATAAAATTTCAATTTTTTTTGTAAACCTAGGATCATGAAACAAAACAATAGTGATAGTGACTCCATGAAACATATCAATTTAATTAAAATAAATCCTAGATTATTATCTAAAGGAATAGTATCTATAATGCGATGAGAATTCACAAACTTATTAAAATGATAAATAGTAAAACAATTTATATTATTACCTCAATAAGACTTTGGAAATATCACCAAATTATTAAGGTATATATTCCCCCATTTACATTAAGGCATTTAAAATTTATGGATCATCCCCTTAGATATTCATCACTCGGATTTAACCATTTTACAAGTCAAACCTTTTAATATAAAATCTATAGTATATATTTATTTCCTTCCCAGTAGTAATGTTCCTGAAAGTATGAATAATAATAGATCTTATAATATGAGTAGAAAATATAGATCTACGAACATCACTTAGTAATAATTTCATCAAAATAATCAGTCAGAATGTATTACTCCCTTCTCAGTATATTAAATTTTTTTATTGAATATTAATTCAAAAACATTATCCTACCTTAATAAATTCAAGCATTTTTTTCCAAATTATTATATTTATTTTAGTCATTATTAATTCATACATATAATGATTATATTTATTATAAATAATCCAAAAGTGAACGGTTTTATAAATACATGGATTCCAATCCCATATTTATTAATTTGTTAACGAAATGACAATGTTACAAATGTTGAATTTTTCATGATGACTTTTCACTTTATCTCAAGACATTTAATCTATTATTTTACATTCCCATATGATAGTGAATCATGAAACCATAATTATTTTTTAGTTTCAACTATAATCATTCACACATTTTCAACTCTTTTTGTGTGAATATATAATTTAATGTTTTATTGTCGGAATTTGTTACAAATTTTACCCCATATAAAATATACCAAAAATTTTTAAATAAATAAACCAAAAATTCATGATCCAGATCGTGTGTTGGATAATTATTCCAATGAATATTTAATTTCTATGTTGCATATGCAATTACATATCATCTCACATCAATACAGAACTAAGAATCTCCAACGAAGCATCACATTAAATAAAAAACACACCATTTGTATCAGGTAAGGCTTATACAGGAGAATTAACCAATCGTATTTTTAATTTTAGAGAACATATGACACATTATATTATCTGCATGAATATAATTTGGTTTTTATGTAACCGAGATAGTGGTCTAGATAAACAAGAAACAATTTCAATAATCTTTCAATAGTATCAAACTAATCCATGAAAACATCAATTTTATGTGACAGATTTTAGGTCTTAGCCACACATCCATATTGTTATATTTTGTATATCCAACATATATGAAATATTTTAAAACAATATGAATATAGAAAGAAGAATCCAATAGAAAAAATTGACATTTATTTAATTTCACATAAAAATTAATTTTTTAATGATTTTAAATTAATCCTCAGATTTTCCCAATGATCGTATAATGTTTTAAAATATATATTATTTTAACACTGAAAAACACCAAAAAATTGTTTATATACTCACAAAAAACTTATATTCATCATATCTATAAATAAAAAACGTTAATTATTCAACCCAAAAGTCATGATGACAATGTGTAATGGAAAATCGAAGGGTAAAATTTTAACCTTAGATCATGTTTTTCCTTTGTATTTAGCTAGTGGTGAGTATATAAAAGTTTTATTATGGAAAAAACTATACACCCAACATATGATAAAATATGTTATCAATATGGAAAAATAAATACGTATTCCTAATTGTAATATTATTAATTATTATATAAATTACAAAAATCCTTATATAACATATTTATTTTTTAAAAAAATAGGATCCCCCTTGGTGATGTACATGGATAGATAAAACCTAGAACATGTAATTATCAAAAATAAATTTTCCATTATAATATATCTATCACAAAAATTTATTAAATAGGTTTTCAAGTCATTATAACATCAAGAACTAGGTAAATTTTAAATTAAACCTAACAAATCTGAATTAAACCGGGTAAATCCCCTTGATATACATTAGTCAATTCATTTAACCTAGTCACATCACTAAAATATAATTTTTTTTCTTTTCAATGACATGTGAATGATAACATTCACTCACATCATTAATCATTAATATCATATTGATATGTTTTAAAAGTTGTGAACTATTTATTAAATAAAAATTGAGACTCAATTTAGGGTTTTAATATCAATTATTTATCTTTATAATCTACATTTTTATGACAAATCAAAATCCAATCCATATATAGAATAATATTGAAGACCATCATGGATAAGAAAGCTCATCTTCTAAGAAACTACATTCCACATAAGATCATTGGATGGTTCCCATAAATTTGGATAGGTTTTTTACTTCCCTTCGGAGTATTTACCAAATATTATATATTTATTTATTATATTGATGATTCTGTTTAAATACAAAACATCAATAAAATAATGGGATGTGTATAACCTAAATAAAATAGGAAATTGGAGTAATCTTAGGAAATAAGTAATGTAACTTTCACCACATTATCTTATAGTCATGAATTTTCTAATGTAGTCATGAATTATTTGGCCACACCATACTTCTTAGGATATTAACGATCTTTATTCGTAATATTTTTCATCAGACATGAACTTCCATAATGGTAGAAATCATTATAATAAATATATATATATATCCATATTATCATAATATTTATGACTATTACCACTTCACATTTGATTACAATCATGAATAATATGCTTCATCTTAGAAAATCTATAAAACATTTAAGAAAGCACTAGAATTTATCTTGAATACTTCGTACAATGCTTATGAAAATATGGATTCCCTATTTTATTAACATCTTAATTATTTTATGGATTCTTCGAAATTTAATTTCACTTATACCACTTATTCTCCTTGTTGATATATAAATCATCAAAGTCTAAATCTTTCATGAGAGCACATAAAAAATATCATCTTAATTACAAGAAATCATGGGTAACCAAACTTGTTTTCAAACCTGGTTTCAACACTATGTAAAATATATCAATTATATTATCATGAATGTAAATAAAATTTGGTACATACCTAAGAAATATAGTAAAATTTTCATCATATGTAGCAATAGATTCATCATACTTCTACATAAATTACATGAATATCCATTCCATTTTATGTTTTTAAACTTTAGAAAACTATTTTTCAAGGATAGGATCCTAAAAAAAATTCAACATTGTGGCATAAATATAATCTTTATATTTATTATTCATAATCAGATACTATCACTGATTTCTTTTAGTTAAAAAATGATTAATTAATGGAGTTAACATCTTGTTAACTGGAGGTCCCAAAACATTAAATATATTTTCCAATGTATTAATTCATGGTTTAGCTACTACATGTTTTGGAGATGTGCTAATATTTTAAGGGTACTCTTATATGAAATGATCGAATAGAAATGAGTTCACCAATAGTGGTGTTGGTTACTCCCATACATGGTTCCATTATTTATAGCTGGTATTATTTATTTTAACACGTCCATAATATTCTTAATTCGAACTACCAAAACTTGAGTCTACTGATTGGGAAGGTTAACATTCTGATATTTCATTCCAACACTATTTTATATGGTTCCTATGTTCAATTCCATTCAAAATAAACATAGAATAGATTAAACATCATAAAAATCCTCAAAATATATATCATGATAATATATCCATAAATTAATATATGATAAAACATTATTCTAGTATTATCCTAACCATAAATGTTATCTAAACCTTTCAATTGTTAACAATAATAACAAAATGTAACCTATTAACCCTGTAATTTTGTTATTTATAACAACAGTTGCACTTTCTTATATTTACAAGAGAATTTATGTTTTGTGTTCTCTATAATTAGGAAAACTATAAAATAATATAGTAGATATTTATATATAGTGTAAAGATTTATATAAAATCAGTTCCTATGTTTACACTAATCTTTTATTTATGAAAAAATTTATTTATTCAGGATGTGGCATCATTTCACATGCCATAATACTTACATATCCATATTAACTATTAAATAATCTAAAAATTAGGGATGATAAAAACAAATCATTATAAGTGATATAATATAAAGGAACCCCATAAGAACTTTTTAATACTTATGATAACCCATATGTAAATTTTCATTTTTTAAATAATAAAAATTTGGATAAAAATAATCAATACATACTCTTGAAATCAACATCAAATCCTTGAGTTTTCATAAAAATTATGTATCAGTTCATATATATATAATCCAATTCCATAATATTAAATAGGAAAATGTGTTAATTCATAAATGAAACCATTCAACTTTAGAAGATCGTAAACATTCATTTAATCATTAGTTCATTTAATTACCTTATGAAATAACACTATTTTCATACAACCCGATTTTTAGGCATTGAAAAACTATGTATGTATCTTGGGACATTACCCATTCATTAATCCTTATAATAACCTTTACCAAGTAGTAACCTTTATAGTAAATTCTAGTATGTATTTTAGGTTTCGCTTCATTCCTATTAACATTATCATTATACCAAAAGAATTTGAGAGCTCTATCAGCTCATGAATTTTCATATAAAATAAAAATGAACCATATTAATGGAAAAAATAAAATAATTAAGTTACAACATAAAATATCATAATATAATCTATTCATTAAATATACACAATCACTTTTTGGATTCAAATAAAAATAAAGATAACAATACTTTTCATTTTGAAATTCATAAAATGAAACTTCTCGAAATTAATATGAATTGGGAATTCATTTAGAAACAAAAGAATTTTTAATTTTATTAATTACAAAAAATAACAAATATGGTGGTGTTAAAAGATAGTGAAATAGTATATATTACAATCATTCTTTTTCAAATTTTTAAAAATAATTCAACGTGACCAATATGGAAAATACTTTAAAAGGTAATAAAAATTTATCTTTAATAATATTTAAACCATAAATAAATATATTTTTTAAATATTTTTAAGAAAATTGGTATGGAATAGAAATTAGTAAGAAATATTTATTAAAATATTTTTATGAAAATCCCCTCACCTCATCTCCTCCCTCACTCTGTACTTTCACTTTATTTCTGAATACTAAAATTATAGCAATATTAAAATGACTGAAGAAAAAAATTTATAATCATTTCCCTTATTATAAACTCTTATACATAATTTATTAACATTTCAAATATATCTTCAAAATTGGTTATGTTCATGTTCTATTTTTTGGGGTCATTTTGTTTATAACCTCATATTGAAATCAGTTTAGTGAATGTGGTCAATTGTTTTATGGTTCGATTTTCTATATAATCATAATATTTTTATAATTATAGTTTTTATTCATTAGATGAACATTTAGAACCATTAATTTAATTCATTTATGAAATATTTTTTACATCACTTCATGGAGGTGGTAATCTCTACGTACACATGAGTGAGTTCATCATTTTATAATGGAAGGAAGGGAAAAAATATGTGTTTCATTATATTTTCATATTAATAATAATTTTTTTAAAGTATTAACATTGATTCATTACATATTTATAACTAGTAATTTTAGGTGGTGATATAAAACTAATATTATCACTTCATGGAGGTGGTATTCCGCAAGTAAATGAATTTTTTTTCATTTCCCATATGATTTTAATGGAGATAAAAAAATTTGTACCAAAAAAATAATAAAATATTACAGATAAATTTATTATTATATAATAATTTTTTGTATATGGTTGATTGAGGAATATGGTAAATATATATGGAATATCTTTGTTAAGAGTTGTTGCTCTTATATAGAAAATCACATTTGGCTTACACCTTAAGTCATGCAGGTTGGTCTTTTAGAGATACCAGAATCTCAATGATTTTGGAAAAGATGTTATGAGGGGTTTTGGGTGGGGATTATCTTAGTATGAGTGTTACATTTTTTTGAATAAGTAATATGTGGAGGTTTCCTTTTGTAAGTGATGGTACTAGATTCATTTAAATTATTCTATTCTTTTTAATTATATAAATGTTAAACTTATAGTTAATTAAAACAGAATAAAAGATGTACCTAATATATGGTGATAGTAGACAAAATATGTTCATCGAATAAAAAATATTATATGATATGATGTCATTATCACATATTTTATACCTTAATTAACATTTTTACCGATTACCATTATGTTAACAATTGGTCATATATAATATTCCTTTTGACTAAAAATAAAATGGATAAAAATTTTAAATTTTATTTTCATCATTCAAAATATGAAATCCATTTCATTAATATTCCATTTGTATAAATTTCAATGTTTTAATTTAATATAGTCACGTAAAACTCAATGAAAATACGTTTCTATAAATATAATTTTGAGATAATGAAAATAAATTAATAGAAAATCTAGTATAATTCTGATTTGTATGGAATTAATTAGTTTTTGTTTAGTCATATAGAGAAAATTTAATATAATAGTAATCCATCAAATAATGGTGCATTTTTAATACATAGGATGAAATTATCATTTTTTTAAATCAAAAATTGTCATCGTTCATTAAAAATCAATCATTTCTGAAAAAATAAAAATATTTGTTTTTAAAAAAAATTATATGATAATATATAAAAATAATTTCCATTATTCAAATTAAATTTCATAATTTGTGTAATTTTTGATCTAAATAAAACCATATAATTCATATAATACAATTTATTTAGCGAAAATCTAGTGCATTTTGGATAAAATATTACATTAAATTTTTATAGTGAATATGACTCTATAAAATATATTCATCAAAATTAATATTTCTTTTAAATTGATTTATTGTTAACATTACCTTATTCGTAATTTATTTTAGTAGGTTTTCTCCCAACAACCTCAAACATTCATAAAATATTCACTACTTCCTTGGACTATATGTGGCTCAATTCATAGTCCCATGAGATATAAAGAACCCTATAGATCACTGATCCCAAACTAAACATTAAATTCAAAATTGAATTAATTCACAAAACCTATCATATAATTTGGGATCTAGAATACACATTATATATTATCTCCATAAACCAATTATTGGATATTATTTTCCCTTTTTCATTATCTTTATTTGGATTTATTCTTGTTTTCACATGATATATAGGGACTTCGGGATCACTTATTCCCTACCTAAAAAACATTACCACCCATTTCCATTCCAACTAGGTCAGTTTATACCTATTAAATTTTTTGTGTATCATAGAAAAAACATTCCATAATTGAATATATATATCATCCATATATATCAAAATCATTCCTTGAGTATATTAATTGTCACAAAACATTCAAGACCTTTGGTAACAAATATATTAAATTCAAATGGACCGAATTTTATAATACCATTTTATGCATTTAATATATATCATACATAAAGGCATTGAATGAAGTATTTTCATTGTGATGAGGTTTTCATAAAACTATATTTATCTATGATACTATTCTTGTGCAACATATCACTCAAACATAGTTAATAGTCATCCCCAGTATGTTTATTCAATAGTGTATCCATGGTCCCATAATTCAAATCTTGTTAATGTTTGTCTTGGAAACAATATTATCCCTTAAATATCTCCCTAAGTATATATTCCTTGACCTAAGAATTTTTTTAGTTTTTATCCCTTTGTTTATCAATAAGGATGTGCTTCTATCTATTTAGCCTCCATCGAGTGTTTAAAAATTACCTCATTCTTCCTTCAGTTATGTTCTTTTAAATAATTTTAATATTCATTGGGTAAATTATATTCACCATGTGATTATACAATAATTTACAAATCCACATTATATTATATGTATTATGACCATAAAATATGTGAAATTTTTCTCAATATGGTTTTTATTTTCATTGGGCACATTATTGATATCAATTAAATTCCATTTGGTAGACTTGGTATACAACCTTGTATTATTTAGGGTTTAATTTCATTAAACTCTAACAACAATTTATTTATTTTTTCATGACTGAAAATAAAAAAAAACTTGTATAGTGTTCTATAACCTCAAACTAAATATATATTTACCCTATGTGTCGTCAGTTATATTTTCCTAATTTTTTACTATTCACATCGAGTCACTTATTCCCCATTAACTGAATAGGAATCATCAATCTATTTTGGTAAAAGTCAAATTAACATAATCATCATCCATGTTAATTTGTTAAATTTATAATAATTTTTACATCATCACTCTTTAAACCATGATTTTTACCCAAGAATATAGAAACACATCAATGGTCGAACCTACAGGGCATAAAATTGATAAAAGAGATAAAAATTAAACTCATGTGGTTACAGACCCACAAATAGTGTCTTAAATAATTATTGAGTCACCTTCTATAAGACATTACACTATTGGTTTAGTCTAAAATTAGATTATAAGAAAAGATAATGTCTCAAAAACCATGTTATATAAAAACCCCAAAGAAGGAAACATTGGAAAAATCCTTATCTCTAAACTCTAATTCATTCATAATTTGTATCTTTTTAAAAATATTGGGTTCTAATGATAGACACAATGTTTATAAGGATAGAAATTTATCCATGTAATATTTCAAAATCTACTCATTAATTCTATCAATAATGAAAACATTTTGATCACATATCTATTTCTCACCTATAATGGTTCAGAATATTTCTATAATCTATGTATTTATATAATTATAGAGTATATAAAATATTACAAAACATTAATCAATTAAAAAAATTCCCATTATGATTTCATTTATTCATATATATCCACTAACTCATATTTAAAGACACTAACCTTTCTCTATGTTTATAGTGTACAAGAAATCTATTTATCTCCCCTAAACTCATCCAATGAAAAAATCATATAGAAAATGAAACCACTGTCATTTTTTCAGAATATTTTAGAAAGTAATGTAGATATAGAAATACACTCTATATTTTGGATTCCAATACATGAAAAATAAAATTACCTAAGATAATAATTAATTGATAATTTATTTTAATCATTAAATTATCTATTTATAAATCATGATTTATTTTTCTTTCAGTTTTCATATTGATTTAATTACCTATTAATTAAAAATTATGTTCTTTAAAAAGTTATCAGGAATTGATATTTTATAAGAAAATAGAATCATAAATTGGTACTTATCTAACAAAAAAAATTAATATATTGAATGTGATAAATTAGGACTTCTAAAACAAATAGCATTTGTATTATATATCATCAAGGAGAAAATAGTAAACATGAAAAAATAATAACTGAATTTAATTAATAAAATTCCATAAATTATAAAAATATTTTTAGGAAATATATATATATTTTATGATCCCTCTTCATGGTATTATTTAAATTTTATTATGGATTTATCTCAAAAATAATTCAGAATATTTCATGATATCTTATACTGGTGGTTTGATCTCAAACTATTATTCCCATCATTTTGGACTTTAGGGAAGCTTGGTTGGACTTTCACTGCAATTTTGTTCGATATTAGTGTCCACAAAATAGTGAAGACAAGTTATATCCAATTTACCTTCATTCAACACATTATTGGGACACTATAATGATCCTATATGAGTATTTATCACTTTAAACGCATGAAGATATTTTAACTATACTTTAATTTTCTCCAGTATTATAATATTTTGTTTAATAGTGGTGTAAAATCATCAATATTTAAGGATAAATATAATAATTGAAACATAGGAAAGGAGAATATGATATTCCTTATAATCTCTTCCACTTAAAAGAGTCTGAGTAATCATAGCATGGATTTTCTAATATTCCTTTTCGTATATAATTTTTCACAATGAAATAGCTTACCTTGTAGAGTTTTATTTATATTTTGGGGTCATAATATAATTTAAAATGAGATAAATCATAAATTATGTAATTATATTCAATAATGAGTATATTATTGGAACAAAATTTGAAACATCCATATTGAGAGAACCATTCTTTGATGGAATTTGGTCTATGAGCGTGTCATGGTATCCTCCAATGGTAATAATTAATGTTATTGTTGTATAAAATCATATTTAAATGTATTCATGATAAAAAAATAGGTAATATTTAGATAAATAAATATTATATCTTATAATTATTATTTTATAATATTTTATAATTGTATATTTATTATAAGGTTATTATTTAATGTTTTAGTCAGAATGAAATAATATTTATTTCTAACCAAATTAATTCACATACATTATATGGTGTCATTTAATAGCATTATTTCTAAATTACATATTTTTAATTTAAAAAATATAATTAATTTTTATATGGTGTCATTTTTTAAAAATATAATTAATTTTTTAAAATTTTCTAAAATGTTTTATTTTTTTGATAAATAGTGAAAATTACTTATTATTTTTTAAAATGATCTTTTATTTTAAAGTATTTACAAAGTCAAATTATATTTTTTTATAGTTATAGAGTCTCACTAAATAATTTTCTATTTAAAAACTAATCGAATTATGGCATTTTGAATTTATTTTATTCTTGAATTTGAAATGAAATAACTTTTATAAATAACATGTTTTTTTCTCAAATACATTTCATAGCGTGCTTTTTGGTTAAATATTAAATTACATTCCACCACACATTTTATTTTAATTTGTTAAAATTAATTTTCTATTATTAGTCATCATAATCAATATTAGGTAATATTTTCAACATTATTTTTGGTCTTGAGGGATGGTAAAAAATATTAAAAAAAAATTCGTTGTTAAGGTTTAAATAAGTTTGGGGGGAGGTTAAACTAAAGATATAAGGGTTTAAATTACATAAAAACATTTCTATAAAATATTTTATATAATTATTAAGCCTCTATATCTTCTAGGATTATGAAAATTTCAATTTTTAAACAATTTCTTATGTGTATCACATTAATATATTTTTATATTTTTAACAATTTACTGTGTCCTATCACTACATATAAAAGGACACCCCCTCTCCTCTTTTGACCACACATCAAGAGCCATTTTTTATGAAATAGTTTCAAAAAAATTATTTACATCCATTAACATATCTTAGAGTAATTTATTTTATCATATATCCATTATAAGGAGGAATTAGGTATATTCCTAAAGAGGTTTTCTGAAGAAGAGTTATGGATGTTAACTAATTGTTTTATTTTATTTTATTTTTAAACTAAATAATCTAATCATAAAACATGAATAATTTATAACAAAATTAAATTACATAAAAATATATGTTTTTATGATAATGTAATAAGATATATCCATCTCCTTCTACTATAAAATGGAAAACCAAACCAGAATTCATATGTTTGGTGAACTACCACTATGTGAACATATGTAATTTTTTTTCCACCATCGCCTATATTAGCTGGTTATAATGATGTATTTCATGTATATATATTGATTATATTAATGAAATATTTATAAATATAAAAATATATTATATTATTCAGTTTATTATATTTCCATCCATCGAAGAATGATAACGTTGTTTGTGAATACATGTGGATCACCACCTATATGAAGCAATGGGATTATTTTTTCATAACCACATCAGAAAGGTACTATATATAAGTGTATTTAAATAAATATATTAATTTTTTGATATAATAATATTTCCATAATTACACAATAATATTTAATTTTTTTTTATCATTTTCATTAAAAAAATTATTCTTACTCATGTGTACTGATGGCCAACTGTCACTATGATGTAAATTAGTTAATTTTAATGATCAAAATTAATTTTTCATTTTAAAAGAATAATTTATTTAGAAAAATTATTATTATTTGACTAATATTATTCTATTGATGATTTAATAATGAAATATTGGTTTTAGTCGACCCACCAAAGTAATTTTGGACATATGTTCTTAGTATCGTTAAAACTCCAGATAAAAACCTTACAGATTAAGTATTTAAATATAATATGGTAGTAAATAAAATTAAAGTAATAGTAAACATCAAATGGGATCTTAATAAACTAATCAATTAACATGTTTTTTTTATTCTATAATATAAATTATTTTTATGGTGAGTAAAACTCGATGTAAGGGGCACTTGAAATTAAAACCCTCGTTTTAAATGTTTTAATGATATATTTTCTAAATATTTTTAATACTTATACATATTCGTAAAAAATTTATGCATTTATATAAACAAAAGTGGATTATAATTTAAATTTTATTCTTTTTTTTATTCTTTCAGTTGTTTTTAAATGAAATAATTCTATGTATTTTAAATAGATTGATATAAATTTTGTTAAGAAAACAAAAAGGAATGTTCAATTTTAATATTTACAGTTTTAATAAATTTTCCATCTTATATACCCAATATTTAATGTTTATATTAATGTTAAATATTAAATGTTTTCTTAAAATAAAACTCTCCATTAATTTTTTCTCTAAATTTAAGTTTTCAACTTTAGTTTTTATTGGAAATTTATATCTTCATATCTAAAAAATTGTTCATTATGGGTTTAGAAATGAATATTATTGAGTTTGATAATGGAAATGAAAGATTTTATTTGTTTTATTAATGTTATGGTCTTTTGATTTTATTTATAATGATGTGTGTGCGTGATATATCTCATGATGAGGGGTGATCCTAATATAGCTCGTGATGGAGGGTTTTCCCAATATAGCTCATCATATCTAGTGATCCTGATATATCACAGGATGATGGATGAGACTAATATAGATCTTTAATTAAATTGGTAATGATTATTTTACATATATAATTATGTTTTATGTTAATCTTAGTGGTTTTTTCAATTGTAAGGATTTTTATAAGGCCTATAGTTAGGGTTCTATAAATATTAAATCCCATGGAATCTAAATGAACATCCTATGATTCTTAATCATTATTCTAGGAAATCATTTTATTTTTAATGATTAGTTAATGATAATTTGTTTTATATGAAGGATTATTCCCTTTTAGTCTAGAATTGATTCTTTTAAGAAAAACATATTTCATGGGATCTCATGATTTCTATGAAACCCTTATGATTATTATTTTTAATAATGTATTTTTATTAAGTGTGTTAGGAAAAAATAGGAATAACAGTTGATTTAATGTGTATGTAAATACTTCTTTGAGGTCAGACATTATTATATTAAAGGAATACTCAATTTTGTAATACCATTGTTTTAAAATGAACTAATGGGTTTCAAATTTATTTTTTTACCCTTAGTAAGAATTTTTTTTCATCCCAAATTTCCTAATCGTTTTCATTGGATTGGAGAAATAGTGAGAACAATGATTCTGTCTAGTTGAAAATTATAATAATTTTTAGGAATGGAAACCATTATTTATTTTAAAAGGCGTGTATTGTAGGAAAAATAGATACTAAGAGGTAGTGTCTAAATTATAATGTATATTTTGTCTATGTTATATCTATGAATTAATTCTATAAAACACTTCACCTAATATGATCTTTGGTAATATAAGGAAATATAATCTTGCCAAAAAAAGATATTATAGATTGAATAAGGGTCAGTTCATTATTGTTGGTATCATAGAAACATTGTAGAAAATTACATTGGATGTGATAACGAATGAATATAACCTTAAGAGGTAATATATTATGGTTATCATGAAAATTTATTTGAATAATACCATGATGATAAATATATTATACTTATTTTTTATAATGGTATCCTAATATTTAGAATGGAAACAGATTTAAGAATGTATCAAGAGGATAATAACTTTCTAAATCAGCAACCTGGAGTGGTTATAATTAGAATATATGAGTTTTCACTATGATGGAACATTTTTCACAGGATATAAATGGTGGTGTATATATAAAAGTGAGAAACCACATTTACCATAGAGGAACATGTTTGTTGTGTACCATTTCATAAAATAGAAGCCTTCAGCATTCAATGAATCATATGATGCTATGAAAAATGAAGTATAGGTTAAATCCTTTGAGAATATAATTAATTTAATTTGTTTCATTGATTATCAAAAGGTAACACTTTCTATTTACCATTTTAAATATTTAGTGGATCAATAATAGTCAATGTTTAAGATTACTAAGGAGATATTAGATATTGATTCCACATAATAGGACACATTTATGGATCTTTCTCATGAGATATATTTTCCAATGGCTATTTTACTTATGAATGAAATGTAATTAATATAACTGAGGCAGATTGATAATGATTTAGTGAACACATATGGAGATAAATTCACTTTATTAGTAAGTTAAGCATTAAATTTTCACTGAGATCATGATAGTAAACTTAATTAGTTTTACTCAGGATTGAATTCATGATATTAATAGGAGTTCTATTTCCATTAATTTAATAATCAGGAGAAAATATTTTGATATGTTGAGAATATAGACATGGATTTTTCCAATGATCATACATTCCATGAAAACAAGAATAAGTACAGGTTCAGATAACTGAAAAAAGGGAATCATCCCTAGATGAAATTATAAGGTAAGAAAATAAAGTATCCATATTATGATAAGTGTGGAAAAATAACGCTGATAAATGTATTATAAAATATAATAAGTTTTGAAAATGTGGAATGTTTTCACATGTGTCCCATGAAAGAAAATTGTAAAATTATAAAATTAATTAATGTTGATAGAAATATGAATTAATTATAATGTGAAAATTCATTATGAAATTATTTGTCCAAATATAGAAATAAAGGATTGAAACCATCCGGATAATATATTGATAGTATGGAAAAGTCCATTGAGGCTACATCAATAGATGATAGACTATTCATTAATGTAGTTTCAGGTACATTAAAAATTTATTTAGATTATGCCAATGTATTATTTGGTATGGGGTGAACTATATTTATAAATTTTTATAATATTTCTAATAAATTTAAATTTCACCTAAATAAATATTGCAAGAACATTTGGTAAAAACACCTGGTGGAAGTATTATGGAAATATGAAGTGATAAGAATCATAATGTTATTGTCTATAGAAATCCATTACCAACAAACATTTTTGTATTTTCCCGTGTAGTGTTTGATGATATTATGGGTATGTATTGGATTTTTTTCTTAGATAATATTGATTGTAGTTCTTAAAAAAACTTTAATGGGATTTTAGTTTTTATAAAATAACTTTTGTCTACCATTAATGTCTAATCATAATGCTGAGAAACAATAACATTTTGAAATTAATGTTATCATGAATGTATTTTTGATAAGATTGAAAATATTTATATTAATTATGTCCCAATATTAAGTCAATAACTATATGTATTTCATCATGATTTTCTTACTAATATTCCAAATCAAAAAGTTGAGTTCACTATTGATATAATTTCTGATGGTAATAAAATTTAAAAACCGTCTTATCGAATGAATCATGTATAATTTTTGGAATTTAAAATGTAGTTTCGTGAGATTCTAGATAAATTATTAATTATTCATATAACTTTACCATGGTTTTATATAGCTTTAATTATTATAATGAATGATTGGTCCTTGATACTTTGTATGGATTATATATCCATGAATAAAATAACTTTTAAGAATAAGTATCATTTTCTCATATAGATATTTTGTTTGATTATATATAGGGAATAAAGTATTTTTTTTATTGTTTATCTTAGTTCATGATAACATTAGAAAAATGTAAATGATGATAATATACCAGTTATAGTGTTACATGATAGATATAGGCATTGTGAGTTTATAGTTGTTCCCTTTGGCTTATCTAATTCAATATATGTAATCATGGATCATATCAATAAATACTTATATTAATATTTTTATTATTTTGTTACTATTTTAATTGATGATATATTGGTAAATTATAAAATTCATGAGAATCATAAAAGAAAAGTAATGGTTGTTTTACAAACCATGAATGATAATAAGTTATAGGGAAAATTTTGAATATGTGGATTTTGTTTTCAGTAGATTTATTTACTTTGGAATATCATTTACAAAGGTGGTATAACTTTTATCCATGAAGAAAAATTAAATCTATTAAATAATGTAAATTCCCAAAAAAATCATAGAAATTTATAGTTTTTTTTTTGGTGGTTAACTGATATTGGATAATAAAAAAAATTATTTTATATCTGACTGGCTATGTTAACTTCAGAAGAAGTTAAATTCATTTTAAAAAACATGAATGATGATGGTTTTAAAGAACATAAAATAAGATTGCAGAAATACCCAGTTTTGGACCTATACTTAATAAATGGTGAATTTTTGTTTAAAGTGATTCTTAATTGAATGAACATAGTATAGTTTTCATGTGGAATGATCAGGTAATTTCTTATGTGTCACATTAACTAAAAACTCATGAGTTTCTAAAACATTATATAGAATTATGTTAAAAATTGTGACCATTTTCAATAAATAAGTTGATTAAAATTTGGTTAGATCAATAAAAATTAGATGATTATGAAAAGGAATTTCGAAATGGATACATAAAATATTGAATGTAATTAATTGTTTTAAATTTCACAAATTATTAAATTTCACCATACTCATTATTCCCAGTTCCTTTCATCCAACCTCCAAGACACCCATGTATATATTGTTATGGTGAAATAAACCTAACATATATCTTATGTGATAAAAATAAATAATAACCCATCCTAGATTTATAATGAATTATATAATCAATTGGAAATAGACTTAACTATATAAAGGGGAAGGCTTAGGTCACTATGGAAGAATGATAATGATGAAATCATTAAGTCTTGTTTAAGAGAAGTATAAACCCTAGAAGTGTTGGACCCCAAATTATAATATATTTTTAGTATACTCCCCCAAATATCACATTGGTTCCCACACTAGAGGTATTGGGTTCACCCATTAACTTCACCAGAACTCCCACCCAACTCCTTCAATAATGTGCACTCCCGAAGATTTAATCAACATGAATTCTCAATGAATCTATTATAATGTGTTCTTGATTCCATTAATATTTCATGGGAACCATATTCAACACCATCCATCTGAACCTAAATTAATTTAAGAACATTCTCTCTTTTTATCATACTATGGTTCCATCCTCTATAAAATTTCTTCCACATTAACCTAATTTAACCCAATTAAGAGTGAGAGTAATTATTGGTCTAAATTTTTTCATGGACAACTATTTAGAAAGAAGTTAGAAAAAATATAATAGGTAAAATGTATTCAAAAACCAATATCATGGTGATTCCCTACATTAAAAAAGAAAATATACACATACCAGTGGCCTACCTGGATTCGATTCACATCCTTCAATTTGATCATTTTATTTAATAGTTTCTTTTCCTCTGGTCAGCACCCTACCTCAGCACGAAAGTATTTAACAGAAACCCTCTTAGTGTTTTTTACCTCTTGTTATAATGATTATCATGTATTATCACCAATACGTGTTACCCAAATCCAATACTAACTCATATTCACCGATACATGAACATTTTCTAACCCACCCATTATCATGATCTCGTATCATGCACCATTCTCCAAGTGCACAACCATGGAACATTTCCTTGGAAACATAACAACCATTTTCTTGCCTCATTCATTTATCAATGGGTTACTTATAATGTCATAAGTGATCACTAGGGAATCATACTTTCCCATTCTATTGATTAACTATAAAAAGTCTTTAAGTTCTTTCATTTTATGGGAGGTGAAACCCAAATTACACCAGACAAATGGATGGAACATTTTAGTTCCCATATAAAAAGTCTATATGAAAAAATTTCCAAATTACACCATTGGAAACTATTATATTCAAGAACTTGGATAAGTGATGGTAAATATAGGTATTTGGTTCATCAAATGGATTTAGTAATAAAAAACATTAATAAAACCAAATTTCTAATGTACTTACACACAATAGGGTAGAAGAATATTCTAAGAAGTGATATTAATAGAAAAGGGAATGACCATAATATAAACTTGTATACCCCTTCGTGGGAACATACCTAGCACTCTAGAGGATCACATTGGATCTCGTTTACCTTGGATCCCCAACACGTGGTCACACTATGGCTCATCACCCGTGAATATTGAGTTTTCTCAAGGTAATTTATTCCATGACCTCCTAAAGTTTATTAGAGATTTATTTCACCAAAGCCTCCATTTCCTGGATACTCCCAGGTGAACAACCCATGAATCTCAATATATACCTATATAGATTTTCCTTTTTCTTCATTGATATTCCTAGTAATTACACTTGCCCTGATCTCCTACCTAAGATAAATTCCACCCATTCTCCCTTATAGACCAAAATAAATTCCTAACAGTTTTTCTAAGATAAAACCCTTTGAAAATTATTTTTTTCTAGGTATCCTTTATGGCTTCAAGATATACATGAATGGGTCATTATCCACTCTAAAATTACCATAATTAAATCTTATATTACCTTAATTGCATAAATTTCTTAGTTATCCTCCATAAGAGATGGAATGCTCTGAGTACAGTCTATCATGTATTCATTTGATAATATAGATTCATCCACTAAAGAAATTATTGGATCCTTTTATAGAGAAATGGAATCAAATAATCTATTATATAATAGATATTATATCTCTGAATCATTTGATCAGCATCATTTTCTTAAATTATTGAGATAAATATATAAACTATCTTCTAAACTAGAATAAGACCAATAAAGTCCCATAGGTTCATATCTCCCATGAATAAATTCATTATCCACTATAATTATTCCCTAATAGATGGGATATGAATATGAATGGGACTGTAACTTGATATTTTCCTTATTAATTTTATTGGGATCACCTAACCATGTGAACCAGAAATGTCAAGTAAAGCATAATTCTAAAAAAACAATTTCTAGTAATATAAACTTATTAATATATTCTATATGACTCAAAATTATTAAAAAAAAATTTATGATTCATTACCATAAAAATATATCTATGGTCTGAGATGATTAAAATTAAAATAATTTCATTAGTCATATTAGTATGACCTTAAAAGGAACCACATCGGTTCTTTTTATATTATATATAAATGTATGACATAAATCATCAAGGGTTACAATAATACATGGGTTTTTAATCCCTTCATGAGGATATATATGAATCCCCAACAATAGCCTCAATAATAACTCCAAAATAATTTTCACCTCTCCCTATGGTGGTAGATTTTAGATAACTATACAATAAATCATTAAGCCATTATATAATAAATTTATGGGCTAATTATATATAACCTCTCATACATATATAGTTATTTCATAGTTATATATTCAATCATTTACATTAATTACAATAATAATATTTATTTATTTCAGGAAGGATTCCATGAGAATGTCAAAAAAATTCTGAGAGAATCAGATTATTGAACAAGATCCCTTATGGGATAATCCTACATCACATCTGCTCATCTGATAAAAGGTAACATTGAAACCACCCTAATAGATCAAGAGGTATCCCTAATATGGAATGTTATAGTGATACCAAAATAAACAACAGCCTGATTGAAAACATCTAAAAAATAATACCCAACAATCATTGATAAAATTTTGTGTCTATAATTCATTTGAATCCCATTTCACCAGTTTTCCAAATACAAATCATATCAAACATTATAAAATTAAACATATATTAGACTATAGATAAATTTCAGAAAATTTGGGTTGGTTGATTATCTTATTGATCATGGAATCAATTGCGTTTATCCACGATGGGATTTTCCAATTTCAAGATATGTAAAATATATTACCCCAAAATTAATTTAGACAGATGAAATTCATCGACATTATTAGTTGATTTAATGTGATGTTCTAGATGTATTAAATTAAATACATGTCATGAATTAATTTAATATAGTATGTTTATTTCATAGATTCATAAACGTTTGAGGTTTTTTAAAATATACATAGATTTTACAAGTCTTCTTTTTGACAGGATTCTATAAAAAAATGAATTATATACAACATAACATAATAGATAATGATAAGTTTTATGTTTTATATGTAAATATAGAGTTATTTGATTTTTTGATCATGATTATACAAAATACTATTATAGATCAAGAAGAAATAATGTATTACTAGAGGTATCTCTTTTCTAATACATATATTTTGAAGAATTAATATTTGGTAACCATTCTAAAAAGAAATGTATGATACTATAGTTGTCCATCGATTATGGATTTATTTTTGTTGAAATTGTTTATATGAAATTTTGTTGAGATTTTTTAATAATCTTGTCCAAAGGTGCATATATGGATTCACCATGAGTTATAATTTTTTTAGTATTACTTTAAATATTTATTGAATTTGGTAGATTATTATAATTATAAAATAATGTGTTACTCTATATATATAGAGTGTCACCGCATTGTTTTTTGTGATATCTTGAGGTTCTTGATAGCAATTCAAGGTTTGAAGGATAATTTATATTTGAAATTATTAAATTAATTAAATTAATATGATTATTAATTTTCATAAATCATGTGGCACATCATATGGTGTTGTATGGATTACATTAATGAAAATAGTTGTTTTAAAAAGTTAATTAATTAATGAGGTTTTAATGTTGAATATTAAATCATTGGACAAAGAAATTGACATTTTATAATGTAAAAACGTTAGTATTTTAAGTAGGTCCTTTATTTAATGAAGGAATCCAATTTATATGATTCTAGTTAACCATATTTTGTAAAGTTAGGATTATTATCCCATGTTATGGAACTATCTCATGCACTTGTCTTCTTTTTTTAGAAATAGGAGATACTAGAACACCATTAGAATATATGGGGCCTTATTAAATGTTTTAGTGATTCTATTAGATTACAGATTCCATTAGAGGTTGGAACCCATTAGTTTCTTCTAAATGGTTTCTATCATAGGAATATTATTGATAGGGGGTATTCGTTATTTCATAATTTTTTATTTTATTTTATTGATTCCTCTTTCAGAGAATATTTTGTATTAGAATATTTTTTTTATTGCTTTTTAAAATAGTTAAGTCCCCTAAAATTTGATAACATGTGAACAAAAAAATTATATTCACTCTAATTATTTCATATAAGATCTATAATAAAATAACATCAATTCCTTCTCATTTTCATAGTCATAACATAGATCATTTGCATGCACATGGAGATATTTTAGTATGAGTGAGTTAACGAATATATGATAGGGTATCCCATAGAGAACATATGAGTTCCCATGGATTATCTAGCCATAAACTTCTAATTAATTGCATTAAAATAATTTTATAATTTTCAAAAAAAAATGTTTATGATAAATTTAAAGATAAATAGTTTTATGCATATGAAAACAACCCAAACTGTAATTTTCTAAAATCTATAGTAAACCATCTTCACTCAACCGATGAAATATAATAAATAATTAAATTACACAAAAAAAATATCTAATTATAATCATAAAACATAATAATATTATATTTTCACCCACTCTAATGTTTTTTAGAAAATATTTCCATTCTCATTCTTATTATAAACTATGAAACTAGCCATATAAACAATTACCCAACACCTTGATCTATTTTTCAAACATCCAATAAAATTCATATACCAAAATTTATATCATTTATCAATATTATTAATTTATTTAAAGAATATGTTTTCAAAAAATCCATCAAAATACACTATTATAAGTTCATAAAATTTAAGAACAAAAAACGATTATTTATTTTAGTTTCATAATTTACACCCAAATCTTATAATTTTCTAAAAGATAAAAAAATTGTCTTCATGAAACTTATAAAACCAAAAATTTAATAAAATGATTTTTGGGAAACTATTTAATTAATTTTCACACTGTTAAATCATCTTATTATCACCCCAACTATGTAGTAAGGAGTCACAACTCACTAAGTAATTAATATGATCCACTTTTCATAAATGATGAATTCTTAGAAATCTATAGAACCGAGAATCCAAATTCAATGATCATGATTTTACCTATAAAAACATAGAATCAATAACTCAAGATCATAATTATTTTATTATGATTATATATATATAATTATGTCAATCATGATTTTTTCATCCATTATTGATTTAACATGAGAGATAAAGAAAAAGACAGATAACGAGTTATGTCTAATAAATGATGAGGTCACTAATATATAACCATTGAATTGATATTTTTGTTATATTTTATGGAGAGATTTACAATTTTCATTAATAGAGAATGAAAAAACAGTTAATTATCCTTAAGAACAAAAATTGGCATAATAGGGTATTAATAGGGTTAAGAAAGATTAAATCTTTGTCTAAAAGAAAAAACACGCAACTTGTGCTTGACAGAGCATACAATCTATATCACCAAAGTGAACATTCAAATAAACATATAGAAATTTCAACCAAAAATACTTTGATGAATAATTAGTCTACAAAAATCTTTCAAATCATGTGAATATATATGAAAATATATCTACCCCTTTTAGGATCTAAATGGAAAATATGCATTTTTTGTTAAATCTTGTGCCTGACCATTCACTTTTCCATTCCCCAACCACAAAAAACAAATTTTCAAACCACATATTGTCAACAAATGGAATGAAATTACATACTAAGTTTAGGGTTTCATATCACAATTATTTAATATACCAATATCGCAAAATGAACTTTCTACCTTATCAAGAAAGAAACATGTCAACATTTTGAACTAACAGACTAACATAAAAATAAAATAATAATGACATAATTATTGAAGAGAATACATAAGATATTTTATAAAAATATCCTCCTATATCAATAATTTAATTGGAAAGGGATGAAATAATGATGTAAATCATTGATGATCCACTTTTAATTTTTGGTAGTTCAAACAATGACAACATTTGTTCCTATAAGATTAGTGCCACAACATTAAAAGTGGGTGTGAATCAGTGCTAAAAGCTTCTAAACTAATAAAACAATTCATCTAAAATATACAACAATTAAAGTGAATGGATCCCACACACTCATATCCCACTTTCATTTAATGTATAGAATATGAAAAAAAAAATGCATACTAACATTTATAAGGATCACTCACAATGTCTGAGCTAGTTCTCAGTGTATAGGGGTTGTTATCCCAGACACGCATGAATGATCAATTATTGTAAAGAACAATAAAGAGGATGAGGATATCATCGATCCCTTTATACCTAACACTATCTATATTACATGCAGTGAACCAGCTTGATATTACAAGAACTAAATATATCTTCTCAAATAAAAGAACACTCTATATGTTCCATCATCACGACAAGATTCGGTTAGCTCTTACTTGGAGTGAGATCAATAATAAAGATAAGTATTTTGTACAATATGAATAATAGAACATATTCCTTATATAAACAATAATATTTAAACTAAATCCAAATCTAACAAAAATATTAATCTATTTATAGTTTTCTCTCTTATTTTCTGTCATCAACGTGAATATTAATGATTTTCATTGTAAGTATTTTGTTATCTGTAATATATAACATATCCAATTGTTTGAAACTCTATATATTTAGAAGTAATATGTTATACTATTATAATATTGATCATTCTAAATTTTTTAGAGTGAATTAAGTATAATAATTTGCATCTTTATCAACTTTATCACCTTTTATTTACTCATAGTGAATCAAGATATTAAAAACAATAATATTTAATTATGAAACCATAGAAATTAGAATTAAAAATTATATAGATATATTTATAATTTTATATTTCTTAAGAGATTATAATGAAGTCCTATTGTCATTGATATTTATAAATGGTTTCAATAATTAATTTTGAATATCTAGATTAATCATACAAAATATCTTCGCAAATATTCACTTCAAATCTCATTGAGTGTCGAGTTATTCATTCTGTAGTTCCACTATAACTATTCTATCATCATTTCAACATATGTATGTCCCATAAAATAAGACATTCATAGTGAAAGAATTCCTCTCAGAGTGTAAATTTCTTATAAAAATAGAATCATGAATCTCAACATGTTTCATAGATTATTCAAAAGTATTGGGATATTTAAATAACTATAGAACAACCAAGATTTATCTGGATTTCATTTTATGATTTATCTAGTATTATATTTTTAATCTTACATGACCATAAAATAATATTAAGTAAACTTTGAAAAAATTTATTTAATAGTTTGATACCTCAAATGTATTCTTATTTAGTATAGTTTATTATTACATAGCCTCTCGAACCTAACATCTATTCTTACATGCCGTTAAACTAATCTAATATGGTAGATAGTTAACATTGCATATCTATGAAACTCTTCTAAATAATCAACCATACCTATGATTTAATATCATATATCATATGTTTAATCATACATTCCCTTTGAAATCTCTGAGATAAACTTACATTGATTCAGTGTTACTCATATATAGTTCCTTTGGCGAACCCTTTACAAATATAAAATAAATTATTAGTCTTATGTAAGTGATTCCTACACTAATATACCCTTAAAAAACAATACATATTTTTAAAGATCAAAAATTTAATCATATATTACTCCATGAAACTCTTAAAAAGAATCAAGTTACACTCACACAATGAATACATTTCCAAATTTTCATAAAAATAGAAACTTAAAAATCTCATATCTAATATCCATACTTATCAACACATCCCCAAACTATTTTCTGAAATTTAATATCATTAAAAACACTTCAAATAAATTCAAAAAGTTATTATACATCCCAAAAACTCATTATGTGAATTTTTTTAAAAAATAATCATATTTTTAAATTTTTTAATTTAAAAAATATAACACCAGATCATCATAAAAGTTTTAAATATATCCAAATGATTTTGTACAACTTAATAGCATATATTTATGTGTTTATTTAAACATAAATAAAATTACATAAATGATTAATAAAAGTCCTCAATTATGTGAACTATTTTTAAATTTAGTCAAATTATTCATACTTCTAATCGTATTCATCAATGAATTATACACATTTATAATCTTATATTTAAACTCACTATCAACCAATTATATAATTTTTTTAAAATTATGTATTCATGCTTGATAACAAAATTATGGATCTTCTTTAACATACATAGTTAAATATTTTTCCTCGATGTTAACAAAAATATTTCATTTATTCTAATATTATAGATTTTACATTCAATAATATCTATGATACATGAATATACTCATCTTAAAATATCATCATTTATGGATGATGTTATTGAACACTTCATCTCATCAAATTTATCAACCTATAAAACATATACTATTTGAAAATTTTGAAGAATCATTAAATCATTGTAATTTTATAATATTAAACATATGTATATTTTCGTTGAGATGTGACTATTTTTATCATCTCACAAACATGATCATGATTGAGGGATTTATAAACTATAAAAACTCATATTGATATCACATTGAAATATTCTTATATATTCTAATTCATTAATATCTTATTCTTCATTATTAATCATTACAAAGAACATATTAACATTCTTGATAGGGTAATTCAATATTCCTATAAAACTATCACCAACACACATATTTGAATCATTTATTATTATATACAAATAAAAACATTATTTTTCATGTGATAATCAATATCCCACTTTTTTATTTTTAATAAATTCCCAAAATTTTGGTATGGTTAAATATTTCATATATAATTTTATTCTATCTCCAACATATTCATAAAAATAAAAGGGATAATGTTATATGAAAATTATTAATTATTCAACCTGAACTTTACCTTCATGTTTCTTGGGGAAGAAAACAAGACAATCTAATCAGCTTCCCAATAATGTTTTTTCAACCATATATTCCCCAAATTCCATTCAATTTTATTATCAATGAAAAATCCAATGACTCTCCTATAAAAATAATAATTCACTCCATTTATACAATATTTAAGAAATAAGATAAAAAAACTCAACTATGAAATATTCATGTATGTTTTTGTAATTTCTATATTAACAAAAAATAATGATTTTATAATAGATTTATCTAATTTTTTCCTATTAAATGTCTACAATCCATCTATTATTTATCATGGCTGTTTACTAAAATAATTCTACTCAGTGAATCGTTGTTATTAGAATCCTTCAATAACTGATTAATATCATGAAAGACCACTCATGGATAGATGTCCCATCTATTTTAATATAACAAATTTATGATAAACGCTTTGGGATTCCCACTGAATACCTGAAATACATTAAATTACATACATCGAAAAAAATACAATATATATTGAAATAAGTTGGATATGCCTTATTCCATTTATTAGAGAATCATTGTTGATAATTTATTCTATATCAAGTTACTCTTTTATTTTCATATCCTTTATTGAAATAACTCTTCATGCATTCTTATTTATTTATCCAACCAAAAATAATCCGAAGAATGATGGTAATATATATATATTGAGTTATCATCTAGTATGAGATTTAATTTTTCATATTTTCCATTAATGATTATGAATTCATTGGGAATTATGTACATTTTTTATGATTTTTTCTTAAATAGGAATATAATAAAGAAATATTTAGAAACATTATTATAATTATTTGTAAAGACCCGCAAATTTCAAGGAAATTTTTTTTTCTTAATTTTCTTTGGAATTTTACAAGAGCGCAGCTTCAGACGGCACCTGATTCCGAGGCCCGGTGTGCCCGGAATCAATTTCCGAAGTTTGGCTCGGGTACGTTCAGTGAACGGACGAGCGGGTTTTTCTATCATTTGAACCGGTGCCCGGAATCGAATTCTGAAGACACCGATGAAATCGCAGCGCCGGTTTTTGCTTAGAAACGCCTCTTCCGGAGTTGTGTTTGCTTAGACGTGGTTTTTAAATTTTGGGACTTTAAGTCAGAAATAAAATAAAGTTTGTGCGACAACTTTATTTTATTTCACTTAAGCTGCTTGGAAGTCACTTGGAAGCCACTTGAACTGAGTTAAAGCGGATAGGGTGCTATCCGGAAATATCCTACCCCTTGTTAGGATATTTGTGCGGTGGGGCCCGCACGAGCCCCGCCGTTTCTTTCGCTAAGTAACGCACCCGCGAAAACCCGTCAAAGTAAATGAAAAGTCAACTGACGCGTTTTCTTTAATTCTTAACAGACCATTTAATTGGGCGGTTTATTTCGTGAATTAAATGGGCTGTTTCATTCGTTGAATTAATTCAACGAATTTAATGGGTCGTTACTTACGCGTTTTGCGTTTGTTGGCAAAATAATAAAATAGACAACTTGTCTATTTTGGAGGATTGCTATCGTTGTGCAATTCCTCTGAACCTCCACCCTCTCCGCGAAAAACGCGAAGAACGCGAAGAACGCGAAGAACGCCGGCGACCGGAATTCGACGACGCACACCGTGATCTGCGACGTCGACGAGCTCTACCCGCGACGTTCTTCGGCGACGCCTCTTCTTCCGCGGCCGATCCTCGTTCGGCAACTAAGGTGAGAATCGGATCGTTAATTCGCCCTTTTTAATTTCAATGACAACGGATTTAATTAATTAAATCCGTTTGATCTTGATCCGGAGATTGGCGACGCGACGCCGGGTACCGCGACGAAGCGACGATCTCCTTCTTCCGCGACGAGCGATTCCGCGACGACCTCTCGTCCGACGACGACGACAAAGTAAGGGTTGATTGGAATATTTTTTTTTCCCGTGTTTATTATTTTCAAATAAAGAACCCGATCGGAACAATTTTAATTTATTTAAAATTGTTGATTTGGTTAACTCTTTTCCTCCCGATGATTTTTATGACTAACGCGGAGGGTGCGGGTCTAACGAAAAAGACCCGACAACCCTCCGCCGATCTTTTGTTGTGCGGATTTGGCGGAAGACGACGAACCGTGCGGCAAGGGCGATCTGTTGATCCCGCAGTGAAGATCGGCCCCCGGGAGGAGCAACGGCGCAGACGGGAGGCAAAACGGGCCACCGGAGCAACTCCGGCGGCCCGCAAAAGGCGGCGGCGGCGCGGGTCGCCGGCGCGGCGGCGCCGGCGACCGGAGGCGGCGGCGCCCGGTGCGCTGCCGGGAATTCCGCCGCGGCCGAGCCGCGGCGGCGGCGAACCGCCGGACCGCGTCCGCGGTCCGGCCACCCAGTACGCGGGCCGCGTTCCTCCAAGCCGCGGGTCAAACCCGCGGCGGCTTCCTACGGCCGCTCGGCCGAAGCCGAGCCGGCCGGTCCGGTCGGCCGGGCCGACCCGGTTCGGCCGACCCAGGGGGGGGGGGGGTTCGGGCCGGGTCGCCCCGGGCCCAGAACCCCCGTTTCGGGCCCTCTTCGGTCTTTCGCCCATATCTTGGGCCTGAGACCTCTGATTGACGAACCGTCTGCGGCTACGCGATCCTTGAATCGAGACGGTCTTTTCGGTATATTACACTAAAGGTTTCGGAAGACTTTGGGTTCGGCCGGCTTGGTTCGTACACGAAACCAACCGGGCCCTCGGAGCAGAAACGCTCATAACTTGAGCTACGGACGTCCGATCGACGTACCGTCAGCTGTGGTAGTTTCCTCTAAGTGAGACGGAACATTTGGCATACTCCGCCCGAGGATCGGATACAGGCGGAGTACGGTCAGGTTGGTTTTGCCCTAAAAACCAACCGGGCCCCTGGGACGAAAATGCCAATAACTCTCAGACCGGGCGTCCGATTGATGCGCCGTCTGTTGCGTTGAGATCCTGTTGTCGATACGGAACTTTTGGATACATCAACTTCGGACTACGTGTCGGTTGATGTATCAGCCTCTCGGCTCGTGGAGCGGACCCTCCTAAACGAGCTCGCTATGTGCGGGAACCCTAGCGCTGGCTGTGACTTCGACGACAGAGCAGAGATCCTCAGTGGACTGCGACGACGGCAGAGCAGAGATCCTTCGTGGACTGCGGCGACGACTGTGCAGAGATCCTCAGTGGACTGCGTCGACTACTGCACTCAGCGATCCTACGTGGATCAGTGCTACAGGTTCTGTGTGAGCCCGATCCTACGTGGGTCCTTACTACCGGTTCTGTGTGAGCCACTGCCTACCGGTTCTGTGTGAGCCACTGCCTACAGGTTCTGTGTGAGCCCGATCCTGAGTGGGTCTTTTGCGGGGGTTAGTACCTATCGATCCTTCGTGGGTCCGATGACTTAGATGGATCAGTGATCATCTTTGACGTCATCTGAAAAAGTATATCTGGTTGAGCTGAATCTTATGTTACTCTCCTTTGTGGTTTGTGTTGAACTATCCTTTGTGGATTTACTGTTTACTCTCCTTGTGGATTTGAGTCTTGCTTTCCTGCGTGGATTGAGTTGTTCTTGAGCTCGTGAGCAGAGCTAGAATTGGGGACTTAGGTATATGTATGGGCATATACCTAAGTCGAGTCAGATGTTACTTCGTGATTGCATCTTTCTTTTGTGCTATATCCTTTGTGGATTTCGGGAGACCTTCGGGGGTCTCGGGGTCCTTACTGAGTAGCTTATACTCACCCCTGCACGGGCTATGCCCGCACCTTGTTGTGTTGGATGCAGACGACGGACAGCGCTGATCACGGTTGGGGCGTGGAGCAGGACGGTACCTGGAGGTGGACCACTGGGCGGGACGTGCTCGGAGCGGACGTGGGACCCGAGGAGCCTGGAGGCTATCTCTACCCACCCTTCAGGTGGGATTTCCAGTGGACGACACGAGGCCGCCGTCTTTTCTTCAGTTGTTGTTCTTTACATTTTCAGTTGTACTTTCAGTTGGGCTTGTATTCCGGCCCCCTTTACTTTTCTGCACTTTGTAGTTACTTCTGCTTGCTGACTCTGTGGTGGTTGTTACTTATAAAGGCAATGCCTTCCCTGTTTACCGGGATTTTACGCCTTGGTGCTAGTCGCCAGCCCCTGGCCTATGGAAGGCGGGCTTGGGGTAGTCACGGCACGGGCCCCGAGGTCGGGTCGTGACAAATTGGTATCAGAGCTGGTCGGTTCTACCGCAGACTCTGATCGTCCTTTCTTTCTATATGAAGCAATAGTGTTTAGTGTATTGAGTGTGGTTATCAGTTCAGGGAGCCCAGTGTTGGTGCGGCGGCCGACGTATCCATACACCAGGACCCTGACTCCTGATTTCCGACTTAATGCATGAAAACATTGATTGCGTGTGTGTTCCAAGTTTTCTTTGTGATTACTTGTGTCAGCTCACCGGGTATACTGATCTGCTTTATGAAAGTCTCAAGTTTTCCTTGTGATTACTTGTGCCAGCTCACCAGGTATACTGTTCTGACTGTGGTGCTCTTGTTCTCCTTTTCAGGATGGCCCCGCGACGACAGCCAGCTAGGGTTCCGAGTGTAGGGCGCGACGGCAGCCCACCGAGCGACGAGGCCTCGGTGCAGGGCCCTTTGCCAGCAGTGGCACCGGCGGTAGCTTTACCCGCAGAGCCACCGATGCTACCAGTACCAGACGCTGACGATGCACGTCGCCTCAGGGCACTGCATGAGTTTCAGAGCCAGCGACCACCCAGGTTTCGCGGTGAGGCGGACCCCCAGGCCGCCGAGGACTGGCTAGAGGCGGTGGTACGGATCTTTAGGCTAGTGAGGACACCAGCGGATCTCATGGTGATTCTCGCGGAGAGCCTCCTGCAGGCGGCGGCAGGACGATGGTGGAGCTTGATGCTCCAGGTTCACGATGAGGCATCCTTGCTCTGGACGGACTTTGAGAGCCTCTTCCGCTCTCAGTTCGTCCCGGCCACCCTCCGAGCGGTGCGCATCCAGGAGCTTCTCCAGCTGCGCCAGGGCAGCATGACGGTCGCTCAGTACGCGGCGAGGTTCACTGACCTATCTCGTTACTCGACCGACATGGTACGGGACCCCTTCTTCCGGGCCCGGACCTTCGAGCAGGGCTTGCGACAGGAGATTCGGGCGTCGCTGATCTCCCTCAGCATTCCCACCCAGGCGGGAGTGCTGGAGCGAGCCCTCCTGATCGAGAGCTTCCTGGCAGAGCCTTCTTCAGCGGCGAGACCTAGTGCAGGGTGGCAGGTAGCTGAGTCTTCGGCAGCAGGTAGCCGACGGATGACTGTCGAGTCCAGGCAGACCAGACCCCCACGCAGACGGCCTCAGGACACCGGCTCAGCAGTGCGGGGCACACAGCGGAGTGCCAGCCTTCCGAGAGGCAGGCTGTGCTACTCCTGCGGCGGGCAGGGTCACATGGCTCGTGACTGCCCGACTCGCCGATCAGAGGAGCAGCAGACGGTGGAGGGGCCACCCAGGCAGAGGCAGAGGGTCGACCGTGGCGGTCCGTAGGGAGGAGGCGGACGAGGCAGAGGAGCTGGCCGAGCAGCGGGTGGTGGGCGACGCTTCCAGGCTCTACCCCCACCACCACCAGGAGGGCCACCTCGACCACAGGGAGCTGGCGGGCAGGGACAGGCCCAGCTCCAGGCAGTGGAGGCCTACGACCCCGACATGCCATAGATGATTCGAGGTACGATCTGTGTCTATTCCACCCTTGCTGCAGTACTTATAGACACAGGAGCGAGTCACTCTTTCATAGCCTCTGCCCTTGTTCAGAGCTCGGAGATTCCGACTGAGCCGTTGGCTCGATCCTTACGGCTAGAGACTCCTACGAGAGCAGACTCGACGATTACGCACTGGTGCCGGCAGTGTGAGCTTACTCTAGGAGGCGAGAGCTTCGGCTGGGATCTCCTTGTAGCAGCGTCGAGGCCTTACGACGTCATCTTGGGCATGGATTGGCTATCCACGGTTCATGCCCAGATCGACTGTTTTAGGCGCAAGGTGCGATGTGTTCGCACCGAAGGGAGCAGGTTTACCTTCACCGGCGAGAAGGGAACCTTTGCAGCACAGGATGGACTTCCGCGGAGGAGAGTGCAGCCCATCTCTCATCAGTTGTCTAGCCTCATCCTAGGAGCAGTGGACGTGCGGAGTACAGCTTTTCCTGCAGTGGTGGACCAGTACGTGGACGTCTTTCCCGACGACGTTCCAGGGCTACCTCCTCGTAGAGAGGTAGACTTTTACATCGACTTGTACCCCGGGACAGCCCCGATATCCAATCCAGCATACCGGATGGCCCCCGCCGAGCTTCGAGAGCTGCGGGTACAGTTGGAGGACTTGCAGAGCAAGGGGTTTATCCGACCCAGTGTTTCACCCTGGGCTTCCCCGATATTGTTCGCCAAGAAGGCGGACGGGAGCTTGCGACTGTGTGTCGACTATCGTCGCCTGAACCAGGTGACAGTGAGGAACAAGTATCCGCTGCCACGGATTGATGACCTCTTCGATCAGCTCAAGGGAGCGCGGTGGTTCTCGAAGATAGACCTCCGGTCAGGCTATCATCAGCTCAGAGTTCGAGATGAGGACGTGCAGAAGACGGCCTTCAGGTGTCGGTATGGCCATTATGAGTTCTTGGTTATACCGTTCGGCGTAACCAACGCTCCAGCAGTGTTCATGAGCCTCATGAACAGGATCTTCCAGCCATACCTCGACCGGTTTGTCGTGGTCTTTATTGACGACATTTTGGTATACTCGACGACTGAGGAGGAGCATGCCTACCACCTGCGAGTTGTGCTAGACACGCTCCGAGAGCACCAGCTTTATGGCAAGCTCTCAAAGTTCCAGTTCTGGTTACGTGAGGTCCACTTCTTGGGGCACGTCATCTCTGAGGCGGGAGTTGCAGTAGATCCCGCGAAGATCGAGGCAGTACTAGCTTGGGAGCCACCCAGGAGCGTGACGGAGGTGCGGAGCTTCTTGGGCCTAGCCGGATACTATCGGAGATTCGTGCCAGACTTCTCCAGAGTTGCGGTACCACTCTCAGCGTTGACGAAGAAGGGGAAACCCTTCGTATGGTCAGACAGATGTCAGCAGAGCTTCCAGGAGCTGAGGCAGAGGTTGACCAGCGCACCTATCTTGAGGTTGCCTGAGGAGGGAGTTGGATACGTAGTTTACTGCGATGCATCAGGGACTGGACTCGGGTGCGTCCTGATGCAGGTGCGGGCCGTGATCGCCTACGGATCACATCAGTTGAGGCCGCATGAGCAGAACTACGCCACTCATGACCTGGAGTTAGCAGCAGTGGTCTTCGCTCTGAAGACTTGGCGGCACTATCTGATGGGCGAGCGCTTCACAGTCTTTTCTGACCACCAGAGTCTCAGGTATATCTTCTCTCAGAAGAACCTCAACCTGAGACAGCGAAGATGGCTTGAGTTCCTCCAGGACTATGACTTTGAGATAGTCTGTACTCCTGGGAAGGGGAACGTGGTAGCCGATGCCCTCAGCAGGAGGACGGGCATTCAGCTACTTGAGGAGGCGACAGAGCAGCTAGCCTCCTTACAGTTATCCTTCGTGGATAGAGACGGAGCAGCCTTTCTTCAGTCTCTCACAGTCTCTCCTCCACTTCTACAGCGGGTCAGAGAGGCTCAGCGTGGGGACGCTGACTGTGAGACCCGGCGTGCACTGATATCCTCAGGTCAGGCGCCTGATGGTTTCTCCCTTGGAGCAGAGCACGACATCCTTTTCAGAGGACGTACCTTCGTACCAGTCTCTTTACGAGAGGAGGTGCTGAGAGAGTTTCACACTTCTCCCTTGGCGGTGCATCCCGGAGTGGCGAAGATGTACCAGGATCTCAGAAGGCATCACTGGTGGCCGGGCATGAAGAAAGATGTGGCAGAGTTCGTTTCACGATGCCTCACCTGCCAGCAGGTGAAGGCAGAGCATCAGGTACCAGCAGGCTTGGTACAGCCCTTGGAGGTCCCGGAGTGGAAGTGGGATGGAATATCTATGGACTTCGTGACTGGACTTCCACGCACTTCCAGAGGTCACGACTCCATTTGGGTGATTGTCGACCGACTCACTAAGTCGGCACACTTCTTACCCATCAGAGAGCAGGGCTCAGTGGAGAGCTTGGGACGTCTTTACGTCCAGGAGATCGTACGACTTCACAGTGTGCCATCGTCTATCGTCTCCGATCGAGATGCTCGTTTCACTTCCCGGCTTTGGAAGGGGTTGCAGGAGGCGTTCGGGACGCGGCTCCATCTGAGCACAGCCTTCCACCCTCAGACGGATGGTCAGACGGAGAGGACCATACAGACACTCGAGGACATGCTCCGTGCATGTGTTCTCGACTTTGGTCGCAGCTGGGAGGACCACCTACCCTTGGTGGAGTTCGCGTAAAACAACAGCTACCACTCCACCATCGGTATGGCACCATACGAGGCATTGTACGGCAGACCCTGCAGATCACCGTTGTGTTGGACAGACCCTGGGGAGTCAGCACTCGTGGGACCAGAGATGGTCCGAGCCACGACAGAGAAGGTCCAGATCATCCAGGAGAGGATGAGGACAGCTCAGAGCCGGCAGAAGTCATATGCTGACAGGAGGCGGAGGCCACTGGAGTTCGAGGATGGCGACCACGTCTTTTTGCGTGTCTCACCTCGACGTGGTTTACGGAGATTTGGCTGAGGCGGAAAGTTGTCTCCACGCTTCATCGGGCCTTTTCAGGTCCTCAGCAGGGTAGGAGAGGTGGCTTATCGCCTGGCTCTACCACCTCAGTTGCACCGGGTGCACGACGTCTTCCACGTGTCTCAGCTGAGGAGATACGTGCACGACCCGACGCACATCATCGACTTTGGGGAGCTGGACGTGGACGATGGGGTGACTTTTGAAGAGGTCCCAGTGGAGATCGAGGATCGACAGGAGCGGGTCCTACGTGGGTGGTCGATTACTCTTGTGCGCGTCAGATGGCAGCACGGGAACCTCCAGGAGAGCACTTGGGAGCGGGAGGCTCAGATGCGTGCTCAGTACCCCCATTTGTTCCCCTAGTTTTGATGTATCTTTACGGGGACGTAAAGCCCTGAGGTGGGAGTAATGTAAAGACCCGCAAATTTCAAGGAAATTTTTTTTTCTTAATTTTCTTTGGAATTTTACAAGAGCGCAGCTTCAGACGGCACCTGATTCCGAGGACCGGTGTGCTCGGAATCAATTTCCGAAGTTTGGCTCGGGTACGTTCAGTGAACGGATGAGCGGGTTTTTCTATCTTTTGAACCGGTGCCCAGAATCGAATTCTGAGGACACCGATGAAATCGCAGCGCCGGTTTTTTCTTAGAAACGCCTCTTCCGGAGTTGCGTTTGCTCAGACGTGGTTTTTAAATTTTGGGACTTTAAGTCCGAAATAAAATAAAGTTTGTGCGACAACTTTATTTTATTTCACTTAAGTTGCTTGGAAGTCACTTGGAAGCCACTTGAACTGAGTTAAAGCGGATAGGGTGCTATCCGGAAATATCCTACCCCTTGTTAGGATATTTGTGCGGTGGGGCCCGCACGAGCCCCGCCGTTTCTTTCGCTAAGTAACGCACCCGCGAAAACCCGTCAAAGTAACTGAAAAGTCAACCGACGCGTTTTCTTTAATTCTTAACAGACCATTTAATTGGGCGGTTTATTTCGTGAATTAAATGGGCTGTTTCATTCGTTGAATTAATTCAACGAATTTAATGGGTCGTTACTTACGCGTTTTTCGTTTGTTGAAAAAAATAAAATAGACAACTTGTCTATTTTGGAGGATTGCTATCGTTGTGCAATTCCTCTGAACCTCCACCCTCTCCGCGAAGAACGCGAAGAACGCGAAGAACGCGAAGAACGCGAAGAACGCGAAGAACGCGAAGAACGCCGGCGACCGGAATTCGACGACGCACACCGTGATCTGCGACGTCGACGAGCTCTACCCGCGACGTTCTTCGGTGACGCCTCTTCTTCCGCGGCCGATCCTCATTCGGCAACTAAGGTGAGAATCGGATCGTTAATTCGCCCTTTTTAATTTCAATGACAACGGATTTAATTAATTAAATCCGTTTGATCTTGATCCGGAGATTGGCGACGCGACGCCGGGTACCGCGACGAAGCGACGATCTCCTTCTTCCGCGACGAGCGATTCCGCGACGACCTCTCGTCCGACGACGACGACAAAGTAAGGGTTGATTGGAATATTTTATTTTATTTTCCCGTGTTTATTCTTTTCAAATAAAGAACCCGATCGGAACAATTTTAATTTATTTAAAATTGTTGATTTGGTTAACTCTTTTCCTCCCGATGATTTTTATGACTAACGCGGAGGGTGCGGGTCTAACGAACAAGACCCGGCAACCCTCCGCCGATCTTTTGTTGTGCGGATTTGGCGGACGACGACGAACCGTGCGGCAAGGGCGATCCGTTGATCCCACAGTGAAGATCGGCCCCCGGGAGGAGCAACGGCGCAGACAGGAGGCAAAACGGACCACCGGAGCAACTCCGGCGGCCCGCGGAAGGCGGCGGCGGCGCGGGTCGCCGGCGCGGCGGTGCCGGCGACCGGAGGCGGCGGCGCCCGGCGCGCCGCCGGGAATTCCGCCGCGGCCGAGCCGCGTCCGCGGTCCGGCCGCCCAGCACGCGGCCCGCGCGGGCCGCGTTCCTCCAAGCCGCGGGTCAAACCCGCGGCGGCTTCCTTCGGCCGCTCGGCCGAAGCTGAGCCGGCCGGTCCGGTCAGCCGGGCCGCGCCCAGGCCGGACCGGACCCGGCCTAGCCGGTTCGGGCCGGGTCGCCCCGGGCCCAGAACCCCCGTTTCGGGCCCTCTTCGGTCTTTCGCCCATATCTTGGGCCTGAGACCTCCGATTGACGAACCGTCAGCGGCTACGCGATCCTTGGATCGAGACGGTCTTTTCGGTATATTACACTCAAGGTTTCGGAAGACTTTGGGTTTGGCCGGGTTGGTTCGTACACGAAACCAACCGGGCCCTCGGAGCGGAAACGCTCATAACTTGAGCTACGGACGTCCGATCGACGTACCGTCAGCTGTGGTAGTTTCCTCTAAGTGAGACGGAACTTTTGGCATACTCCGCCCGAGGATCGGATACAGGCGGAGTACGGTTGGGTTGGTTTTGCCCTAAAAACCAACCGGGCCCCTGGGACGAAAATGCCAATAACTCTCAAACCGGGCGTCCGATTGACGCGCCGTCTGTTGCGTTGAGATCCTGTTGTCGATACGGAGCTTTTGGATACATCAACTTCGGACTACGTGTCGGTTGATGTATCAGCCTCTCGGCTCGTGGAGCGGACCCTCCTAAACGAGCTCGCTATGTGCGGGAACCCTAGCGCTGGCTGTGACTTCGACGACAGAGCAGAGATCCTCAGTGGACTGCGACGACGGCAGAGCAGAGATCCTTCGTGGACTGCGGCGACGACTGTGCAGAGATCCTCAGTGGACTGCGTCGACTACTGCACTCAGCGATCCTACGTGGATCAGTGCTACAGGTTCTATGTGAGCCCGATCCTACGTGGGTCCTTACTACCGGTTCTGTGTGAGCCACTGCCTACCGGTTCTGTGTGAGCCACTGCCTACAGGTTCTGTGTGAGCCCGATCCTGAGTGGGTCTTTTGCGGGGGTTAGTACCTATCGATCCTTCGTGGGTCCGACGACTTAGATGGATCAGTGATCATCTTTGACGTCATCTGAAAAAGTATACCTGGTTGAGCTGAATCTTATGTTACTCTCCTTTGTGGTTTGTGTTGAACTATCCTTTGTGGATTTACTGTTTACTCTCCTTGTGGATTTGAGTCTTGCTTTCCTGCATGGATTGAGTTGTTCTTGAGCTCGTGAGCAGAGCTAGAATTGGGGACTTAGGTATATGTATGGGCATATACCTAAGTCGAGTCAGATGTTACTTCGTGATTGCATCTTTCTTTTGTGTTATATCCTTTGTGGATTTCGGGAGACCTTCGGGGGTCTCGGGGTCCTTACTGAGTAGCTTATACTCACCCCTGCACGGGCTATGCCCGCACCTTGTTGTGTTGGATGCAGACGACGGACAGCGCTGATCACGGTTGGGGCGTGGAGCAGGACGGTACCTGGAGGTGGACCATTGGGCGGGACGTGCTCGGAGCGGACGTGGGACCCGAGGAGCCTGGAGGCTATCGGTACCCACCCTTCAGGTGGGATTGCCAGTGGACGACACGAGGCCGCCGTCTTTTCTTCAATTGTTGTTCTTTACTTTTTCAGTTGTACTTTCAGTTGGGCTTGTATTCCGGCCCCCTTTACTTTTCTGCACTTTGTAGTTACTTCTGCTTGCTGACTCTGTGGTGGTTGTTACTTATAAAGGCAATGCCTTCCCTGTTTACCGGGATTTTACGCCTTGGTACTAGTCGCCAGCCCCTGGCCTATGGAAGGCGGGCTTGGGGTAGTCACGGCATGGGCCCCGAGGACGGGTCGTGACATTATTCTACCATCATCATATATTCTATATAATTCTTCAATCCTAAATTCTGAAAATCCCTCATGAAATTCAAATTGATCATTATTCTCATATATTACTTCTTGAAAACGAATCCTCTTATTACATTATTTCATTTTGTTTATTCATTATAGCTCAATAATTCCTCTATTAATACTAATTTTTATTGCTTAATTATAAGAGTTAATGATATGTGCATTTATCACATTGAAAATCTTATTTTCTTCAATGTGGTAACATATTTATTAACCTTCTAGGGAAAATTTTGATTAAAATTTTTCATTTTATTATAACATATGGTTAACCATTATATTTTTTCTATTAATTACTTTTTATCATAGGTCTTCTTGTCCCTTTACTTAAATAAGAATAATTATTGTTATATATGAATAAATATTCATTATCATAATAATTTTTTTTAATTCTCATAGATGTTTTCCAGGTTTCAAAATAAATTTAATATGGATATATTCTTCATATACCTTTTAATAATTATATAAATCAACAAACCACTACTAAATATGTTATTGGACGTCTATGTCTTAAAATAAATGACATGTTATTCTTTAAATCAATAAACCTATTCCAAAACAATCCATATCACCCAAAATAGCCAATTAATCTAGATCTAATTCATTTAAAAACAATATATCCCACTTTTTCATATTGAATGTTTTAAAAAATATTCGTTTTAAAAATATTTTACTGAAATATACACCTTTATATAATAGTTAGTTTCTCACATGTATTCCAAATAAATTTATATATTAAAATCCTTTATGACCCACACTTATTTTTTAAATAGTGTTAGTATAAATAAGACCTTCATACAAAATAGTTTTTGTATTCTTTGAGCCTTTAAAAAACATGTCAATAGATTATTTAAAGATCCATTTTTAATAGAATAATTCATTTTAAAAAAAACATATTCATCATAATTATATATTATAGAAACTCTTTTCTCATCACTTTTTGAACAGTCAACTTGTACAACTCTTATATATAATTACATTAATCTCAACTCAAAACACTTTTTATTAGGATTATTTTAATGATCTTTTATTTACTTCACTCTTTAATCAAAATAATTTTTTATCATCTCATCATGATTAACATAATCATCTAGAAAATTGATATTCTCTTGTAATATTTTTTCATTCTTATATATAATATTTTCATTGATTCCCTATTGATAACTGTTGATATCAATAATATCCTTTTCCCTACCAATACGTGGAATTTATCTTCAAAAAAAATAAATTAATATATTTTACCATTTAATAGATTAAAAAATAAATCTAATATATATATAATGTTTTAAAAATATTGAAATTTAAAAGAACTTTTTCCCTCTACTTAATGGGGGGTATGTGTTAAAATAGTCACCATTCATGTCTTTGATTCATCTCTCCTTTCAGTTCATTCTTCAAATTACATGATATCATCCTACAAATTTCTAAAATATCCCTAAAAAAAGTAAAAAAATATACATCAAAAATATATTGGGTTTTTAAAAAACACATATAAATCAACACATGATTCATTTGAAGCATGGTATTTCCCACTTATATTATTTTCCTTTAGAAGAAAATATTGGCCATAAATTTCAATTAATACAAATTTATGATGACACATAGATAATCTAATGTTATATGTATTCTATATCTATTCAGTGGATTATTTAACAGTTATTTCAACTAAATACATTCCATATATGTGTTATAAATAATTAAACCATTTAGTATGTAGAAATCACATCATCATTTCTCTTACATTATTTTATCATTAAATTCATAATCTCAATAATCTTTATATTCATTAGATTCTTATAATAAATAGGTATCATATTAGTAGATGATATATCTTATCCGTGTCTATATATTTTGATTTCTCTAGAAGAAAATCTCTATTATTCAAGTCATCAAAATTTGATAATCAAATTAAAGATAGAACATGGAACTCTAACACTAATTATTATTAACATAATATCAGTATAACTAAAGTAGTAGGGGAATAAATAGTTGTGTACTGATTTTAAACCAATAAAACACCAATTTAATATTTTATAATTGTGTAGAAAATGGATATAAGAAACTCATCAAAAACCTAACCATAAAAAATTAAGTACAATAAATTGCAATAGATCCAGACACCTATATATTTATAAGGTTCACTCATAATGTGTGATATATTCCTCAGTGTATGGTGGTTGTTATCCCCTAAACAAAGTCTGATCTCTTATTATTAGGATAAACTAAATGAAAAGTTCGTTCCTTGAATCCTATATCAGTGGAATCCACTAGATTAATTGTATGAAACAAACTAGATTTTTAACCACTAACATTACCATCTCTAATACTAGAAAAAAACTATATTCTTCATCATAAAAAAATTAGTTCGATCCTCTATGAAGTTAGATCAATATTGAGAACAATTATCTTATAGACTTTTAATATTATATAATTTCACTATTTTTTTTTGTAAAAAACCATAAAATTGGAACCTCTTATCACTTGAATAATAGTATATTCTTGGTCATCTAACATATATTTCAAAAATAATTTTTATACTATTAATATACAATAATTGTCTGAAATTATATATAATAATCTTCTACTCAATTTTCCAACCTCTATATATTTAGATGTAATGTTTAGGAATTTTATCCTATATTTTTTTAACTTTCAACTCTAGATAATTATATCACCCTAAATTTTCTTTTCTATGGATTCCTCCAATTATATTTATTCCCCAAAACTATAAATATTTATGAGGATAATATTCCAATATACAACATTGGATATTATCCTTAAATTTTGAATCACAATATTCAAATATTTAATCTATTTAAATGATAATCACTATATCCTCAATTAATTGATTAAAATAAATATATTTAATTCCTCTATTTGAATATATCTATTTATCCCCCAAAATATCATTTAAGATATTCACTTTTAATCTCTATGAATATCATGTTTTAATATATTTATCTACTTCAAAGATTCCACATATTATTTTATATTTATTCATGTTCACTTGAAATAATATTATTATGTTTCATGGATTTGGATCATAATGAAAATTCCTTCTTTATATATCATCATCAAGATCAAATTTAATAATATCATAATCAATTAAATTGTGATGTTTAATTTACACAATATCAATAATTCATCATCGATATTACATTTAAATAGTTTTATGGAATTTTTTTAAAAAAATAATGATCTATAAATAATCATATATATCCTTTGTTCACATTCGGTTAATAATAACCATATTTAGATTTACACATACATGATAAGTGTTAAATCTTACATTACATACATAACCTTGTTTCTATTTAATCATATCTTCGAACTAATATTTTATTGTGGTATACTAATATTCTATATTAGTGAATCTATTTGATTTGCACTTACATAACTCCATGTTAACAATCTATAAGATATGTGTAATCCTCTGTTCCATTTTTCTTTCCCAATATACACTTACACATATTTAGGGATTCTCATATGTAGTTCGCCTGATGTATAATCTATTAATTCTTACTAAATAGTTAAACCTACTTAAGAGAATGTTACTCTTACATATAATTTGATATTATTGAGTTATTCTTATGTATCCTAGAGTTATTACAATATAAATACATGTTACTCTTAATAAAATAAGGTTATTCTAATTAAGATAATACTTTTAAAAAAAATTAAAATCCTACAATGAAAAATCCCTCTAATTCAATACCATCCTTATCGTATCATATCCAAAAAATCTCATTCCCTTTAATTAAATTTAAAACAAAATAAATTACAATATAAGATTAACAAACCTCATTAAAACTCTTCATCATAATTTATAAATTTTTTGAGATATATTACAACCATTGATAATAAAATTAAAAAAATTTAACCATTTTTTAAATATCTCATTAATTTTATAGAGTCTAACAACACAATTTTTGTATTTAATTCAATTGAAATACATTTATTTCTACAAAAATTAAACTAAATTAATTAATTAGTAGCTAATTTTATTTAAAAATATTATTTATATTCCTTAACATATTAATTAATTAATACAGTACATGTTTTATCCCTATATAGGCCACATCGTCATCTATGCATAGCTTACTTTTAATTTAGTTGTCCACAAGATTGATTAAAAATAATGGATCTTAACACATATGCATAGCTATGTTTTATTCTTCTATATGAATATACAACTTGATGTTTTCCCATAAAATATTTTTAAAATTCAATAATATCAATTTTTCATGAAAAATTTCAATATATAATTTCTTCTTGAATGGGATAACTGATTCAAATATTTATACCATCAGATTTCCCAATATTCATAATGAATTATTCACATATAATATCGTGTTGTAGCATATTATTCTTCTTTATAAATCATTATCATATGTATATTTTCTATAAAATATAGTTAATGTAAGATTTCATTCATTGGATCATGATGAATGCATATTTCATCTTTAATTTACTCAAGTTGACATTACAACAAAAGGTACTTTAATCTTATAAATCATTGTGATTTTTTTCTTTATTATTCATCATCATATAAAATATATTGAAATATTATCTAGGTTAATTCAATATTCTTTCATGACTCTCATAAAAAATTAACATCATTTATTATTAAAAACAAATACCACATGACAATATCCAAGGGGTAATAAAAACAAACACAATAATATCTATCCTCATTCCAGTATAGAAAATTAAATCATTAATTACATCGCCTATTTTTCTAAAATGATTAAAAACCAATAAAATAAAATTTTGATTGATATCTATTAATTTTCCACATAAATTAAAATCGATATATCATTCTTATCTTAAAATAATGATCCTAGACTTATGTGATTCTCTAACTTTAAGTGGTATCCTAACAATTTATGGTGTCCCATATTCCCTTATACCAAAAATAGAATAATTTTTACTATTTTATTCACTCCAAAAATATTTAATTTACATTAATGAAATATATAAATACACCATTCCCATTAACATACATTTATAAATGGTGATTATCCAACATTCCCATCACCATCCACTTATCGTTGGGTGCATAATCTCTTGATTTTGAGTATTATTACACAATTATTCATATGTGATATTCCTTTTTAGGTGTATATGTATGTTCATAATCAAAATATTGATTCAACTCCACCCACCTACAATATCCTGAATTTTGATCTAACCATGACAAGATGTAATTAATTATATTTTCATCAATATATAATATGAAATTATTATTGGAAAATAAACTTTACCATATCATTAAAATATAAAATACTTCAACTAAAAATATATAAAATGTATGATAATTATTATTATGTTGTTTTCTCTTAATTAATGTATACACTAGGACATATTCACCTAGAATATGGAAGAAGAATATATACTCTAGATGTGTTGCAATATACATCATATCTATCACTGAGTTTGGGAAAAAATATCAAGTGGCTATATAGTAATTATTTTATTCAACTACTAAAAGGATTTAGAGTACCTGTAATTATATTCAAACATAACTCATGAATTTATATTTGATTCTAAAATAATTAAATAATAAATAAAAATCATATAATATATACCCTCCCATAATAGACTGCAAATTTTAAAAGCATTGTTGGGCATCTATCAATATATAAGACACTTCACCTTGTATATTTATGATAGTGAGAAATTAATAAATCATTTTTATTTTTATTTCACTTAATTAAATTTATTTAAATAATATATTTCTTTAATCCATGGTTTTTTCATTTTAAATCAGATGAAATTTAATTTTTTTGGGGGGGTGGGTTTAATGGTTTTTTTTGGAAAAGAGAAAATTTAGAAAAGAATGATACATGAATATTATACTAATGTGTAAGGTTTATATTATAAATGATTCAATAAATTTATATAGTGGGTTATAATACCCAGGTGTAGGTGCTTCAACTATATAATTAAGATTACTTATAAACAGTGGAGAGAATTTGGGAAATGTTCATATAGGGATCTACGCAAAAGGAATATGAGTAAAATAAAAAATTTATAAAAGGTGTTGGATTTAATAATGATATATATTGAATTATTGGATCTTCACTATTAGAATGTAAACTTAATTCCCTTTATAATAGAATATGAAAATAAAACGGATCCACATTAATGGAATTTGTGTAACATTAAACTACAGAAAAACAATTTCTGTGTTGTGACCAATTACTTCTCACTATGACATATGCATGAATGAGAAAAGTTAATAGCCTGGAAAATAGTGGAATCATGATAAGTAAAATTCAAACCAATATAATTAATAATTTGTGTCAAATGTGTGTAATTTAAGACTCTTGGGGCTCATTTCATGTCATATACATATTTTTTCATTCTGTGTAAAAAAATTACGCTATGGCTATTTAATAGTATATAGTTGAAGATGTAGGTCGCACAGTCAAGGGATCAATTATAGTGAGGTTGGGAAGATACAAAAGATTTAGTCGACTTGTAAGGATAATATTATGTTGTGAATACTTTTTTCAATCCATGCTAATGAAATGTTCGATTAGGTTTTACTATTAATACAACCACAGTGTTGTGAATTTGATATCAATTGTGGGTACATATCCCGACTCTTTTCTATCCTTGTTTATTATATTATATATGTTTATAAAGGTTAAAAGTGATATTACACTCCATTTATCATCCTATCATAGAGGAATTTTAGTTGAAGATTGAGGTGGAAATATCTAAGGGAAATAAAGGGATTCATGTGGATATTTTATGTATAATTTGAAGAGTCTATTTTATAATTGGAACTTATCTTCTTTCCATGAACTTTATTTCTAATATTTTATCATCATCAGTAAATATATTTTATTAGATGTTAAATATATAGTGCATTTTTATTCGCTCACTCCCATATAACTAATATTAGGTTATTTGTTTAGTTCCATACTATGTAGTAATGTGAAATTACTTTCAGTGAAGTTATTATTTTATATGAATTCATGTAGGATTTTTTCATTAAATTTTTCATTCTTTATCATGACTCATTATTCATGCACAATGATTTTGTATTCATGGATGATATTAGTTTTAATTAATTCACTAATGAGTATGATTTATGAATTACCATTGTATGAGTTTTATTTAATATATATAAATATTATTGTGGGAAACCTATATGTTGAATTAATAGAGTTACGTAACACTAGGAAAATGTGATATTTTGAGTAAGAGAGTAAGTTCAATGTCTCGGGATTTTCATAGGCCCAAATCTAAAAAATAAATGAGTAAATAAATTATTATATATATTTCACTAATATATGATCCCATAATTACTAATATATGTTCAATCTCATAAAATATGATTTTCAATTATATTTTATTCCATAATTTTAATACCTCTTAGTTTTTTATAGGAAATCATTTATGTGGTATCAACATTAGATTACCCATTACCTATATCAATATAGTTATTACATAGTAAGATTAATTTATATATTCTAAATTTAATAACTCATAAAAAAATAGTGACACCCTATATGATCATAAAAGATAATAATTAATTTATCAAAATTAAATGGAAATAAAAATTTCACCACATTGATGACAAAGTGACATTATGAGAACAAAAAATATTATCATGAAAAATAACTATGAATATATATATATATATATATATATAATAGATTATAAGTAATCATTACTATATCAATATATAATATATAAAATCTAAAAAAATATTTCCAAATACCAATCAATGATTCAATTCCACAGATCCATTATAACAACTCGAGCATATGGGACACTAAAAGGCATATCTATGAACTCATAACGTCCATTAATACATTGTAATGTTTTCATTAGTATTAATTTACATCAACATATTATTGAATGATACCCATAAAAGATAATATATTGTCAAACCTATAAGTCTAATTTAACCTAATTTAAAAAATTTAAATTTATATATATAAGGTCATTTAATAAATATCACCAACTAATTTTTCTTTTTGTAGGCAATACATAACACTAGGGAACCACTAAACCTCTTGTTAAATAACATTTATTCTTCCCCATGGAAAAATTATAGGCCAAATTATTTATTTATTTTCTTGTTTAGCTAAATATTTCTTCAATTTGAAAAGTTACCCCACTTACATTTGGTAATAAGGTATGTTAGTACTATTTTTTTCAAGTAAAAGGTAAATATAGAATTCTAAATAATTTTTTAATAAAAATAATAATATATTATTGTAAAATAATTTAGATTACCCATCCATTATCACTAGATGTTTATATTGGTCACTATCTAACTAAAATTTAAGTAAATATAACATATAAATTTATTTTACAAAATATACTTGTGTTAACACTCCATTATTAAAAGAATATTTATATAACTCTATATATATATAAGAATATATCTCTTTAACAATAGTAATTTATTTATGAATTGAACTTAATCAGTTAATCCAATATGATTAACATGATATAATTATTATCTTGAGCAATATGATATCAGATGATATTATCAAGCATTCAATAAAAAACATTCATTATAGCCATGTAAAACCCTTATAATATTTATCATCTAAAGGATTGTCAATCATTAAAATTTGAAATTAACTCCACTTCCAAACCTAGCTTCTCAACTACACATATAATATTAAAATAATTCAATGATATTATATCATGAAATTATTTATATAAGGATATAATAAAACAAAATATTAACACATTAATTATAAGTTCATATCTCAACTTTAAACTCATTGAAATATTTCATGGATAACAAATTTAAGAATTACTCTTTCAAAGGTGGAGGCCTCTCATTTTTTCAAGTATTCATACTTTACCCCAGGTCCTTGAACCGCTTTTATAAACTTATCCATAAAAATTGTAAATACATATACATAATTAAATGAACCATCATTAAAATCAAAGAAACAGATATTTCATTACATCTTCTATTGATCTATCCCCATGCATCAAAATTTCAAATCATGGAAAACAATGAAATCAAGACATTACATTTCCATCCACACCATAATGGATAAAATATAATAGACACATTATTTCTACTAATATTGAATGTTTTTTCATAAAATTAAAATCTAACCCTTTTTATTCCTCTTATTCATACAAAAATAATTAAATCCTACACTTAATTAAAAAATGAATTTACATTCACTCTGATTCCTCACTATGAAATCTTCCACCAATAATTAATTTTAAAATAATTCTATATAAGTGGGTTGGTTTAAAAAAATAATCCTTTAACAGCTATCCTGTTAAAACCTCATCTAAATCCTTCAGACATCATGATATTAAATCTTTAAAAACTCTATGGTAGATAGGTGTGGTCAAAAAATGTTATTACATACATTATCAATGTCATGATTTTTTCTCTAATTCCCATAACTCATGTGATTTATTACATTTTAAAACATTATTATGGTAAATATAATTGAATATATATTATAAAACTCTAATGTCATTACCCAAATAAATAACATATTTATTTCATAACTATCACCACTAACACACATTAATTTTTAATTTATAAGTTAAAAATAAAAAAATAGAATTTGATACTATTTCTATTAAATTAGGGATATAATTTATCTTTTCAATATAATACTTTAATTATTATGTTTCTTTGGATTATATAATGATTATTATATTATTTATTTGAAACTCTAATCCATGATCTATACATCATGGATAAAATTGTTTGTCCACTCTACCAATCAAATTGATACACTTCAAGAACATATTCAAATTTTTTGAATCTATAAAACATTATATATATCTATCATTCCATATATATATATATATAACCTTTTAGAAGGAATTAAAATTATATAATAATGTAAAATAACTTATTAAATCCATGGTCTTTTAAACCATTATTATCAAAAAAAACATAGATAATCACAATATTACCATTCAAAAAATAATATTAGTGTCTCTCATTAATTTTTTGAATATTATTCATTTCAGTCATACCATTCATGAATATATCAAAAAAAACATTTCAAGAAAATTATAAATACACATTAAAAATATCAATAAATAGAGTCATTCAAAATAAATTCTCATGTAAAGAAATTAAAATAAATCCCCTTTTAAAATAAAATTATTCTCTTAAATTTATTTCATTGAATTAAATCCACCAACATGATTAAAATAATGAATGGTAAATTTGATTGTCAACATATTATGGTTAAATAAAATTGTTCAAATAACTAAAAATAATCTATAAGGTATTAATTAATATTTTTTCTCCTTATACTTCTTAGTGACTAGATTTTCACTATAAAGGGGTTTTTTATTCTATTTATTAGTACATTCTGTCTTTCAGCCATATTATACTTCTTCGATAGTATGTGATTACAATCACTTGAATTAAAAATTAACTCTATTACCATTTTATAATTTCAAAATATATTTTCCAAATACCAATACGCAATCTAGTGTTTTTGTGTGGCCTCAAGATAATTAACCGATTGGATAAGGCTATAAACAAGTATAAAACGATAGAACAAAACCATTATGGTATAATATTACACCAAAAAATTAAACAATCATGAATGATATTCTAAAAATATTTAAATTATTCCTCCAAATAAATTTACAAAAAAAATAATAAAAAAAGAAAAATTCCTAATAATTCTACCAAAAAAATAACCAAAATGATTACTTAATGATAATGTAGATGAAATAGAGACAATAAGTATTGAAATGAAAAAATAACATACTCACAAAAATATCACTATTAAAGGATCTTTTTTCCAATGCAAAACAAAATATTCTACCTCCAAGTATCTTGACAAACCTTGTATTCATTAACACTAATGTGTTCATATAGAGGGTGGGTTAAAAAATTGGTAGGATTTCCCTGATGAAACTAAGATAGTTACTTAAATATGTAAATCAAACATCAAATTCCTATACCAAGTAAGGTATTAAAAATAATTTCCTACAAATACAAATATTTAGATATTTTTATAAAAATTATTTTTCATATGATATAAATATAGAAACATCATTTCAAAATTATTGTTTTTTAATTTATAAAAAATCCATGGTTTCCTCACCCCTAAAACCAATATTTATGAAAACCAAATATTTTATATTTGTATATCAACCATTATAATGTTCACTAGTACTAAATATAATTTCATAACATATCAAAATCATTCACCTAAAAACGTATTTATTTATGAATTCCATGAGTATTTAAAACCACAAATAATCCTGCTAGATTGTAAATGAAACTCAACTAAAATAAGTCACCAACCACTTATACAACAATATTAAATATTTCATCACTCATGCATACATTTACCCTAAAATTAAACTAAAAAATTGAACCACAATTTAATTAATAGGGAGTAAAAATAAATCCATAACTAATTAGCAATTTCCTATTCCAATTCATGCACTTCCAAATGACCCACTATAGTGGAAAACTATTGACTAGGTTCATGTGTTCTCAATACTAGGCCCAAATTTTTAGATTAAATCCAAAATTAATGTCAAATTTTATCACCAAATGAAAAAAAAATATTAAATTCGATTTCTTTATCTTAAAAAATATTGTTTTGAAATTTCTTTTTATTCAAAATATGGAATAAGTATTAAAACACGCAATCAATGGAAAAAAATTTCACTTAAAAAATGTTTCATCTTAGCATAAATGTTCTCTTTAAATGTCATTAAACAAAAATCAACCTCCAATTTTAATAATATTATAGCAATAAAAAAATCCATAATCCTTGTATGAAAACATAGAATATTTAAAAATACCTAATTTGTTGAAAATCTCAATTTGATGAGAAAAATCATACATCCCAAAATATTTACATAAAAAATTAACACATTAGATTTATCAAAAACCATTAATCACAAATAAAAAAACTAATTAGCAGTCAATCAACATCAAAAATATTGACAATATCTTTGTTAACATAAAATTGATGCCACAAACTGAGACGATTCATCTTGTAATCCCATGTAATATACAGATATATCTTTTCAAAAATGATTATTATTAAATCAATAAGAATAATAATCCATATAAAATTACCATATATCAGATTTTATATATATAATATCCCTGACTATGGAACTCTAGGAGATGTAAGGTAAATATAAGATGGTATATACTTCTAATTAATCTTTCCTTATATCTGGCACAAAATTTATCTGATCCATAGTAGTGATCATTTATATTAGGATATGTAAGCCAAAAAATTATACTAAACATACCCAATGATTTTTTAAGACAAACATTTCCGTATTATAATTGTTAAAAAGGTTGAAATTTGTGTTAAAAAATATTTATCCTTTACTAAATGAATGGTTTAGATTTATGATTTCCAAAAAGAATGAATCTAATTTATATATATATTTCATGAATGTTTTATTTTTACATACAATTAATTAGTAATGTTTATAAGAATCAATTTCCATTTATATCTAAATTTTTTTAGTTTCACAGTTATGATTTATTGTTTTTAACTGTTCATTTTATAAAAACAACCTCTAATGTCATTTTTACTATAGATTTTAATAAAATGTTAATGAAATTATTATACACCCAATAGTGGGTGTCAAAAAAACCTAATACCTAGATAATAAATTTTTTCTCAAATTTTAGTGAAATATGTGTATTCATAGAATTTAAAACAAAATTTTTTAACATGAATTTAAAATTTGGTTTTAGTTAGGGTAATGTTTTTATGACTATATTGAAAAAACAAATAAAAAATGTTCCTAACAGAGTTTTCAATCATTTTAGATTAAAAAACACAAATAAATAACATATATAGTTACATAAATCTAATTTTTCTAAAATATTCTATATGATCTTTATAAAGGTCCCATAAAAGTAACCATTTATCAATTTACACCTAGGATAGATAATTAGATATATAAATTACTTAATAGCTTAGGTAGTCTTCTCTTTTTCTCCCATAACCTTATAAAATCTTAGAGATAAATGTAAATGGTAAAAAAATTATTGATTCAATGAGATTCAGATTGGTCAAATAAGTATTCATCTATAGTAATTAAATACTAAATCCATATTTAATAAGGAATGAGCTAGTTAAAATAGACATCCAAGGATTCTCCTTGGATTCTTTATATGTGGAAAACACTTATACATAATTACTATACTTGAAAGATGATTTATAATGTAACAAATAATTGTGTAGTTTAGTTTACTCGTCCATTATAGTTTTGTGTGACATCTATTATTTTTAATTGTATTTAATGAATTATGAGGTAATATTTTGTTTAGAAATTAAACTAATAATTCTATGGTGAGATGTAATTATAAATTAAATTATTATTTATTATTTAATTTTAACTTTTTTCATGTGACTAACGTAAAATATAATTTAGATATAGAGAGTAATTATGGATTTAATTAGTAATTGGATGATATAATATTATATTTATTGGGGATACACTTATTGTGGTATTAATGTAACATGATAAATAAAAGTTGTATATAATTATTTTAAAGGATTATTAATGATTAAATTATATTCTAATTGAAAATTTAAAATTTAGTTTTCAATTATTTATATAATTATGGAATAACAGATACATATTGATGTGAGAATTAATCATTATCAATTAAAAAGTTAAAATTCAATATACATTTAGTATTTATTTAACAGAACCCTATTTTATATAGTAATGCTTCATTTTAAAAAAAAATCCACACTATTGGATTATTATTGAGTTTGTGACTAGTATAATTAATGTCTTTAAATTTGATGTTATTCTAGTAGAGTGAGAGAGAGAGGTTATCATGTTGAGATTCTAAATGGAATAACTCAATAATAAATGGGATTTATACATAGTAGACTTTGATTTAAAAAATTGGATTACAATTTGTAAATATATGATTCAATTTTCATACGCTCCCATTTGATCCATATCTATACTTCTCCATTATTTGTAGTAGAATATTCACTACTAGTTCTTTTATAATATTTAATCAGATATGTTTTCAATGAATAAATAAGATATAAAATTAAGTAGATTTTTATTTTTAACAACATAGTTATGTTATTTTATAATTCAACATTATTCTCATAAGACCTTAATTTTACTATTATATTTAAAAAATGTGTTAGTGGTGGATTTATGATAATTTTATAAGGTTCTCCTAAATTTTATAGGGGAAATTCTAGTCTCTATATTTTAAACTTCACTAATTCTATTTTATACCTCATATATAATGAGTTACATGGGGTAGTGTCAAATTTCATGGGAAACATTCCTATCAATAATCTATGGATATTTACTATATATCATGGAGGGTTAGAATGAATACCCATGAGGTTTTCCCTATAATGGTTATTAACAATAGAAAATGGGGAGAATTATAAGAAAAACATCAATAAAATGTGGCACTTAATCATTATATGACTGGTTATGAATCAATTTTTTCTAATAATGTTACATGATAATTTTTTTAAGGATATATTTTACCAAATAATTCATTATAAATTTATTAAATAAAAAATGGTTCATCATGATTTTTGATAAATTATAAATGCTGGTTTTTTGGGAAATATTGAAAAAATTGGGTTTTTAAATAATAGTTTTTGGTAGGTGGGAAATAGTATTGTCTCTAAAAATAAATATAAATTTATTATATATTTATTTTTGTAATTTTTTTGTGGGAAAAATTTTAAATGAAATTATTTCTTTTAAGAAATTTTTTTATTCAATAAGCATTGGGAAATTCATGGATGGAAAAAACCAATTGGAGTACTTGAAAATAGAAATTCTTATAATATAAATATTCATATGGATTCATCTGAGTGGGTAATAATTTATCAGAAGTTAACTAGGAACATATTAGGGTTAATTTATGAATAAATGTTCATTTTATTTCATTAATATTTCTCATGATGGATTAAATTATGGACCTTTATTTTAATTTAAAAATGTAAAACGGTTTTATAAGTTTAGAAATATGTTTTATCTAATAAATGTGCATTAAATTCTGAATGATTTATTGAAATAACTGATAAATTATAAAATTATATTTTATTTAATTATTCAAAATGTAATTCTTTACTTTTTTTGGAAAATTATAAGTATCATAATGAATAGGAGAAACTCTATTGCATTTGATAAATTAGTTTTCTACTCACCTCTACCTACACATCATATGGTTTGTTTATCTGATGTTTAACCTAATATAGATACTTGAGAAGTTTATACTTTTGTCGATGATTGTTCCAAGAAGATTTTTTAAGGTGGGATGTGATGATGGTATCTTGGTAATTTTTGGTGGTGTTTTTATCCTATGTGTGTGTGTGTGTGTTTTTTTTACCAATAGTTTTATTTTAGGGATTTTTAATTGGTTTTACATCATTTTTTGTAATTGTATATATTAAATGTTGGTTTTCAATATGTTTTTGAATATAAAATTATGTGAAGTATTTATATAAAGATATTTGTTTATAATCACTGAGGTAAAATTTTCTATAATAATTATTTGGTATCTCTTAAAATAATCTGATACCCTCTTATGACCATAGATTGTGATTTAGTCCTTCAGTTGATCTAATTAATGTATTGGGATTTTGGTCCCAAAGTTCATGTCATTACAAAATGTTATTAGAGAATTTTTTATAGTTATATAATGGAGGTATGAGTATCCATAAAGATTAGGAATGTTGGAACTCTAGAGATACCAATAAAAAAGAGTACCTATTCTCTTATAAAAAAAATATAATTTTTATAGATTTCACATAATACACTTTATTGGAGGATTGCCTATAAGAAGTGGTGATTTTTATAGAATTGGTTTTCCTAGATGAAACATGAGTAATAATTTTCATTTACATATATAGTATATAGAATGCTATATATATATATATATTTACTATAATAATATTTTTACTTCTAAAAAAATTGTTTAAATATTAACTTCCTAATATTTCTTTTCATATCAAATGGTTACTGTAGTTTCCATCTATAATGAGAACCTAGATATAAAATAAAATTAATATTAAATATATTTCATTATGGTTTAAATACATCATACATATGGGCTAAAAAATCATATCAAGTTTTTTGCAGCTCACAAGTATTAAATCTTCTTCTAATGTAGTTTTTCCATGTTGAACTTAAGTAGAAAAGGCCATGGGGATTGTAATGCCAAAAATAATACCATGTGTTTTTTCTATCATTGGCTATTAGATTCTATAACCATGTGAACTAGTCTATTGAAATATGATCATTTTTAGTGTGTATAATTTTATCGTGTACTTTGATGAAGGATCAAAACCAATAAATTTATGTTTTTATCAATGTATATTGTGTCATTTGCATAATTTGAGGTATGAAATTTATTGAATGATCTGGAAAAAATGTGAGACATATAAGTAAAGAGATTTTTCATACCCTATATACCCATATGGTAGTACCATCCATAAATCTATGCCTATGATTGAATGTGTTATGTCAATATAGTACAGTATTTTGAAGAATGAATAATTCATGTAAGTATGGTTACCCAAGACATGGGTCTTATTTAATCATATATCAAGAGGGTAAGAGATTATATAAAATAGTAAATTTGTATAGAAATTTTGTATATCAATGACTAAACTTAATGTCTTTAGGGGAGTGATTTGTTATGAAACACCACTCTAAATCATTTAGTGGCACACACTACTATCGATATAATGGAATTAAGGGATCGACATAAATCATATTCAAATATTTTTTCAATTATAATAAATTAAATTTTAGGATATGGTGGGAACAATGATAAGGTTCAGTAATATTTATGTTGTAATAATCTGAAGAAATAAATAAACTCAAATTATTAATGTTTATTAAAAATATCATAATTTCTTAACTATTTCTATTCACAAGATATTAATTTAATATAATAAAACATTTTACAAATAAAATTTTATTATTTAGGTTCATTAAATATTTATGTGAGAGGTGATCAATTTTGTAACACATATTTTTTAACATAACATAATTATTTTTCTACAATTAAGTGATATATTATTAATTATATTTTTGACATGTTATCTAGGACAGAATAACTATTTGGTTGTATTTAGAGTCTTAAACAAAATACTATGGAAAATTTATTTTCTTATTAATTTTAATGTATATATATATATATTTAAACTAATCTTCCTATATTGAATACAATACTAATCTTGATAATTAAAGATCCTACCACACTTCTCTCTCTTGTGTTCAATTTTAATAATGGTGTTTTTGTGAAAAAATAACAAAGAATAACCCTTTGGATCGATAAAATAGTGATATAATGATTGATAGAACACTGAAAAACATTTTCAATAGGTTTAGTATTTAAAATTAGATACATGTAATATTTTAGTTTTTTTATCAAGTCAGTTATTTAGAATGGTTATTCAAGCATTAAAATAATCGAGTGTAAATATATTAAACATATTAAAATATATTAATTTCTACATTAAAATAATCACAGAAATAATTTATTTATTTTTAGAATAGTGGCTTAGATGGAGAAACTCAAACAACCGTTTAATCTAGAACATGGGGTTTACCCAAGAAATGACATAATCATGGTTTACCTCTAGTTTGTTCTCATACAAAATCACTAGAAAATTAATTATATAAAAATTAAAGAAATTAGTTTATTTAACGTAAAAATTATTAGAACTAGCCTAATCCTTATATAAATAAAATTATATCAATTATCTGTGGTGATCCACAAATCTATAAATTGATAGGAAGAGAGATCCAAAATAGAGTAATATTCAATGATAAATGAGGATATTTGGGGATAAACAAATGAATTCAATTTATCTTGTAAATGGCATTGTAATTGATGGTAATTTATCACAATATTGTTGAATTTTATCACGCTTTTAATTTAAATTTGATTCTAGATTAGTTCCAAATTATATAATATGTAATCAATTATCAGCAATCATATTAATTTATGTTTTTATTTTGGTTTTTCACTATTTAAAAATATTTAGTTTTGGAATTATTATTTGGATCTATCCATTTAGATTTATATCAATAAGTTATTTTAAAATAAAAACACAATAATCATTCATTTCACACTATAGGGTTTTGTGGGTTTCTTGCTAAATTCTCTATGTTTTCACTATCAAACTACAATTACTTGGTTGTAAAAAGATTCCCAAAAACTCAGTTCACTATGTGGTTAACCATCAATTCCCCGGATTGATATGGTAGGTTTATCATGGTGTGTTAAGGCATTATAGAAGTGAGATGACAATGATGAGAATATAATGATGGATTGGATGATAGATGTTCCCTTACTAAACACCTTCTAGAAAATTTCAAGGAATCCAGAATTATTTTTCTCTTAAAGGGTGCGTCTAATCCAACCGATGATGGATGCATTAGTAATTTTAAATAATTTTTTAGTTATTTAAGGTGCGATTTACAGTGGGATTGGTGAGTGAGAAAAATATATAGGAAACATTTAATTAGTTAGAGTTTCTAGAAAATACCAAATAACATGGAATGTAATTTGGAAGAAAAAATGTTTTGTATTTATGTGATGTGGTGTTGGGGTTTAAACAAAAGTTTAATATAACACACCATGTTGATGGTCCAACATGAAGTGTAACCTTATTTTATTTACATTGAGTGTAACTTAAAGACATTATTAGCGATCTTCAGTGCCCACACATGTTATGTGGAGGTCCAAAAAGTAATGTATTATTGACAGAGTGTGAATTGTAAAGTGGAAAATTACAAGCTCCAATACCTACACCAACACTCCAAATTACACATCCTATATGATATACGATTGGGATAAGACAATCCATTTGGGATGTCCAAACATGGATAGGTTTTTTATGTGGAATAACACACCAGGTAACATCCCCAATCATGGGATAGTTCATCTAAACCAGATGCAATCCCCTTATTATTCCCTGGAAAAGTTTATATCTCACATATTAGGAAAATGATCCTACTATGGATTTATTCTATCTCCCATGAAAACATATGGGTTGGGGTACTCTGCTAGTGGAATTAGAGAGATTTAACATTTCACACACATTTTACGGAAGGGATACTCAATCTATTATGATGATATTTCACTCATCGATAAATTATGGATGGGGCTAGATCCTCTACTAAATTTGAAATTTCACCCATTATCATGGATAAAGTATCATCTACCATAATCTAAGGGAATGATCATGAGTTATTATTGATACAAATTGATAGGAATCTATAATTTTTGACTTAATCAGCTACTTAATGGTTGATACATAATTCTAGTACCTGAGTACATCATATTATATTATATGTGGTTTTCGATTAATTTGTATTCTTTGTTATGGTTTTGTGATAACAATTTATTTGATGATTTACTTTCTAGAGATATAGCGGTGTCCTTATATTTATGTATATAATTAAAACTAAATGTTAACTTACAATATGTGTCATTACTTATACAATAAATAATATATTTTATAGAGATATATTGGAACCTAGTGTCAGTGGTGCTAAGTGTCAGTTAATGATTATTGTAGAAGGACAATTTTCTGACTAGTTGTTGCATATTGAGACCTTATTATTTCTTGTTGTTAGGTTCAAATTTCATTATATTAATTGGGTTTGTTTTTTCCATCCTACATGACTATGTACTATCCTTTTAAGACATGGTATATTTGTTGTTTTTTATACATTTTTTATTCAATTGATTTAAATACTTAATTACTCTTTTGTTTATGTAAATGTGTGTGTGTGTGTGTTTAGACCCATATAGTTAATCCTTACCATATATTTGAGATATATAATTGGTGAAAGCCACAAACCCAAGGCATATTAGTTGTGGGTTTGGGGGGGAACACCTGGATTATTACTGGCTACCCCAGTCTCAGTGGGTCAAGACATATCAGAATGATATCAAATCTAGGTCTCCCTATGATGAATATGAAATTTACTATAAATGTATTATTGTTTTAGGTTTTTTTGAGTGTTTATGGTTTGAATCTAGAGCTTATGGCCCTAGTGATTGCACTAAATCCAATGTATCTATACACTAGGGCTCAAATAACCCACTCTTTCACTTGGTATATTGTGTTACTAGTTGTAGGGATATTAGTAGTACATGTATCATATAGTAATGATATGTTATTTCTAAATACTTTTTTAGTCATCTCTCTAGAAATTCAGTTTTACCTTGGTACATCTTGAGTATGTTAAGATGCATCCTTGTAGATTGTTGGAAAAGGATCTATGATAAGATCATAATAATGATCACCTCTTTTATGATGAATTAGTTATTGGGCCTCTTCTGGTGGTGTTCCCCTCGAGTGGACTATGGTCAGTACCTCTGATGGTTAATAATGATAAATTTTCACTTTCTAGAAATAATATCATCCCACCAGAAAAATATGATGAAGCATGTAGGAAATGGTCACTTTTCTAGTTTTATATGAAGGAGATACCCAGGTTTTAGAGTGATTCGGACACTCTTCTAATAGGGGACATCTTATAGTTCATGTATTGAGTATTCCACAACATCTAGACCCCTTCAAATTAGATGGGGGAAATCACGGTGAAACTTCTACATAGTTCTATAGAAATTTTATGGAGTGTGATGATGTATACCTTTGATGATGGTACTTATCCTTTGATCTCGATTGAGCATCAATTTTTTATGGAATTTTACCTATGGAATCTGCGATCAATACTCATCAATGAGCATATCGAGATTCAACATGGTATATTTGTATTGGTAGTTTATACATTGAGGTTTAATGACCTCATGAAATAGTCTGAAAAAAATTTTATTATTGTGAATTCCCTTGTGAGGATGTTAGAGAATGTACTATACAGACATGTATTAGTTTGGGTTATGTCCCATTTCATACCAACTTATTTTGTTGTATTTTAATGGTAGATACTTTAGTATTTAGTGGGTGATGTTGAGATTCATGTTTTAGAAGAAATTTTTTTTTAATATCTAGTTTTAGACTAGGGGTTCCATATCCAAGGATTAATACATATTTTCTAGTCAGTTGAGGGAGAAGAAAAACATTTCCTATAATTAGTGAATTCATATCATGTTGGATTTCCAGACCCACCATGTGGGAAAAAAATATATGGACACGATATGGGTACCTAAGATATAGAAAATGACATTAGAAGAAGGAGACACAATGAGGTGGTTGTTTTAGATGATTTGGGAGAGTTCCATGAGGTTATCAATGTTATAATCTAATGTATCCACTACCACCTCCATGGGGTCTATGTTTGGCATAAAAAGTTGGAAATAATGGACGTGGTCCGTTATAAATAGTTTAGTCTTGTGACCTAGAGGTTCCCAACATGATCTGAGTTATACTTTATATAATAAATAAAAATTAATATGTTTTGATTGAAATGATTGTGATCCATTCATTTCTAGACATTCCCATTATTCAAGATATACAGATTCCAATAGAACCCCTAACCATACCCATATGTCTACAGTCTCATATTTTAGGGTATTTAATGATCACAGTTAATTATAAATTATAGGACATGGTTTTTAGTGGAGGGAAATTCTCATTGGTCCATCTCATTGTTAAAATGATACCAAATAATTTCATTCTTATTATGGACTACATATCCACTATTTGTTCACACATTGAATGTTTTATATGAAAGATTTGGTGGACTTGTGTTGATAAGTCAAGATTTTTCTTAACTCGATAGAAGTAATTTCAATTATAGTATGTATGTATCATGTGAAAGATATTATTATTGATCTTACATAAATTTTAAAGATTCACTCATTGTGAAATAGAATATGTGGATGTTTAGTTCTGTATGGTGGTAGAGGAGTACCCTGATGTAACGATCTGATATTTTAATATATGTTTACCTCTAATTAAGTAAAATATGGTAGAGAGAATTATTCATATGAAAATGTAGACTAAAAAACCCATGATATATTTATACCATTAAAATAATTTCATTGAATTTGGTTGAATGAAATAGTTTAACCAAATTATAAAATATATTAATATATAAATTTATCTTGTAGAAATTTACTTAATTCATTTTTGGCTTCAAGAATATACCTTTTTTGTACATTTTATTAAATATTGTTATGTATATTACATATAAATTATTATTTTAAAAAAATATAATATTTATTTCTTATTTATAGCTTTATTAGTGTTCTTTAGAAATTAAATAAATGTCAAAAAAATATTATAAATGGTAATTTTCTAGTAGAAACAAATTCTCATTATATTTTATTATTTTATTTTTAAGTTATAATAGAAAAATATAGAAATTTAGTTTGAAAAAAATATTTATAATTTCAATATTAGTTTATGAGGAATTATTTTTATTTTTTCAAAAAAGATTTATTTTTACGATAAAAGTTAAAATAACATTTATAAAAATAACATGAATTTTATGAAATTATTTATATATATATATATTAATTATAAATTCATGGATCCTTTTTCAACAAAAAAATATGTATTTTATTATTGAATCTATAATTTTAAAAATGATGGTTCTAATTTAAAACCCCTTATTTTACATTTTATAACTTATATTATATTTTTTTAATAAATATTCTTAATACATTATACATTATTTATTAGGAAATTAATTTTTTTCACATTTATAAAATTAATATAATAATATGGATGTCAAATTTAAAATATTTAGATAAAAAATATGTTCTAATAAATAATGTAATTTCATTCATATAGGATAAATTAATTTGGTAAAAACTAATTTCTTAAGAAAATTTAAAAGGGGAGAAAGTGTTTAATCTAGAGGGAAAACCCAAAAACAGGTTTAAAACATGTGATAGAATGAGTCATTGAGGTATTTTTAAACTGTATACCTCAATATATCCATTATTACCTTCTTTTGAGATACATTCCTTGAGAATGACTTTTAATTATTAAATTTGTTTTGGTATTTAAAAAAATGAAATTCTTTTTCACTAATAAAAGGCACACTCGTCTCATTCATTCCCCTCAAACCACAACACAAATAATTCAAAACAATATATACTGAAACCTCTAATATGAATTCCTATCCACCTAATGAGTTTTTGGTATTCCAAAAACATCATCCGCCAAAGTCTTAACCCTATTTTCAATGGAGATAATCAATAAACTGATGTATCAATTTCTTAAAGATCCATTCACATTTTGGTATATTTTTGATCAATTATTCTTCCCAAAATTCTATTATACCATAATATCATGGAAACATAATTATAATTATTATACTCTTATTTTATTATAATGATGTAATAAATAACTACATTTTTTATTTCTATTAATAAAAACATAACATTAATTCATGAGTTGTGTGGACAACCGACTCTGTGTTGAAATGTGTTTTATTTTAATTAAATGGTTTAAAATTACGTAAATAATGAGGAATTAAATTTTAAGCTTCCAATATTTAAAATAGTTTTATATTTTGAGATGAAAATACAGATTACCCATTTTCCCCATTATTTGATAAATGAAATCATTCTTTATGCTTACATGTGGACTATATCCTCCATAAAATGATTTATTTTTTATCATTGAATCACAACCTTAAATTGATTGTCAAGACTATGGGTTTAGAGGGAGAATAAAATTATTATTAAAAAATATTTTTTTGTAATGAAAATTTTGACAACCAATTAACAATTTGTAGAACAAAAAACCAAGGTAAATTCTACCATCCAAAAGAGTAATTAAAGATAAAAACATGATTTCATTACAGTATGAAAAAAACATTATATAGATTATATTATTTTTATAAATGTTTCAAATTATTATATAACAAACTATTAAACCCAAAATAATATCACTATTCTTATTGTATAATTATATTACTATTAAATCACTTCATAATCGTCTAATAATTATGGTATGATTTTTTGGGTTCGTTTAACCACCTACATTATCTATGAAGTAAATTTATAATATAGATAACAAAAAAATAAATTTATAGTAATATATTATGTGAATATTTTTGTAAATATTTTTTTAGGTTATATAATTTATATATAATAAATTAACTCATTAATTAAGAAAACACCTTTTGTTTGCAATAAATCATCGAAACATGTTAATCCCTAATTTAAACTTTGAGGATCATAACAAAATAAATATATATAATGAAATTATAACATAATAATTAATTATAGAAAAATAAATTACATTTTCTTTTATGATCTCTAAATGATGAAATTTCTGATAAGAATGATGAACAACACAACTATTACGAAACTTGTAGAAAACATCATGTTTACCCACGCATAATATTGAAAATAGAAAATAAATAACTCATATAAATATAGAGAATAATTATAAAGTATTATTATTAATGATTATTCATGTGAATATGTTTATTAAATATTTTATTATGATATTTATATTTGTTATACAGGATCCTAGAGTTCGTTTAACTATAGAAGGAATTAATATAACTGTTTTGCGGATCTCAATGCTAATTCTTTGAGATATGAAACATGTTATTCCCCATGTTTCCATGTAAATGATTTCTATTGATTTACTATCCCATTAATTTTTTCTACTTATTTCCATTATATTTCTTAGGATATAGTAATAAAAATAAATTTATTTTCATTAATCTTATTTTGAATCAAGCTTTCCCCTAGTTGAAATATTTAGTCATTACTCAACATTTTTCCAATTAAATATTATCATTATATTAAATTAATTTCACATAAGTAGGTAAAATGAAACATATTTTTTTGTTATGTGGTATAATCTAAATTTTTATTGTGGATTTACAATTCTTACACATTAATCATTATCAAAAATTTCTTTACATGTGGACTATGTTTCCTATAAGGGATATTGATAGCTCAAATCTTCTTTCTTAGACATATAAGGTTTTATCATGAAAATTTTTCATCGATAACTTAGTTTTATCACATTAATATGTTAACGTACTGGTATTTTATGAAATATATATTTTAAAATTAATTTAATTTATTACATAGTTTTGTTAGATGCAACACTGAGTTTTAATGAACCATACTATACAATTCATACTGTTATTTAATCTTGACCAATTTAACCTAGACACTAAAAATAAAATCATGTATATAAATAAGTAGATATTTAAAATTAATTATAAATGTTATAGATAAAGAAAATATAGGGATAAACAATTACATTATTTTTGGGGAAGCCTTTGTATGTTTCAAATATACTTTTTCCCCAAAAAGGATTTCTACATCGTTTTATGAAGAAAAAAAATATTTGTTCTAATTATCGATGTATTAATTAAAAAATTTATTTTATTTTTTAAATCAATAGGATGAAATAATATTAGATTAAATTTTATAATATTTTCTAAAAATAATAATTTTTTGATAAATAGTTATTCATTCAAATTTTTATTAAAAACTTTCATTTCAATTAAAGCCCTTGCAATGATAGTTTTAATTATAAAATTTTTTTTATGTAAAATAAGAAAAATTATATTAATAATAATATAATTTATTTCATTGAATTAAATATCAAGATAAATTTTTGTGTGAATTTTTTTAGGCTTAAAAAATATTCTCTATTAAAAAAATCGGCCTATTTGTAGGTTTTATATTAAATTAAATACTTCCACTTATGTTCATAAAATTTGGTAAAATATATTTTGTATTTGGAATAAATAAAATAAATATTATATAATATATTCAAAATAAGGTGTGTTTATAATGAATAGTAAAAAAATTAATCAATTAATTACTCTGGTTACGGTTAAAACGGGTTTACCTGTGGTTAAACCAAAATATAAGCGTTTTTTTAAATTAAACATGTAAAAAACCTATTTTATGGAAATTTATAGACCAAATATTATACAAAATTATAATATAAGGATATTTAGAATCATTTTTATAGGGAATGAATTTAACATTTCGTATTCTTTTGGGAAATGTCCAAGTAATTTCCATGAAGGTCCCTACCCCCACTTATAAAGGGAAACCCCCACTCCTCTCCTCTATACACCTCACGATCCTTTTCTATTGGAAAATGCCTAACCACATCCATTATTTACTCTAATACCCACATCCTAGAGGCCTTATATTGATTATAAAATCCTCTTATTAAGGCTTTAGGTGTAAATTTAAAGGGGTTCTCCCAAGAATATGTATAGTCTTTCATAATGTATTTTAATTTAATTTCCTCTTATAGATTCATAAAATAATATTCAACAATTATGATATAATAAAATAATTATATACCATATATTTTTGTCTTATTTTTTTAATTTAATAACCTATATCTATCTCCTATGCAATAAAATGTGAAACCAAACTGTCAAAAATGTGTTCATTGGACTGCCTCCCCGTGAACTGATATATTTTTTTCCATCACCACCACCCAAGGGTGGATATAATGATGTATTTAAATTATATATATAATTTATTAAATAATTATAATTATATAATAATATAATAACATCTTCCTTAATACCTTCCAACTCATCGGAAAATAATAACATCGCTCATATATATGTGTGGACTACCGTATCCACAAAGTCAAGTGATACGTCATTCATTTAAAAAAATATTAATAAGGATTTATTTCATTAATATATTTTTTATATATTATTTTAAAATTATTCTATAAATTTGAATTAATATTTAACTTTCTTATATTTCATCTATGAAGAAAATGGAAACAATATTTAAACATATGTATATTATACGATCTCCTAGAATAGTGTAATTTATTTTCCTATACCTAAATATTATGGATGAAATTAAAAATGTATTTAATGAATATATTTTATAATTATATAAATATTACCATTATGAAAAAAATTTAACTAATATATATGTAGAAGGACCACAAATACTAAACTGAAAAAAATATGAAAAACAAAGCAGTTTTCACCTCGAATAGTGATTTTATCAAAGAATCTTCAAAAATGGGTGAAGAAAAGTTATAAATAAATCCTATATGATATTATATATATTTTTATGGTTTTTAAATTTATTTATAATATTCATATATTTATTATATAGTAGTATATAACATTAATAATGAATGTCAGTACATGAGGTAACATATTATCTTCTCGCTTTTATTTTTGTGGGAACATACCATATTCACCACTAGTTTATTTGAGATGTATATGATGCCCAATATTTTATTTTATTATTATTATAATAAAAATTATGGTATATAAATATCCTTATAATGTTATTTCATTTATTAGGCTTATGATTTTAAAGATTCCAAAGTGGTAAGGGTTTTATGCTAGAGTCTCACTATTTATTAAGATTGTTTTTTATTATTATATTACTGAGGAAATCATATGATCTATCTCTCAAGAAATTAATTAAATTTATTCTCCTGTATTTATTTTTTTTAATTCATTCTATATATTAATTTGTTTCTTGCTATGTACTCAAAAATTGAGAATATTTTTTGTAAGGAAAATCCGACTTTATTTCACTCTTCAGTCGACAATCTTTTTTGATTCATGTCCATTTTCTTTAAAAAGGTTTCAAAGAATGTCTAAAATATTCTGAAAGTATTTTTTAAAAACATTTTAATAATTTTTTTTCTTTTTGGTTTTTTTAAGTGAAATAATCCTATTTTTATGATAAATGTACTCTCAAATTTTTACCAAATAGTGCAAAGAAATATATATTTTTACATACATTGCATGAATGAAATTTTCAACCATCATAAAACCCCAATTATTTAATTATTCTATTATATGTTTTCAATATTCATTTAATGAAAAAATCATAAATATATAGAAAAATATTTATATTCTTAATAAGTAATTTCGTAGTGCAATGGATGTTTTCATCATTAAATGTTCCATGAGATGTTTGAAAATTATTTTCCATCTATAGTGACATCCTATGATGTAATATAAGATTTATTGGGGATATTATCTAGTAATACCATCCTAATTCTTAATCTAGATGGTTTATGTTTATGATGAAACATTTTTATAAAACATGTTCTATTTCCCTGGGTTATTCTATGATGAAATGATGAAATGTTTATGAAACACATATCATTTCCATGTGTTATGATATAAGGAAATGTTTTTTAGACTAATTTAAATTCTATGGGTTATGATATTATGTATGTATTTTGATATTATGTCAATCACCTTTATGATTTTCATTTTTTTATGGGTGGGATGCATATCTCCCTCCAATGAATTGGGTAAACATCGATATCTCATGTGATAAATATGACTGGAATGGGAAGTGAACCCTATTCATATTGGTAATTTTTTCAATATAATAGTCTTGGGAGTGAACCATGACTATTATAATGATTTTTGGAGCGATACCATTCCCCAATAATAGGTTTGGAACTAAATTTGGACTAAAAATGACATGATTTTAAATCCTTATGGGAATTCAAAAAATATTTATCTTATGCCTATGTTATTCCATTATGAATTATGTTATTATAATCCATTATGATTTATGTCTCATAAACTGAAAATATTGATGCAATGAATCATATTCATGAACAATGATATATAGTTAATGGTTTTGAAATCTTTTAATCATGTTTTTATACACTTAAGAAAATGTTAGGTTGATATCTCCCTTGTTTACCCTTATTGAGAATCTGATTTCACCCTTAATTATATTTCATTTCCCTAGGTAATGAACACCTTTATTAATTATAAAATGTTTATTAATGGTTATAGTTATGAATAACATAGTGGGATAAGATGTGGTTCACTTTTGAACCATTTGATTATGTATAAATTTTTCAAGGGAACTAAACCATTAGGGTCCTAATGCATGTTTGTGAAAACTGAAATTAGTGTTCCTCTATTAAGATGTAATATATATATATGGAAAATTTGGGAAATAAAATTTGGTATAAGTGGACATGTTTATTTATCCATTGGAGACCAGGATGAGAAAGCTTTAGTAATAACTGTAGGGATAATTCTAAAGATAAGTAAAAGTAAAGTAAAAATTCATTGAATTTTAGTGAAGGATAGAGAAAGTGGTTTACAAATATTTCTACTATGTTAGAATACAACAAGTGGATACTAATATAGAATATTAATACCTGTGTTTAATATCTTCAAAAATGGTGTATTGGTTTTTGAATCAATCATCACATTATGCATGATAATAGGCCATGTTGCTGACATAAATTTTCACTATTGGGGGATATGTTTTCGAAATTCAAAATCTCTTTGCGTACGCTCCGGAAGGATTTTAATTATTATCATTAATAACCTAGGTTAAACCTATTTTGTCATATATTTCATATAATTTTTCATGATTTAGACATCCTATGAATGATTGAGTGCTATAATAAAAGATGTCTAACGGTCATGAAAAACATTTCAGTTTTATTATAGAATTGAGGATAAAAAATGAAGTTGTTTTATGGATATGTATGCTCAAATATTGAAGTATCTTATTTTATCCTAGCAATATAAATTCCATTTTATCATGAAAATTATCTAGTAATTTTAATTCCTATACTCAATGATTATATGTTTAATTAATAGTGAAAACCCCTAATGGTATGATAATCACACCTCAAGTGTATGATTATTCTCAAGTTGATATTTTGGAAATGTGCATATTGCATATATTTATTATCTTCCTTGAGATTATTTGGATGATTATATTATTCCTAGATTATATTTATCTATATAAGTCCCATCAAAATCTTCATAAATTGGAATTCATGTTTGATATTCCCGACCAACCTAAGAACTTTTATTAGTGCGATAGTAAATATGAAATTTCAATGGAAATAACATCCATTTTATGGGTTTTTATTCATATTAAAAATGGATTTTCTCCATTTTTGGTGGGTAAGAAACAAAAAATTGATCATATTCCTAATTTTTGGAGTTATTTTATGTCTTCCTTGAAGATTTTATTAGTCATTCACTAAATCATGATGTTTTGTTTTCAATTGAACTAATACCTATTACCACACCTTTTTTAAAGAATCCCTACTGAAGGGACCTAATTATTTATAGTAATTGATGAAGAAACTACTAGATAATAATATGATGGTATTAATTTCTCCATGCATGTTACCTTGAGGGGAACCAATACTTTTTTATGGAGAGAGAGGGATCGATGAAACCATCTTTTTATTATCAGGAATTGAACACGATCAAAATCAAGAAACATTATCATCTACCCTATATTGATTACTTATTTGACCAGCTGTGTAGATATCACTACTTTTCTGAGACATAATGTAGTTCATTATATCATCATCAAGGGGTTAATAAATAGGTTTTACCTAATACAATATTTCAAACAATGAATAGACACTAAGACAATATTGTGATTCCAATTGGCCTTAATAACTCCCTGCATTATCTTTATTGATTTAATGAATAAAGTATTTAGTGATTACTACAATCAAATATGGTAGTCTTTATTGATAATAAACTTATCTATTCAAAGAGAAAGGATGATCATGAATTTTTCCTCAAGATTTCTCTGAAGACCATACGAAATGAGAAGTTGTATGTAATGAGTTTTGGGTACAAATGGATTTATTTTTGTGTCATATAATCCCATGTTGTAGTATATCGGTAGATCCATTAATGAAAGAGGATATTAAAAGATGGACCATAACAACAATTTTTACTAAGATATTTAGTTTTATTGGCTTATATAAGATCCTTTATATTCTTAAGGTATGTTTTCATTTGTCTTCTTCCTTTTTTGGCTAGATAAGTGTTCCCCCATGTTCATGTGAAGGCTTGAGTGTGTTCTGGGGGTTCAAGACATGAAAATGGAAATAAAAGTAAGTTCTTATGCATGTTTCACAGTTTTCTCATGGTTAGTGAAAACTGTGTGGTGTATCCCAGGTAAATGTGAAGCCATAGACAGAGGCTTATGCACGGTTGGAACATGGTTGAGAAAACCGTATATAATTCCTAGGAAATAATATAAAGGGGTTATTTTTAGATAGTGGCTCACACACGGTTTACTCAGAGTTTGGAAAACCATGTGGGTGAACTGTGTGGCCCAGAAACATTTAGAAAATTATAAACATTTTATCCTGGGATTTTAAACCCCTACTTTGGATTCTTCTTTATTTCACCCTTGTTACCCAATTAATGATCTTGGAAAAACCAATCTTCCCAAGGGTTGTTCTCCTTTTATTATTAATCATTTGGAGCACCGTCATTTGAGGATGGAAGCTCCAAGTAAGTCGAATGCTTCTCTTGATTCTCTTTTGTGGATTATGGTTTTTAGTTTCATCTATCTCCTTCTGAACCTCTCAACCACAATTTTTTTGGTGAGATTTAGGTTCAAGATTCAAGGAATACTTGAATCCAAATCCAAGGCTATTATTGAGGATGTGTTCATCATCGATTTCAAGGAAGGTGGTCTACAAGTATTATCCCAATGTTTTATTTTGGATTTGTGCATGGAATTATGTGTTCTTGTTTTCCCCTTTTGTATTCTTTTTCCCATTAAAGTTTTTGATAAAAATTGGTGTCTAAGTGACCAAATAAAAACCCTCATGATACCCATGGGATGCGTAGAGTATTACTGGACCATTTTAGGGCCACCCATGTGGTGTTCTGGTAATCTCGAACTTAGAGAGTGGTAGGGTGAAGTGAAGGATTTGCGAGTAAATTGTGAATCAATTTTAGAACATGTTTTAATGGATGGTTGAGTTTTAAATATAATGATGATATATTTTATTAGGGTGATATGGGAATAAGTTGTTATTGGAATGACATGAAAATTAGAAATTGGGTGTAAAGAGATCATGTCATTTGTTTAATGAATTTTGGGTAGGAATGCCTAATGGGATTAATGCATATTAAATGGTGAACTTGTAATTGGGTAATGAAATGGGAAAGGGGGGTATTTTAATGAGATGTAATAAGGTAATGGATTAATATGATGAATGTTTTTTTACAGGGGAATTGAACACACCTAATGGTTGAATGTAATAAGTGGTTTGGTTATGAGATATGAGAAATATACTTAAATGCATAAGTGCGTGAAAATTTGTGAAATGATAAATGGGATAAATGGGTAAATTTTTGGTCATTGATGAACTTGGATAAGGCATAGTGTTTGTTTAATACACTTAATGGGATTAGGCATGACAATGGAAAATTCGAAAAATGATTATGAATTGCAATTGGTAAATGTGTTAATGGGTTATGGCATATTTTTGTCTTCCATGTTGTTATGTATTATGAATTATAATGGAATTGGTTTTTATTGGTTGTGTTAAGGTATGGTTGTGGTGATTTGATAAATGTTCATGTGCACATGTCTTGGTAGAGTGGGGTATTGAATTGAGGTTCTACTCCCACAGGTCGAGTGAGACTGAGGCTCTAAACTTCATCCCCAAATTCATTGGTTAGGGAAGGGGACGGAGGCTCTATTATCCTAATAGCTGCATTCCACCCAGACGGAGGCTTTGAGGTCAGGAAAATGTGTTTATGTAATATGTGTATCCCTAGTGAGATAGAGACTTGACTTATTTCTCCTATGCTTAATGATTGATTTCCTTAGACCCTTGTGTAGATGTTGTGTGTGCCCAACTCGTTGAGAATGTACTAGGAGTGGAATAAGTAACCAATATGGTGAATGAAATGAAACTACGAAAGTGGATAACATGAACTAAAAGGAATTTTGTTAACTAATGACACAATAATTTTCCCAGATTAGATACCATTAATTTTGTACTTACTTGAACTATCTATTAGACTAGATATTTTTGTAGACATCGTTGGTGGTGGCCTACTTTGTTTTGTACTCACACCCTGCTCGGGATACGTTGGATACTCAAGCATATCTCTTAGTTATAGATCATGAAAAGGGAATAGGCCATGCACTATGATGTTGAGTTGGGATCGGGATGTACATGGAGAAGGATCCGGTCTTAGATTCAAGACTTATTTGGAGTTTTTTTTTGTATGATTTATTTTGGGATTCGTTCATTTGCACTACTAGTATGGCATGGCATGGTTGTATTTGACTTTTTATTTATACCTTGATTGGGAAACATTGGGTTATGTTTCTTTATTGGTTGTTTCGTATTGCTTCTGTTATTTATATTTGTTTCTATTGTGGATTACTGTAGTAAAGAAGGAATAGTCTCCCCATGTGACTTATTAGACCCTCGCCACTAGTCGGCAACCTCTGGTGTATAGGGAGGCACACTTAAGGTAATATGATGACTCGGCTCAGGGCACATAGTAATGGATTCTATGTTAGGGGTGTTACAAATTGGTATTATGTGAGTTCATTTATCTTCATTACTATTTGTGGATGGTATATAAGATATTAGTATTTTTCAAGCCTTTGTAATGGGCCCGTTCTTAGGAGTATCTAACACATATACGAGGTAAAACACATGCCACCTAGGGTGGGAATATTTGTTTTTGATGAGTTTTGTTACAGTTGAATGATATTTCTCTATTTGGTGACACACATGTTGTTTAATTTGACTGATTTATGATATTTTTATTATAGTTGGAATGACATGAGGTTGTGTATTTATGCATCATTTTAGGCACCTAAGGATATAGGTGGGATGCATCATTATTGGAACACACATAGGAAGGGTGTGTAGGGAATAGAGTAGAATTAATTTTACATCCTTGAAAAATTTAAATAAAATGATGCCTAGTAATGGTAATTCAAGTGGGAGAATGAAAATATAGAAAATGAATAGTTAATAAATGTCATGTAAAAAGAAATATTATGACCAGGTTCAAATTTTGGGTTGTGATAAATTATATAGGTTGATTTATTGTCTAAAAGAGAAATATTTCATAATGATGGTAAAATTGTTACTGAATTTTGCCTAATGAAAATTGTAAATGAGTTAAAATGATGATTTTAACAAGTTGTGAAAGGGTAAATGTGCCTAAGAGGAAGGGATCGTGTTGAAAAAAATAATTGGTTTGAATAGGTTTTAACAAAAGACTTGTGATTAAGTAAATTGGTTACCCCATGTTGACCATGACCCGTGGTAGTTATGGTATAGGGTAGTATCAAATGTGTGATGAAGACCATTAGGATAGAGTATGTAGAATGGTTTGTTTAAGGTTAATAGAGTGGGATATTTTCCATATGTTGTTAAATCCAGCCAGTAATTTTCGAAGTGTTGGTTCAATGATAATTTGAAAATGAGAATTATTGAGTTTAATGGTGGTTATCCCTTGTGTTGTCATTTTTACCCATGTATGTGTGGGTTGGGGAAGTGAGAGTCCCCTAGTTTGAGACTTTGGATTTGGATTTTGAGGCATTTTCAGTTATGATATGGAATAAGTGCTGTGTTTAGGGAACCCTTGGTAGGGTTGTGGTTGTTGGTTGTGACGCATTGTTTGGTAATTCGAGTGTGGGAAACTCTCCTAGTTCATGACCGTACGAAGTGCATGTTAGACCATAAAGATGATTCCAGGGTATTAGTGACCTTTTGATCAGAGACCTTATGAGTTTTGTTTGAATGTGAAAGAGAATGGTTGGGCTCGTAATGCTGAAAAATGTGTACACCTATGGATGGTAACTTAGATTAAATGGTTGTTTGGTGCGCTAGGCATGGTGTGAATCAGAACTGGGGTGAGAGAGCCATGCACGATCATTGCTTTCTTTGTGAAATGATATGTATGGTTTGGAGATAGGGATAATGTACTTTCTTGGTTTTGACTATATTATTGGGATTTGGTATCATTCAACCTTCAAAGTGACCTATGAGAGAGGCCGAATATGTTTTTTGGTGATTTTGGGTGTGTGTTGCACATGTGGATGTTTTGGACTACGATAGCGGAACTTAGAATATTGCATGGTGTGTGTTTGGATTAGAAGGATAAGTGTGAATATTGATGGCTTCTAGTGAAACTTGAGTTGTAGTTATGCATTAATAGTTTCAAAAATTCAAGGGTGGCCTCATGGAAGTTTATCCCAATAGTGTAGGTACTTGTAATGTGAGTATGGGAGATATATCAGAGGTGGTTTCGATGTATACAGAGTACCACTGAGTTTAGTATATGGTATAGTGGTACCCCAGTTCTTTCATAAGGAAACCATAGTGCATGTGATTGGAGTTAAAAATTGTTTCAGAAGGTTTTATCATATTAATGCATGAATCACCAGTTTGGATGGTTATTAATGGAGTTCATGAAGATATTTTGGAGTGGTATAGACAATATTGGATGGAGTGTCATTATATTCTTTCACTCGATGGTGGAACCCAAGGCGAGGGTGGTCATGCGGATGAACTTGTTTGTTTGAATGGTTTGGTTTTTTTGTGACGTGCAGATGCCGCCTCGTGGATGATGAGACTAACTAACCAAGATACATGGTTAGGTATGTAATTGGGAAATGGGTTATACTAAAGTTAAGGTCAATTTGTAAGAGGTTGTTGGTTTGATTGGGGTGGTAAACCATTGTTCTTTGGATGTTAGTTGGCAAAGAAAAATCAGAAGGAATCGAGGGGTGTGGTGGAAGTAGTTCCATATGAAATGTTGGTTCACTAGTGGTTGGTTTGTGGAACTACGGTTAACATTGGTTGGAAATCACCCCATAGTGGTGTAGGTTAAGTGTTGATAAGATTCATTTGGTATGGGAGCCCGAAATCCTTGGTATGGTGTCCCATATTTCAACATAAAAATGGATAAGTTGGTGGTGGTGTTCTCCAACAACTTATTAGCATACCTCCACTAGTGACGACCTCCCCAATATCTTGATATCATACCAGGTACATTGAGAAGCTTTGGATTTATGCCAAGAGGCATGAAGGTGTTTTGTTGGGTGAGGTACATAAAAGATTTTACACTAAGGTAAATGGTGTATGTGGAGCTTGATGATGGAATGTACTCCCTGATGGCCCGAGGTGAGATCCTCGGGATAGACTGGGTATCAACCAACACCATGGGTATGGTTCATGGAAGTCGAGAACGGTCACTGGGTTTCGTTCGTTTTCTTGTTTTGGGAAAAAGCTACATATCCATGTCTATGTTTGGGGTTCAATTTTTGATCGAGTATAAGAAGTGGTGGTTGGGATCCCTCATGTTAGGCAATGTTAATGACACTCCTAAGGTGAGGAGTGATATTTCTGTCCTAGGTGTGGAGAGGAGAACATCAAGTTAGCGTAGTGACATAGGGAGGACCATGAGGAACTTCTAAGGTTCTTGTTAGGTCCCTAAGAGAGTGAATGTAAGGCATGGATATGGGGGCTGGTGATCCATTTGTTGGCTTCAGACTCAAGGTGGTTCCATGTGAAGTTGTGATGTCTGTGTTGAGGTCATAGAAGGGTGTGGTTGGATATGAAAACAAGTCATAGAAAGATAGGTCAAGTTTTATAACTCCAACTAATTTTGGGGTTATACATGGGTAATTTATTCTTTTTTGTTTTTAGAACATCTCAAAGTTGAGGGAACCTTGGCCCTGTGGTGTGGTGTCATACCGAGGGTGAAGCCCAATGACGTTCTAGAGGGTAGTAATGTCGTGATGATGAAATTATTCTGGGATTCAAGGAAAAAACTCAGTTGGGTGAGTGGGATGATAGTGATAGGCATTCAATCAGTAATCACCATGGGAAGGTGAGAAGGGGGTAGCGTACCATCAGTGAAAAGTGGGTTCTCTTGGGTAAGCCAATCAGGGGCGGGCTGATGAGAGATGGTAAGCATGAATGGGTATGATGAAAGTGACACACTGATGGGTTGATGTTGTGGTGGAAAGTGTCTTTCTGAAATTAAGTCGTACTGAGGAAGGTCATATTGATCTTAGACCTTGAATGGATAGTGTAGGAATGTCCTTCCAAATGATTTTGATGGTGCAACTGGATGCTAAGGTATATTAATGCTTCTATGGCTGTTGGGACGCAGTTAGTTGGAACTTATTAAGTGATGTAAAAGTTGGGTTGATGTTTGAGTGGTCTTTCATCGAAAATGTAGGTTCCATGTAACCAAAGATGTTGGAGGAAACCAAAATGGATAAATGGTTTTTTGATGATGTGATAAGAGTTTTTGGTTGGAATGACTCGAGTAGTCACCGTTTAGGTGAGTTAGCCCCTTTTGAGAGATTTGGTGTGGGTTTAATCAATCAAGTACCTAAGATTTTTTGGTTTCATTAAGATTTATAGTTGTGTATTGGGATTTTATGGAACATCATTTGAAGGATCATGTGTTTTCCTTTGGGTGATATTGGTTTTGGTCACCGTTAGAGTTTGGAAAATAAAGGAAAATGACACCAAGTGATTTGGGTCATGAGTTGTGCAGTGGATCATACCGTTGGGGTGCCTATTGGTTTCCCCATAATGATGTGATATTTTGTGCTAAGTTCCCATGTTTTGTGAGTTAGGAATTTCTTCCTATGTTTTATCTCTGAAGTTCAAGTGGTCGGGTATGGTTTGAGGTTATGCATCCTTGAGAAATTTTTTGTTCGTGTTGTGGTTGTGGTGAGGATGATTTATGGGACAAGTCTATTCCCTTGATACGTGTTCAGTGAGATTTGTGACGTGAAACCAGAAACATTAAATATGAGCATGGATAGGAAGGCCTATTGAAATGACCTCTAGTTACAGATGCTAGTGATTCTTGGAAAAGAGGCTTGAGGACGAGCCGTTATAAGGTGGGTAGGTAGAAAGATCTTGGATTTTCTTAAGGTATGTCTTCCTTTGGCCCCTTCCTTTTGGGATAGATAAGTGTTTCTCTATGTTCATGTGAAGGCTCAAGTGTGATCTAGGGGTTTGAGACATGAAAATATAAAGAAAAGGGAGTTCCTGGGCATGTTGCATGGTTTGCGCACGGTTAGTGAAAATCATGTGGAGTATCCCAAGTAACCGTGCATCCATGGAAGGAGGCTTATGTATAGTTGTATCACGGTTTAGAAAACCATGATAAATTCCAAGGAAACCATGCGAATGGGTGTTTTTCAAATAGTTTCTCATGCATGGTTTGTTCACTTTTTAGAAAACCGTGTGGACCAGCAACTCTGAGAAAATTACAAAAATACCATCCAGGGATTTTAAATCCCAACTCAGGTTTCTTATCCATTTTACCCCCAGAAATATTAGTGATGAGATTGGATGAACCAAGCTTCCAAAGGGTTGATATCCTTCAATTATTGGCTATTTCTACTATTGATTTTTGAAGATAAAATCTTCGAGTACGTCTTACACTTCCCTTTCTTCACTTTTGTGGATTAGGATTTGTAGTTTCTTCCATCTTCTTCTGAAGTTCTAAATACCTCTTTTTTATATGAGATCTTGGATGGTAATTTAAGTGGTGTTTTAATACATATCCAAGGCTATGATTGAGGATGTGTTCATAATTGATTTCAAGGTAGGTGGTCTATAATTATTATCCTATAGTTTTATTTTGGATATGTTCATGGAAGTTTGTGTTCATGTTTTCCCACTTTTTTTCTTGGTCTTTTAGAATTGTTTGGTAAAAATAGGTGTCTAATTGACCTTTCAAAAGCCTCAAAATCCTCTCAAGATGTGTAGAGGATGACTTGACCATTTTAGGGCCACCCATGCGGTGCGCCGCAATCTCGTACCCAGAGAGTGGTAGGGTGAAATGAAGAATTGGTGAATAAAGTTTGAATTCCTTGTAGAACATGTTTTAATGGATGATTGAGTTGTAATAGGAATGATAATATATATTCCTAGTGTGATAAGTTAATAAGGTGTTTTTGGAATGACATGAACATGAGAAATTGGTTGTAAAAAGATTGTGTCGATTGTTATATGAATTATGGTTAGTAATTTCTAAGTGGATTAGTGCATATTAAATGGTGAACTTGTAATTTGGTAATGAAATGGGGAAGGGGTAATATGATAATGATATGTAATAAGGGAATAGAGGAATATTTTGAATGGGTTGTCACATGGGAAGTGTGTCACACCTAATGATTGAATGTAATATGTTGTTGGTTTATGAGATATGAGAAATGTAATTAAAATGCATAAGTGGGTGAATGTTTGTGAAATGATAAATGGGAAAAATGGGTAAATGTATGGTAATTGATAAATTTGGCTTAGGCATAGGGGTTGTTGAATACAATTTATGGGTTAAGGCACATGAATGAAAAAATTTCCAAATGACTATGAATTTCAATTAGTAAATGTGTTAATATGTTATGGCATATTGTTGTTTCCATGTTGTTGTTATGTATTGTGAATTCTAATGGAATTGGTTATGCTTGGTTGTGTTATGGTATCGTTGCGGTGATTTTATAAATGATCTTATGAACATGGATAGGTAGAGTGTGGTATTGAATTGATGTTCTATTCCCATTGGTTGAGTTAGACTGAGGCTCTAAACTCTGCCCCAAAATGAACTGGTTAGGGAAGGGGGTGGGGGCTCTATTCCCCTAATAGTTTCATTCCACTCAAACTGAGGCTTCGAGGTGAGGAAAATGTGATGATGTGATATGTGTATCCCTAATGAGATATGGACTTGAATTATTTACCCTATGCATAATGATTGATTTCTTTAGACCCTTGTGCTGATGATATGTATGCCGAACTCATTGAGCATGTACGAAGAGTGGAATAAGTAACAAAGATAGTGTAAGCAATGAAATTGGTAAAAAGGATAACAATAACTAAAAGGAACATTGTTAACTAATGACACTATAATTGTCCATGGTTACATACCATTTATTCTGTATTTGTATGCACTATCTATTAGAGTGGATATTTTTTTAGACACATTTCATTGTGGCCTACTGAGTTTTATACTCACTCCCAACTTAGGCCCCCATTGCGTGCCTGATAAGATCTCTCAGTTGCAAGTCAGGACAAGGGAAGAGGCCCTACACAAAGATGATGAGTTGGGATCGAGATGTACATGTATAAGGATTCAGGATTAGATTCGGGATCTGTTGGAAGTTTTGGCCATTTGTTTTATTATGTATTTCTTTCACTTACACAACTAGTATGACATGGCATGGTTGTATTTGAATTGTGCTTTGTACCCTATTTGGGAAATGTTTGGTTATGATTCTTTATTTTTTATTTCATATTTAATTCACTATTTATATTTTTTTATGGTATGGATTACTCTGTTAAAGAGGTATAGTCTCCCATGTGACTTATTAGACAATCACCGCTAGTCGGAAACTTCTGGTGTATAGGGAGGCGCGCTTGAGGTCATGTGGCGACCTAGCCTGGGGTACCAGTTAGTGGATTTCATGTCAGGGATATTACAAATTATCTTGATATTACTAAAAAAATTGAATGTTTTTCATAGAGGTCATATCCAATCAGAAAGTTAACTACGAAGAGGATCAAGTTTCATTAAAAAGTTCAATGTGAATAAAATTTCAAGGAATATAAGAGATGTTTAATTAGTGGACTAATTATAATATTAACCTTTAGTAGAGAAGGTTTTTTAATCAATAATGATGTATCAATGAAGTGATTGGGGTGAGTTATCATGAATTATTATATGGCGAGAGATTATTCCTCATCCTAATTGAATTTTCATGAGAAATATAACCCAAATAATGTTTTTGAGTTACATGTGGTATTTTTTCATCAAAAAAAGAGAGGAATTTTTTTTATAGTGATATGTGGGTTATATATGCTAATCCAAAAAAATATTTCATATATTAAAATTGATATATTTGAAAATTAATAGGAGATAGATTTTATAACTAATTTTAGAATAAGACTACCCAATACATTACCATACTAAGAAAGAGAAAATGATGGATAATTCTTTGAGTAGAAATAATAATTCCAGATTATCTATGATGAGAATCAAAAAAGAACCAATATTTATTGATTTTTATAGGATGTCCCTATAAATATTGAACTAAGGTTATAAAATTACATCTTTATAAAATTATTGATCAGTCATACATAAAATTAATGATCAAAGAGGCAGATAAGAAAGATGTAGAGTTGCAAAAGTAGTTGGGAAATTGTCTTGAGTTTAACCATTTTTATGATGGAATGATAAGGTTTAAAAATTGTGTATATTATCCATAAATAAAAAATTTGAAGAAGTATTTTTTATAGACATCACGTTTTTAACCATTATCTATTCATCTTGGAAGTAAAAATATGTATAGAGATATTAAATATTATTTCTAGGGGACAACATGAAGAGATATATCGCCACATTTTTATCTTAGTTCTTGGTATGTCAATAATTTATGTCTAAGATACAAAAATCAAAGTGGATATTAAAACCATTACCCATACCATAATTGAAAAATAGAAACATGAACACATATTTATCATTGGACTCCCCAAAAAAAATAAAAAAAATAATTATATTTGGGTTGTAGTTAATCTTCTTACAATGTTATAACACTTAATTTTAATAAATTAGTATTTATTACTTGATTATATTTCAATAAAAAACATTAATGAAGTGGTATGGTTGTATGTAGTACCAAATCATAATATATTTATGTAGCATCTGTGGTTTATCTCAAATTTATGTAAAACCCTTTAGTAATATCTTGATATATAATTGAGTTTCAGCACATTATATCATAATCAGATAGACAGTTAGCCAAAAATAAAAATTAAAACACTATATGAAATGATAAGATCTTATTATATGAATTTTGAACATTTTTGGTATCAGCATCTTCCTTTAGTGGAGTTCTCTTTAAAACAGTAGCTTTCACTCAGTCATTTAGAAATTTCCTTATGGATTTCTCTATGGAAAAAAATTTAGAACTCTAATATGTTAAGATAATGTAACAACCCAAACTTTCATTAATCAAAATTCTTCTTGATCTAATTGAATGTCTTATTATGGTTATATAAAATGTGAATTTCATTGGTTTATGTTTTTGGATTTTAAAATGTTGTTATGAATTATGATTGTTGCTAATGTAGTTGTTGAATAGTGATCACATAATTTGTATAAATAGAGGGCTTTATCAAATCCAATTTACTCAGAAAATGGAAGTGATGGCCTCATCTAGTAGACTTTCCCTATATGAAGCCCATTTATCGGAGTTCATAATGGAGGTGGTGTCATTGGGCTTCTCTCTTGACCAAGACCAAACCAAGCTTGAACATGTTAGGCTTGAGCAGAACCGACTATGGTAAAAGTGGAAGTTAATAGAGATTACCACCAGAGCGATGTTATTCAAGCCACCCAAAGAGTTGGTCACCATCACACACCTTAAAATTCGGTCTTATGTGGGTGTTATAAGGTTTTATGTAACAAGACCCTATTACTGTGACAATATACATTATTTTTTTATAATGAATGTGCATTTATTTTATTATTGTAACTTTGTAAATAGTTTTTAAAGCCCAAATAGTAGTTTTTTTAATATTCAACTAAGAAATATATTTTGATAAATTAATGGATATTTTAATTAAATAATATTTTAATAAATTGTTATTATTATTAAATTACTTTTTATTAAATATAAATGAAAATATAATTTTATTTATTCAATTGTAATTTTTATTAAGGTTTGAAAACTGTTTTTGTCAAAACCCATGAATTTTCTGTAAATGTCAATGTTTATTTTAAAAGTAAAAATTAACGTATTTATAAAATTGTTTAGATAAAATTAATATTATTTTTGGACTCAGGATGTCAAAATTATCCAATGGTTAATTTTTCATAATTTTCTAAGACAGTGGAATTTTTGGGTTAAAATTAAATACCGTTTAAATATATAACGTGGTTTATGACATCATAATAACCCAATAGTGATGTAATAAAATACTATAAACATTATGTTGAGCCAATATATGTTTTATCGTTAAAATAATGTTATTTTATATTTGTTATATTTATTTTACAAATCATTAGAGGACACTCCAAGACTTATAAATCATTTTTTCTTTTAAATTGTTTTCCTAGAGAGTGTGACTCACCTCCACAGAAGAAACCCTATATTTTAAAGAAGTTCTGCAGTTTCTCTTATAAAATAATTTTTTCACTCCCCTTTGGAAAAAAACCATGGGAAGATTCCATGGTCTGGATTTCCGTTTTGATTAGTTTAATGTGAGTTTTCCCAACCCTAAATAATAAATAATTCCCTCTCCTTTCATATATAAACCCACCCAAGCTCCCACTTTCTCTTAGCTAAAAGACTTTGTAGTTATAAAACCCCTTCCCTTCTCTCTCTAGAGTCTTCACAAGGTGCCCCAAGATCCCAATAAGCCACTCTCAAGCCTCTCCCAATCTTTTGCGATCACACTTCCTAGTAAGGGATTCCTACCTTTCTCTTTTTGTCCAAGTTTCTTAATATTGTTATGATATTTTATTTTCAATTATAAATGTGGGGGTATGATTTCTCACCTCCACCATACTAGAATATATTTGTTTTAATGATGAGATTCCCCTTTCTCTCTCATTAAATGCCTCACATGTACACCCGTTACTATGCCGAAATTCCGAAACGAATTTCTCTCTCCTCATTTACATTTAGGAAATTATTTTGTATCATGAATCTAAATTCCATTAAAATTGTTGGGACATGAATCTATATGACCCCCCTTACTGTTTATTTCATGTACATATGATGATACACCCCTTTCTCTCTCATCATCCAATTTTTTTCATATATCACGTCGTTATACTGCTGAAATTGCACCACATTTTTCCAAGCCAATGTCATTGTGTAGTGAATACCATGCCCATTTATTTATCAAGGGTATTCACCTTTATGCACATTTACTTATTTATTATAGAGTTTCATGTATTAATTCCAAATTCCTTTATCGTGTAATAAATGATGATGTTTAATGAATCCATGTTTTATGATCCATGTGGCACACTTATGCATGAAATGAAATGTTTAAGAAAGGGTGTGCCGAGATAGCGCTCCAATGCATTGGGTAAAGTATTGTATCATGATACATCATGTACAATGGGTTTTGACTCATGATAATTCGAGTGAAACGAGGTTTTACTCATGCTTCATGTGTAATGAGGGTTTACTCATGCTTCATGTGCAATGAGCCTTGGCTCATGCTAATTTCATGTTAAGTGTTGTTGCCACATTTCTATGTTATGATTATCAGGCTTTATCATGCCTTTATGATCATGTTTCTATTGTTCTCCATTGATATTCCTATAGTCTAAAATGTATTGTATTGCTCGTTTTATTCCAGGTTTATTCCCTTACTGGGCTTTATATCTCACCCTTTTCTTATGCAAATCCTCATGTTATCCCATGCAATGCTAAGTATGAGGGAATGTAGTGTTCATGTAAAGGAAGTTCTCAATTAAGATGTGTTTTTATGTCCAATGATGTTATGTAATGTTATTAAGCCCCAAATACACTATACCTCTTGATCTTCTATGTTGTATCAAGTGAATATTTTATGTAATAAATGAGGTTTAAGTGTGTAATAAGAAACATGGTCGTTGTAGTTAGTATCAGAGGGAGGTTAAAATAATTTTGGGATTAGGATTTGAAAACCCTAGTGAAGACATAAAGAAAAGAATGAGTATAACAAAAACATCCCTAATTATTATTGAGTATTGAGTAATTGTTTTATCAATCAAATACATCCATGTCTAGATACGAGCAGGTAGAGGCGGCTCTGACACAGATGTATCCTAGGGGTAAAACCTAGAAAAACCGCTTTGTGCTAGACTCGAATGGGAACTGGTTCACGAGAATGGGAATGGAAGCAATCTTGGTTATGACACTCTTGGGGGATATTCTTTGGTAAATTCACAAGCTTAGTATGAACCCTTATTAAGGGAATTGAAAAAAATTCCCCTAAGAAGATATGTTAAAATTTAGATCATGAATAAAATTGATTGAGGCCTATGGATTCGTAAGTTAGGGAAATAAAAGTTATTTATAAGTCATCAGTTTTCACCATAGATTTCCCTTTATGTGAAACCCCTAACTTTTATTTTATTCCATCCAATGGTCGGTAATAGGAGGACTCGGGCTAACAACCGATGTGAAGATCAATGTGATGAATGTGCTAATGAGATGCCCAATCTGATGGGAGAAGGAATCGAGAACTTTGTCATGATTCTCTTTCAGTTACCTCAATATTTGAATAGAAACATGGGTATAGAGGAACGTTCAACCCCCCCCCCCCCCCCCCCAAGAAATAAAAAGTCACGATTGAGAGATTTATGAGACAAAGGACTCCTACTTTTAAAGGATCATCTAATCCCTCAATCTCCAAACAATGGATCAACTCCATTGAAAAGATCTTCTCCATCCTTTAATGTTCTGAACAAGAGAAGGTTCTTCTGGATACTTATCGTATGGAGGGTAAAGCCGATAAATGGTGGACATTGATCAAAAATACAGAGCTTGAGAAAGAGATCGAGGAATTGGAATGGAGGGATTTCCAAAAGATATTTTTCGATAAATATTTTTTGTGCACCCTCCGACTTATGTTGGATAGGGACATCCACCCCATCATGTAAAAAAGACGATGAATATTTCTGATCGTACGAAGAAAACATCACAAGGATTTCATGATACATGTTTGGCTTTGTTGTTACACCCGAATGCAAGGTTGACTGCTTCTTTAGTGGGCTGAAACCTATCCTACGGAAAGAGTCGGTGATCCATGACTTTGACAGCAATGAGGAAATTATATATTGTGCCCTCAAGGTCAAAATGGAGATTGGAGAATATTAGGGGTATCATGGGGATAAGAAGCGTAAGGTTGAATTCAATGTTGGCGGTCTGATGGATAAATCCCATAGTGCTAAGAAGATCCAGCACCCCACTTGTCGATGGTGAAGAAAGAAGTACCCTAGAAATTGTCTGAGGGGGACTAGGAAATGCTTTAGGTGTGGAAGAGAAGGTCACCTAGTTGTTAACTACTGACAAAAAAAACCACGGCTGCAACAGAGCAAAGTAATGCTCGATTAGAACCTCAACACATTGTTCATTCCTACAACTGCAAAGAACCATGGTATCTTGCAAATTAGTACCCTAATCCAATGGTTTTCGGAGGCAAAAAACAACCTCCAAGGTAAAAAGGGAGATATTTTTCCATCACTACTATGGAAGTGAACCCCAAAAAGGAAGTGGTGACAGGTACGCTAGTTATTCATTCAAAATAGTGAATGTACATTTTGATTCAAGTTCTACCCATTCTTTTATATCCCAAAATTTTAGTAGAACAATCCCAGCACCACCACAAATCAAGGAATTAAAGATGTCAATGATAATGGAAAATGGGGAAATCATTGCATCCCATGAACAAAACTCCTCCCCTCTCGTAATATGTGGATTTAATTTCCCAACGAACATCATCATACTCCCTCTGGTAGAATTTGATGAAATTCTTGGAATGGATTGGATTTCCTTATATCGAGCCAACATAAATTGCTATGAGAGGAAAATCACTCTCTTTGTAGAGAATCTCCCCCTGATTCTATACAAGTGCAATGAGGAAGATGAATATTTTTTAGCTCCATCATCTCAAGCATGGATATTACTGCCCTATGAGCACACGTATCTGGCTTAGATGATTGAGTCTAAGGAGGCAACCATCCTTGAAGATATCACTATAGTGAGGGAATTTGCTGAAGTGTTTCCCAAGGAATTGTCTGGTCTTCCTCCATGAAGAGATCTTGAATTCCCAATTGATCTTATACCTGGGGCATTGCCAATATACAAGTATTTGTATATAGTGGTTGTTGTGGAGCTTGAAGGGTTAAAGAAACAACTACAGGAGAATATGAATTAATGGTTTATATGCCCAAGTGCATCACCATGGGGTGCACCAGTCCTCTTCATTAATAATAAGGATGGGTCAATGTGCCTTTGCATTGATTATCGTGAGCTTAACAAAATCACGATAAAGAAAATGTATCATCTCCCATTAATTGATGACTTTTTTGATCTGTTGCATGGATTCCAATACATCTCCAAGGTGGATTTATGGTAGGGATATTATCAAGTAAGGGTGAAGAGGGAAGATATCCCCAAGACTAATTTTTGTACAAGATATGGGCACTATGAATTCATAGTAATGCCTTTTGGACTCACTAATTCTCCAGTAATCTTCTTGGACTTGATGAATAGAGTCTTTAGGGATTACCTCGACAAATTTGTGGTAGTCTTTATAGATGATATTCAGATATACTCCAAAACCAAGGAGGATCATGAGGAGCATCTAAAAACAATACTTGAGACCTTTAGAAAGGATAATCTCTATGAAAAGTACAACAACTGTGAGTTCTGGTTAAAGGATGTCTCATTCATGGGCCATATCATCACAAGCTATGGGATATTTGTGGATCCCTCCAAAATAGATACAATTGAGGGATGGATGAGGCCAACATCGGTAATGGATATTCGTAGCTTCTTGGGGTTACCTGGATATTATCGATGATTTCTGAGAAATTTATCATGATTTTCCAACCCTCTTACCAAGCTAACTCAGAAAGGAGTAAATATTGCATAGAGTGATGCATGAGAAGAGAGCTTTAAGGAGTTAAAAAAGGAGTCTTATCACTTTGTTTGTGCTCACATTACCCACAAGTGGTGAAATTTTTGTGGTATTCAGTGATGCTTCGAAGAAGGGTATGGGCTTTGTGTTGATGAAAAATTAAAAATTCATTGCCTCTGATTCAAGGAAATTGAAAGTTCATGAGTATAATTATCCAACACATGATTTGGAGTTGGATGTGGTGATCTTCACTATAAAAATTTGGCACCATTATCTCTTTGGGGAGAAGTGAAAAATATATATGGACCACAAATGCCTCAAATATATATTCACATAGAAAGAGTTGAACATGCGCCAACGAATATGGTTATAGATGATCAAAGACTATGACTGTTCAATCCATTACGACCCTATGAAAGAGAATAAGGTGGAGGATGCTATAAGTAGAAAGGACCCAACAATTCTATCATTGATGAGAATTTAGAATGATCCAATCTTCTAAGAATTGATGAAGATGGACATGGTAATCATAAAGAAGAGAACATCATCAATCCTTTCACAAATTATTTCTCAACTGTTTCTTTTGGAAAGGTTAAAGGATGCTCAAAAATGATGATGTGGAAATTCAGAAGAGAGTTGAAGATATCATAAAAGGGAAATCCTCAGATTTCAATGTTAATGAAGAAGTAATTTTGATATTTGGGAAAAGACTATGTGTTCCATCATGTCCGGAGCTGAAGAATGAACTTTTGGATGATGCGTATAGTTCAAATTTCTCTATTCACCCAGGAAACAAAAAGATGTATCGAGATCTCCTAGAGAATTATTGTTTGGATAATATGAAGAAGGAGATAATTTGGTTTACAATAAAGTTCCTAGTGTGTCAGGAAATGAAGGCAGAATGGTAGAAGTCTTAGGGGATGATTCAACCATTGCCCATACCATTATGGAAATGGGAAAACATCATCATGGACTTTTTCATCAGACTTCTGAATAAATCCAAATGGCACAATGTAATCTGGGTTGTTCTGGATCATCATACAAAGTTTGCACACTTCCTTTCAATTCGGGAGGATATCACATTGAATCAGCTACATGCATATATTTCAGGGAAGTGGTAAGGCTTCATGGAGTACCACTATCTATTGTATCTGATCGAGATCCGAGATTCACCTCTAAGTTTTGGAAGAGTATTCAACATGCTCTAGATACTCAGCTTAACTTTAGTACGTCTTATCATCCTCAAACTAAGGTCCAATCCGATCAGACTATCCAAACACATGAGGACATCCTGAGATCGTGTTCTATGGACTTCAAATAATGGTGGGACCAACATCTTCCACTGGTTGAATTCTCCTACAATAACAGTTTCCACTCGGGCATCCTAATGGAACCTTATAAATCCCCATATGGGAAGAGGGGAAAAACACCAACATGTTGGGATGATGTCGATGAGTGTAAGATGCTAGGACCAGAAATGGTTGAAGAAATGGTGGAGAAGGTAAAAACCATTCCGCAGCATATCATCGCAGTCCGAAGTCGGTATAAGAGTTATGCAGATAACTGTTGATGAGACTTTGAGATTAAAGTTGTATATATGGTATTTCTATGCATATATCTATGGAATAAGTTCATGAGGTTTGGAAATAAATGGATGTTAAGTTCTAGGTACATCGTCCCCTTTGAGATTCTTGATCGTATTAGGGTTGTGGTCTATCGACAAGCACTTCCTCCTACCATGGAAAAAGTACATGATGTCTTTCATGTATCCCTCTTAAGAAATTACATACCATACCCTTCACATGTACTCTCTTCCGAGGTAGTACAGCTAGAGGATGATATTTTTTACGAGGAGAAACCAGTTATTATCATAGATCATAGAGAAGAGTTCTATGAAATAAGACAATTCCCCTCATCAAGGTGTTGTGGTGAAACCAAAAGATTGAAGAAGCAACATGGGAATCGAAGGAAGTGATGAAGCAAAGATACCCACATCTGTTTTAGTATGGGAAAAGGAAATTTTGAGGGTGAAATTTCTTAAGGGGGGGAGATTGTAACAACCCAAACTTTCATTAATGAAAATTTCTCTTGATATAATTAAATGTATTATTATGGTTATATAAAATTTGAATTTCATTGGTTTTATGTTTATAGATTTTAAAATACAGTCATTAATTGTGACATTTGCTAATATAGTTGTTGAACAGTGATCACATGATTAGTATAAATACTGGTCTATAACAAATCCAATTTACTCAGACAAAGGAAGCGATGGCCTCATCTTGTAAAATTTCCCCATATGAAGCCCATTTTTTCAAATCTCAAAAAGGAGGTGGCATCATTGGGCTTCGTTCTTGACCAATCCCAAGCCGATCTTGAACACATTAAGCTTGAGTAGAACTGACTACGGGAGAAGTGGATGTCAACAGAGATTACCACCAGAGTGATGTTATCCAAGCCACCCCAAGAGTCGGTCACCATCACAACTTACCCTTCAGTCTTATACGGGTGTTATAAGAGGTTATGTAACAAGACCCTAGCACTATGACTATGTACATTATTTTTTTAGAAATAATGTGCATTAATTTTATTATTGTTACTTTGTAAATATTTTTTAAAGAACAAATAGTATTTTTTGTTAATATTCAACTACGAAATATATTTTGATGAATTAATGGATATTTGAATTAAATAATATTTTAATGAAATATTATTATTATTAAATTAATTTTTATTAAATAGAAATGATCATAAAATTTTATGAATGCAATTGTAATTTTTATTAAGGTTTGAAAACTGTTTTTTTCAAAACCCATGATTTTTTGGTAAATGTCAGTTTTTATTTTAAAAATAAAAATTCACATATTTATTTAAACTATTTAGATAAAAATAATATTATTTTTGGAATCAGGATGTCAAAATTATCCAATGGTTAATTTTTCATAATTTTCTGAGATGGTCGAATTTTTGGGTAAAAATTAAATACCGTTTAAATATATAATGTGTTTTATGACATCATAATGACCCAATAGTGATGTAATAAAATACTATAAACAATATTTTCGGCCAATATATGTTTTATCATTAAAATAACCTGATTTTATATTTTTTTGTTTATTTTACAAAGCTTAGTGGACCCTCCAATACTTATAAAACATTTTCTCTTTTTAAATTGTTTTCCTTAAGAGTGTGACTCGCCTCCAAAAAATCAACCCTATAATTTTAATAAGTTCATCCATTGGACTTATAAAATATTTATTTAAAGTCTCCTTTTAAAAAACCCATAATAAAAAACCATGGTCTGGTTTGTAGTTTTGGTTAGTTTAATGTGAGGTGTCCCAAACCTAAATAATAAATAATTGCCTCTCCGTTTATATATAAACCCACCCAAGCATTCACTTCCTCTTCACTCAAAGCCTTTGGAGTTCAACCAACTCCTACCCTCCTTGCACTAGAGTCCTCCCAAGGTTCCCTAATCTCCCATTATTCCTCTCCCAAGCCTTTGGGATCACACTTCCATCTAAGGGATTCCTACCTTTCTCTTTTTCTCCAAGTTTCTTAATATTGTTATGCCCTTTTATTTTCAATTATAAATGTTGGGGTACGATTTCACACCTCCAAAAACTGAATTATTTATGTTTTAATTATGATATACCCCTTTCTCTCTCATTATATTCCTCATATGTACACTTGTTACTATGCCGAAATTCCAAAAGGAATTTCTCTCAACTCATTTACATTCAAGAAATTATTTTGTATCCAGAATCTAAATTCCATTACAACTATTGGGACATGAAACTATATAACCCACCTTACTTTCCATTTCATGTACATATGATGAGACACCCCTTTATCTCTCATCAACATTTTTTTCTTATGTCACGTCTTTATGCTGCCGAAATTGCACCACGTTTTTCTAAGCCAATGTCATTGCGTAGTGAATACCATGCCCATTTCTCTATCAAGGGTATTCACATTTATGCACATTTACTTATTGATTATAGATTTTTTTTTTATGAATTAAACATTTCATTATCATGGACTAAAATATGATGTCTAATGAATCCATGTTTTATGATCCATGTGGCACACTTATGCATGAAATGAAATGTTTAAGAAAGGGTGTGCCCTGATAGTGCTCCAATGCATTGGGTGAAGTATTGTATCATGATACGTCATGTGAAATGGGAGTTGACTCATGCTAATTTAAGTTTAATGATTTTTTACTCGTTATTCATGTGCAATTAGGGTTTACTCAAGCTCGATGTTCCATAAGCCTTGGCTCATGTTAATTCCATGTTAAGTGTTGTTGCTACATTTCAATGTTATGATTATCATAATTTATCATGACTTTATGTTCATGTTTCTCTTGTGATCCATTGATATTCCTATTTTCTAACATGTATTGTATTCCTCATGTTATTCCATGTTTATTCCCTTACTCGTCTTTATAGCTCACCATTTTCTTATGCATGTCCTCAGGTTATCCAATGCAATGTTAAGTACGTGGGAATGTAGTTGTCATGTAAAAGAAGTTTTAAATAAATATTTTATGTGCTTTATATTCTACAATGTTATGTAATGTTAAAAATCCCAAAATACACTAGACCTCTCGATTTTCTATATTGTATCAAGTGAAGATTTTACGTAATAAATGAGGTTTAAGTGTGTAAAAAAAGAATAGGGTTGTTATAGATAATGGTTTACAATGATATATTTTGGGGTTATAACTAGCTACAAAAATAATAGATAAGGTTAAGATATTTATCAATTCATAAGGGAAACATAAATTTGATTGAAATGTTATGTTTACAATCATCATGTGACCTGCAATTTAATGTTGTTGATAAGGTGTTTCTATGAATTTAATCATTGATAAAGGTTGTAATATTTAAAAATAAAGTAAATTCAAACTCCAATAATATTGCACGTTTCATGATTCTTGGTCTATTATGTATGGTCTCTTGTCACTTGGTGCTTCCAATAGACCTCCCTCAATTCAATGGTTTCTTCCATTTTTATCTTCTAAGGAATTACATACCTGATCATTCACATGTACTAAACATAGAGATCAAAACACCACATCAAAATCTTTCATATGAATTTTAATCCATGTAGATTCAAGGTTATAGAGAGAATGTACTAAAAAACAAGACCACTCACCTGGTTAATGTTTTTTGGTGAAAGTACTAATGTGAAGAAGCTATACATAAATTAGAAGATTTGATAAGGAAAAAGTATCCTCAATTGTCTATATTATATTCATGGGATTTAAATCGTGAAATTAAATTTAAGGGTTTAAAATTTTACTTCCTATGATTTTAAGAAATATATTTTTTCAAATAAAATCAATTTCATTGATAACTTTCATTATACACAGCACCGAGATTTAACAAACTACAATATACTATTAATATTATTATTTAAACATGAACATTATAACCTATAAATTATTCTCAGTAGTATAAATAAGAATAAAAACATTTTTAAGTTTTCTTATAATGGTTTAATATAAATTAAATACGTTTATTAATATGTTATTCATATTTACTGATGTCTTTATATTCTTTAAAATAATTTTTCCACAAAAATTATTTGTATTAATTTTTATGAAAAAATAATAAAATTTATTTTTTCTCACTTTAATAAAAAATTATGAAAATTAATTTCATTTTTAAAATGATAATATCAAAATTATTTTAGATTTATTTATTGAAATTTTTTTTAAAATAAAATATTTTCAAGTAATAGTGAAAATAATGCTTTTTATTGAAAATTTTATTTTTGTTTAAATATTTCTGAATGTTAAATTTTATTATAAAATGGTTTAAAAGTAACATTAATTAATATATATTACTAATAAATCAATTGATTTTATTTTTATAAATTTTATGTTGAAATTTTAATAATAAATTATATATTATAAAAACATTCTCTTTGGACAGTCTCTTTTTTATCACACCTATGAGTTTAGTTTTAATTTATAATTCACCCCTTATGTGAATTGAAATTGTTAAAATTGATTCAATATTTTAAACTGAAATAAAAAAATATTACATTATAAATTCAACATAGTTTTTTTCTTATAATGAATAGTAAAAGCAATATAAAATTAATTAAATAGTTATGGTTATAATGAGTTTACCGAGTATTAAACCAAAAGATAATTGTATATTATCTAATTAACATTGAAAAAACATATTTGATTTAAATATTTATAAATTATATTATACCAAAATTTAATATATGGTCATTTTAATTCTTTTTCTTAATAATGACCTTATAATTTTGAATTATTTTAGGAGATTTCCATCTAAATTCCAATAAGGTCCCCTCCCCCACTTATAAAAAGAAACCCCCACTAATATCCTCTATATATTTAAATATAATTTTATTTAATTGAATACCTAAATAAATTCATTCCATAAATACCACACCAAGTTCTAGAGTACATTTTTTTATTATTAAAACCATATAATAATGCAATACGTGTAATCCTATATTGGTTCTGCAGAGAAGAGGTATAGTCCTTAACCTTGCATTTTCATTTTATTTATTCTTACACATCCTTCATCAATTCTACCACAATTATGTTATTATAATATATATATATATATATACACAATATTAAGATATGTTATTATGTTAATGTAATAGACTATATTTATCTCCTCTTCTATCAAATGGGAAACAAAACCAGTGATCGTGTGTATGGAAGACTACCACCTCAATAAGTGATTTAATTCAATTCACACCAAAAACTTGTATGGGTGGATGTAATGATGGATTTAAAGTATATATATTATATTCATGAGATAAATATAATTCTATAATTATAATATCACATTTACCTTCTTAACATAAATCCATTGTAAAATGATAAAGCCACTCATGCGTACAAGTGGACTACCGCCTCTATGAAGTGATGTGATACATTTTACATTTTATTTTGACATGGATGGTAATAAGGATATATTTACTAAATATTTTTTATATAAAAAAAATTTATTTTAAGGTCAATTAACGTTTATGTTTCTTTCATTCCATCCATCGATAAAATGGAATCAATATTCATGCATATGTACATCTTACCATCTCCATTAATGGTATACTTAATTTCCGAATATATGGAATTTTTTATGACTATAAACATGTATATATTGAATATATATGATACATATATAATGATTAATATTTTTTATATGATTTAATGTTAATAAATTTACACAAAAAAACACCATCGAACAGAAACCTACATAAAAAATAAAGCAGTTATCACCCAAAAATAGAAATTTTAAGAGATAATTTTTTATCACTGGGTGATAACATGTTATATTTCAATCATATATGATAGGATAATTATTAATATGTTTATATAATAGATTAATAATAATCCTATATTAATTATACAGTAGTTTTTAATGTTTTCCAATAATTTATAGACTTATGGAAAGGGATTTTCATATCACTTTTATTTGATGGGGACACATTTCATATTCACCTCAAGATTATTTTTTTTATTTTTTATTTACTATAAATGAATCTATTTTATGATTATTCCCATTAAAATTATTAGATATAAAAATCCATCTATGTTTCATCAATTAATGGGAACTACTATTCAATTATTATCACCACAGTATGGGTTTTATGATGATGTATAACTGTTTATGATTATGATTTTGATGAATAAATATTATAATCAATATCTCAAGGGATTCATTAATTTTCTTATCCTATAGTTATTTTTAGATTTTACATGATTTATTTTCATTTTTCAATCATTATGTAATCAAGGGTTCAAAAATAGTATTAAGGGAAACAAGCATTATTTCTATCAATGGTCGAAAATTTTTACTCTTCAATGTACAAGTATTTTTAAAAAAAATTCAAGAATGTTTTAACTATTATGACGGTATTTTTTAAATTAATTTTTACGAATATTTTAACACTCTAAAAATTGGTTTAAATCTAATATCCATATTGTATTTTGAACACGGTACATTGGAATATTTACCAAAAATGTGAAAGGAAACATTGTTTAGCATGCCCTTCAGGAATGGAATTTACCACCTTTATGACCAATAAATTAATTGAATCGTAATTTATATGTTTTCAAGATTATATTCCAAAAAATATTTAATTTAATATTTTGAAAAAAATGATTTTAAATAAATAATTTCAAATTATAAAGGGTATTTTTTTACGAAATTTTCAAAGTGATCATTCAAAATAATATTCACTATATGATTACCTCCTTTGATGTTACTTTTTATTTTCTAGGGATATAATACAAAGATAACATCCTTATTCTTTAACTATATGGTTTATGTTTATGATTATAATATGTTTAATAAACTCATTCATTTTCCACTATTTTTTCAATTATTAAATGATGAAATTATTGTGAACATCATTTCATTCCCATAGGTTATTCTATGATGAAATGCCTAAGAAAATCATTTAATTTATATGGGTTTTGATATTATAAAGGTTTTATAATCATGTGGAACATATCTATATTATTTTCATTGTGTTATGTGTGGGAAAGATATCTCTCTCTAATTTATTGGGTGAAGATTGATATCTCATGAGATAAAATTGACTAGAATGGGGAGTGAACCTAATTCAGTAAGGTACATTGTCCACTGTTAGTCTTATAAGTGAGACAAGAATAATGAGATGATTTATGGAGTAAACCCATTACACTATTATAGTTTTGGAAATCATCCTTGACCACTATGTAAATGACTTTCTATTCATAAATGTATTCCACAAATATAGGTATTTCTTCGATGTTATACTCACATGGCCTATGTTTATTGACATTATTATGTTTCATGTCTTATGAACTAACATGATTTATTCCGTGAATCATTTTTAAATTATATGAAATACATGGTATGGATTTAAAAACTAATTTTTTATGTTCTAATACCCTTATTATAAAATTATGTTTATATCTACCTTTTTTACCATTATTGAGAATATGAGATCACCATTTATTTTGTTTGATTTACCTCAGTTATAAAAAATGGTATTATGTATTAAAATTATATGAAGTATTCTTGTTATAAAATACATATTGGGAGATGATCTTTTTAAATAATGCAGTAGTCAATTATGTATCCATGTTTCCAAAGAAACAAAATAGTTAGGGTCCTCAAGTGTGATTATGTAAAATTATATGAACATTCATCTATTAAGAATTAATATATATATATATATATATATATAAATATATATATATATATATTAAATGTATGGGTCACTATTCATATTAAATTATATGATGTATTATTATTCTATTTTTTAAAATTTATTTTTAATTCATATAATGTTTTATTAATCTCTTAACAATGTGTGTCTTCAACAACTGCAATTTCCTTTTATTAAAAGGTTTATTTCATAATAATTTTTAAAAAATTTGTCTTCATATTTTATATTGAAAATTTATTCAATTTTCAATTATTAATTATTTTTTTATTACTTTTAATAGAATAAGCTTTTAAAATCCTTCACATATCCTTTTCAAATTTTAATTTTGAATATGAAATGTTAGTTATTATTTTATACAATTATCAAAAAAATTGTAAAATCTTGATAATGTTTTCAACTACATTTTCAATTTCATTTTCAAATTTATTTAAAATCCTAATATTTATGTTAAAAAATGTATGCTCAAACAAAAACACACACACAGACAGACACACACACACACACACATATATATATATATATTTAATTTTTGGGATTAAACATTTGGTATCAAAAAAATTGATTCTTGATCCCTTATTCTGTGATACCATTTAATGAATTATTTTGCAAGGATGTTTTACATCTATGACAACATCCGTATATTTTTCAATTATTACAATAGGTACACATTCCTTGGAAACAATACACCTTTATGCTATATAAGGCTTATGTATTGTTATTTTCTATCAAATATATGATTTATCAGTTCCTCTATATTAGCTATCCATATACTATGAATAAGAATCACCTTTCTTCTAATATCATTTATTTATGAATAAAATTTATTTCTATTCCATTGATATAATCATGTTATCCATTGTTTAATTTTTCAGTTGATTGGGAAATTTATTAAAATAAATGATTTAATTTTATCTTTAAATTATTAATATTATATTGTATATCATCTTTATTGAATATCATTTACCTTGAATATTATTGAATATCATTGGATACCAATTTTGTTTCCCTAGGTTTATTGAGCTATGATTATTAAGGGAATTATTAATTATTTCATTATGTGATTCAATTTGAAAATGATATAAACCCCATTTTCATTCCATGGGATATTTTTCCAATAAAAATTAAATTATTTTGATTTTAATGCTTTGATAAATTCATTCATATTCATCATTTATAATGATGTGATGGTTATATGTTTTCTTCTAGCACATAGGTGTATAATTAATCCTTATATTGTGGGTGGTCCCTCTATTTCCCATCAATCAATTTGGAAAACCATTACATCTCTTGAGGTAATGTATAGATGAGAAGCGATGATTGATCTGAAATTATAATTTAATGTTAATACATGATACATTATGAGAAATATGTGAGTGATTCTAGATCCAACAAGGGGAATATATAATTTATTTCTGATCCTCTAATTGAGATATTTTGAAACATCTAATTTTCAGGGTTATTATTTATATGCTTATATTGGTGCCACTAACCTTTGATATTCTCCCTAACTATTATTCATATATTAATATTTAAGTCTCAGGTTTCCCTGTCTTTATTTCAAATTATATTTTGGATCAATTGTGTTTACTTTTTCTCATATATTTTTATAAAATAAATTTTTTATTCAATTTTCTTTTAATAAGACATTTATTTCATTCTTATATATTAGTTTATGATTTTCAGATCACCCTAGATAACATGTTGATATGTTTATTAACTTTATTTTCATATAGTTATAAAGAAATGTAATATATAATATATGTCTATAATAGTATCTCATGTGATAAATTTAAGGGAAATTTTAAGGAGTATTTATGGATTAAGTAATCATTTACATATTGAAAAAAATAAATTAGTTTACAATAAAATAAGTTTTAATAGTATATTTTTTTCCATAATTATATAAAAAACCTAAAGTAATTGGTCTTTTGAATTTATTTTATTTAAATAATTTATTTAACTCTTGTAAATTGATAGTTATGTCCCCAAGGAATGACATTACAAGTCCTTCCCAAGGACGTACCTAGATTTCCACTTCGACTAGTGATCAACTTCTATATTGAAACGCATCTTAGGAAAACTCTAGTATATTTTATAGTATATTGGATTTTTTATGAAAATATTTGAGATTTGGGGGGTGTAATTTTAGGAATTTTAGAGGAAATAATTTATCTAACTTATTTTACCCTATAAAGCTCTAAAAGTATTCTTCAAGAATTATGATAGATCTTGTGGTTATGTGTGGATTAATAAATCCTAAACTAAGGTACCATCATGAAAAAGGTTTCTCTATCAAGGATAGATTACATATTCAATCCTCAAAATGGAAAAAAAATTCTCGAAGATCATCATGTGGTTAGGTAATCGCCATTTATAATTTCAAAATGTGGTCATGCCTAAGATGATATTCTTAAATCTATATATTTTCTAAGAGTATCTAGTTATTCCCTTTATAATTATGAAAACCCCATCATTGTATATGGGAATCATGAACCTTATCTTCTATACTTTACAATAATATTTTTTGGTGGAAATTATTGTTTAAATTCTCGTACAATCAGTATGATTCATTGAGTGTGTAGATCATTTGAGGGTGGTCATGGATGTAATTCAAGAACATAAACTATATGGGGATCTCTATATGTATCTTTATAGGATTATATACTTCTTATTTCTATTACATGATATATTTTAGGACGGATTATATTTGGATCTATAAAAATGTTTTGGTAGTGATAACTTGGGAACCACCCAACAACATTTTATTGGAGCAGATATTACATATGTTGGATGGATTTTACCAAAAATTCATTCTAGAAATCTCCTATATCACAAATCCCAGGACTTACTTGACAATAAAGTGACATCCTATTATCTTGTAATAAAATTTAAATAATTATATTGAAGATTCACCATATATATTGAGGAAAAATCTCACTTAAATGTTTCTAAAAGAAGGGGTTGAGTACATAGTGTTCTATGGTTTCATTATAGCCTATCTAGGGTTCGTATTGAGGATTAGGTAACAAGTGATAAACTATGGGTCTCTGAATCTAATAACCCATGATAAAAAGAATTATTCAAACCAATTATTGAATATTGAATTTATGTTTTCCACTTTGAATATGTGGAAACATGACTTTCATGGTGATTGGTTTGTTTTTTATTATAGATAATATATTCATAGGTACATATTCACTAAAAGAGATATTAACCCAAGTTAGATGAGGTGATCAATATTTTTATAGGACTATGACTTCATCATGGTGTATATTTCTAGGAAATCTAATTTAATGGACAGTTCTATCCTTAGGAAATTTTATTTGAATTTTCTAGAATAGGTGACAACACAGCTAGCCATGTTGCAATTATCCTTGTTAGGTGATAAAATACCGGCATGCCATTGATCAAAGGTTAATACTCCTCCATATATACGAAACATGATGGAATAATATCCTAGTGAGGATGAATATGATTTCTTTTACAATCAATTATTCATACGATATTCTCCTAATGTATTTTATAACGACAAAGGGGATGATATTCTCTTCAGAGTGATAATGTTGGTACTGATTGAACTTTCAGATGAGGGGATCAAAGATTTCTATACATATCCCTTTGAAATATAACAATGAGGATTATTGATTTACGTATATATTCTTCATCTATTTTGGTTCCCATTGATAATGAAGAGTTTTTCAAATTTCATCTCTCGATGGATCGTGTATCAAAAGGTGATGGTCATGCATCAAGTACCAGTAGGTTTGGGCTATCATGAGAATTCATGATAGGTTTTCCCTAGATTTTTAGAGGTCACATAAATACCTAGGTTATCATACATCGACTCTAAATTTCATCCCACTTACACTCTATTAGAAAGAATAGTTTTTTGGAAATTGTGAGATTCTAGTATGTGTAAGAGATAATATAACTTTATGGTTCCCCATTTCAACTGTATCAAAACATGTTTATTTTTTAATATATTTGTTTTTATAGGATTATGGTAGTATTTAAAGGATTATGTATGGATTATCATGTCATTCATAATCTATAAAAGTGACTAGAAAAAGTTTACTATCTAGGGCATGGGGGATAGTTTTCATGTTTTCATGTTTCAATTTTTATGAATTTTGAAGTATATAAAACCATTTTAATATTTATTAATACAATAAAATCTATCATAGTGGTTAATATATATGACCATTATAGGAGACCTTGTATGTCACCACCATGTTGGTCAAATTTTGGAAAATCAACACTTACGGTTCTGAAGTAGTTTCAAGTAAAAAAAATTGTAGATTATCCAAGAAAAGATGAGAACAGATAAAATATGTTATAAGTGATATAAATACTAGGGTTGGAGACCCATATTTTTTATAAATGGATTCAATAATTTCTTAAAGATATATCCTTGATACAGATTATAGAGATTTTCTAGGGTAAAATACTATCATTGAGGTTCATTGGTCAATTTTAGAAAATATATAGGGTGAATGAGAGTGTATACCACATGGTTTTCATTTATAGTTATCCTGAGTTCCCAAAATATTCTATGTGTCATAGTGGGGGCGGAAAATGGATTATCCATTACACATTATTGTCTAAGGTAAGATACACACTGAATATGAATTCATCTTTCCATATTACTAGGTGGATACTAAATATTTGATGGAAACTTTTCACCATGGGTATGTGACTCCCCATTAACATGTTCTATGGAAACCTAAGAATCTTTAAGAGTGTTTATAAAATAGTTAAAACCAAAATTTACCCTAATATCCCCCACCTATTTGAGTATATCTTGATTTTTAATATTAAAATACATGAATGTTGGTATATTGTAACTTCTTCTTTTTTTATGATAAAAACCTTTATATATTTTAAATAATATTTCAGGGGAAAGTCATGGAGTTAGATTGGTGTTTGAGGTGTCATAATAACACCATGTTAATATGTTAAAAATATTTATATAAAAATTAAATTACTTTCTCAATGAATATAAAAATATTATTTTATCTCTCTAATATAGTATTGGATATAGAAAATGATACTATAATTGAATTATAAATTCAGGGATTTTCTTAGGTATAAAATAAACAAGATTCGTATCAAGACTTGGGGTAATTCATAACTTCAAGAGAATATGTTTATTAAAAATTAGAAAAAAAATGTTTTAATAATTATTTTTCCTACCATAATCCCTATTTATAATATATTATATATATTCCATAAGGTGATCCATAATACTGAGAATTGAGAGAAACAGAAACTTGTGATTATAGAATCTTTTAAGATGAATGAGGGGATATATGGATTAGAAACCTAATTCATATAAACTCATAAACAACATTATAATTTATGTGAATTGACAACAACATTATTGAAAACTAATTCTTCATCAATAGTACATCTAAAATTAAGTTAGGGAATGTTTTTAAAAAAAATTCCCAATATTAATGTTGATTTGGTTACAAATCATTTTTAAATAGTCTAATATATAATCAATAATCTCCATGACTATTAATTTGTTTTTTTTTTCTTTTCTTTTTTCATGTTTTTGAATCATCATTATATAAATTATTATTTTTATCTTCAATTTAATATTTCAATAAACAAACATTGTCCAAACCAAACACATTAATTGATCATTTCTCACTATGGTTTTTTAGATTTATCCATCCATTTGTAATGTGTTCATCACTAGCATTTGACTGGCTACATTTTCAACAATTCACACCGACAAAATTCATTACATGGTAAATTATGTATTGAGTTGATTAATATTGTGGGTCTATCATGTTAGATTATTTCTTGAAAGTCATATAATTATTGTGAAAAAATGTAAATATGGATTGGAAAAAATTTGTTCTATGGTGAAAGATGTATTGTTGATGGGTGAGGCATCTAAAATGTTATTTTCAACTACGTGTGGCCAGATGAAATCCATCATAGGTCTCTTTATCATGGTCAACCAATATAAAATGCATTTATAAAATGATATGAAATAGGATCGATGAGGTCATCAAAAATCTAAGAGAAGCATTGTTATTTTTAGTTTCTATAAAATACCTACCTTCACTATGTGTTCTTTGAAAGAACAAAAATTGTGTATCTATGTGATTTAGTGATAGGGTTTTTTAATTAGTTAGTTTCACATGTCCTGTGTATAGTCCAGCATTCCATGTGACACTACATGATTATCGTATAATTTATAGATGACATATATCATGAGACACTTCCATATATTCTGTGGTAGGGTAGGGACACTCCCTGTGGGAATATGTAACATGGATATGTAGTCATGTTAGGGAAATTTGTTTTGTACCACTAGAACACACCATGTACCTTCATCCATGGATCCAATCCCCTCATTATTCACATTGGATTTGGTATCTCACTCAGTGGAACTAGGATCCTCCTAGGGAGTTGGTGTTTCACCCATGTGAGCATGAAGTTTGGTTTCCAAACTTGTAGTATCATATAGATTCATTGTTTCAAAAACATTTCAAGGAAGTGATCCTTGATCAATAAAGCTAGTATTTCACCTATACATAGAGCTCATATGGGTCAAGTATCTTCCATTGGAGTAATTATTTCATTCATAATCATGGTGTATAGATCCTCTAATATGATATGTGGGAATGATCATTTGAGCTGCTTGAGACTTCTGGATTGGAAGAAAGGAATATTGAGTAAATCATCTGCCTGAGATTTGATTTGTTGATCTTGGACCTAAGTGCCTCCTTTGAGAATAGTTTTTTCATTCATTTTCCTTATTTTAATAATTTTGAGATGAAATTTTATTTGATGATTTAAATCTTTTTTACTTCATAGTGTCCCATTGGTTATGCATGTACTCACCACAATGTAGGCTCTACCCAAACATGTTATTTCTCATAAATATGATATACGATTTGATAGAGACCTAGGGGGCCTATTGATGGTGGTTCTTATTAGTGTTCGGAAACTATTGTACTACGATTGTTTTCTTACTTGTGGATATGTGCTAAGATCATTTTTACTATTTTTATCATTTTGGATATACTTATTTATTTGTGTGCCTTTATTTTACAACTTACATGAATATGTATTTTTTTATGTGATATTAAATTTTTTTCATTCATTAATTATTATTATTTTACTTTCTTCATTTCTCTATTGTGTATATAGGAATTTCTTTCAATTACTAGGTTATTTTGAGTGTGTGTATGTGTGTTCATAAATTTAATTCCTCTTTTATGTGTCAGGTGTCTACTTTTTCCTTGTCACTAACCCCCAGCTTTTTTGAGGTAGGATTTTGGTGGTACGCTCGACTTACCTCTAGAAAAGATGGTCCTAAAAGGTCAGCTCATGTCACATTTAAATCCTCATACTAGCTTTAAAATATCAAATACTGATATTAAAATAATCTTCCTAATAATTTTTTAATGATGTTGAATGTTTTCACTCCAGTTCCATAAATAGGCGATCACCCTCAATGAGCATAACACCAATACATTTTGAAATAAAAAATTTATATCATTTCAATTTTTTCATTATTATTTGTTTACATGATATCCTTAGGTTAAAAATATGTTTTATTTCACTGAATATGATGTTACAACATTGATCCTATGTCAAAATATTAATTTTATACACTTCCATTCTTTGAATGTGAATGTGGTAAAAATAATTATTATCAAAGTGACTATGTGATTAATTAATTTGATGTTTAAATTATATTTTCCAAAACAATATGATATAGAATTTATAAAGTCTCAATTCCACTATCTATGCTTTGATCTGAGATCAGTTGTTATGGATGTAGCCATTTAAGTTTAATTAATGAATATATTGGCTAAGAATTAAAAAAATGAAATAGAAATAATTTATATATATACTTTTTAGTTATGGAGTCATGAGATTTATTGGGTTAAGGGTACTACTGCATGTGTTTGAACAGTAGCGTTTCATTGGGTTAAAATCATCATCAACTCTGTGTGATGAAAAAAATAAAAAAATTAAAAAAATTCCTAGCTAGTGTCTTGTGTGGTCCATGGAGAAAATCATTCCCCCTATTGACATAGGGTAAGGGAACAAAACAAATTACCACATATTGGGAAACATTTCATCCTATTGAATAAAATAATTTTAAAAAATTTGGTGGTTCCAAATTGGTGTTACCTTTCCACCTCATGTACCCCTCAGGGGGGAATGACCCACTACTTACCTAGGAACTCATCCATGTCGATTTAGGCCCTTAACAACCAACATCACTGATCCAAACCTAGTAAGAGTCATGAGCCCCTCCTAGTGGGGTTTATTTAGACCTGGGTATCCCAAAATATCAAGAAAAATCCAATAAAAAATTAAAAGATGTGTTTCTAAGTTAGTTAAATTATTTTAAATATTATGCGACTAGTCAATTTTTAATGAAAATTATTTCAATATATTTGAATTAATGAGATCTAACATCTAGTATAATTTTTCTAAAATTTTATTTTATTTTAGGAGGCTAATTTATGAGGACTAATCATGAGATAGATCATAAAATATATGTTTGGTGTTTAATTATTTAAATATTAAATTATTATAGGTAAGGTTTTTATAATAATTAATAAATAAATAAATTTCTATGTATCTTAAATAATCATAATTTTATTTATAAGGTCCTATGTAACCATGATATATATATTTATATATATCCAATTATCTCATTTCCCCCTCAAATATGAGTGATTATTGCTTCATAATGAGGAGTATTAAATGATATTTAGTTCATTTAGAGACTTGATGAAGTAGTAAATGGTGGTTGGATGCATTAGATGGGCTGAGAATTGTAACTAAAATCTGATATTACACAAGTTATATCTATTTGTATTATGTTTAATCCATATTCATCTTTATAGGTTAACTATGAGACTATTTTATTATAACGAGATTTATTTATCATACGAATTGTTTATAGTTTTCTGTATTTTCAATTTATTGGGGATCATATATATTAATTAAAAAACAAGAAAATATAAAAAAAAATTAGAAAGTGATGAATAACTTATATTTGTCCATTATTATGTTGTTATTCTAATCACATTGTAAAAAGAATTAAAAATTAAAACCAATTACATTCATCAATAAAAATAAAATGTAACAACAAAAAATATTATGGAAAACACCATCAGTCACACAAATTTTAATTGGACCATAATTATACAGATCTATTTAGTAATCTTTGATTATAACTCCAACTACTAAAGATTTTTTATTATTTAAATCAGTTGACATTAAAAAATCATAAAACAAATATCAATTGATTTCCTGGTGTAATTTTTAAGGCATTTAGTTGAGAGAGAACATGTTAAGAATAAAAAGGATATGGGACCCAACTCATCTGATCATAGTGACATGATTTAATTCATATATCAAGAAAAAATCCAACATTAGACTATTAGAGTTGGGTAAGGGTATAGAACAAGATATATATGTATGTTTAAGGATCCTTTAGACTAAAATACTCAATTTATAGTATATTGAAAATCTAATAGTTGAGGGATTTGATAAAACAGGGAGATAATTTAATGATTAATAAATCTATAGTGTTAAAAAATTATAATCATGATAAAATATCATATCTACTAATATTTTATTTTATATATAATTTCATGTTATGTCAAATAAAACGGGTCATTAATTTTAAAAAATGAAAATTTCCAATTTGGTATAAATTTTCAATAATTATATAGAAACATTCATGTAGTACTACAATATTAATGAAAATTTTCTTTTCTAGAGTTTCCACTACTTGATGAGACCTATCATGAAGAAATTGGGAGTGAAAAATCATATAGGAAACTCATGGGTGATGAATTCATTTTTTATATCATAATATTATCATTAATGTTCATTGAGTGGTGAATGAAACAAAGTGACATTTATTCTTGTACCATGATCACTCATTTACAATATCATTATGAGGATTAAGTGAATTATTAGTTGAATGAGAATATCATCACCTAAAATATGTGTAAAGTAAATGATAAATAATATCTTTTCCTAATGTACTCAAGATGATAGATTATATTTATTTATTTATATAATTAAGATTTAATTAGAATGATTATATTTAATTTAATCTCAACATAACATCTTTATCATCTAGTTAATCCAATTTTATTTATTATTATAAAATGAAAAATATGGAGAAACTAATTCAATATATTTTTGTTTAGTTTTCCATGTCGAAAAGAACATAGGGAAATATCAATAATTAATTATAATGGAAAATAAGAATATATGAAAGATGAAAAGTGAAATGGAATGTATAATTCCAATTTATATTTACAAAATTTCATTTGAGAAACTAAAGTTAAGGATGAAGACGATTGAACAAGATGTTTTTAACTTTTTTATGTGGTGTAAAAGGTCCTTGGAAGAGGAATTTCAATTAATTGATGTAAAATAAAATTAATGCTACTACTATATCCATATTCAATTTTGATTTTAAAATTTATATTTTACATATTTTTTATTAGAAATGATATGTGACTTATATATAGTTATCAATATATAGGAACTATGTACATTCAAAAAGAATATAAGAGAAAAATTATTATTTATGTTGATTATTGAGCTTGAATCTTATATCGGTTAGAGAATGTCACTTACCCACTTCAATAATGGAATGCTTAATGTATTTTAAAACTACAGTTATATATAATTTTCATTTCCAAAAAATATTTTCTCAGCATTGATTTTATATGAAATTATATTTTATTTCAGGCTCAATTTAAAAATTTTCTAATATAAAATTATAAATTAATTATTTAATTATACTTGAATCATACATATTATATATTGAAAATTAATGAGGAATACAAATATAATCCTAAATTAATACCTATAAGTTAAATTATAATCGTTCTTTTGGTTAATCCAAAATAAAATGTCAAATGGATACCAAGAAGGGTGTTTAGATTTTTAATGAGAAAAAACACCTAGGTATTAGAGATTATTTCATAATAACTTTAATGTGTCCAACACTCCTTTGAGAATTCAAGTTAATAATGCCTTAAAACATCTAAAAATTTTCAATATAATACATCAAAACTATTTTAATAGTATTTAAAATATAAATTCATATATTTTATTAGAATCTTTCAGTTACTAAATAAATGTGAATGTGAAAAGGGAATATTCATTGTCTAAATATGTTAGATGGTTTGGTTAGGTAATCTGAAAATTATATTAAAAAATCATACATAAATAATATATATATCAATTTTAGTAAATATTATACTCACATTTCTATATACACATTATACCCAAGATATTATTAATCATATTAAATATTTTGAGTATTAAAATATTTAAAAGTATTCTATACTCTCTTTTGAGACATGCTTTTAACAATAGAGGCCACAACACAAAAATATATGAAAAATATAATGTAAAATTGGTATAATATGTGTTATAATATGAAATTTATGCATTATTTCATAATTAAAATGTTTATATACAAAGATTTGTTTTATGTTTCAATAAACAAACTTTCATTAATAAATAAAAAAGTGAATCTCAGTTGACTATCCTCACATTTTCATACGATAATGAATAGGTCTCTATGATCGAAAATTTATAGTCACTTGAAGTACTATATTTTTACTAAAGGGTTTATAAATCTGTTAATGGTAGTGGGATATGTATAATCATTGATAAAGTAAAAGATTTATATGGAAAAATAATTCTCAAAGGAATACGTTCCACAAGTTCTTGTGGAAAAGGAATGTTCAATGGACACATAATATGTATGAAAGATAATAAAAAAGGAGATGGTATTATTATCATAGTGTGAGGTTATATATTATTCATTATAAATCATTATTTTTTATACTATATAAATGATAAAATCTCTAAAAGAGATTAAATTATATATGGTTTTTAATTAAGAGAAACATATTTCATGTATCAAAATCAAGAATGTATTTTGGAAATTTTTATAGTGGATATAAAACCCATTGGGTCTAAATATATATTAAATAGAGAACTATAAAAGGATGTTAAGTTGATAACCTATGAAACATGATTTTTTATTTAATGTCTAACATTGATCTATGTGTTTACTGGGTCAAAATATTTTCACTAATAAAGATGATGGAATCCATTTAAATTAAAATTATCAAAGTAGCTACTAGTATTTTTAAAATAAATATATTAGGATCTGATTATATATTATGGTTGGAATTAAATCATGGAAAATTATATTTCAGTGTGTCTATATGTGTTCAGTGGGACTTATATAGTTTTCGATAAAAATTACATTGAAAACATATTGAAAATAGTAATTTTCTAGGAAGTTAGTTAACACTAGGTTGAAATAATATCTCTATATATGGACATAAATAAGTAACTTAATTTCTAGGGAACATGATCTACTAATTAAAAAAATGGGTTACATAGATCATATAAAATTTTATATATTGATATGGAATTCAAAAATAAAATAAGAATAATTAAATATAGAAATATTTCTAACGTCACAAGGAATAACCCTCTATTAGAAGACATGTATAAGAAAAAGAGGACATTAAAATTGTCTGTGGAATACCATATACATTAGTAGTGGATATATAAAAAAACTATATTTATGTACTAGATATGATATTTCAAACTCATAAAGTATTTTCTGAAAGTATCATATAAATCGATGAAAATTCTTTGGGACGCATTGAGAATTATCGAATAGTACATTATAAAGTATAAGGAATCATTAACTAGTACATAGAGACATTGAAATAATAGTAATCAAGGGGTTATAAAAGTAGTATTCATATAGATTAATTGATATAATATTATATAAATGTGAAAGAAATGAGAGGTTTAATATCATTGAATGTAATGGTATCCATATATTTAAATACTAAATATGTTGATACTTCTAATTTAGATAAAGAGAAAATATAGAAAATGAAATTATATTTTTCAGTTGATCAATTCATTCCTAGAATCTAAAGTATTAGAATAATAAATATTATCTAAATCTGATAATAATTTTAATATCTATGATTCCATGCTAATAAAAGTTGAAAAAAGGTATACTCATGGATATCATCTCTTTGTAGAGTTTTACTTAATGTGGTGAATACATGGATATTATAATATCCATGTAAGATGATATGGATCTCTCAATGGCTAAATCAGTATCTTATTTGATTCATGATATTTATCTTAAAAGTGATAAATTTTTTATGGTTATCTAGAAATATCTACACTAAGAGGGGTGAAAGTGCGGCTGATTGTCGCCTATCGACCAGTCAAGATTTCAGTTATCTTCTTATATGTATAGCAGCACTCGGGTCGAATCCTCGGTGATGATACTTTTTAATAGTTGATTGTTTTTAATTGATTGTATTCTGTTTGGGGGGTTTGTTTTCAGAGCTTCTGAAATAATTTATGGATTATTTTTTGTTAATATTTATTTAAAATTTTGATAAATATTGGGTAGAGTTCATCAATAGGTAGTTAAGCTTGTGATATCCATGATCCTTGCTTTGTATTACCATAAATTAACACCCACATCACAAGTTGACATTGATTGGAATTCCTATGTGTTAAGGATTCAATCCAAGCCTTATCTTAACTAGGATTATAATATCAATCAGTACTTGGTTGTGGTAGTGTATTTATAGTTCCAATAATCCATTTAATCCATAAATTAAATAAAATATGTCATTAATCCATGACATGTTAAGTCCAACATACACAATGTTAATTCAACGAATACTCATCGAGAAAATGATCTCAATCGCTTAACATCCCTAAATTATAAGTCACCCCAATGAGAGATTTACTCATTAATTAAAATTATTAGTAATCTGGTCATATTAATTATGATGAAAAATTAAGAAGACAAGGAAAATAAAGTGATAAGAAAAGAGTGGTGCGTCGAACACACACACAAATGATGATGATAATTAAAAATGAACTTTAGATTAAATGATAAAGCAAAAGAAGGGAATGGAATTCAATTGTATTTAAACTGTTTTAAGAAAATTAATATTATACTATATAAGGTGGATGAGAATAAAATATATTGAAGAAGAAACTTTCATTAAAACAGAATTACAAAAAAAGACTTACAAGATTACAATAATGAAGAACACAAAAGTAAAAGGAAACAAAGAGAGGAGGAAAGGTATATCCAGTAAAAACTTCAATATAAAAGTTCCTCCCAAGACTTTTTCAATGATTTGGTAATGAAAATATATAATCTTATCTTCGTAAATTCCAACTCTTTCAAGGTGAAGAGGGGGAGTATTTATAGCCCAATGTTGTGGGTTGTTTGCAATCCAAAACTGGCCCTCAAATTTCATCGCCAATTTGAAAAATTAGATAGTCGAATCTCGAGATATTATCTTCTTAAAAGATATATTTATTTATCTCTTATGTTTAATATGAAAATTTTTCATCCATTGTACTTAAAGAGCCAAAGTTATGGTGTTTTGATTAAACAATTGTAATTTGTCCATTTCAATCCAAACTTTTTTATGGAAAAAATTTTAATGGGTTTTTGAATATTAATATGCCTTCAAATATGAATTATTTATTCAAAAAATTCTTCACCCTATATCTCTTGTTTCACACTAAAAAATATCATCTTAATTTCATGAGTAGACCATGATCTATGTCATGAATAGTTTCCAGATTTTAATTCCCAGCCAGAATGGTTGGCTGAGTATAAGTAAATTAGTTGGGATCCTTTTTTTATATTTGGGAATTAAAATTTTTATCCAAGACTCCTTACATTGTCCCCCAAACATTTTAGTATAATAAAGGAATATGTAATTTTTTATTGATCCCATTAATTAAATCTTCATATCTGGTCCAGTTTCTTCACAGATTCTATAGGACTTCTTTTGTGGACCATATGTCCCTTCAAATGGTATAATTGGCCAAATATTCCCTATAATTCAATTTTTTAATTTGATTAGGGAACCCTAAAAACAAAAATCTTTCAATTTGGACAAGTAGGGTGAGATTTATTATTAAAACATTAAACAGATGAGAATTTGGATGAATTCAAATAGTGCTCAAAAATTATAATTAATATTTAAACATTAATATTTCACATAAATTATACATATTTCATATAAAATCAGTAAAGGTAGTTTATTACAATTTATGAAAATATTAATAACAAAAAATCCTCCACACTTAGTCTTGTGCATGTCCTCATGTGAAACAAATATAAAAACATTACAAAATCATTTTCACTCACCAACAAATATTAAATTTTTGTTTTCCCCGCTCAGGGGGGGTTTATAAAATTTCACTAATCCATATTGAATTCCACCACAATTTTTTATAGAAAAAATTTTCCAAAAACAATTCATTTTTTCATGCTCAAATTTATAAATGGAAAATGGTTGCAGACAAAACGTACTCCTCTCAAGATGATAAAATTAATTTATGGATCTTCAATCATTCACCAAGAAAAAGTGAAAATCTTATAGTTTGTAAGATCTCTCAACATCCAATCCTTATCAAAAATTAAAAAATAATCAAGAGTACTTTTAAGGGGTTTTTTTGATATGGGATGGTAGGAATTTAATGTCCAATAGAGATAAGAAGAGGGGTAAAACAGAAACATGGGTAAAACAATGCACAATTTTTTTGAAATGAAACATAGAATAAAATAAAAATAGATATTTACAAGGGAATGATTGTGTGAATAAAGACACAAGAGATGAATAAATTTTGAAGGGGATGGGGAGATTAAATATTTCAAAAGCACAAAACTTCTCTTAATGACATAAGTGTTCTTGTTTTTATTTTATTTTCATCTTTTTTTTAAGTTGAACTTGAAAAATATCTCACACTCATATCCCAACCCATTATTATTCACCTCAAAAAACTAATTTTAATATTTATAACAATATTAAAGGTTTAGAAAGAGTGATTTTTGACATACCCCTGAAACAAACCTATTTTTTGTTCTTTTTTTATTGATTTTTTTTTTGATTTTTTTTTTTGATTTCTTTGAACACTTTTCAATAACATTTACAAAATTAAATAAATTAAAGTACCTTAAATTCCCCAAAATACACTGAATGACAACCTCTCCCACACATTGAAATAGATTCTTGACATCAAGCATGTGATAACATGGTGAAATCAACAAAGGGTGCCCAAAATGAAATCCTTCCCCCCTCCCCACACTTAAATTTAAAAAAATTATGAAATGAAAATCCATGTTGATATTGGGTGGGAAAACGTATTGGTCTTATAATGTGTATATAAAATAAAAGGTTTTCATAGTCTCAAAGGGGATTTCAGAAGGAGGATTAATATAAAGGTAAATGGGAGGTTATTTGGCTGTTGTGATTCTTATGTGGTTCAGAAAATGCCTCTATCATTTTAATTCACACTAAAGTAGAAAATTCTACTCGAAGGTCCAAAAACTCAAGACACACAAATGGAGTTGAAAAACACACATTTTGAAAAGATAGCAATATGTGGCCTTGGCAAGAAAGTAAATGGTGTTCTTCATGGGTGGGTAAAATCAGTTTCCAAATAAAAAATTGAGCATTCAAAATTTTTTGGGTTTGACACAAAATTCCTTATCCAAATATATGATGAAAACACAATATTTTTAATATGAACACATGTCTTTTGACTCCCCAAAATGGTTGGAAAAAATGTCAAAACTGGATGGTGAGTAAGTATGACTCGTTTGGTTTTTTTTAACTTTTTTTTTGTTTTTTTAGTGTTTTTAAATTACACACCCACAAAAAAGACAAAGATTAAATGAAAAATTTTATGAGGAAAGTGGTAAAAAACAAAATTATAATGAGGTAGGAAGAAGGAGAAGAGATAGAGAGAGAGAGAGAGAGAAGAGATTTTAAAGGGAAAGAGGTGCCCCTGGGTTTGGATTTGGTGGGTTTCCATCTCCATCCAGTGGTGGGTCTACTGCAGAAGTTGGGGATCCAGTGGAAGTAGATGTTGTTCTAGGATTGTGTGTCCCCTCATGGTGATTCTTTAACTGATTTCCATTAACTGTGAATGTCTTTTTGGAAGATGGGTCTTGGACTTTCACTGCCCCAAATGAGTAAACATATGAAACAATAAAAGGACCTTTCCAATGAGAATTAAGCTTACCTGGGTGAAGCCTAAATCCATAGTTGAAAATCAATACCTTTTCACCTTCATGGAATACCTTTCTCAGGATGTGTTTGTCATGGAATAACTTATACTTTTCTTTGTACAGATTTTAATTCTCATAGGATTCATGTCTAATCCACTCCAGTTCAGCCAATTGCAACAATCATTCTCCACCAGATTTTTCACAATCAAAATTACTGTTTTTTATAGCCCAAAATGACTTATATTGGATTTCAAATGGAAAATGACATTCTTTACGAAAAACTATCCTAAAAGGAGACATCCAAATTCATGTTTTATAGGCATTTCGATAAGTCCAAAGTACTTCACCAAGTCTTTCAAGCCAGTCTTCTTTAGTGGGATTTACAATTCTATCAAGTACTCTTTTCACATATGTATTAGAAAGTTCATCCATGCCATTTTTTTGGGGATGATATGCAGTTGTTTTTTTATGTACAACACCATTATTTTTCAAATTATATTCCATGGTTTTATTACAAAAATGGGTTCCTAAGTAACTTATCAAGGCACGTGGTGTACCAAATCTGTGGAAGATGTGTGTCTTTAGGAACTCACTAATAGTATGTGAATCATCTTTTCTAATGGGTTTGGCCTTTACCCACCTATAAACATAATCAACTACAAGAATAATATATGAGAATCTATTGGAAGGGGGGAATGGTCCCATGAAATCGATTCCCCAAACATCAAAGATCTCACATAAAATTAAAGGATTTTAGGGAATTTCATTTCTCTTTGAAATTATTCCAAAATTTTGGCAAGTGGGACATGATTGACAGAAATCATCTGAGTCCATGAAGAGTGAAGGCCATAAGAATCTAGAGTCTAGGACCTGTCGGGAGGTCCTTTGTGGTCCAAAATGGCCACCACCATGCATTGAGTAAGAGAATTATAAGGTGAAATAATGTTTATTTTCATCAACACATCTCCTAATTACCATGTCTTCCCCAGTTTTACAAAGTTTATTTTCTTCCCAAAAATAGTATTTTGAATCACTTTTCAACTTTATTTTTTGTTTTTGTTTTTTTTGAATTTTTTTTAGGAAAAACAACAGAAACCAAGTGATTTACAATTAGACCATACCATTGTATTTTTTGAGTGAGAGGTGAAAGGTGCTCAGTTCGAAATTCTATATCAATTATTTTAGAATGAGAAGAATTAAAAATTATCTTCAAGTGATCAGCCACATGTTTTTCATTTCCTGGTCTATCATTTATTTCTAGGTCAAACACTTGTAGCATTAGGATCCATCTTATTATCCTAGGTTTGGATTCATTTTTCTTATGTAAGATCTTTATAGAATAATGGTTTGTGAAGGTGATTATTTTGGAACCTAAGAGATAGGGTTGGAATTTATCTGAGGCACAAACCACAGCTAAAAGTTCATTTTTAGTGATAGTTTAGTGAGATTGAGTTTCATCCAATGTTTTTTAGGCCTAATAGATGACATGAAGAATTTTTTCTCTTCTTTGAGTTCAACAAAGGATATCTTTCAAACCTCATCTAAATGTAAAGTGACATCATTTTGGATCAATTGAGTGAGTGGGATAGAGATCCTACTGATGTTATGGATGAATTGATGATAGAAACCATCATGAACGAGGAATGGACGGATGTCTCGAACAGAGGTGGGTTCATGAAGTGATTGGATCACTTCAATTTTAGCAGTATCAACTTCGATATCATATTTTAAAACTATGTGACCTAGAATTATCCCATTTTCAACCATGAAGTGACATTTTTCAAAATTTAACACAAGGTTACACTTGACACACTTTTGAAGGACTAGAGAGAGTGAATGCAATCATGATTCAAATGACTCGCCATAAATGGTAAAGTCATTCATGAATACTTCCATGCATTGTTCAATGAATTCCGATAAGATAATCATCATAAACCTTTGTAATATTGCAGGAGCATTGAAAAGGCCAAAAGGCATTCTCTTGTATGAATATGTTCCAAAAGGGAAAGTGAAATTGGACTTTTTTTGTTCATGAGGTGCGATTTGGATTTGGAAGTATCCATTGTATCCATAAAAAAGGCAATAGTGTGACTTTCTGGCTAATCATTCCAGTATTTGATCAAGGAATGGAAGAGGGTTGTTATCTTTTCATGTTTCAACATTAAATTTTCAGTAATCAATGCACACACACCATTTTTTCTTCACTCGAGTTGTGACTACCTCTCCATGTTCATTTTTGACAACTGTTATCCCACCCTTTTTAAGTACAACTTGAATTGGACTAACCCATTCACTATAAGAAATTGGTTAGATAATACCAGCTTGAAGAATCTTGGTGATCTCTTCCCAATCTACCTCAAGTGTGAGTGGAAATGAGTCTTCTTTATGGTTGTCTAATTGGTTTTTATGATTCCTCAAGATGGATGTGATGCATGCAATGGGATGTTTTGATTCCTTGTATGTCATCTAGGGTCCAACCTAAGGCTTTTTTTCCACTAACTCTTGAACATGTTTGGACTCCTCAGTTTTGATAAGTGAAGTAGATATAATGAAAGGATAAGAGTGATCATGGAAAAGGAATGCATATTTCAGGTGTGTAGGAAGAGGTTTCAGATTAGTCTCATCTTTCATTTGTGGGTTAGACAACTCAAGAATAGAGGAAGGGACTTCAGTTGCTTTATATTCATTTTTCTTAATATTGTCCAAGGTGGAGTAGTAGATATCAGAGTTAATGTGGGATTCAAGAGAGTTTTAAAGATCCTCTAGATTGATTGAGTCTATGAATGAGATGTCCACATCAACTTCACTATTTACGACTTGGTTAATCATGGTGCATATTTCACGATATCCTTTATTATTAGAACATTATGAAGATGATAAAATTGGGTTCAATTGACTCTCATAAGATTCCTCAGAATCATGGATTAAGAATTCAAAGTGATCCTCATATGGGTATCGCATGGCTTGGAAAATGTTGAACTTTTCCAGTTGGTCACCAAATTACATGGACAAGATTCCTAAATGGACATCAATATTGGTTATCATTGTCATTAGGAATGGTCTTCCTAGAATTAGGGTAGATCTAGAAGATTTAGTCTCACCTTCCATGTCAAGGACATAGAAATCATTAGGGAAGATGAGATCATTCACACGAACAAGGACATCCTCGATTATACCCTCAGGACTAGCAGTGCTTCGATTGGCTAACTAAATGACAACACCCATCGGATGTAAGGGACCAAGACCAAGTTTGGATAAGATGGATTTTGGCATGATATTATTTAATGCTCTTAGTTCTAGGAGTCCATAATCAAAGTTGGAACTTCCAATTTGGCATGGAACCATAAAGGTCCCATGATCTTTACACTTTATGGGAATAGACTGAGGGGTGGAAAAATTTACGAAGGTCCTGAGTTTTCTCTTGTGGGTGCACAATTCATTAAGAAACATGGAATACATAGGGATTATTTTTATGGAATCTAAAAGGGGAATGTTTACTTCAACACGTCTAAACATGTCAAGCATTTCAGGATCGGGTTCAAAGGACTTCTTTGGCTTAGAAATGGCTTGAGGAAAAGGAATTGGGTTCCTAAGTGAAATGGAATAAGGTGAAGGAATCGATTAAGATTCCTTTTCATGTTTCTTTTGCTTTCCATTTTCTAGGTCAACATTCAAAGGGGGTTGGAGGACTTCTCTTGAGGCATATCAATTTTATTTCCCAATATAAGTGAAATTTCACTTACATTACTCTTGGGGTTGGGTAATGGTTGATCTGGGAGTCTAGAAGAATTTGATTGTTGTTTCTGGCTTGGGTGGGATGAAATTTGACCAATTTGGGTTTCAATGTTTTTGAGGATAGAATGGGAAAAAGAGGCAAGATCTTCTACTGCACTTTTCCATAGATTATTAGAAGAAGAGGCTTGTCCCAAATTAGGATTACCTTGATTTTGGTTCTTGGGAAAGTGATTGTATTTGGTTGGGAATTTAGATGGCTTACTAGGATAGTACAATCCAGAAGGTGGAAGAGGAGGGTTGATCCTTTAAGGTTGAAGAACAAAAGGGTATGGTTGTTGGATGTTACCAACACTTTGACCATATTGTAATTGGTTTGGATTTTGATGAAGGTATTGAGGGGGATGAGAAATGGGATTCACATATCTCAAGTTAGGGTTATATGTAGGAGAGAAGGGATCAGAATGGGGTTGGTTGAAGTTTCTAACAAACTGACCAGATTATTAAGGGTTGGGGTTCCGCTGATCATATGATGCATTGAACTCCATTTGTCTAGATGAATCAGATTGGTCCTCTTGAAGTTATGGACATGTGTTAGTTGGATGATATGGGGAGCTACATATTCTACATTTCTTGATAGGTCCAGGGAATAATGATTGTGGAGAAGATGAGGTTGGGGATTTGGATTCCACAGATAGTTGTCACACAAGACCTGTAAGTTCAATCATCCACTCGGTCATCTTGTTCACCTCTATGAATATATTGTATTGGACTTGTTTTACTTGAGAATGTTCTCGAGTATAGAATCGTTGTGTGTTTGTATCCATGTTTCTTATGATATCTCTTGCTGCTACAAAAGTTTTATCAACAAGAGCACTACTACTTGCAGCATCTATGAGAGTTATCTTCATAGAAAATAACCCCTAAAAGAAGTATTGGATCAATATTTGCTAAGGAATTTGGTGGTGTGGACAAGTTTCCACAAGCTTTTTGAACCTCTACCAGTATTCATGGAGTTATTCATTAGGGAATTTATGGATACCTCTAATTTCCTTTCAGATAGAAGAAGTACAAGAAGCAGGAAAGAATTTCTCTAAAAAGATTCATTTCATGTCATTCCATGTGGTTATGGAACCAGGAGGGAGGTAGTAGAGCCATGACTTGGCAGAGTTAGCTAGGGAGAAATTGAATTCTTGGAGTTTGATTTGTTCCTCAGAAACCCCTTGAGGCTTCATGGTAGAGAAAACTACTTGTAACTCTTTAAGGTGGAGATGTGGATCCTAGCCGGATAGACTGTAGAAATGATGGAGAATATGAATCATCCCTGATTTGAATTCAAATTTAGACTCTATTTTTGGATATTGAATACCAAGTGTTTGGTAATTCATATCAAGGGCAGCGAGTTCTTTAAGTTTTTCTTCCCGAGGATTGGCCCTTTCTAATTCAACTAGTTGGACAAGGACTGGTTCTGGAATTATTTTATTATCCCTAATGTTCCTCCTTATTCATCGAAGAGTTCACTCAATTTCCGGGTAAAACAAATCTGAGGGATTATTTGGGAGGCTATGGCCATTCAAAGAAATTTTGGAAGAAAGAGGAAGACTAGTTTTCTTTGTGTTTTTTTTTTGAATTTATTTTTTTTTTGGTTTTTTTTTACAATAACCAAAAAATTGACTACTTAATGAAACATCCCTGTAACATCCCAGGTAATTAAAGAATAAATAATTTTAATATTTATTAATATTTACGAATTAAATATTAATTTTAATTAAAAGGGGTTTCTACGTTCGATAGCGTACTCGATACGCAACGATGATTTTCTTTGAAAACTTACGTTGCGCACAAGTAATAAAATAATATTATTTTAAATGTTAGTTAACAAGTAGCCGTTGTACTGGCGGGAATGGATAAAAATAACTAAAATATGATTATATATGTTTTTAAATGTTTTTACATTTACCCAATAAAAGATAAAGGCTTAAAATACGGAAAGAGTTCAATTTTAGGCATTTATACCCTAATTTCCACTAAGGGTTCACTTATCACCTTTTGACGGCGAACCGTCATTAAATATAGTATTGATCAATCTTATAAATTCTATTGGACCAAAAATAACTCTTCTTTAGAATCGGGACATCAAAATTTACTTTGTGTAAATTTTTGGTATCTTTCCGATAAAGTTCATTTTTTTTAATGAATAGTGTAAAATGTTGTATTTTAATTCAAAACCTCTTTTTAATCTAATTTATTTATATGATTAGATTATCTTTTGAATTGGTTTTAAATTGAAATTAGAAAATATTCTTACAATTAAATCCAATAGTGGTCATTGGAATTAACATCACTTTGAAATCGGACTTAAACTAGTGTCAATCTTTTGATACTTATTGTTTCATAAAAACAAGCTATTTGCTCTGACAGCGGGAATTAATTATTAAATTAATTAATGTGACTTATATGTTTTTAATTTTTTAAAATAGACTTAATTTTTGAATTCGTAATATCAAATATAGCTTAGGGTGAATTTTTGGTAATTTTCTGAAAAACTTCAATTTTTGATGAATAGTGAAACCACTAAGTGGTACTTATAAAAACTGATTTTCCGTATAAATGAAATTTTGCCATCATTGTGTTTTTATTTTCAAAAATCCGACATACATGGTTGTCATTAAGAAGTAAAATGTGGTTCAATGAGATTAAAATAATTTTTTGGTGAATAGTAACTTATTAAGTTTTTAATCGCGATTAGAGGTAATTAGTGTAGTTTAAGGTAAAAATAATGCTTTAATAAAATGAGATGAGCTTGAAACATGTCCTAACCCAATTTTTTGTGTCATGTCCGACAAAGACAACCCATGGGTCGATTTAGGGGACCCCATGGAGCCCCTTGGGTGAGATAATGACTTTAATGCCTTTTTTTAAATAAAAGTAAAAATGACACAAACATAATATGTTTTACGAAAAAAACATTACATGGGGTTATAAAGATTATATTTTTTATTATAAATATTCATTCGAAAGCTAAAAAGATTTACTACATCATAGTATTTTTTTATAATTTTTAGACTTTAAATAAATTAAATTATTTATGACATCATTATGATGCAGCGATGACTTCATTATTTAACGATTTAAATAAAATGGAAAGATAATGTAATATCTAAAACCTACACATGTCCAAAACCTATTGGATGGGAATATTTAGAAGACTTATCATCTTATCTTTGAAATATATCAATGTGGGACCTTAGAAATTCGAAACACTTTTGAAAATAAAATAATAGTTTCATGATTTCCAAAAGTGCCCCTCCTCTCCTCTTATAAAAGGCCCCCACCTCTACCTCATTTCACACACTCCTAAAGCCTTTGGCTCGGCCATCCCCTTCCCATTTACTCTCTACACATCCCTCTCCTCATCCTAGAGGATTACCTTTGGGCAGAATCCTTTCAAAGGAAGCCTTTAGGCTCAAATCAAAAGGAGTTACACTTTTAAAGGTAATTCATTCTCTCTTGTTCATTTGTTTTAATTTGCTTCTCCAACCCCATAAACTCTTTTTATTTACTTCTTTTGTAACAACACCAGTATCTTCAATATACTAGGATGTTGTTATAAGATTTATTCCAGCTACACTCTCACACAACTACATCAAATGGTTAAAGAACATACGGTTTCCGTGGATGGCGAAATTCTACCTCCCGAAACGATGATTGTTCAATACTCATTTAACACCTTCAAAGGTGGCCATTATGATGTCACTATTTTTATATATGATATATAATATGTTTATGTTTTCCTTAAGCTTATGTTTTTTTTATTTTTGGCATACCTTTATGGTTTCCATTATGGGTAAACGTGATATCTTAATTTAAGGAAGTGCGGACTACCGCCCCCTCAAAGTGATTTGATTCGTTAAATACCATATGTGGGACGTATAAAGGATGGAACTATGATATTATATATGTTATTCTACTTGAATTATAACAAACTCTTATATAATTATGATTACATTCTAGAAAAGATGAAATAGAAATGGAAGTAGCGTTCATGCGTACGTACGGCTTACCGTCACCATGAACGGTGCATTTCATTTCTTACCTCTAAATGATTATGTAATATTATAAATGCATGCATGTACTGGATATATATGACTTATATAATATCTACATCATGAATACCATTCTGGATATAATGGATACATGAACAACTTGTAATTATAAAGGGATTATTTTTTACTCAAGTACCAATGATCGTTAAAACGACCGTTATTAACTTAAATAATTACACAGTGTTCATGACATGGGAATAGGTGATATAAAAGGAATAATGAACTTTAAAAAGATTCTTAATCAAGTATAAATTAACTCAAGTTTATTATTCAGGACGTTAAAGAACGATCGAGTCAAGTCGGACCCGAGGTAAGGGACTTCTTCTCAATCTCCTTTCATTGAGGCATATTTCGTTTTATACACAACTTTATTTTATACGGTGTATAAACCCCTTTGAATTTTACTTTTATACAAAAGGAATCTTTTTCTACGAAGCATTTTACTAAACGACAAAAAGGAATGTTTTTTTAACGTACGCGGTGACAACGACCTTTTCCGCCGCCGTGAGTATTATTTGGTCTTTGGCTTCCTCAACAAGCCATAATTTTTTAAAATAAAATAAATACCATATACACTTTTATGTATTTTGGTATTGAAAATGGTTTTGATAAAGGATTCTATTATGTCAATATATTTATGATATATTGTGATTGAAATGTGGAAATGTTATGATTTTTTTATACTGGTTTTATGTTTTATGATTTTATATTGGTACTTGGACATTTTAACGGGTGGTTACGTTATAAACCATATGACGGGTGGTGTCGTGAACACCAGGACGGGTGGTTACATTATAACATCCAATGCATTGGGTATGGAAGTCGGCCGTATGGATATTCCATTAAGTATGTATGGAAATTGGCCGTATGGCTATTCGATTAAGTGATATGTGTGGAAGTCGACCGTATGGTTATTCCACTTAAGTATGTTTATGTCCCAAGTTACCTTTATATATGTTATGTGTTCTTTATATGGGTTTTATGGTAATCCTTTGGTTACAAAAAGGTAAGTAATGATACTTTATTCAGTGAAGAGTTTTTACTACTTCATGAAGGTGAAGGTATTACTTTGATAGAGTATACATGGTTTACCTGATTTTGAAAAACTAACAGTTTTCATTCTTTGTGTATCCCTTACTGAGCTTTTTATGCTCACCCCAAGTTTTTTTTTTAAATGTTTTTCACAGGACTTAATGTGGAATAAGGTCAAGGATGGGATCAAGGGAATGTCATGCTATATAAAACATGGAACTAGACATGTTTCTTTTAAGAGTTTTTTTTTATTATGGAAACTTAGTAGAAGTGGCTACTTTGTAATCTTTTGAGATGTAATAGTTATGTTCTAATTCTCTAAAACTCTAAACCTGAAAAGACCCTCAACGTGAATTATTCATTTAATTCAATATTAAGTAAGGTTTAAGGTCGGGGCCATATAATCCCTAGTAATGGTACCATTTGAAATCAAGACCTATTTTTTCCAATCGACTGGTCAAGGTTCTGGTTCTCTACTAATGTGTATAGCAGCACTCGGGTTGAATCCTCGGCGATGATACTTTTTAATAGTCGATTATTTTTAGTTGATTGTATTCTATTCAGGGTGTTTATTTGCAAGGCTTATGAAATAATTTATGTATTATGTTTGATTAATATTGATTTAACAATTTGATAAATATTGGGTGGAGTTCATAAATAGGTAGTTAAGCTCGTGATATCCTTGATCCATGCTTTGTATTGGATTAAATTTACACCCATGTCACAAGTTGATGTTGATTCGAATTACTAAGTGTTAAGGCTTTAATCCAAGACATAACATAACTAGGATTCTAATCTCAATTAGTACATGATTTTGGTAGTTTATTTTTTGTTCCAATAATCCATGGAATCCATACGTTAAACAAAATATGTCATTAATCCATGACATGTTAATTCCAACATACACAATGTTAATTCAAAGAATACTCATCGAGAAAAAGCTCTCAATATCTTAACATACCTAAATTATAACTCACCCCAATGATATATTTACTTAGCCATTGAAATGATTAGTAATATGGTTAAATGATTATGATGATAAATTAAGAAGATAAGAAAATGAAAGGGATAAGAAAAGTGTGGTGCGTCAAACACACACACAAACAGTGATGATAATTAAAAATGAACTTTAGATTGAATGAGAAAGAAATAGAAGGGAAGGCGATTCAACTGTATTTAAAATATTTTAAGAAAATAAATATTAAAATACCGAATTTTGATGAGAATAAAAGAAATTGAGGAAGAAACTTACATTAAAATATAATTACAAAAAAAGACATACACGATTACAATAATGAAGAACTCAAATGTAAAAGGAAACAAAGAAAAGATGAAAGGTCTCTGAAGTAAAAAATTGAGTATGGAAGGTCCTCCCAAGCCTTTTTAAAAGTTTTTTTCATTCCAATATATGCTCTTATCTTCTTAAATTCCAACTCTTGCAAGGTGAGTAGGGGGATGTTTTTATAGACCAATGTTGTGGTTTGTTTTCATTCTGAAACTTTCCCTCCACTTACATCACCAATTTGAAAAAATAGACAGCCGAATCTCAAGATATTATATTCTTAAAAGTTGTAGATATTTATCTCCTATTACTAATATGGAAATTTTTTGGCCATTGGACTTAGGGATCCCAAGTTATGGTAGTCTCATTAAATAATTTTAATCTGTATATTTCAATACAAACTTTGTGAAGGCCAAAATTTAAATGGGTTTTTGAATTATAATATGACTTCAAATCTGAATTATTTCTTTAAAAAATCCGGCCACCAATATCTCATATTTTACACTTCCAAAAATCAGCTTTATTTGATGATTACATCATGATCTATGTCATTAATAGTTTCTAGATTATAATTACCATCCAGAATGGTGGGATGAGTTTAAATGAATCAGGTGGGCCCCTTTTCTTTGGATTTGGTCCCTGAAATATTTATCCAGTAATACTTATATTTCCCCCCTAACATTTTAGAAAAATAACGAAATTTGGAATTATGTATTGAGCCCAGTAATTCAATCTTCATAGCTTGTCGAGTTTCATCACATATTTTGTAGGCCTTCTTCTGTGGACCATATGGCCCTTCAAATGGAAGACATGGCCCAATATTCCTTCTAATGAAATGTTTGAATTTGATTAAGTAACCCTAAAAAACAATAATCATGCAATGTAGACAAGTAGGGTGAGATTTATTATTAAAACATTAAACATACTTGAATCTGGATGAATTCAAATAGTGATCAAAAATTATAATTAATATTTAAACATCAATATTTCACACAAATAATTCACATTTCATATAAAATCAGTAAAGGGAGTATATAAAAATTTATGACAATATTAATAACATCAAGGGGATTTTATAAAATTTGGTATTCTTTTCCTAACAAGATTAATACATTTCAATTATAATTTAATATATTAATATATCTATGAATCATATATTCTTAAAAAATAGTATTAGTAAATTTTCATAAAATATTTATATATTATAGATATTGGATCACTTTTCATTTAAAATGGTTATATTAGTTCCCATATATTTTATAAAACTGAGATGCTATAATAGTAATCTTATCCAAAGTTTAAATAGTCTAGATATATTATAATGATGTGAAAATTTTGATGGTTGACTATCATATGTCGGTGGATCATAATAATTGATACATTTTATCATAAATTTATAACATAGTAATCTTGAGTAATTGAGATAATGGGGAAGATCCTATTAAAAGTAACTCCTAATGTTTTAGTGTCATTGGTTATTCATATTTGTGATCATTTGTCTCGGTCTCTTAACTTGTGATCATTTTCAGTGTGTATCATTTCATCGTATACATTAGTATAGGAATAAAACAATGTAATATAATTTTATGCTGATTTATACTACGTTTGGTGTGTCTTTTTTGGTATGTAATTGATTTAATGATCACGATGTGATTTTTTTTTCTTTTGATTATAGGTAGAGATTTATTGGGACATGTTGAATCGATTGGTGTCCCTTAATTAAATCTATTTTCCTTATAAAGGTAGGTATATATGTTTACTATGGTTATTAAAACTGTAAATGAATAATATAATGAAAATTACATAGGATATTGCCCTATTTTATGATATATCATGAGAAAATTTGATTATATAAAATAGTTAATATTTGTAGAAAGATTTTCTTATAATGACTAATTATATCTCCTCATAAGACTTTATGTGTTTATAGACACTAATAATTCTCTTTGAGTGACACCCACTACATATAATATATGTTTAAAGAGGGTAAAGAATGTTAATTTTTTTCCATTCTAATGAATTATATTTTAATACATGTAGGGATCCATGATGGGGGTCGTGTAATGACCAATATTTAATGATCATATGAAAATAAATAAATTCAACATTATCCAATTTTATAATATTAAGTACTGTATTTATTAAGTCTTTATTAACAAGTCATTAATTGAATACAATATTTTTTTTTATATAAGAATATTCATTATTATGGTTCATTAAATATTTATGGTGGATACAAGTTGATTTAATGAAAAATATAATTACATTTACCGTATTTTTTATGTTACAAGTATGTGATAAATTATTTAGGATGTTTATAAAATAATTCTAGATCATAAGTACTATTTTAGCATTATATAGATGATTAAAAAATTTAATGATACAAATGGATATTTTAAAAAATTATCTACTTAATAAACAATCATATCCCCAAATTCAAGAAAACTATTAATATAATTAATTTAAAGTACACCATCACATATCTCCAAATTTCTATATTGGGAAAGGGGAATTTGTGGAACCCTAATCCATGAAAACCTTCACATATAAAGTAAATTATTCTATAATGATACTGACTATGTGATAATTTCATTTATTTCTTCATGATATCACTTTATATTTTATTTTCAATTTACCAAAAAGTTTTTTAGGTGCAGGTGGATGATCTGGGGGGTATCAGATTTTGTTCGCTAAAGAAATGATAATCATTGATGGCCCAAACACCCCACAATCATCACATATAATTATCTATCATTTGAAATTATTTTTCATTATTATTTATGTAAAATAGGATCCTCTATTAGATAACTAGAGTATTTTGTATCAGATATGACGATATAACAACGAAATGGTGAAAAAACAATTAATCAAACATTATTCTGTTATTGTTTTGTACACCAAGTACCAAAAGTTACATATGGATTTCTATATACAAGATAGTTTGGGAAAGGAAAAGAACACAAGAATAATTATGAAAGTGGATATGTATAATGTTTATGAATGTTATTTTGAAATTATTTAATTACATGATTGTTAATTTTGGTAATTATTTTTTTCTTTAAAAAAAATTTAAAATTATTTATGATTTATTTATAAGAATTTTAATTGATTGAATGTTAGAAATTTTAATGGATCTATATATATATTAAAAAAATTATAGATTTATAGTGGTAAAACTAGTTTCATATGTATATATAAAATTTGTAATTAGTGTGTTACTTGTTCAATGTTTTTTTTTTGTGTTTTATATATTCATCTTCATAAGAAGATTGTTTAAAAATAGGAAGTTGGAAATGTTTTTAAACCCTGTTAATGTGGAAAAAATTAAAAATATGGAAGTCATTTTAAAACATTAGAACTCATTATTCTATTAAATTTATGTTTTTATAAGTGGAATGAAAAAAATTGGCTAACTGAATTTAGTTATGAAAACATATTTTATAAGAAGAATCATTTTATCTTTAGAAGAGACAATGGAGAAAAATAAGATAAAGAGAATATAGAAATTATAAACTAAATAAATAACTTTCATTTTACTATGGATACAATTAATGTGGAATTTGATACCTATATATTTGAGGGATACACTTTTGAGAGGAGGGAATTAGATCTAATGGAAATATCTCATGATAATATGGTATTGATGAGTTAAAGAAGCTGTGTAATATGTAATTTTTTATAGACCATGAAGTTCAATAAATTTGAAGAGTTTCTTGTGTGGGAATAATGAAATTTTATAATGATAGAATATACATATCTCGTAGATAAATTAGTCCACTTTTCACTTTGATGGATAATGAATCAATATTTGATGGAAGAAATACTAATAAGTGTCTTCATAAAAAGATTAGGAAATATGTTATCTTATTTGATTTATCCACTAATATTGTAATGAGGAATAAATAATTTATGTGATAGGGGTATATATTGAATGCTAAAGGCATAAATTATTTTCATCATCAACATATTATAGGAATGAAATTCTATATTGTATAAAATAAGACAAAAATGATTTTCTTCAAGGGTGTTATTAAAGTAAATTTATAAGACTAGATTTTTATCTCTAGAAAAGATATATATCATGTTATTATTATAGTGGAACAACACATTGGATGTGATATTTTTCTAATAATACAAATATATGCCCTTGGATTTAGAAGATGCAACACTTATAGGGGTTTTACATGGAATCTAGTAGTCAGGATTGAAAAGAGACATGATGATCAATGATTCCTATACGGAAACAAAAAAATGTTACTAATGGGTCTCAGATGATGAATAGATTTAACCCAAGTAAAATATACACGCAAAAAAATAAGTGGAACATTTTCATATAAGAACATATACTAGAATAACTATAATTATGACCTATAATAGTATGAGGCACATTTTATATTTCATCTAATCTAGTCTTTGATATGTTTAATAAATGTGAATCTCATTAATTTATTTCTACCCAAAATATATACTTGATAAATTTTTACCAAGAATTATTGAATTATTCTTTATTGATTGAGGAACCTCTTTGAAATTTAATGGGGATTGTAGGTTATAGAAATAAGAACACACAATATTATAATTATAAAGGAATGTATAGTATGTCTCATGGAGAATACCTATTACTGTAGTAGTTAAATTTCATTTATATTACATGATGGGAATTTTCACTCTTTTTTATGAGAGTTGGGTATTTGTGTGAACAATATAAGACCATTTTTTAAAATCCTTTGATCCATAACTTAAAAATAGATTGTTAAAATTCACGGGTTAGTGGATTTCAAGGAATAATATCTGCTCCTATTAGATTTAGAATATTTTTTAAATGAATTTCCCAATTATTTTTCCAAAATACCATATGAGAGATATGTTAGATTATTAATTGAATTTCTTCCAGGAATGAGATCATTATTTTTTATAAAACATTTAACCAACACAATTGTTATAATTGAAGACTATATTGGATGATTATGTGGGAAATGTAATTATATAACCAATTATATCACCTTTGGAGATGTTGGATCATATTTTTAAGATGTATTATAGTATTTTAAACATATAAATGTACTATGATAAAATTACCCTAGTCACATTGAAAAAAATAATAATTGTTTCCCTAAATTGATGATATTATTAATTATATAAAAGGTTTAAAATGGTTTTTAATTATTGTCATAGGGTTAGGATATCACTAGTTAATGTTTAACCATGAAATAATTCCAAATATAGCTTTTAAAATCTGGTATTTAATTTATATGTTTTTAGTAATTTCATTAGGGGTAAATAAATTTATATCTATTTCTAAACACTACTGGAAAACTAACATATACCGACAGTTTGGAACTGTTGGTATATGCCTCCAAACCGTTGGTATAGCCTATACCAACGGTTTGGAGAACCGTGGCCAAGTAAGCCATTGGGATAGGTCTATACCAACGGTTTCCCCAAAAACATTGGTATAGACCTATCCTAACGGTTTTGGAAACCGTTGGTATAATTAATATGAAAATCTTTACCAACGGTTGTGGAACCGTTGGTATATGTATTTCAAAAAAAAACATTCGCTGGGATTTGATCCCAGCACCCCTAGTTTATTATTGAACGACTTAACCACTAACCTAACATTCATTTTGTGTATATAATTACATAAATATATATATTTATTCTCATAATTATATTAAATTTTGATTTATATAATGTTCTGGGTAAGAAGAAATGATAAAAAATCAAAGGATCTATTCCAACGGTTGTCAAAACAGTTGGTATATACCTATACCAACGGTTTTGACAAACATTGGAATAGATTTTGAGCCTAGATTTTGATTCTGTGTGAAGGTTGGTTTATGGGGGACCTTTCCCAACGGTTTTGGCCAAACCGTTGGGAAAGATGTCCACAAAGTGGACCTTTTCCAATGGTTTGCCAAAACCGTTGGGAAAGGTCCCCACAATGTGGGCTTTCCCAACGGTTTGGCCAAACCGCTGGGAAAGGTGGCCTCAAAGTGAGATTTCCCAACGGTTTGCCCAAACCGTTGGGAAATGGAACCTATACCAACTATTTTTATGAACTGTTGGTATAGAAGTGTTGGGAAAGGTCATATTTCCAGTAGTGAAAACAAAAAAATATATCTTCCAAAAATATCATTAATTTTTTATAAGGTTTTTTATTAATGATATATATATTTAAATTGATTTAAAGGAAGGTAAATAAATAAATTTTAGAATTTAATAGAGATATATAATAAAATTTTATATAAATATATAAATATATTGAATTTTTTTTTCAAGAGGTAATATTTTGGGTACATATTGTTTTCTATATTGAAACTTAGGTTTTCCTAGAGAAAGTGGAAAAGTGATATATTTAGAGAATCCCATTATGTTTTTTAGATAAAACATTTTCCCTTTATTACAGTATATTATTGAACCTTCATTAATTATTTTTGTAGAATAACATCTTCAATGATTTCATTTATAACGAAGGATATGCAAATAAAATAGAGTAATAAGTAAAAGGGAAATTTCATTAACTTATTGGGAATGTTGTATTCTCATCTGTTGTTTATATTGCATGAAATATAAATAGGGTATTTTTTGTATTTTATGAATCTAATGCTATTTTGGGATGCATGATCATGCATAACGAATGTATGATGAGATATAGATCTTGGAAATTATTTTTAAAAGAGAAAAATTATCATATTCATGATATATATCTATGTGGAATTCTTAGTTTTATTAATAGATAATGGTATTACCTATTTTGTTTGAGTATTGTAGTGTATTCTATGGAGTCCAAATTATAACTTATAATATTTACATTAATACAATAGTAAATGGAAATGGGTTGATTATCCTCAAAATTTTCACATTGAGTATAATTACACACCAGGAAATGGTAATGTATTACAAGAGTCATAGAGTATAAAAATAGAAGAGGTATAATAATAATAACATTAGTGGAAAATAATGTTCTTGATCGATAATATGAATCTATATACTCATAATGAGTGATACCATATAATGTTATATCCTGTTGATATCACATATACACTTATATAAAATTTTTACAGTTTTAACCAATATAAACTCACCATAAGTTTATATATAATTCACTATATTATTTGGAAAAGAATGATTAAAATCCATTAAAAATGAATTCTAAATAAATATCATGTATATGTACATAGTTCTATTATATTTGATATAAATAGTTATAAAAGGGTTTCATAACTTAAGCTTTTTTGTTAATTCTTGGATAACAAGGATTTATCATAACATGTAACAAATGTTCTATTGAGAAAGACTGAATAACAATATAACATGGTTTTTATCTTGATGTTTGATTAATCTAGTGGTGAAGGATAAGAATCATAAATAAAAGTGTATTTTATAGCCATTACGTTTAATGAAATAGAAATATGATAATATTTTAAGGTATTTTTTTATTTTGACTTTCAATTACACTAGATAAGCATATTGTTATTTTTGGTGATTACAAACCCACATACCAAATTGGCACACATTTACCAGTTATCAATACATTATTATTAGAATTATTATGTAAGTTATATTTAAATAAAATAATTTGGTTTAATTGAGTTTATATATCTATTTTTTCTAACTAGATCCATTGATTAAAATAATGGTTTTATAAAGTATTACAAAGGAAAATGGTTTCTGAGTTAAATATGAGTACACAATATCATTCTTAATTATATGGGAAACTAAAATGGACTATATATATTTTGGTGGACATACATCAAGATTGGGTGATAGATTTTTGCATATCATGGGACAATCATTTTCCTTTTTGGGTACTTTCACACAACAATAGTTATCAAAAATCTATTCAGATAGCTTCTTTTGAAACCCAGTATGAAATATTGTTCAATTCCCCATGATTCTAGTCTAATTTAGAACTAAATTATATCATAAAATAATTTTTATTACATGAAAAAATTTATTGAATTCATTTCATTTAGAATAGGTTCATTATAACTCATCCATGAAAGAAGTTGTTCATAGATAATCAAAAATTAATGTTAGAGTTTATCAATGGAAATCAGGTAGTTTTTTTTTGGAATCTATGTGGTTTAGATATCAAAAAAATCAAAAATCGAATATAATAACCTCATAAGTGGGAAATTTTCAAATCATTGAGTGGGTAGGAAATTTCACTTCTTTTTTATTGTTTCCAATAAAGTGTGATGTAATGTTTGACGTGTTTCATGTTCCATAGGTTATAAATTTTTAATATGACACATATTATATCCTTCAAAGGGAATTTATTTATTTATAAACTAATGAAACTTTACTAAAACACAAATATGGATTATCATAAAAATTAAATCATCATAAAGGGAATATTTATCCAATTGTTTTAATTATTACAATAATATAGTCATTTTCAGAAGGGTTTATGGGAAATAGAATATTTTTGAAAGAAAGATATACTATTTTATTTTCAAAGTTGATAACACCTATGGAAATAATTTTTATAATTTTTATAATTTTTTAATTAAATTAATGGATGTGTAAATCATCTTGAGTTTATTTTTTAAAGTATGATTTCTATGGAAAGGATGAATTATCCATTATATAAAATTTTTTTATTTAATTATCATATCTATTGGTATTTGGCCAACATGGAATGTTATTTTTATATTAATGGTAATTGATGAGTTTTTATTATTTTAAGATATTATTTTATTTATATAAGGCTTATGTCAATTTGGGTGTTAATTTTCCATTTTAAAATAAACTGGAAGAATGGGATTCATTGTGGTTAAATGAATAATAAATGATGGATTGTAATAGGATTCAAAACAGAGTTATTAGAGAAGTATTAACATTTTATCAGAATAAATAATATGTAATAAGAGAGTTATTAGGGAGTTTTATACAATTAAATAATGATTGTTAATTTTACTAAATCATGGGGCATGATTAATAAGTTAACAACATGAAATTGTTATGGATGAAATGAAATTAATTGTTGTTGCTTTTCTACATTAATTATTTTAGAGAAATAGAGATGTTATTATTGAGAATAATTAATGATATTTGATTGTTTATTAGGTGGATTTATAAATGGTTGTTTTTTATAATATAAAATTTTATTATGATCTATAAATATTTTACTCTCCTGGAATTATCACATATTGATCCCTATATCTACTTCTCTATTTATGGAAGATAGTGGATATGATGGGATATTAATAGAGTATCAAGGTATTTTATTTCCTATTATTGTATAGTTAAAAATATATTTAAATATTTATGTAATCTATACTAAGCATCCAAAACCCTAATTTTCAATACTCTATCATAAAAAGGTAATTATTACAGATCAACAACGACTATTATGGGATCATTTAGAATGGCATGGGGCTAAATACACTCTTTCTATTTTACCCTCTAACACCTAATATTCTATATAATAGAGTTCTTGAGTCACATGAGTTCATTTAAAATATAATGTTTGATCGTTTTCAACGCTATAAGGTTTGTACATGAAACATGATAGTTATATGTGTTTGTGATAATATAGTATAGTTCCATGTGAAATATAAATTATTCCATCCAACCTTTCGAAAATTGAATGTTTAATCAGTAGTTTTGAGGATGAATTTTCATAGGGTGTTTTAATGACATGAAAAAGTTTCTTGTCCTATTATGGTCATTAAAATTGAAACATGAGGATAATTCATAAGAAATCATCTAAGTTTGAACCCATATATTCCTTCCTCAAATGGTTATGGACGTATTTCTATTGTGTTTAATGTGATTTTCAAAAAATTTATTTATAGATTTATTTTCTCATGTAACTTATTAGAAATTTATTTGAAAAATATATGGGTTATATGGATTTTTTTATAAATTTAAATAGATATTTTAATGGAATTAAAAAATAATGGGATTTCTAATCATAGTGTTTGAATAGTGGGAAATAATTTTTTATCATAAATTATAATTGGATTTAGGATAGAAAAATTATGGATATTTTTTAATGGATATAATTTTTGAATGAAAATAATTTCTATTTATTAGTTTTTCATAGAATTAGAATCATGATATTCATGGATGGATTTAACTGTGTGGATTGCTTGGAAATTTCCTTTGTACGGGTAAAAGACTTGTATTGATTACTCTAAATCGGTGATAATTCATTATAAGTACATTATAATCATAGTTTGGTTTCATTATATTGGGTTTCGTGTTTTATTACTTTTATATTTCTCATGATGGCTTTAATTATGGAATTATATGTGATTTGATAAATATGTAGGGGATTTATATGTTTATAAATGTGGAATCTTAAGTAAGTTCATGGAATTTAGATATATTTATTCAAAAAATTAATGAAATATCAAACTATAACCAATTTTTTATTTTTATAAATATATTTGGAAAAAATAGTTAGGAATAGAAAATATATAGAAAATCTTGGGATTTGTGGGAATCCAACTAAGTAATATGTTACACACCCCTAACCATGCTTCATTGGGAGTTCATAGAATTTTTTTATGATATAGGATAAGGAAACAATGCCTTGATCATCTATGATGGAACCTACGAATTATTTTTGTGGTGGGATTTGATGGTGTTTTGTTAGGATTTTATAGAGGAGTTTGGTGTAAATATAAAATATGTTTTTATAATATAAATTTTCTTTTAATTTCATTATTATTTAATTTTTTCTATTATATTGTTCATACTGAATTTCTTGAATGGTTGAATTTATTAATTACTTTTGTTATTAAATAAATCATAATTTTTTATATATATAATTTTAAATATTAATTAAATAAATACCATTCCCCAATAGTTTTATGGTATCCCTTGGAATTGATTTCTAGACTATAGAAACATGGGAATAAACTTGTAGAAATGTTGTAATACAATTTTGGTTACATGATTCAACCCCCACCCCCATCTAGTCATTATAATCTAACCTATAAAAAAATAATTTGAATATTTAATCTATTTAATAAGTTTATCCTTTGAAGATGAAATCATTAATGGTCACTAAAATGTAATAGTATTTAGATATGTGCTATCACCTAATGATTTTATTTTTATACAAAAACCCATTATGTAGGGACACTTAACACAATGATGTTTACATTAATAGAACCCATTAAGTGATTAATACATCTATATTATGGTCATTCATTATTTTATATTTTCCATAATCATTCACATTCACTAAATATTCATATTTTATATCCTATATAAAACTATTTTCTTTTTTCATACAATACATTTAATTTTCTAGTAGTGGGTGTTGTCAAAAATTAATTTAGATAAGGAATTTATAATAATGGTTAATTTTTTGATGTGTTTTTTAGAAATATCATATCCCACCCTGACCATCTATCTACACTATGATTAGTTAGTGAGATAAATTTAATTTTTCGGGTGTACTAAAACTTGGGCCATTATCTTTCTAGGGGGGGCTGTTTTTTGGAACAGGATATAAGCCATTTTTTAGTGTTATCCAATATATCTATAGAAAAATTGTAATATCATGATATGTTTTGTTGGTTAAATAAGATACTAGTGTTGATTATATGATATTATTCTTGTGGGCCATCAAAAATGGTCAATGTATAGTGGTGTGTGTATTTTCAATTTATTCATGGGATTATTCATTATATTTTAAGAATCATGTATAAATGATTTCACAGTTTTTTAAATCATCGTAATCTCTCTGAGTTGATATTGCTTAAGGGAGAATTTTATGGATTATGCCATGATTTAGAGTATTAGATTAATATATAATGAAATCTATAATTACTATAAAACAACCTTGTTATCATATATTTAAATTGATATTGACCATTAGTTAAGGGGGAATATGGGGGAGGATTAGCACCAGGAATCTAAAAGACACATTTAACCTAACCCCGTTGTGTTATGGTGCCATATGTCCCACCATATTAAGGATTATAGAAATATTATTTAATGATTCAAGGTTCCATTCCATTAGTTTTGACCTCCTTTGTCTCCCCCAAACTCTAATAATCCATGAATATTTATTTTGGTGATCCTTGGTGTTTGGGGAAGATCCAGACCTCTTAGTTTTTATGGTCAACCTCTCTTTATTTTTTTAGTGACATTTCTCCCTCATTTACTAATTTTATTTTCTAATTCCTTCTCATGAAGGATTCATAATCCCTATTATTTTATATCTAGTGATTTTTTTATAATGGATTTATGTGGTCTAACATGATTTATTTTGAAGGATAGTTTTTATGAATTCATTTTTGGTTGTGTCAGTTCTCTTTGAATAGTTTTTCTCTATCAAGCTTCGAAAATTGAATTTATATTCTCTTAAATTATCACTATGAATAATTTGATTCGTTTTTTATTTTCATATGATCTATATTACTTTTTAATACTGTCAAAACATTAACAAAAGTTTTTATTCTCTTAACACTCTCTTGAAACTGTCTTTTATTATTCCCATATAGTATACTTTGAATCCATTTTATTATTTATAAACTATAACCCTCTATTTAAAAAAAATATTCTGTAACCATATATTATAGTACATTATCCCTTGGTAAACATACCATTACTAAAATCGAGAGATGATTATGTATTTTGGTTGATCTCTATATTGTTAACATGATCTTAGTTATGTTGTTTCAGTTTAGAGGAAGGGGATGTCATTATACTTATCCTTTATAAAAAAGTTCATATTTTTCCTTGGTATTGTTTTCAAAAAAAAATTCTAGTATATGGGGGATTTTAGGACACATATTTCCATATATTTCTTGGAAAACATTCCTTGGGATGGGTGTCATAGGTTTGATTCAAGAAATGGGGTTGGTGTTAGAATTCTTTTTTCCTTAAATTTATGAAGTTATTTGAATTTATAATTCATTACAAAAGTATATTTTTTATTTAAATCAATAGTTATTTTATATAATATATTTACTATTTTATCAAGGTTTCTCATTATGATATAAATGTTAATATATAGAATACATGGACTTTTTAAGGACAAAATATTGAATGATAAGCATGTGTTTATCATTTCCAACATTTTTTCATATATTTTTTATCAATCACGTGATATGGGTAATGCTTTTTTGGAAGTTTATATTATCAAAATAAAAACATGTATCTAATATTGTGATGGAAACAATAATTTTACATTGATATCATTAAATGATATTGATGATCATAGAATACTTGAATATTAAGAGACATTGGTGTTTGTGGGGTCACGATTTCATTGTAGTTAAACATAGTTTTTGACATTTTATATCTTATTATCTTGGGATATATTTTGGGGTTTTTTTCAGGGTTATGATGTTTATATTACTATTTAATTCCATCATAGAAAATTTATGTATGTTTAGCTATTATTTATCCAAAAATATCAGAAAAAAAGGGGTAAAATAGACATTAGATTTTTTTAGGCTTATTTCCTTGGATGTATTTAATTTGTTATAGAGTCTTTTAACTTTTGAGATTCTTATGTCCTAGGGTCACAAGTTTTTAGTGATACGTTATAATAGATGTATGTTATGGAAGAGGATAAGGTCTTGTGTTCTTTCATAGGGTAATGAAATTAGTTATGCTTAAGGAATAAAGAATTCTAGGCTATTATAAATAGAAGGAAGATATATATATATATATATATATATGGTTATAAATGGAAGAGTAGGGTAACTATAAGTGATATATATCTGGGTATTATTAATGATTTTTCATAAGTATTTTGGTCCTCAATATCTTATTTGTTATATTGGATTGGGGTGTTATGTAGCTTTTATAATTGAATTCGTGTTTTATTAGGGTAATAGTGTGCTCTGTTGAATGGTTTTTGCATAATTTCACATATATGTGTCTCGATGTTTTAATTAGTATTAGAAATTGAAAATATGAAATTTTTAATTAAATTTGTGATGAATTATGGCATAAGAAGTGTTGAAATTAAGCATGAAATGTATAAAATTTTTAAAATTAGAATTTTTGTGTTAGTTAATATTATTTAATTGGTTATGTTATCTTAAATAATCAATTTTTAATTGAGGGATTGTGAGTTAATCTTTAGATTTATATTACTATTATGGAGGTTTTTATCTGATATTTATAATGATTCTGTCACAATAATATTTTAAAGGGTGAACAAGGTGTTTGATAGCATACAGGACACCCAACATTTGGCTTAAAAACCATCAAATATTATCACATACATATGACCATTATATTAATATGTTTGTCGAAGACATATCCATTATATATATATAGTTATTATATATATACATTAGGTATTTTTTAAAAATAAAATTTTTCAGAAATAAAGATAAAATCGTTTGGTGATAAAATAGATTTTTTTGATTAAACTATTTTCATGAGAGAAATGTATTGTTATCATAATAGACTAAATTTATCTCTCTTGGTAACTTATTATACTTAAATAATAATATTTTATATTTAAAATTTACTTAATTAATATTCCCTAAAATATGTTTTTTATGAATGGAATGAAATAATCTTATTTTATCTTTCAAAATTACATTTTTCAAAAATGATTTATATTAAATTTTTTGTGTAGATATTATAAATAAATTCCACCATTAATAGAAAATTTATTATTTAAATTTTCATTCATTTTTAAAATAATTAGGTAAAAATTATCTTAGGATGATGTTTTTATAATTTTCAGGAATTTTTTATTTCTCAAATGAATAGAGAAAATATATATTTTAATTAAAAAAATATTTTTCATTAAAATTATTTAAAAAGTATTATTCTAATTTTTATTAGTTTTATTATTTAAATAGTTTTTAAAAAAACCATGGAATTTCATTGTAATCAACATTATACTAGAATTTAGTGTTAAAACATTTTTCTATTTAAAAGGGTATTTTTTTGGATATCCAATTTTTCTGTGTCTTAGGGGTTTAATTTAAAATTATATTCTTCCTATAATTTTATTTGGATTATATAAAATGGATTCAATATTTAGAATTATAATAATTAATATAATTTAATATGGTGAAGAAAATTTTTGGTCATTTTTAGTAATAACTATATTAAATATTTTTCACTACGGTATGAGTAAGAGAGGTAAATGGGTTAAAACTATTGGATAATTAATTATATTACCTATAAAACATTCATTTATCCTATTTTATGAGTGTTTTTAGGCCGTATATATGTATAAGTTAAATAATTTAATTTTATTTTTATTTTTTTTGAATTTTGGATTCCATGATTTAATTTTATAAATTTATGTTATATTCAGTTCAAATATTAAAAAAACTATTTTTTTCATTTAATTGAATTTTTTGGATACTCAATTCATTTATATCTTGTCCAAAAAGTCAAAAAAAATATTTTTTATATTTTTTATCCAATAAATTTTTTGGAAACCAATTTATTATTTTATTTCAGGGTAAAAGGATTTCCATGCTTAAATGGGGTATTTTCCTAAAAAATATTTTCTGGTGTTTTGGTTTCATATACTAAAATTAATTTTCTAAACCAATAAAATTTTATCATGTTAAAATTTATTCAAAATATGGAATCATTATTTTGAAAAAAAAAGTCCTCCTTTTTTAGCCGTATATTTAAGTTAACAATGAAAAAAGTTTTGTTATCATGGTTATGGTTAAAATGAGTTTACAGTGAGATGACTAGGTCAGAATGAATAAAATATATCAAAAAATGACTAAATTTCATTTTTTTTAAAAAAATTAATCTTATCACATATTATCTTATAATTTGGGGTGAAATTGTAATGACTCGAGTATTTATTTATATAAGTATTGATATTTCTATGAATATTTCTGAATCCATGTGTTGAGTCGGGGCAACATTCCTGGGCCCGGAGAGCCTCAAATAGGTGATATTAAAAATACTGAACATATTTTGTCACACACATGTATTTTCTCTTAAAACATGTATTAACTCTCACGTGGAGTCTCAGATCATAATTCTAAGACTACGGTTGATTTTAAAATATTTTTTTCCCCTAGGTGCATAAAAATTGCTGTTAAAAATGGTTTTTGGTCAGGTTCATTTTTGTGATGGTCGGTTAAAGAAGGAGTTAGTTGGTTTTAATTAGTAAAATCTACTTTACTCCCCCCCCCCCCAAACCCTTGGTTCACATGACACAAGAGGATAAAAACCCTCCTCTACCCCTTTGGTGATAGGAAAAAACTGAGCCAAATCGAAGTAATGATGTGCTACAAATTTCTTATCTTTACATCATTTGTCATTAGATCAAAAAGCATCACAATATGATCATCATTTTGGACACCAATTCACCATAATTTCACCATCAAGGTAACAAGATTGGATTTTTGTTACTGATCTTCTTTTTTATGTGTTATTTTATATTTTTAGAGCCCTATTATAGGTAATAGTGATCCTTTCTTTGTTGATCTGTCAGTTTCAGGGAAAACCATAATGAACTAGGAGATGCCAAAGGAAATTCCTATTATAATTTCTATTTACAATGAATGTATACCTAAGCAACATTCCATGTGTTTTTTATTCTTTTAAGATGAATTTTGGTGACTATACACCATGTACTATTTTTACACACCACATACCGGTGTTACACACCATTTAGATACCCCATGTCGTGTGGCCAAGGGACATGGCCTGGGGAGATTTGTGATCCTACATGACCATGTAGAACTACTCATCCCTGGAACATGGACATCAGGTTCTAGACACAGGAATAGTAAGGTGACACAACTAGGTAGTCGTTTAAATTTTACAGGTAGTGTATTATATGGTACATGTCGTGTGACTGATGTAGCTGGAAGAGCTGTGTAGAAGAAGAACATGGCTCGGGGCCACATGAGGGAGGAAATTCAATGTTCTACCTATACATTCCCTGTATTCCTGAATGGAAAATCCAATCCATGTGAAAAAGAGATGGGTCTATGGGTTATTGCAGTTTCACACACAGTGTGGACCCTAGTGCATCCATGTACTTCCTTAGGATCTTCTTGACATCTTATGTCTTTCATATCACCTTCTCTAGAACTCAAATTCTAGCTTATTAGTATCCTAGCTGTTGATTTTTTTGGAATAGAACATGATGGTGGACTCTATTTCTTCCAATGAGATTCAATGTGTAATGGTTCACATGTGATATGGTTTTAGTGGGGATGAAACATTAGTATGTGATTAGAACGGATCATTAGGTTGACATCAGGTTCGATACCATTCATAACCTCTTCAGATCTGGGTCCCTTATACTCCTTTGGCAGAAAGAGTGATGGTCCCCTATTGAATCCGAGTATGGGTCCCCTAACCCTGGTAGTGTTGTGATGCGTGGTATGATTAGTGTGATTCTCCTTTCAAATGTTCTTGGCTGATGTTGGAGATCATTGTGTATCTTAGAGGGATATGGTGGAACTTATACTCCCTTGTGGCATTTAGGGTGTTATTTACCCTTGCCTCTCTCCTCTTGAATATATTGGACTCCTCATGTCATGATTATGGGTTCTCTACCCATGTTTTTGTTCCCTAGGGTATGTTACTCCTCTATCATACTAGATATATGGATCCCTATATCATTTGTGTAGTTGGACATGGTGCACCCATGTCTTACTAGGGTGAGAGCCATCCATAATCATTGGCCAGATATAGTAGGTTTTCCCCTATTATATTATGTTGCGGGTCTTCTATCCATGGGTTCTATACTCTCCTTCTATGTCAGGGTGTGGTTCCTCCATATGTGATGTATAGGTTGATTGATTACTCCCCTATCGTGTTAGGGTGAAGGTAGTATATCCTTGGATTCATCACTTTCTTTTCACTCTATGGCATGGGTCCTCCATATGGGTTTTCCCGGTAGAGTTGGAACACCTGTATCATATGAGGGATTAGGTTCTCTAGCTTAGGGTCTATGATCCCCTATCGTGTTGGGGTACATTTCCCCCATATTTATTTTTCTTGTAGATTGTTTCTCCCCTTTAATATCAAGTTTTTTGTTATATAGCCACAGAGTGGTACTCCCCTATTATTCCAGGGTGCAGGTCGTCTATCTATGGAGTTGTACTCACAAATCGTATCAAGGTGTGGGTCCTCAATCCTTAGATTAGTACTCCCCTATCTTAATAGGGTGTGGGTCCTCGCATACGTAGTATTACTCCCTCGTGTTCAAGTAGCAGCATAGAGTGGGTCCTCCATTAGAGTTGGATCCCCCCAAACTGTTGAGTATAATTACAAGGAGAGGAACCCTCTACTATTTATGTTTGATACATGGTAAAGTTCTATTGATCCCTTGATGTATTTATGTGTGAGAAAATCCATATAGGAGCGATAAGGGTTTCACGAGTTAGTTAGGATCTCTTAAACCCTTGGTCGTGGGGCAGTGGTGAGGTGTGGGTCCCTCCATTCTCTCTCGTTAGTGAATATGGATGTAGTTTATAGTCTGGAGCAATGCTCCCACAAATATCTACAATAGTGAGGGTAAGGCCTCTCCACTTGGGTTTATCTAGCTTATGATGGGTGTAAGTTAGTGAGGTAAGGAACTCTGGTTCTAGACATAAGAGTTTGACCATTTAAGATGTTCCTGATGTTGTGTGTTCTCTCAAACATACCATTAGGAAAGATAAAGTTATTTCTGATGGAGTGAATCTATTGTATGTGTCCCATATAGAATCTATGAGCTTCTATAGTGTGTTATCAAAGTTGTGTGTTATCTTTAGAGCCTCGATTAGAATCATCCTATTGGATATGATGTTAGATCCTTATGATACTTGGAGTCTAGTACAAGTATATCTGGGTGTTTCTAAGAGTCTATTTTTTGGTGTCACATGTTCGGGTTGAAACCCCTTATGGTATGAGATGACTAGTCATGTATGGTCGTGGATGGTTCGAGATGGAGTTTCAATCTTGATCGGGTTCCCTCTAGATAGGTCGAGCAGCTTTTTTCTTTTCAATTAATATCTTTTCTTTGGGGTTTTTTTAGGATTCCAAATGAATATTGTTATACTAAACCCTATACTATATTTTCCCACACGTATTTTGTCTTGTTCATACCACATTCCTTTTAATAGAATCCCTAGAGGACCTGAGACATTCATAGATTAGTGATCCCCAACTATTTTATTTGATAGTGATCCCCTCCTTCTAAGATGGTTGGATTCATTTATAGTTTGTTTGTGGGTTTGTGTTTTTCCCTTTTATGATTTTAATAATTATATTGTATTCTAGTTTGGTATAGTTGTTTTCATTAATTTTAGTTTCCAGCTTTGTATATCTTTACACTATTTCATGGAGGTGTTTGTGGGTGTCTGCGTACAGGTACATTATGAAAATGCCTCCCAGTAGTGTGATATGTATACTCGTCACTAGTCTTCATCCCCTGGCCTGTTGAAGGTGGTATTTTGGAGTTGTGATCTAGGCCCCATTAGGTAGGGTTGTGATAGTGTGGTATCAGAGATGGTTCCAATTCTAAATCATAGTGCCATTAGTATTGTTTGGGTTTCATATTTGAATGAGTTATGGTTCTTGAATTTTATCTCTAAATCTTGAAGTTCTAGTGTTAGTGTGGTAGCCGATGTATCCATTCACCAACAATCTGATAACCTGATTTTCGACTCAGTACAATAGTGAATTGGTCGCATGGAAATAATGGTACATACATCATATAGGTTTAGGTTGTGGATTCCATTTCCTCCTTGAGTTAGCTCCCCAAATATACTCTTTGAACGTGGAACCTCATGATTATATTTTAGGATAACACCGCGATGATAACTATATAGGGTTTCGTGGAGTGATTGTGATGACGATCTTCCCCATGATGAGGATTCATTGTAGGGAACTTGTTCTATGGAGGTACCTCCAGGTGGTGTGTCAGTTGATCCACCACCTATCAAGCAGTTGTTTGTGCTGAAATTTCCAAGTAAGGAAGCACGTACTCTGAGTGTTCCACATGAGTTGCATAGGTAGAAACCTCTAAGGTATTAGGGTGATCTAGACCCCCATACCTCTAGTACATGGCTTGAGGTAGTCACATTTCTTTTCGGACCAGTGAGGAAACATCCTGATCAGATAGTGGTCCTAGCGGTAAGCCTTATGGAGGGTTCGGCTGGGTGACATTGGTGTTTAGTGATGCAGTCCCATGAAGAGGCTAAACACACTTTGGGGGAGTTTGATGGGATCTTCATGGAAGAATCACTACAACAAAAACCGTTTTTAGCGGCGGTTTTATGGCGGCGGTTCACAAAACCGCCGGTAAACGTTTTCGCCGAAAGGTTTCGCGGCGGTTTTTAATAAACCGCCGCTAAAACCGAAAATCATTTCACAATCCCGACCCTTCTTCCCCCACCCTGATTGTTCCCAAAACCCTCACGCCCTCCCTTCTTCCTCTAACCCCCCGGCGACCCGCACACCTCCGGCGACCCTCGACCTCCGGCGACCCGCGACCTATGGCGACCTGCGACCTCCGGTGACCCGCGACCTCCTACTCGATCAAGCATCACAACTCTCCCCAGTAAACCCATTTTCATTCTTCTTTTTTTCCTTCAATTAGTTTGTTTTTTTTATTATTAATGATAATTTTTGGTATGATAGGGGAATTATAACCCTTACGGTGTGATCTATGGGTTTTCTTTTTTATCACGCCCTAGATTTATGGTAGGATTCACATGAAATTGACATTTTTAATTTGAAAATCATTAAATATGTGTTTTTATCACCATCTTTTATTTATATAATCTAATTTCAATCTTTGTATGTAATTAATTTCATTCTCAAACGTTGGTCTAATCTTGTTTTATGATATTTGACTTTGTTTTGTGAAATATCGCACACATAATGTCGGTCCTATTGTGCTTGGATTTATAATATTACTTTCATCTATTTCTTGTTGTTATACTTTTTTCTAGGTGTTAATTATTATTGTGCACCATTTGGTTAATTCATTGGGTTTTAAAAATCGGTGGTTTAGGCCTTGTTTTATGAAAATTGTATTATCCGATTATAGCTGTACATGCTAGTTTTTTAGTTAAATGTTTCATTTGTTTCTCACCAGATTTGGGATTTTAAGAACCATATTTAGCATTTTTAATAAGTTCCTGCAATGTAAATTGGTGTTTTTTAACATTTTGAGATTCAACTAAAACTGTTTGCTAAGAATTTCTTCCCTAGTCTTTAGAATGGTTCCCAATTGGATTTTATAGGAAAATTATATAGGTATACCTATTATCATATTCCTTTTTAATTATTTATATGACTGAAATTTATAGGATTCCAAATTTCATAAACTAGGGAGGTAGAATGTAATGGTTTAAAGGAATTTTTGAATATCCTTGAGTATCACATCTCTTATTCAATGGTGATATGTTCATATTTTCATTTAATATAAAATATATATTGAATATTTCAAAAAATTAGATTATAATTATATTTCAGATACAGGAAAAGGGATAATGAATTTTAAATCAACATCATAGATTCCATGAATGTTTCTCAAAGTCATGTTACTCCTATTGAAGGAATAATTGATTTAAATATAATAGATTATCCACTCACATATCTCAGTATACCTCTTATTTATGAATATTTTCAAATTAATAATTTCAATTAAATAACTGATGAAATTTTATTAATAATACCAAAATAAGAAACTCTATAACATTCATATGAGGGAAATATTAGCTTGAATCTCAATGTGTTAACTATAGTTTCCATTAATCTTCATTGACGAACTATGATCCAAATAGAGAACAAAATTTTATTCAAAATATTATATCTAAATTCTTTTTGGACTTAAATGAAAATAATATTCCTTATTTGAAATGGTCAAGGAAAATTTCATTGCATATTGTTGAAGGAATATTATATATCAAGGGTCTTTATAAAGCCGTATAATCCCATAGAACAAAATTATAATTGAAATATTTATATATCCAAGAATACTAGGATTATTTTTGGATGTAAAATCATATTCAAAAAAATGATATATGGCTTGATTGAAATTATTGTTTTGGGTATGATTGGTGGATATCACTCACAAGAATCTCAACGGACAGCCTCTTCCCTTTCACATGAATATGTGAAATATACTCTGTCCTATAAGAAAATGGTTAAGTAGTATATACGATATTTGAGATACAATCTAAAGGGTTGTGGACTATTATCTCATGTAACATTATCCCCACCAGATAGTCCACTACCATAATGGTATACAGAACCATTTTTTCAAGTTCCTGAGCCACCCAAAGTATAAGAATGTGGAAATGAAGAGTTAAACTGCACTTCTGAGTAAAGAATATGATATGAAACTATAACCACTGATCAGTTTTCTGATATATTAAGTATGATCACTACTTCCAACATCATAATTCTGAGGTCACTCATTCATGATAGGGTTTTTTTTCAAACCATTTGGGAGACACATTTCTACCTCTTGAACCTTATTTTGAATTATATAATATCCAAGAGCATTGGGATGACATTTTCCATTAACGTTACATGGTTTATTTATCAGGGTTTCTCGAGTCGTATCCACCCACATCAACAAGATACCACCAGTACCATCTACAATGATGTCTTCAGAACATTTTTCTAATCCATATAATTATTAAGGAAGTATCCCCACCAGTACAGATTTGCATCGTAGGGAATTATGTTTCTCTCCACTTCAATCCCATCCTATGATAGCCAAATCTGTCCAATGACGTCAATAATGTGCCTCTGTGAATAGTCACCTTGAATATAGATGATATTGTTACAGTTAGCGAGTGATAAACTAAATTAAATTCTGAGTAAGAGGACCCACCCTTTTCGGTAGCACAACATCTACTGGACACCCCAAGTGTTGACACCCACCATCAAAGAAAGACGCATGGCCTTTCAGATTCCTCTAAGTAATTACCCTTACACCAAGACCCCAACCAGGGTAAAGGACCGGCCAGGACTGCTAATCCCTATGACCCGTCTAGTTCAATGTAGAATATAGTTGATCCTGGTATGACTTCTATGTTTCAGCATCTTTCCGAATAGAAGATTCCCATTAATGAGCTCCATGCTAATTAGTTTCTACAATATGGAGATATATGATATAATCTTGTCCTATATCCACTAGAAAATTAGGGGAATCCAAAATTCATTAAGAAAATAATTCCCTTTAATCTGTAAAATCAATTTCCTCTCAATTCGTTAAATTTATGAGCCTATGACAAGTGATCACACTATTTATTGCATAATCCACCAAAATTGAATGAGAATCTTCCTTGATTGTTATGGATTGATATTCTTATGCACTTATTTTGTTTGATTAGCACAACTGATTCTCTCTTAATGGTTACATATCTTCTAATATATTATCTATTCTCTTTAAATATGTCCTCTATTTCTCAAATGTCTTCTTATGTGGTAGACTGGAGAGACCTTATTTCCTAGAACCATAATGTCAATCATCGATATAAAGTATTTTATAACAATAATGTTTTAAAGGTTCTTATTCTGACTGAACATCAACCCATTTAATCCTCATTCCTCATCCTTATAGGAAAAATGACTAGTAGTGATCCCTCCCCTCTCTTATTTGGCACATTTTGATCCATACACTTTAATCCTTTATGGAATCAAATATTTTCAATTAATATAAGTGGATAATTGTGACGCTTTCCCCTCGTGTCGTATCCCCTCTTCCCAGATCCGGCGACCCCCGCCTTCTCCTCACAAACCCTCCCCGATCCCCGGCGACAGCTTCTCCCTCCGGCGACACCGGCTCCCTCCGGTGACAGCCGCACCCTCCGGCGACCCCCGGGCCCCCGGCGAACCCCGCACCCCCCCCCCCCCCGGCGCCCCCTTCGACTGCCGGCGACCCCCATGCCCCCCGCGCCTCCCACGCCCTCTGGCGACCACCACACCCCCCGCGGCCTCTAGCGACCCCCGCAACCCCCGGCGACCACCGCGCCCCCTGCGGCCTTCGATTTTGGTAATTAGAGGTTCCATTTTCAGATAATCATCTTCATTGACGGTAATATTTTATACGAAATCCCCTCATTCTATCATATATGTGTATGTTGTGAAATATTTGAATATTTTAATGGATCTGAAACACTATGTAATTGGTATTTCTGGTCCTACAAGAAAAATAAGAGACAACGATTTGTTATTACCTATCTATACTTTATTTATTTCATATTTAAATCTTGTATGATATTTATTGATTCTGTATATGAAATCTCTACATGTCATTGTTATAATGGATTGGTTGATTTCCCATAATGGTCTTATTAATTATTACATTCATTTGATTTCCATTTCTGGACATAATGGGTTTTTATGTATTTCAATTAGAATGGAACCATATGTTGATTTGTGTTAGATATTCTCTTCTAGAGTTACATAGGATGATATACATGATTACAATTTTTCCTGAAAAGTGATCATCGTGTAGTGATCTTCCTCCCATATGTTTTGAGTTTCCAATGTGTTTTATTATAATATTTTGGTTTACATCTATTGAGAAGGGGTGGAGTTTTATAATAACATGATTTGTAAAATTTATCCTATTTTTTCACTTTTATCAAATGACACCATCTAAAATGAAGGATTTTAAAACATAGTTTGATGGTTTTTTTCTAAAGGTTTTATCCAACCCATTTAATATGTTCTTGTAGGTTAAATAAGGTACTCTATTGGTTATATAATCTATTTGCTCATGATATAAAAATCTTTAATTTTTCTAATCTTTTTGAATTTATGAAAAAAAGTATAAAGTAACCTCCGCCCTGCCTCCGCCCTGCCTCCGCCCTACCTCCGCCCTGCCTCCACGCTGCCGCCGGTGCCTCCGGTGCCTCCTCCTCCACTGCGGCCTCCTCCTCCTCTGCCGATGCCTCCTCCTCCTCTGCCGGTGCCGCCAGTGCCTCCACGTCTCCTCCTCCTCCGCGGTCACGCCGCGGTCACGCTGCGGCCACGACGCGGCCACGCCGCAGTCCCGCCGCGATCACACCGCGGTCACGCCGCGGTCACGTCGGTGCCTCTACGGCCGCCACCTCCTCCTCCGCCGCCGCGGCCGCCGCCTCCTCCTCTGCTCCTGCTCCTCCTCCTCCTCCTCCACCGGCCTCATCCTCCTCCTCCTCCACTACCTCCGCTGCCTCTGCTGCCTCCGCCCTGCCTCTGCGCTGCCGCTGGTGCCTCCTCCTCCTCCACTGATGCCTCCTCCTCCTCCGCCGGTGCCACTGGTGCCTCCGCGACCGCCTCCTCCTCCGCGGTCACGCCGCGGTCACGCCGCGGTCACGCCGCGATCATGCCGCGGTCACTCCGCGGTCACGCCGCGGTCACGCCACGGTCACGCCGCGGTCACGCCAGTGCCTTCGCGGACGCCGCCTCCTCCTCCGCCGCCGCGGCCGCCGCCTCCTCCTCTGCTCCTGCTCCTCCTCCTCCTCCACCGGCCTCATCCTCCTCCTCCTCTGCTGCCTCCGCTACCTCCTCCCTGCCTCCACCCTGCCTCTGCACTGCCGCCGGTGCCTCCTCCTCCAGCCAAGCCTACGTCTCCGCTCCCAACTAGAACCGTTGAGAGATTAATACGTCATCTTGCTTTTTAATGGCTGTAGAAAGAAACCCACTAGCTGTTTTAAGGTAGGATAGAACACCTTCGTACAACTTGATTTTTTATTATGGTTGTATCAAGAAACCCACTAGCCGTTTTAAGGTAGGCTGGAACACCTTCGTACAGCTTGCTTTTTTATTATGGTTGTAGCAAGAAACCCACTAGCCATTTTAAGGTAGGCTAGAACACCTTCGTACAACTTGCTTTTTTATTATGGTTGTAGCAAGAAACCCAATTGAAAGAAAGAATGGAAATGAGAGGTTTGTTTTAATCCAAACCCAATGAAGAACTAAACAAATAAAATAATACAAACACACGGAAGCCTTGAGCGCCAAAAGTGTGAGAGCAGCTGATGGAGAGGGAGCTCAAGCTTCAAGGATGGCAATGGATCACAAGAGGCCTTGGAGATTTGTCGTTAGAGATTCAAGACATCAAAATATAATTCGGGTGTGTTCCCGGCATCCATTGTTTCTTATTTATAGGACAAATACCCATAAACACTTCAATATGGCTGTTGGAGGGCTTCCGGAGCCGTTGGGGGTCAAAAGTACAAGTCTGGTCAAATGTCCAACGGCTAGTTTGACTGGGCACACCGGCTGGCCGGTGCTGAGCTCCCGGCTGGCCGGTGGTCTAGACAGAGCAGGCTTTCTGTATGGGTTCCACCGGCTGGCCGGTGGTCATCCACCGGTTGGCCGGTGGCACCAGGCAGTGGGCAAGCCTACTGCCTGGGTCCTCTGGCTGGCCGGTGGGCAAGAACCGGTTGGCCGGTGCCCATACCGGCTGGCCGATGCGCTAGCACCGGCTAACCGGTGGCTTTGGCAGAAAGCAATGCTTCTGCCAGAGACCACCGGCTGGCCGGTGGGAATCGACCGGTTGGCCGGTGGACTCAGAGAGTCCACTATCAGCCTTCTTGGGCCAACTCCTGGGAAACCTTTTTCCTAGCATCAAAACACTTGAAAACAAGTTAGAACATGATGAGAGTGATTGTGATCATTAAAATCCAAGGGTACAACAGTGAACATGGTGGCCCTCTTTATAGTTGGTTGTGTATGAAACCATTGAGAAACATCATTCCTCTTGGAGGACATATAAGGTCAAGCCTAAACAATCACATAATGTCTCAGGTTTAAAATGCATTGTGATTAGTTTCGATCACACATCAATGGGGTGTTGTTTGAGGCAACATAAATGTGTGATCGATAGTGTTATGATAAGTGTGTAGCCCGATATTCTTATTGCTCCTCAATGAGGTGTTGACGCTGTCTCCTATGGACCAGACTTGTTCTGTTGGTCTGAAGTGGTAAATGTGATCAATGAATCATCTTTATTATATTATGCATACTTTATGATCAATGGTTCATCTTTATTATATTATGTTTCTGTAATCTTACACTATCGTATATTTTTGTGTAGGCACACTGTGATATACATGGATAAAAGTTGGATCACATTACCGAGGAACACACCTCAATATGTTAAGGGTTTGAATGAGTTTTTAGATTTTGCAATTTCTAATCGATCCGTTGAAGGGAGAATAAGATGTCCATGTCCTAAATGTAAATTTAGAACATGGTTGAAGAGGGATGAAGTTTATGAACATTTAATACTGAAGCAATTCCCTGATCAATATTTGTGTTGGATTTGGCATGGGGAATCAAACAATACATAAAGATTGAGGACTGATGTTAATCCACAGAATGAGGTCCCAAGTTTGTCGCCAATGGAAAATGAAATGAAAAACCTCATAAATGATGCATTTGGCACTGCAAGACACCACTATGAGCATCAAAACATATCAGAACAACCAGATGATGATGCTACAAATTGCAACGTGACAAGTGATGTTTCTGAGACTGTAACACAAGCAGATCAAGATGGTAACATATCATTGGATCCTCCTCTTGATTCTGTGGAGCCAAATGTAAGGGAAAACTTCAGTGAGAAAAATGTGTTTCATGATTTAGTTGATGATGGAAATCACGAGTTGTATAGTGGGTGTTTGAAATATTCAAAGCTTTCATTTCTGCTGAAGTTGTACCATATCAAATGTCTTTGTGGAACTACAAATAAGGCAATGTCTATGTTATTGGAATTGATTCGTGATGCATTTATTGAAGCAAAAATCCCAGAATCGTTTTATGAGATGAAAAAAGTTGTAAACAAGCTTGGTCTGAATTATTCAAAAATACATGTGTGTCCCAATGATTGTATGCTTTATTGGGGAGAAGATTCAAGTAGACAGAATTGTAAGAAATGTTCTTCTTCTAGATGGCAGTCAAAGGGTAATGTTGGAAGTATGACTGAACATAATTTCATGGAGAAGAAGAAAAGGAACACACCTGCAAAAGTTTTGCGTTACTTTCCTTTGAAGCCTCGATTGCAAAGATTATTCATGTCATCAAAAACCGCCGAACACATGAAGTGGCATGCTGTAGATAATAACAATGATGGGTTAATGACACATCCACGAGATTCCCAATCGTGGAAGACATTTGATGCATTACATCCATATTTCTCAGCTGATCCTAGGAATGTTCGATTGGGATTGGTTGCCGATGGATTCAACCCATTTGGGACTTTGAGTACGAGTTATAGCTTTTGGCCAGTTGTTTTGATCCCTTATAATCTTCCTTCGTGGATGTGTAAGAAATAAACATCTTTTATCATTTCGATGATTATTCCTGGAAAACAAATGCCTGGAAATGATATTGATGTATACCTCCAGCCTTTGATTGAAGAATTGCAGGAGTTATGGACCAACAGTGTTGAGACATTTGATGTTTCTTCTAAAACAATGTTCAAAATGCATGCTGCTTTAATTTGGACCATTAGTGACTTCCCTGGGCTTGGGAATTTATCTGGTTGGAACACTTATACGGGTTTGGCTTGTCCCGTTTGTAACTTTGATTTCGAGCCCAAACGGCTACCTCACAGTAGAAAATGGTGCTTCTGGTTCCATCGAAGATTTCTTGATACATCTCATAGATTTCGGCTGAACAAATCAAAATTTAATGGTTCCATTGATCGTAGACCACATCCAAAGTTGTTAACCGGTTCTGAAATGTTGACACAGCTTGAAAATGTTAAAACAGAATTTGGGAAGGTTCAGCAATTGAATGATAGCGGAAAACGAGTGCGAAGTGCATCATCAAGTGAAATCAGAACGCAACAATGGAAGAAAAAAAGTATATTCTTCAAAATTCCGTATTGGGAATTTAATTCTTTGCACCACAATCTTGATGTGATGCATATTGAGAAGAATGTATGTGATAATTTGATTTTCACATTACTTAATGAGCATGAAAAGTCGAAGGATCATCTCAATTCTCGCAAAGACTTACAAGTAATGAACATAAAACGTGATCTCTGGCCAGATGAGAATGAAAAGTATGCTCCGGCCATTTTTTCAATGAAAAATAGGGATAAAGATACGTTCATTCAAATTTTAAAGAATGTTAAGGTATCTGATGGGTATTCGAGTAACATATTGAGGTGTGTTGACTTGAAGAATCATAAGTTATATGGATTGAAAAGTCATGATTCCCATATTTTGTTACAATAGTTACTACCATTGGCATTGCGTACATTATTACCTGAAAAAGTTACTGCTATTGTACTCCAATTCTGCACATTTTTCAGGAAATTATGTGAGAAATCTCTACATCCATTTCAGCTTGACAACCTACAGGAGAGGTTTGTATTGACCCTTTGTGCGATGGAGATGATCTTTCCTCCATCGTTTTTTACTGTCATGATGCATTTAACTATGCATTTGGTTGACGAAGCTAAATTAGGAGGCCCCATTCATTATCGATGGATGTATCGAATTGAGAGGTATTTTATTTATATTTTTCCAGTTAAGTAAACAATTTTTGGCATTTAAATAAATGCATAATATTATTTTTTTTTCACAGATATCTTGGGCATTTGAAAGCATACGTGATAAATAAAGCTCAACCAGAAGGCTCTATTGCTGAAGGCTATTTGGCCGAGGAGTGTCTCACTTTTTGTTCCAGATATTTGGATGATATTGAGACAAGATTTAATCGAGTTGGACGTGTTGACAACACATCAACTCATTCTCAAATGCATCAGAAATCAAAAATATTTCCTGCTATTGGCCGATCAGTTGGGAGGACCTCATACGCGACACTAACAGAATTTGAATTATTACAGGCACATAGATATGTGCTGCTGAATAGTGAAATTGCATATCCATTTATTGAAGAGTTGAGGATACAAAAAAAGAGACGAATGAGAGGCCGAACACAAAATGAAAAAGATATAACGAAAGCTGTGAATAAAGAGCTGGTAGAATGGTTTGCACGACGTGTAAGTTTATAAATATTGCAATAAATACGAATATTAGTTTGACACATACAATTTGCAAATCTATTAATTTTTTTTCAGATCATAAATACTGATACTCGAGCAGACTTGTCAGAAGATTTGATGTTTCTTGCTAGAGGTCCTATAAAACAAGTTAGAAAGTTCGGCACTTATAATGTGAATGGTTTTAGATTTCGTACAGTCGATCGAGAAGTGGGTTTGAAAACACAGAATAGTGGTATATTTACATTTGCTGAAGTGGAATACTATGGAAAGATGCATGATATTATTGAATTAAACTACCACGGGCATTTTTCTGTTGTTTTATTCAAATGAAAATGGGTCGATATTATCAGAGGTGTTAAAAGAGATTCCTTGCAATTTACTTCTGTAAACTTCTCTCGCTTGATGGATGTTGGTGATCGTGAACTGCATGATCCATATATCTTAGCATCGCAGGCAAAAATGGTATATTATGTGAATGATGTTGTGGATGAAGGGTGGAGTGTAGTTACTCACATAATACAAAGAGATTTGTATGATATGGGTGATGAAGTCGAAGATTTGACCTCTACAATTGAATTTCATCAACAATAGGAAGCAGAATTATTTGTCCATCATGATATTGAAAATATTAGTCTAGCAAGGATTAATGAAGTGGATGAAGCAATGGAGCCGGAAACCAACATGATTGAAGGGGAAAATGATTGTGTGTACAATTATTTATTTATTCAGCAACCAATTGTTTCATTTCTGTAGTCATTCATTATCATTGTTATGTATATTTTGTTTGTTAGTACTGGGCATCTATTATCATTTTTAATTTTTTTTTCTGCATAAATTTTTTGAAATATATATTCTGAACTTAATTTTATTTGATTAAATGACAGGAATGCCAAGGAAGAAGCGGTACACCATTCCTTCTACTTCTGCGACAGATGACGATACGTCTGTCCCCATGACATCTGAGGCAGCAGCTGCCTACATCCCTGCATCATCTCCCCCTGCACCATCTCTGACACCATCAGTGGATGCCTCATTAGAGGATGAGTCATCGCCTCCCCCTATAGAATCCTCAGCAGTGGGGCAGCGACACGCCCCTTCCAGTTCATCACAGACATTCTGGAGGGTCACAGTCATAGGTACAAATTTTAATTAAATAAATTTATTGCATTTTGTTTATAGTAATTGTTTTCTCATTGCAGATGAAAACAATGAAACCGTGGAAAAACACATAAAAAGTTCTGATGTTTGGAACATGCATGGCGAGAAGATAGTGGTGCATTTGATTCTTATGGGGTCCCGACGGATGACGCCGCAGGTTTACTTGGTCAGATTATAGGTCAACTGGCAGCAGAGCCCATTTCCCTGTCTATTTCATATGATGATTGGAGGAATATGCCTCCAAACTGGAAAAATGAATTTTATGATTCTCAGATAAAGGTAATTTTATTACTTTATGCTTTAATTGAATTTCATGTTACTAATATATTCAAAATTAATTTCTGTATACAGATGTTCTTCCACTTTACCGTTGCTGATGTGATAGCACGGAAGTGGACATTGAAAAATCTTGGAAAAAATGGAAATATTTCAAATGGAGGTTGTGGTGTGATGTCAACGATACTTCGTTGACCTTGCAGAAGATGTATGAAAAGCTACCCAGTGGGGTACCGAAAGAATAGTGGAAGGTTTTTGTCGATAGACATCGTGATGAGAAGCTGATGGTATTGAAATATATATTATTATATTATCCTCATTTTACATTTATACATGTACATGAAGTGGAGATAGACATTGAATACAATACTGTTAAATTGAATTTTATTTATTTCAGGATCTCTCAAGACAGAATGCTTCAAACTGGGCAAAGCAGGTCATCCCGCACACTGCGGGTTCGAAAAGCTTTTCAAGAAGCTGAATGTCATTGGTAATCTTTTAATTAGTTTAAATATTTATAAGATAATATTATCTATTTAACATATTTAATTGTTGATTTATCTTTGTTTAATGCAGTCACAGAGTTTAGGGCATGACGCATCCCGAACAGAACTGTGGCTGGATGTTCATAAAAAAACAGATGGAAGTTTTGTTAATGAACCTGCCAGAGAAGTTGGGGTATGAAGTCAATTATTTATTATAATAACTTATTATCAGTTTTTACTGTGTTAATATATATTGATATTTGATTTATAGGTAAAAATTAAAGAAATATGGGATGCCAATCCTGGGAAATCCTACTCAGTCTCCCAGGATGACCCGGTTGGTAAAGTCCTTGGGAAGGAGCATCCTAGTAGAGTGCGCGGGATGGGTTTGGGACCTGTACCATCTGAGGTCTTTCGCATGCCATCAGGGATTTCAGCTACATCTACTCCTGCTTATAGTCATTTCATACCTGAAGATGCTCATAGGGAGATGTCTTCTCTATGAAACACAGTTCACCAGCAGGGGGATCAGATATCTGGTTTGCAGAAAGAGTTGCTTGAAATACGTCAGTATATGAGCAGATATGCCCCCGGTGGTAGTGCATCGGGTAGTGGTGAGAAGGTAAATCACAAAAAAAATCTAAATCATTTAGTTTGCAAACTTTTATTGGTTTTAAGTTTTATTATAAATATGCAACAATATTTAATTTTCAATATAATGTTCTTACAGGTGGCAGCAGGTGGTGGAGATGAAGTTGGAGAGGGTGACGATGCAGTATCAGATGATGAGTAGTAGTATTATTGATATGTTGAACAAGTATGATAACGGTTGGTTTGTATATGTAACATTTATGGCACATAGTTGATGATCTTATTTTATCCCAAACTTATCGTCGAACTCAAAGGTGATGTTTAAAGGGTAATGATTATAGTGGGATGGATCTAGGTTCCACCCTTGTTCATGCTGGGGAACAATGTATTAAATGGTTAAGTGATGGAATGACTAAGAAATTTCATTGAAAGTCAGGTATGGGCTTATGTGAATGTGCTTGTGGTAAACACGGGATTTCATAGAGGAAGGAATTGTGGTTTAGGTTGTGATATGTGAGTCATCTAAGTTGAGTATCTTGGGAATGGTTAGCTGAAAGTGGATTGAATTATTATACTTCTTCTTAGATGTATATAGGTGAAAGTATCCATTTAAATCATGTCACTAGGCTAATGTGGGTGTCATGAAAGGGTCGAAAATGTCTTCTGAGAAAGATTGCATGACTAGTTTCAGTTAGGCTGATTGGCATTTGACTGTTTCTTTATAGTAAGGTCCCTATTATGGCCTCAGAAGTATTTAGGATTTCCCAATTAGAGGAAAAATTCCAATATTATCATTGGAAATATTTGGATATTCTTTATAGGAAATTACAATGGTGGAGAATACTATGGTTCATAATTTTCTGTTAATGTTAACACCTATGGTGGGGAGCACGATCGGTTGGATGCTTAAAGGGATGACGATGTGATCATTTATCTATATTCTGGTTTGATTTATTTTTCAGGGCAGTGGTGTAGTACAACCAAAATTATTTTTTTTTCAGTTCAGCATTTAGCGGCGGTTTTAACCGCCGCTAATGCCATATTTGGTAGCGTTTAGCGGCGGTTAAAACCGTCGCTAAATGCCTTGCTGGGCAGCATTTAGCGGCGGTTAAAACCGCCGCTAGATATATTACGTTTATATTTAGCAGCGGTTTTTACCGCCGCAAAATAGGCGCATCAAACGGCATAATTTTGCGGCGGTTAAAACCACCGCGCATAAAAAGGTGTGGCATACCCATAAAACCGCCGCTAAATGGAGAGAAACCGCCGGGAAATGAGGCATCTACGACACATATTTTAAACCTCCGTGAAATAGAAAAAACCGCCGCTAAAAGATTGTCGATGCCATGTTTAGCGGCGGTTTACGAAAACCGCCGCCAACCCATTTAGCGGCGGTTTAAACCGCCGCTAAGGGCTGCTTTTTTGTAGTGAATATTACCAAGAAACATTGAAATTAGTGTGTATCTAAAAGATTCTGGAGAATTGGAATGGAATCATGATAGTGTAAGAGTACATTTCAAGAATCACAGAACTATCTAAATACTCCCTATATGTGGTTCAAAATCCATTCTTTAGTTCTCATAACTTTTAGAAGGGACTCCACAAAGATTTCATAGTAGGTGTGGTTTCCTTCTACCTTATCACTAATATAGGGGTACTAGATAAATCTCTGGTATTAGAGAGATTCCAGGAAGAGGGATAAGTGGATGTGGTCCGTAGTGGTGGTAATGATTCTGAGATGTATGCATATCTTAGGAGATGGAAAGTGAGAGGATCACAACATAAGAGGCATACACATTCCAAGACTTAGGTATGTAGGCATGTAACGTAGGAGAAATTCTAGGAATCAATTCTACCATTGGATAGGTGGTGTTATGCTTTCGATAGCTGGGGATATCTTTATAGAGGTTTTCCAACCCATCTTGTTTTGGAGATGAGTGGTCAATGGACCACCTTTACAAAGATAGTGTTTGTATCACGGAGTTTTGTAATAATTGTAAGAAATTGTTTTGATGTACTCTTTTCTTTCTACTTCTTACTCGAGGATTGACCAGGGTGATTTGGGGTCTTATTAGAAACATGTGTTGGTGTTATTGACTTACCATTGAACTCGAGATAAATAGGGAAGAATTCCCCACCAAGATGTGTTTTTGTGATCTGTTTAAAACTGTATGTTCCACTCAATGGTACTAAAAACATTTAGTTTCAAGTTATGGTGTATGAGTTCCTCATATTTTTTTGTTTAGGGTGAGGTTGAGCACTGAGTGTCGGAGTATTTCTTGGAATTGCTAGTAGAACATTTTTTTTCCTCCCATCTACTTTGAATCCCTCATGGAGGGAGATCCAAACTTATAACCATTACATATTAGTATAGTTAGACCCTACATTGTTTTACTTGTATGTATTCGTTTCCTACTATCCCTACATAGCTAGGATTCCAACAGTGGTTATAGCGGTGTTTCTGGTTTAACAAGTTGTGTTTGTAGATGAAGGGCTTGGTGAAACCCAGTGCTTACACTTGGGAAATTGTATTTTGTTTTTTTGGTAACCTCACACCCTTTGTGTCATCCTTCAATGCAAGATTCTCAAGGAGGTCATGGATTAGTTCATCTAGTGGTGGATGTGAATAGTTGGGTTTTATCAGTACATATGTCTGGTTAGTGAGGTGGTGTACCTCTAGACACTATGATTGCACATGAACTATGGTGCTTGGTTCTTGGGGATTTATATCTAGCATAGATTAGGATTAATGTGAAAATTGATGCATGATGTCAAAATAGTTAGAGATGGATGTGGGTGTGGTTTGGCCTTGCTGGTTTCCCTGAGTGCATGCTTTTAAGCTGCACGGGACACCTAGGTGCGCCCGCTGACATTGAAGTTTCAGTGGACAGCTCAGTATCTTCCCTTATGCCTAGACATTCACCTTTCATGGAAGTAAATAATTAAGGTGGGGAGAATTTAATGACATGGTTTGTATCCTATAAGAATATGGAATATTTCATAGAATATTTTTGAAGCCTGGTACTAAGTCAACATGATATTTTGGGGCTCAGAGAGCCTCGGTATGGTGATATTAAAATTATTTAACATATTTTTTCCTGCTCGAGTTGTTTATCTTGAATCCTGGAATAAATCTTGAGTGGAGTCTTAGATCATAATTCTAACACTGCGGTTGAGTTCAGAATTTCGTTTTTACCCTAGGCACAACATAACATGTGTTGGTTCCGGGTTTTCGGTCCAGGGTGTTTTTGTGACGGGGTGTTAAAGAGGAATTTAACTAATTTTAATTAATAAAATAAATCCCCCCCTTAAACCAATGATTCTCATGACATAGGAGGAGTAAAAACCCCCCATCCCCCTTTGTAAATTGACATAAAGCGATTTAAATTGAAGCAACAAGGTGATGATGATCTCCGTTCTTAACACTAATCATCATCAGATTGAGGAGTATCATGATTCAGGAATCATTTTTCACCCAAATCTTCATCATTTTTCTGTACAGGTACATATATTTGAGTTTTTGTCCTAATCCATTTTGTTATGCATTTCTTTAAGGTTTTATATCCCTATTGAAATTGATATTGATCTTTTCTAGGTTGATCAGTTGGTTTCAGGGAAAATTAGTGTGAATTGAGAAACTATAAGGTAAATTCTCATCCGAATTTCTATCTACACAACATGAAAACCATAGAAACGTGCCATGTTTTCTTTCCATTCAAGTAAGATGAATTTTTGTGACTAGACGATGTGTGTCAGGGTTACATGTCATGTAGTAACCGAATGTCATGTGGCTAATGGACATGGCCCGGGCAGTCATGTGATTATACATGGTCATGTATAACTACATGACCAATCTACACAAACAGAGGGTTCTATACAAGATTAGGGGTAGATTAAATTTCCAAGAGTCCATTTAACTTGAAAGAACAATGTATTATGGGGTATACGCCTAGTCAGTGGCACAGTTATCCGAGTTGTGTAGAGGAAGAACACGACATAGGGTCGGGTGAGGTAGGTTATGTCATGTACCACCTATACATGCCATGTATGCCTACATGGACAAGACAAGTTGTGTGAATGGGAGACATGGATGGGTGCTCAGGAGGGTTCACACACCTTATGGACCCCAGTGCACAAAGTGTACTTGGGATCTTCTTGAGATCATACACCTTTGATATCTCTTTCTATGGAACTCGGATTCTGGATTGTGAGTAGTCTATCCTGAGTAGTATTATACGAATAATTCCATGGTTTCTATTGTTTTTTCTATGATATATGATGTCTCATTGTTAGATCATGACACCGTTGTAGTGGTGGTTAACCGTTGTGAGGTGATCGAAGTGGATCATGGGGTTAACTTCATGTTCAGTGCCATTCCCTTCCTTTCGTACTCATTGGCCAGATAGATTAGGTAATACCCTATTAGACAATGGTTTTTCTCCTCTATCAATGGATTCATTACTCCCCTTCCATGTCATGGTACGAGTCCTCCATATGTTACATATATTTAGAGTGGGTACTCCCCAACCATATTAGAATGCAGGCCCTCTATCCTTGGAGTCATAACTCACCTATCATTCCAAGGTGTGTGTCTTCCATATGTTTTTTATGGTAGATTTTTATTCCAATATCGTACCAGGGAGTGGTTCCTCTAGATTGGAGTTGGAACTACTCTATAATTTATAGTAATGGGTCCCCCATAGTAATTGTGATGGTAAATTGGTAGTCCCCTATCATATCAAGGTGTTGGGTCCTCTATCCATAGAGTGGTACTCCCTTATTGTGCCAGGGTATAAATTCTCAATATATGGAGTTGTACTCCCCTATCATATCAGGGTGTGGGTCCTCCATCCATTTAGTGGTAATCCCCTTTCATATCAGGGTGCATTTCCTCACCTATGGAGTCGTACTCCCAATTTTTCAAGAAGCAGTGGGGAGGGGTTCCTCCATTGGAGTTGGATATCCCTCATTTATTTAGTATAGTTATGGGTACCGAGACCCTAAACTAGTTATGAGTGGTACCTGGTTAGGTATTAGTGCTCCCTCGATGTATTTAGGTGCATCCCACACCATACAGTAGTGGTAGAGGTTTCACAGAATAGTTAGGAGAATGTACTCCCTCAATTAAGGGGTAGTGGTGAGGTATGGTTCCCTCCATTCTCTCTCGTTAGGGAGGATTCAAAATGTGCATAATCTAAATTAGTTAACCATCAACTGTGTGTTTTGGTGATGTATGAGCCTATCCAATTGGTTTCTTTATCTTTCGATGGGTTCAAGGTAGTGATGAAAATACCTCTGGTATTGTCCAGTAGATTTTGATCTTGTCAGATGTTCCTGATGGAGAGCGTTCTCTCAGACGTACCATCATGAATGGTAGATTTTTTTACAATGAATTTTATCTATGAAAAGGGTTCCATATGTGATAGATGAGATTGTGTTTTTTTTTCTATTATTTGTGTGTTACCTTTATATCCTTGAGTATAATCATTTTGTTGGCTATAAGGTGAGAACCTCATGGGACTTCGAGTTCGATATGAGTATACCTAGTAGTTTCTAAGATTCCTTCTCGTGTGGTCATGTGTTTGGGTTGACACCACCTATGGACTATGATAAGTAGTCTCGTATATATGAGGATGTTTCTTGATGGAGTTTTTATCTCAATTGGGTTCCCTATGGCAAGGTCGGATGGAACTTTTCCTTTCCGTTTATTCCTTTTCTTTTGGTTTTTTTGGGGCATGTACTGAGTATTGTTATACACACCCATGCATGGGATTTTTTCACATGTGTTTTGTCTTTGAGGACCAAAATCGATTATATAGATTCCCTAAAGGTACTAATATAGTTTCAGCATAGTGATCTAGACTGATCAAAGTGTTTACTAGATCTAGGGTGAGGAGCTCTCTAGTAATTTAATTTGACATTGATCCCCTCTTTCTGAGCATGTTGGATTGTTTGAAAGTTTTTTTTGGGCATGTTTTTTTCTCTTTTACACTATCATTGCTTATATTTTATTTTATTTTGGGATAGTTTTATGCATTTATTTTAACTTCTGGAATTTTATATCTCTTGATTTTTACATGGAGGTGTTTCTGAGTTCAAGTGTATAAGTGCTTTAAGAAAATGCCTCCCATCAGTGTGATATTCCTACTCGGTGCTAGTCACTAACCGTTGGCCTATTGGAGGTGGGAATGGGAATATGTGGTTTGAGACCTATTGGGTCGAGTCATGATAGCCTTGGTCCCAATTGACATTATTATGATATATATATATATATATATTATTAAATCTTTTAAGTAAATATGTTTGCGTCTATTTCCCCATTTCTAAAAGGGTACCTTTTCTATTCTCTTTATCGTACATTTTTAGCACCCTAGTTCAAACAATGACTTCCCAAATCCATTTTTAACATCCTTCCACACTTAATATATTCCTTCCCTAGATTAGAAAACAACCCTATAAAGGCGTAATGTACAAACCAACAGAGGTTTTCTGAAGAATATATGTAACTTCTAACCAATAATTTTTGTTCTATTTATTATTATACATCAAAAAAATATTTATCACCATTTATGAAATAGAAACATCAAAATATTTTTAAAAAATTAGGTTCTTATTTTAATTTCATAACCTATATCCATCCCATTCTATGTCACGTGGAAAATGAATCCAACGTTGTGTATACGATGGACTACTACCTCACGAACCAATGTAATTTGTTTTCCTTCACCACATCTAAAGGATAGATATAATTTTGGATTTAATATTTAAATATAATATTCAGAAAATTATTATCTATTTGTAAATATAATATATATTCTATTTTCTTTCATTTTTATTGATTAAAAAATGATAACATCGTTCGTCAATACATGTGGATTACGACCTGCATGATGTGATGTGATTCATTTTTCATCACTAGATTACATTTATTTTATATATAAATTTATTTAAATATAGAAAATAATATTTATTAAATAATAAATATTAAATCTAATATGATACATACTCATATTCACTCGATCTCTTTGAATAATGAAAATGTTACTCATGCATTCTTATGACCTACCATATCCGTGAATGTAACATAAATAAAATTACATTATTATCATATATGTTTGTTTCTTAAAGTCAAAATAATGTATAAATATGATAATTATTTGATGATAATTATATAGGGTAGGATTCAATAATGACCTCTAGGACCACTGCCGACTTACTTAAGTTGTTTTGAAAAAATTCATAAAATATCATCAAAACATCTGATGAGGAAATAATTTGTTTTTTAATTTAATATAACATGTTAATAAATAAAATAAAACCAAAAATGAAAATGAAATTTTTTTTTCAAACATGTAAATAGTTTGCATATGTTTATTATTTAGGATGATAAATAACACACTCAACAAGAAGGACTTTAGGTAAAAAATTTCTAGTCACAGTTACCTTTCATTGAGACTCATGTTATCTTGACCAGAACAATTATTTTCAATTGTGAATTAACAACCTTAAGGATTTAATTTATAATTCCACTCTAATAATGGATGTGTTTAAAAATTCATTCATGTTCTTTCATTCAATGTTACTTTCGTTCAAATGTTATCAATTCATAAGGGACACATTACTTTAAAACCTTATTTTAATTATTTTAAATTTTTATTATTTAAATCATTTTCATACTTTTTAATATTCATATAAATATATTAGTTATTAATTTATATTGATATAAAATTAATTATAAATTAAATTTAAGGTCTCTTTTTATTTTCATTCAACGGTTTTATAATGTAATATTTTTATTTATTTAATATAAATTTTTTTCATTAAAAATTGAAAATCAAATTACCAATTTTAACTTATATAGAATGAAAAACAAATTACCACTACCACAATAGATATTCAATATTTTGATTCATTTATAATATTCATTTTTATCAAATAAAAACCTTCCTCCCCTTTTTCCAGAAATTTTAATTTAAAAAAACATTTGAAGTAAATTTGTATATAAATATCTAAAAATATTTTTCTTACGAGTAAAAAATAATATTTTATAATATTGATGATGTAAATGAATAATTTTATGTGTTTTACGCATGTTATTTCCATGGAAATTTTTTATAATCTATTTATCCCAGTATAACTCCCCTATTCATTGGGTAATTTTTATGTTTTCTGGATAATTATATTGGTAGTTAACCATATTTGTTATTACACCTGTATGAGTGATTTTAAAATTTATATGATGATGATGTCCCGAGGATAATAAATTACTTCTCTATACATTTCAATGTGTTTTTTGGGAAATTTATTGATTTAAAATGGTAATATAAATGTACTTTATTTTAGAGTAATGTTTCTACACTTTTAGTGTAAAAAGGAATGTTTTTAGGAAAAAGTATTCAATGGTTCTCATGTATTCTAAGAGAACACTCATTATTATGATTTCTATGTTATGTATTCTTATAAAGTGTTTTATGAAAAACACTAGGTATTTATTTTTATTTCATATATATAAATGATACTTTGATCTCAATGTTTAATATATTAATAAAAGAATCCCTTTTATGATCCCATGGTTTTGAAAGAGACTAACTGTAATGACCTGCCAATTCTCGTTGTGTTGAGAGTGAAACGAGTCATTACTAGGCCTTAAGAAACATCCCAAAGATGCCAAAGGCTGTAAATAAATGCCGAAGGCTTTTAAATACAATTGGGGGATGATTTACCCTTTAAGAAAATAAACCCATCCATTAACCATTCACTATATGATGCATGAAACAATGAAAGACCAATCACAACTTCATTTATATTAAACCACATCAGAGTACACAATAGTGGAAGACCAAACCAAACATCAAGGTATACAGTGGAAGAACAACATGAGACTCTAAAAAGACACCATGACTCTGTGGTCCACAAGCTCAAAGCTCCACAGCATCTTCCAAACATCACCACGAGCCATTAGTAATGAGATGTTTTACCTTTACCTGTGTCTCAGAATACAACATCTACAAAAGAACTAAAGTGCCAAAGTAGGGGTGTGTATAAAACTCAGTAGGTTTTCCCCCAATGACTTCCCTACTCAAAGCTATTTATAACTAAATATAAAAGCATCAAAGTGAAATTTAAAAGCAGTTTATATAAAAAATTTTCACCAAAGTAGTTTATAACTAAATATAAACAAGTTTTTCAAAACCATCCATGCTCAAAAGCATCAAAGTGAAATTTAAACCAGCTTTTCCAACAAGTTATTTTCCCAAAAAAATAACCAAACCATTTCACAAACATCCCGTTTTGGCATTCCCAACCATTTCAAAAACCTGTGAAATCAACCATGCATGCATCGTTATGACAGTTCCATACTCATGAGCGGTTTCTCGTCGATCTACCATGTCATCACAAGGTAATTACTTCCCATGTTCCATTACACCTTTGGCACCGAGCACAAGGTCATATTTCAACCAACCCTCGTACATATAATTATCACATGCCATTAAACTTTTGGAACCATTCACAAGGTCCAATTTCAACCAAGCCCCGTACATGCAATATGAACACACACCACACATTCCCTAAAATCATTCCAAATCATCCTTTCAATAAAACACCTTTTATTTAAAACCATTTTCCATCCAAACCAAGTGTGTTCAAACAATTTAAACTATTCCAATAAAGCTGCCTTTTTATTGAAAACCAAATCAATAAAAACCATTTCAATAAAACACCATTTTTATTGAAAACTCATTTATCTTCAAACCATTTACAATTTCAAAAATTTCATAATTTAAAATCAACATTTTAAATTCAAATATCCAACTCACTTTGCACACAATTCACCAAGATTTTACAATTTCATCAAAACCATAAATCAACACTAAATAAGATTTATTCCATGATTTTCACAATTAATTCTATTCAAATAAACAATTTGAAACTAAGCCAACCAATTATAACAAGAGGATTCGATAGTGAATCCACCTACCTCAACAAAAATATGAAACCAAGAAAAAGACGAAGAACGCTCAAGAACATAGGGTCAAATCTCCAAAAACCCACCTTATATCTCTTATCCTAACACAACCAAGACCAGATATTGTCATATTTTTCATCCACACAATTAGATATAACCATAACGGGAATAGATCTATGAAAATGAGAGAAGAAGAGAAGTATATCTGAGTATATCTAAGAAAATGATCAAGAACAAAGCAGAACGATCACATACCTCAAGAATCCGACTTCGACTCACCAAGAGAAGCCTTCGGATAGCCTCCGGATTTATGGGAGAACCCTCTTTAACCTTAGGAGAACCAAAATCCTGAGTTAGGGCCACTTAGAAGCTTTAATAATGAAATTAGAGGAAAAACGAGTTAGATCCACAATTTAAGGATCTAATTTTAGTGACCGCACGGTTAGTCTGGATAGTTTGACAAACTGTGTGCTAACCGTGCGTTAGCTACTGCCTTGGCCACCCTTCTCGCATGGCCTCATCGCATAGTTTCACTTAACCATACACCCACCGTGCAGAAGCCACTGCCACCACAGTCATCCACGCATGGTTTGGCAGCACAGTTTAGACAAATTGTGCGTCGCCCGTGCACCTTCTCCTTTGCTTCAAACTTCACTCCAGGATCTCTCGACTCTCCCATACATCACCCTTATATTTTAAAACCAAGAAAAGAATCAATTAAGGGTTACATAATAGAAACTTGGGGTACTACATTCTCCCCACCATTGGCCTTTTCGTCCCCAGAAAGTAGAAAACCAATTCTTGTCTGAAAGAGTTCTGGCCACTGCTCTCTCATTTCTTTCTCGCATTCCAAAGTCTCTTCCTGAATCTGACCATGTTTCCACAAAACCCGCACTAGACCGATGATTTTTCCATGCAATACTTTATCCTACCTATCCCCAATCCGCACCAGGATATGTACCAACGAAGCATTCGGCTCTAGGTCAACATGATATCATCTGATCACATGGTCAGGATCGGGTTTATACTTCTTTAACTAAGATACATGGAAGACATTATGCACTACACTAAAACATGGTAGTAATTCCAACTGATATGACACCTCTCTAACACCTTCCAGTATCTCAAAAGGGCTAATGTATCTGGGAGATAACATTCCCTACATCCCGAAACGACGATGTCCAAGCCTTGGATAGATTCTCAAAAAAACATGATCACCTACTACAAACAACAACAGTCTTCAATGGTAATCTACATAATATTTCTGATGACTCTGAACCATCTCCATCCTCTTTCTAATCAAAAAAATCTTCTCTGTTGTTTCTTGGACAAGGTTCGGCCCAACTAGTGAAGTCTCACCTATTTCCACCCAGCAAAGTGGATAACGACCAGGACGCCCATACAATGCTTCAAATGGAGCCATGTGTATCGAGGCTTGATAACTTTTATTGTATGAGAACTATACTAGGGGTATATTCTCCTCCCATGAGCCACCAAAATACATTACACAATCTCGCAACATGTCTTCCAATGTTTGTATCATCCACTCGGATTTCCCATCCGTCTGAGGATGATACGTTGTGCTCATCGTCAACTGAGTCCCCAGGGATTGCTGTAATGATTTTCAGAAATGAGATGTGAACCTAGAATCTCTATCTTAGACTATATACAATGATACCCCATGCCTCTTTACCACTTCTCGAATATAGATTTTTGAAAGATCTTCCACCGTATGGGTTTCACAAATAGGGATAAAATTGGCCGACTTGGTTAGGCAATCCACTATCACCCAAATGGCATCATGTATCCGGACCGTTCTTGGAAGACCTGTAACAAAATCCATTGTTATCTACTCCCATTTCCACACTGGGATAGGTAAAGACTATAACATACCAGCTGGTCTCTGATGCTCTTCTTTAACCTGCTGACAAGTTAAGCATCACGAGAAGAACTCGGCCACCTTTCTTTTCATGTCGCTCCACCAAAAATGCGCCTTTAGCACCTTATACATCTTATGTGTACTCGGATGTACAGCCCATATTGAGTGGTCGTAAGCATTAAGGAGTTGTTCCTGACAAACTATAGGTACAACCATCTGATCTATGAAACAAAAAATTGAACCTGCTTCCAGTTTCCAACCATCAATGGTCTCCCCACCATTGAGTTTTGAACTCATTACCAGACATTCCGTATTAGATGTTTGTGCCGCTTTGACCACTTTTACCATGTCAGGAACAAGCGTAGCTGAAAATAAAATTGTAACATCACCTCGGTTTATACATTCCACATGCATGTCGGCTAAGACCGATATCAACTGACATTCTTCTGATGCTTCCTTTTCCAACTGAGCATAAAACCTCCTTCTTAATACATTGGCCACCGAATTACCCTTACCTGGTGTATACATTAAGTCAAAGTCAAACATTTGAAGATACTCCATCCATATCCTCTGCCTCAGATTCAAATATCTCTGTGAGAAAATGTGTTTCAAGCTTTTGTGATCCGTAAAGATAGTAAATTTCTCACCAATGAGATAATGTCTCCATGTTTTCAAAGCATGGACGACTACAGCCAGCTCCAAATCATGTGTTGGGTAATTTTTCTCATGCACCCTCAACTACCTTGAACAATAATAAACACCATGGTCTCCTTTAATGAGAACACAACCCATCCCTGTTTCCAAAGCATCACAATACACCACGTATCCTTGCCTGATTCTGGAAAGATTAAGATAGGTGCTGATGTAAGGCGAACTTTCAACTCTTGAAAAGATCTCTGACATTCCTCAGTCCATTGAAATGCACTGTTCTTCTTTGTCAATGTTGTTATAGGCGAATCTATTCATGATAAGTCATGGAAAAAGCGTCAGTAATAACCATCTAGACTAAGAAAACATCGTATTTCAAAGACATTATTTGGCGGTTTCCAAGAAAGAACAGCTTCTATCTTTTTTGGATCCATTGAAACACATTTCTCAGAAACAACATGGCCCAGAAAGCGTACCTCTTGTATCCTAAAATCACACTTTGATAATTTGGCATACAACTGATTGTATCTCAAGATTTCCAACACTATCACCAAGTGTTCCTCATGCTCATCCCTTGTTCTTGAATACACCAATATATCATCCACAAACACCACCATAAAAGAATCCAGATATCGCTGAAATATATAATTCATCAAATCAATGAAGACTGCTGGTGCATTCGTAAGACCAAAAGGCATGACTACATATTCGTAAGGGCCATATCTGCTTTTGAAAGCTGTCTTTGGAATATCCTCCTTCCGAACTCGCAATTGGTGATATCCTGATCACAAGTCAATCTTGGAGAACCATAGAGCTCTCCTTAATTGATCAAATAGATCATCAATTCTTGGAAGTTGATATCTGTTCTTTATCGTAATGTGGTTAAGTTTATGATAATTAACACATAGCCGAAGAGTTCCATCTGCTTTCTTTACAAACAAAACTGGTGCTACCCATAGAGACATGCTTGGCCGAATAAAACCCTTTCTTTCCAGCTCCTCTAACTGCACTTTTAATTCCCGTAACTCTATTGGTTCCATCCTATAAGAGGGAATGGAAATAGGACTGGTCCCCAGAAGGAGATCAATCATAAACTCCATTTCTCTTACAGGTGGTAATCATGAGAAGTTTTTAAGAAAAACATCAGGAAATTGATCCACCACAGCTGGAAAATTATTTTCCTCACTCTCTTACAATGATGCCAAATTCAACGCTGAAAATTAGTAAGAGGTCGTTCCCACCATTGGTTCCAACAATCTCTTTGCACTTTTCTTTACCATTCTCTCTCCTCCGAAGAGATGCTCCATACCGTCCTCAGTCATGAAACTAACCGTTCTCCTATAACAGTCGATGTCAGCCTTAAATCTTGTCGACTAATCCATACCCATGATTACATCATAGACATCCATGTCCAACATGGAGAGGTCCCATTTCAGCTTAACTCCATCAACAGTTATAGCATATGCTCTACACACGAATGCTTGACATTATCTTTCACCAAGAGGAGTTTGCAATTTCAAGATAGAAGGCATCATTTCCAGTTTTAAGTTCAGAAAATAAGAAATGCAAGAAGTAAGAAAGGAATGTGATGAACCAGTATCAAACAACACTTGAATGAGTGTAGAATTTAAAAGAATCGTACCTCTCACCATAGATGGTCCAGCCTAATCATTGGCCATCATCTTCTCGGCTCCAAATAATTTCTTTGTTGCTGCACTTTTCTCCTTATTGCCTGGTTGAGATTGCCCTGCCTAAGGAGTCATGGTATTCCTGGAATCACGATAACTAGCTCTGTTCTGCTGGAGAGACTGATTTGGCATCCTTGCCCTATCGAAGCATATGATGGTTGCGACGCTTGGGAAGTGACACACGCACCCGACCTCAGAGCATTTCTACAATAGCGTTGTAGATGCCTCATCTTCTTGAAATTGTGTCATGCTCTCGGTGGTAGTGTACATTCTTGTTTCATGTGATCATTTGAACCACATTGAAAGCAACCTTTTTTGCTCTGGGGTCGTGGAGGAAGGTTGACTGACCCCACCATCTGGTTCTGATTTGCACTCCCACTTTGGAAGTAGGTGTCCCTCTTCCACTTGTTCCTAGCATTGGAGTTTCCACCTGTTCCCGTGGGTATCATCATGCCTTCTCCTATCGATCCTGAGATATCACGTTCAGCAACAGTCGCTTTGTTTAACATCTCTGTATAATCTGTAATACAGAGCACCGCAATCTTCAATCGAATCTCCTGCCTTAGCCCCGATTCGAAGATGCGTGCTTTCAAAGAAGAACTTGTCGGAACCTTTGGTGAAAAACGGATTAAATTCATGAACTTAGCCACATACTCTGTGATAGAGAGGCTCTCCTTTTTCAAGTTGAAGAATTCCGTCATTTTTTGGATCTTGAACGTGTGAGGATAGAATTGTTTATTAAACAATTCATCAAAATCTTCCCATGTAAGGCCTTCATCAAATTTAGCCTGCATCGCTAAATCCCACCACTGACGTGAAAGATCCTCGAGCATATACGTCGCCCAATTTACTTTCATCTCTACTGGTGTACCGATGAAATCGAATATACGATTCATCCTGCTTAACCACACCTCTGCCTTCTCGAGTTCAGCATCACCCCAAAATTTCGGTGGATTATGCTTCATGCATTGGATGGTATGATCCACATGTCATGGCTCATTCCTCTGGTTCCATGTATCCACATCTTGAAAATCTTGGACAATACTCCGAACCAACTCTTGGTTCACACGTGGTTCATGTGCAACTACATTTTCCGCTGATTCTTTGTGTTGGTTTCGACGACGCCTACCGGGTTCCATTTTCTAAAACAACAACAAACTACTTCAATCCCACTCTCTAGAAACTGTTGGCTTAGCATTTCAAATTCTATCACAACAACTATCACAACATTGTTCTCAAACAACATTTTTCCATGTTCAACCATTTTTTAAAACATTCAACATACTTTTTGAAAATCAATCCATTTTCAAAATACACCAAATACCATATTTTCAATGTCCTTTGGTTTAAAACAATTTCCACATTTTTCAAAAAAAAATTGGCACTTTTCACAAAATTCTTACTCATTCCACTCAAAGAGATATGAAATACTAGTGGGAATTCATTCCTATACAATGCATTTCATGCTCATCTCATTGAATAAACCCATGACAATGATATTTCCAACATTCTAGAAGTGTATCGAAAACACTTATGTACCCAACACCCTTGTAAATTGAAGTTCAGCATAAACAGGTTAGCTCCATCCTTTTATGCTATACATTTCATGTTCTGACAATCCTACTCCTATCTAAGATGACCACCCAAGGAATAGACAAGAAGGAATTTCATCTACAAGACCAAGAACATCGATGACCACTTATTTGGAAAGGACGGAACAAGCTGATACCATTTGTAATGACCTGCCAATTCTCATTGGCTTGAGAATGCAACTAGTCATTACTAGGCCTTAAGAGACATCCCCAAGACACCAAAGGCTAGAAATAAATGCCAAAGGGTTTCAAATACAATTGGGGGGTGATTTAACCTTTAAGAAAATAAACCCATCCATTAACCATTCACTATATGATGCATGAAACAATGAAAGACCAATCACAACTTTATTTATATTAAACCACATTAGAGTAAACAACAGCGGAAGACCAAACCAAACATCAAGGTACACAATGGAAAAACACCATGAGACTCTCAAAAGACACCACGACTTCATGGTCCACAAGCTCCAAGCTCCACAGAATCTCCCAAACATCACCACGAGCCATTAGTAATGCGATGTTTTACCTTTACCTGTGTCTCGGAATACAACATCTGCAAAAGCACCAAAGTGCCAAAGTAGGGGTGAGTATAAAACTCAGTAGTTTTTTTCCAATGACTTCCCTACTCATGCCACTATGATCGAAGAGTTGGCCACATTTATATAAAAGAATTTTATATAAAACATTTCACCAAAGAAGTTTATAACTAAATATAAACAAGTTTTCCAAAACCATCCATGCTCAAAAGCATCAAAGTGAAATTTAAACCAGCTTTTCCAACACGTTATTTTTCCATAAAAATAACCAAATAAATTTCCAAACCGTTTCACAAACATCCCGTTTTGGCATTCCTAACCATTTCACAAACCCGTAAAATCAACCATGCATGCATCGTTATGACAGTTCCATACTCATGAGTGGTTTCTCGTCGATCTACCAAGTCGTCACAAGGTAATTACTTCCCATGTGCCATTACACCTTTTGCACCAAGCAGAAGGTCATATTTCAACCAAGCCTCGTACATATAGTTACCACATTCCATTAAACTTTTGGAACCGAGCACAATGTCCTATTTAAACCAAGACCGGTACATGCAATATGAACACACACAACACATTCCCAACAATCATGCCAAATCATCATTTCAATAAAACACCTTTTATTGAAAACTATTTTCTATCCAAACCAAGTCTGTTCAAACAATTCAAACCATTTCAATAAATATGCCTTTTTATTGAAAACCAAATCCATCAAAACCATTTCAATAAAACGAACTTTTTATTGAAAACTCATTTCTCATCAAATCATTTACAATTTCAGCAATTTTGTAATTTAAAATCAATATTTTAAATTCAAATAGCCAAGTCACTTTGTACCCAATTCACCGATATTTCACAATTTCATCAAAACCATAAATCATCACTAAAGAATATTTATTCCAAGCTTTTCACAATCATTTCCATTAAAATAACCAATTTGAAACTAATCCAACCAATTCTAACAAGAGGAGTCGAGAGTGAATTCACCTACCTCAACAAAAAGTTGAAACCAAGCAAAGGACAAAGAACGCTCAAGAACACTGGGTAAAATCTCCAAAAACACACCTTAGATATCTTCTCCTAACACGACCAAGACCAAATATTGTCATATTTTGCATCCACACACTTAGATATACCCATAACGGGTGTAGATCTAAGAAACCGAGAGAAGACGAGAAGTATATCTGAGTATATCTAAGAAAATGATCACAAACGAAGGAGAACGATCACATACCTCAAGAATTCAGCTTCGACTCGCCAAGAGAATCCTTCGTATCACCTCCAGAACAATGGTAGAACCCTCTTTGACCTTAGGAGAACCAAAATCCCGAGTTAGGGCCGTTTAGAAGCTTTAATGAGGCAATTAGAGGCAAAACGAGTTAGATCCAAAATTTAAGGATCTAATTTTAAGTGACTGCATGGTTAGTCCACATGATCTGACAAACCGTGCACTAACCGTGCGTTAGATACTCCCTCGGCCACCCTTATCACATTTCCTAATCACACGGTTTCCCTTAACCATGCACCAACCGTGCGAAAGCCACTTCCTCCATAGTCAGCCACGCACAGTTTGGCCACACGGTTTAGACAAACCATGCGCTGCTCGTACACCTTCCCCTTTTCTTCAAACTTCACTCCAGGATCTCCCGACTCTCCCATACATCTCCCTTATCTTTTAAAACCAAGAAAAGCATCAATTAAGGGTTACATACCAGAAATCGGGGGTACTACACTAACTCGTTTCTTTATCCCTTTTTATATGTCCCTTATTGTGATTTCCTCTCCTTCTAGGTTTTAAAATGTTTTTTAGGGAGCCTAAATAATATAATGAAATATATCAAGGTGGAAATTTTTGTTATTGGGATTCAATATTAAAAAGTAAACTTATTTTATTTAAATATTAATTTAAATCTATGTATCATTTTTTTTTTGGAAAATCGGATAATGAGTGGAATATTCGACTTTTAATTATATGGGTTTTATATCTAAGTATTTTTCATAATTGTATAATACATTAAACTAAAATAATACACAAAATAAAACGAAGTGAAATCTGAGTTATAAATCAATTATGTATGGGTTGAAAAGTTATTAGAGTTGGTATCAATGAAAATAATTAGATAACTTTACATGATAGATGATTTGAATAGGGATATTATTATAATAGTGGATACCCTAGTACCAAATTAAATAGTAGATTTAAATTACCATGCCATGTATAATTTGATTTTTACATGATTAATCATTACGGGAATGGTTTTTATATTTCTCTATTAGAACGTAAATGGTAAAGTGTGTTGATTATTTTTCATATAAAAGGTTATATTAGTTATTAGGATATAATGATAAACTTGAGATACTATGAAAATGATCTAAAATATAAATTCTATATTCTAGATACAACATGATAACTCGACATAGATTATGTCTAACTATCATGTGTTGTGATCTTATAAGCATTGAGACTTCTCCACATGATGTTCTCACTTGGTGATCTTTAGTAGATGATATCATGGGGACTGACCTGTGAATTTGAACACTAGATGATTCTGGTGTTATTGGTAGTTCCTATGAATTAATGCCGATAATGGTCTCATAAAATTTTATTGTTATCAATATATACTATTTTATCATTTAATTTTATTCAAGGAAAAATATGTATCATTTATGTGTTGGTGAGGTAGCTTGCATTAGCTGCATCATTAGTGTTGTGAAATTGGTTGAATAATCAAGGCATAATTTTTTGATTCTAAAATGAAGTAATATCATGGTCTTAGTTGTTTAGGATAATATTTCCATCACTAAATCCATATTCATGGTATAATAAGGTACATTTATTCAATTAGATAAAATATAAATAAAATATGAAAACACCAAGTGTGTCCCATATATTATGAGATATCATAAGACAAAGAGATTACATTTCATGGAATGTATTTATAGGAATAGTTGACATTGATATGAATTTACATTTTATGTTACAGGACTTTATGGTTTATAAGTCACTGCTCTTGGTATGTAAATAGCATTCACTATAATAAAGATAAGGACATAGAGGGTCACACACATAGAATATTCAGAATTCTGGTTCATTCTAATGAATAGTACTAAATGCAATGGTGGGTCCCAATACTAGTGACTAGGGATTCCCAAGAATATATTATATCCATTAAAAAATAAATTCCTATTATATTAGTTTTAAATAATTGGATTTGAATTTATTTTTTGAAAATGTTTACAAGAATTGAATTATAAAACATGTGAATATAGTATATGACTGATTATTAACTTAATATTTAAGGTTCATTAAATATATGTGAGAACTAAGAGTCGATATAATTGATCACTTTTATCATGTAATATATTAATTATATTTCATGAATTAGATAAATATATAAATGGAATATATGACATAATTATTTGTTCATAACATGTTGTTTATGTCTTATTTAGTGGGAAATGTATGTTTTTATTTGTATTATATATATTTCATAATATAAGGAGAAGAGTCCCTCATTCACAGTCAGTATTTACTTTAAAATTTGATAGAATCTCTCCCCTCACCCACTTTCTAGAGAGATAATAATCTTATCGGATATTCTGATATGAGTTCTTTCTTCATAGATCGATGTATCATCATTGCAGTGATTGAAGCAATATTGGGAGCATTGTTGAATTTCCATGATTGTACTTAGATTCTTCCAATTGAAACTTCTGTATACTTTTCAAGTGTGTGTGGATGGTCTAGAGAGAGATATCTTTAGTTCCTTAATGTAATAGTCACTGACAACAATCGGTTGTCGATTGTGTCATCAGATCGAATAAGGTATTGATCAATTTATTTTTCATGCATAAATTTTTCAAATGGGATCCTCAACTTCTCAATCAGGTTGTGATTCACCAAATATGATGATTTTACGTCAATATTGTGATGAAATTTTTAAATCCCCAACCCACTTACTTCTAATGAGTGCTTGGGGACCATCAATTAGTATAAGATAAATCTTAGTATTTTTTAACCCAAATAGAAATTAAATGTTTATTATATTTTTAAGAGGGTGTTGTTTCAGTCCCATAGGCAAATATAGAGTTTAAATACTACATCACATGACTATTTGGTGGTCATTAAAATATTTTAATGGTATTTTCATTAGTGTTTTCATATATAAATTTTAACAATATAGACACACACACAAACACACACATATATATCTATATAGGTTTTATTACCAAAAGGTTTTCGTTGCATGGGGTTTCAGGTGAATCACACTAATACATAAGGAGACCATTAGATGGAATTGTGTTTTATAGTAGGGATTTCATTCTATGGGTATTGAAAAAAACAAAAAAATAGTTAAATCAAGAGGTAATAGAATTCCTACACATGATGGGAAAAAATTAATTTTTTAAAAAAGTTAAGAAGTCGAGTTGGGATGGGGAATGGTTTTGCGTAGTAATTAAAACAAAAAACAACCCAATTTGGGTTTTTGGTAATGTTTATAGAGGATTAAACATTAATAAAAAAATTAAAAATAGAAAATGGGTTGGGCGATGCCAACATGAAAATTATTTTTTAAAAATTCATCAATGGATAGGGGTGGTCTATGGTATAAACTAAAGAAGTGTGGTTTATTTTAGAAAACCTTAAATGTCATCAACCCTCTCTATAGACTATTCCATACACCATCACACTCTTATGTACACTATTCAAGCTCCTTCATTGGTGAATGATCTTCCTCGGCATCCCAACCCACCTTCATGCCACTCGACCTCTCTCACATCACACCACCATTACAGCCCTCAACTGAACCCCATTAAAATGACCCCTCCCCACCGACTTTATTTCATCAATACCCCATCATTACTAGCCAACCATATGGAATAGTCATTTTCACCATATTCCATTCCCATTGTACGGACTCACCTGGCACCCCAGCACTCATCTCACCACTACATGACCTTCCATAGCAGATCATCCCCCTTCCTGTCTATCACTTCCACCACTAGAAGGACCCAATAGCCTCACCCAAGCTCCCACCATCATGTGAAGTCGCCTCACCAAAATGGATATCCTCAAAACCTATTATGACCCATGACTAACCACCATATAACCATCCACCCACCCTCCACATGGGCTCCCACTGATAGGGAGCCTCTCGTGATCTAACCACCGGTCAAGCCACGTCTGCCTGACCCATTTAGGGGTGGGTTGGTCCTTAGCTCACTAGCCCGTCCCATTTTCGGTCTATAAAAGTATCAACCCCATTTTAGGGATTTTCTTGTCCACCTTCATCCCAAAATATAAACATATACATTATATAATTTAGTGACATAAATCGTTTTTATTAAAACAAGTAGAATTATTTTAATCTATTTAATGTAGTCTATATAAATTTATAATATATTTAAATTTTATTACACAATTAATTGTCATGTTGAATAATCATGATATTCATATATCTAATGTGTGTGTGGGTTTAATTTATATAATTATTTATTGATATTTCATGTGATGCATATAATAATTATATTTTTTTTATTTTCTTTGCATCATATTTTATTGTTTAATATGTATAATGGGATATGAGTCCATCATTATCATTATTTTTCTATTTTCATCTTCCTAAAATCCCCTCACTAACTTGGGGGTATTTTTGTATTATTATAATAATTCTATAATATATGGACCACACTTGGGAAAGGTAGTATTTGAGATGATATGCGGAAACATTATAATAGGGTGTGATATGCGATATAAGTCTGATATGACTCAAGTATAATACCCCTAAGGTCATGGATGATCAATTGATTGTAAATTTATCAACTATTATAAATTACTAAAGATTAGTCATGTTATTTTATTTAATTTATTCATCGAATATTGATGTTTTTTTAGTATTCCAGTGATCTCGATCAAAAAAATATTAAATGATAAAATTCATAAATAAGAAAATACTAAAAACATGATGATTTTTTTCTATTTAATAATTTTTAAATTTTCTAATATTATCAAATATTACACAAATAAATAATCAAAAATGATTCATTTCATCTGGAAGTAATAAAAACCCTTAATGTAATAGTATGTCCTAAAACCTTTAATTGTTTAAATTTGAATTAAACCAAGAGTGTATGGGGTGCTCATAACCATTGTTCAATGTGCCTCCTAATACTAGGGAGTTATTTTGAAATTAATGGATAGAAACAAATAAATATGGTATAAAATTATCCACACCAAGCATGTTTCACATTTAGAGGAAAATAATTTAGTAAATCAATTGGATGATTTAATAATTTGGAACTCCACTCAGCAATTCAAGAGTTCATGATTTAATGTTGTTGACTAGTCAAACACCAACATTTAAACTCTCTAGGTAGTGTTTTAGACCTATATTGGACTATGAGGATAGGTTTAAAGGACTTATTCCAGTAGAATACTCAAGAGACTAAGTATTTTGAGTGTAGTATTGAGGGATATGACAGTTTTATAAAATTTTGGTTGGCATTTATTGATTTAATTAATCAATAATCTATGTTGATTAATAAATATAAATGTAACGGTATTCTACTATTTTATTTTGTATAACAATTTCTGGTAATACCATTGATACAATAATATTGACATTGGCTAAAAAAATTCTTATCTTCTAAAAATTTCTACATTTTTTAATGGTTCTTGGGTAAAGTATTATGTATTGAATGGAAATTTTATGTGATAGAGTCCCCAAAAACTATTGAGACACCTCAAGAAGCTTAAGAGTGAATGATGCTTATATGATACTCATTTATGTTTCATTTGATGTTTATGTCATAATTTTATCATAAATATCCAATGTGTTTTGGATATGTCAGGAAGAAATGGATATTTATAACATGTGTTCCCATCTCTAAACAATCATTGATGATAAATTGAATAAATATATATAAAGGTATGTATGATTATAATAAATACATTCGAATTGAAATATGGATCATGATATTTAAATACATCATTTACTAAAATATTTATCTCCCCCAAACTCTAATTTCATTTAAGGTAAAAAAAATACACATATGGAGAAAATGAAACATTGCCTTTTGGGTATGGTTTTCTAATACAATATAAAATAAAATAAAGATTAATATTTAGGTAAAATGGCCTCAAGGTGAGAATACAAGGATAAAAGTAAAATGGAATGTGTGACAAAAATGATACCATTGTAACATCATTCAATGAAAAGTATAAAGAAAATTATACAGGTGGCTATTTGTTTCTCATTTCATGGGATAAGTCAATGGATGATTAAATGTTATGAACTAAATTGAATGATCTTATAAATTTCTCTTCTTTATGTTAATTATTTAATTATTTGTGATGTTTTCATCATATATCTTCATTATTGAGCACAATATGCATATAAAATATGTGTATATAAATATATTAACCATATATGAAATGAAATGTTACTAGAATATAATTAAATTCTTTGAGAGACTATGAAAGAGTGATAGCTATGTTTTTTGTGGGAAGTCCAAAACATCTAATTCTCTTGATTATTGATTATAGTGGAACTTTTGTTATGTGTCACCAAAAAATATATCTGACATTTCCTTTGGATATAAGGATACAATATTATAGTTTTGCAATGACTTTTATTTATGGTGTCTAATACTCAACTAATGGATCATTATTTAATGGATAATTTTTAATTACTGATGAATATAAAATTTTAGACTCTGTTATTTCATGCTTTAGAAATATAATTATTTATATGGTAAATTAAGTAGTTTCCAAAAATATAGCCAGTGTGTTTTTAGACTATTTGGATCTAAAGTCCTTAGGTATTGTCAGCACATTAATTTTTTAGTTTTTTAAAACTAATCCTTTAGAAATAAAGGTGGGTCAAAGATATTTTATATTATATTACCTAAAGAACATGAAATATTCCATGGTTAATGTAACAACCCCTTCCCCAGTATCCCAAAACCTATGGTCACATTATTACATTATCAAAGATATAGGGGGTAAAATATTTAAGGACCAATACATTCAGTAGTATTAGATATATATATATATATATATATATACATGATACCCTTTTACATTGGTAATTGAATATATAACATATTAATGGTAAAATATTCACAATCCTTGAAGTAATTCAAATTTAATTCATCATATCACAAGGAAAATAAAACAAAATGAGGGTGAGATAAAATTATTAATAAGGGTTACCTAAATCATATTCTATCATGAATCAATAGGGAATAATTAATATGGTATGGTAAATAACTAAAACCACATTATATTTAATCATTTACTTGACTATCATGAATAGATGAGGCCTAATCAATATAGAAATGTAAATAACTAAAAAGATATTCTATTTAATAAAATGAGCGCAAAATACATCAATGGATAATATCAATACATAAATATCAAAGATATAATTAATTCAATAGTTAATGAATGAAAATAATTAATTCTGTATGACATGATCTCAACATCATTATATTTATAATATAAAAACCTTTCACAAAATAGTTTAAAACTAAGGGTGAAAAACTATTTAATTTGGCCAACTTGTTTGTATCATGATATCTGATGATACATCAAGGGGTTATATAATTATAGGCCACCCCTTCCATATAATGTCTAAAACATTCTCCATATTTCAAGTGATTGATTTAATCCATGGATAATATGTCTTAATAATAAATATCCATACTGAGAAAAGAATATGCATTTAATAATATTTCCAAAATCAATCAAATAATTTTTAATGTAAAAACCATTTTTAAAAAAATTTATATGGTTTATGAAATAATAATATCCTTCATACTAATAATATAAATATTTAAGAGAAATCTAATGTCAAGTGAAAAATTATTCCAAAAAAATTATTTCCTCAAGAGAATTTAACGAATATAAAATTAATCAAGGAATGAAAGGTGATCATAAGTTAATCCAAAATATAGTTTTTTTGAAATAAAATTAATAATTTTAAAACAATAAAGGGAATTTAATTTAAATATTAAATTAATATTTTATGAAATATTTTTATTTTAAAAACCATTGAAAATTTTTATAATAAGATACATTTTTAAAAAATGTTTAAGGAGGTGGGGAAGCCTTTTATCACCACATACTTTAAGAAAAATATTCCATTTTAATTTTAATTTAAAACAACCCTTTCAAAAAAATAGTAAAAATATTCCTTTCAATCCATTTTAAAAAACTTAGTATAACATAAATTTTCCTTAATAAATTATTTCACTAAATAAAATGAATATTTTTAAAACAATATTGAAATCACAAGGACATGGATATAAAATATAACATATATAAAGTGGAATAAAATAGGTTTTCATTTAAAATATTCTTTGATAGATTTAAGTACCAAATAGAGGAAAATTTTAAAGGAAATATATAAACTCAAAAAATATATATTTTACTAGATATTTATTGGTGATCATCAAGGATAAATGATAATATTCTTGTAGTGAGTGTGTTATTATTCTTAAAAGAAAGTGACAATGTAAAGTGGATTCTTTCCTCATTAGTAAAATGAATAGTTTTAAAACTCATGCGTATATAAGTATTAATTTTGAATGAATCAAATTTTCATTATATACACCATATAAAAATGAATAGTTTTATTTTAATAAATTTGTCTCAATGAAATGGAAATTGAGATGAAGTCTCATACCTCAAACTTCTGTTTAGTTAAATTTGATTTATCATAATTTATATTTATTAAAATTATGTCATTAATTTAAAATAAAACCATATTAATATTAGAAATATAATATTTTATCCTTTTATAAAATCTTACCAAATTTTCATTAACAATCATATATTATTTTTATTATTTCAATTGTAAATTGTATTATATTCTCATGAATTTTTTTCATGAAACCATCAGTTCATATTAATGGGAATTTGATCTATCATATCAAGAAACATATTAATTTTTTAAATTTCATATTTCTCATTACATATATTTTTTAGAACCATTCTTGAATTTTTTACATAGATAATGAATTGCATCTTTTTCTAGAGATGATATATCATATATATACACACTCAATGATATTATTCCCTTAAATGGGTGAAAGGGTGAATAAGTGGATGAAATTTTATCTTTATATAATAAATTTAATTTCATATTAATTATTTATATTATTTTTTGTCATTATGACGATCCATGTGAGTTATGGAAAAAATATATATCAGTTCGCGAGGCGATAGCCCACCATACCCAAGAGTGATGGATTTGTTTCGCATTTTATGGAGAATAAAATGGTTAAATATTATTCCACCTAAATAATAACATATAATTATACAAAATATAATGTTTTTATTGTTTTTTAAATCTCAAGACATAATTTAATGTAGTAAAAGTGTAAAGAAAGAGAAGGATCTTCTTTTAGGAAATTACCATCACATAGAAAAAACCTTCTTCAGATATATTCTTGAGAATCCAAGAGTTTTTAATATGGGATGTAAAGACATACTTGAATGTTCTTGAGGATTTTTTGGAGTGATTTTTGAGGGTTTTTAAGAAAACTTTCTTGGTATTTTTGAATAAGTGAGAGGAGGGAGTACCCTTTTATAATTACGGAGTAGTGAAAGTTTTTTGTAAAAACCCAATCCTAGTCAACAATGGGAAGTCAATATCACTCCATATGCTTAAAAATTGATAAATTATTTTTTGAGTGAGTTTGAGATCTATCCAAACCTTCAGAATAAAAAAATAGAATTATTTAATCATCTTACTCCCTCATTCTCTATGTTTATTTAATTTTCTATTTTACTTTTCACCACGATAATTGGTTTCTTTATCCCAAGTAATTACTCCATTTAGAGTAAAATAAATAGATCCTAATTATATATTTTTTTCCTAATTATTATTAATTTGAAATAATATTTATTAAATAAAAATGATGCTTCTGTTAATGGTTAATTTTAATACAAACTCAAGCGATGATAAAAAACCCATTTTAACCTTAATTTGGTAAATAAATTTTTAGTTTTATTTATAATAATTATGAAAAATAATTAGTTAAACTTGTTATATAAAATTAATTTTTATAATTAAAAATATATATTAAATTTAATAAAATTTAATTTACCTAATTTGGATAATTTAGTTAAAAAACCTTCAAATCGTATTGAAAAAAGTTTTTCATGAAATGAATTCTTAAAGTATAAGATGATCTTAAATTACAATATGAATATAAATGATCATTAAATGGATTTTAATTCATATAGATAGATATATATTTTATATATAAATTTAATTTAAATTATTCATTACTAAATATAATTTAATATAATTATAATTTCATGGTTTTATTCCTTTTTATAAAAAATAGTTTTCTAAAAAATAGTTTTCTGAAAAATACCCATTTTTCCTCTAACTGATAATATATGTGTTTCTATAATATTTATTGGTATCAAATTGTTAATATTAAGTATTTTTATATATTATTATGAATAAATTAGAGAGTGGTTAAATAAAAAAATTCCCATTATTAATAAAATATTATTTAAAAGGGAAAATTTTAAAATTTATTTCTACGCTTTTCTGACCATGTAAATATAAAATTGTTATTCAAACTAAAAAATTAATGTATTTGTATCATGAAATATTAAAATATTATTTTTATTAGAGTTTCTAAAAAATATATTATTCTATTACTAAAATTTATGTTTCAGTGTTATATTATTTCCACCTACAAAAAAATTCCTTATAATTTTCAGGGATATTATTTTCTAAAAAAATGAGGGTTGTTCTTTTTCATAAATTCCTTTGGTTCCCACATTGCTTCCTCTATTTTTTTATTTATCCAAATTAATTTTAAGAGTATATTCAAATGATTCCTCAACACATTATCCATAGTATCAGGTATACAGATAGGATCCTCATAGTAAGATATATTAGGTTTCAATTCTATTTCTTTATATGTGAGCACAGGCATTAGGTTTGGCATGTAGATCAATAAAATTGATGTATTAAAAACATCATGTACAATATATAGGCATGATGGAATTTCAAAAATATAATATATATCTATAATCCTTTATAAAATTTCAATGGTTCTTCTATACGAGAGGATTAGTTTTCCCTTCTAATAGATCATTTTGACACCCTTCTATTGAGATAATTTCATGATTATGTGATCTCCCCCAAGAAATTCCAAATTATTCCTGTGATTATCAATGTATTAATTTTTCTTTATTTGATCTACTTTAATGTGATTCTGAATATTATTTACCTTTATCATTACTTCTTCAATAAGTTATGGACCTATTAGTTTCCTTTAACAAACTTCATCCCAACAAGTTGATGTACAACTTCTATTACCATATAATGATTCATATAACTCCATTTAAGTTCATTAATAGAAACTATTTTTATAATAAAATGATACTAAAATTAAAAACTTATCACACATAACATGAATTTAAAGTGGTCATGGACACAACTTGTATTTAATTGTTTGAACAGTACTTATGAATTGTCCATCAGTTTGAGAATGATAGGTGGTTCTCCAATGAATCTTAGTGACAAGAGAATCATGTGGAATCATTGAATATTTCAATGTAAAACTCAGACCACTATCATAATAGCATGTAATAGGTGTTCCGTAAAGACTTATAGCTTCATTAATATAATACTTTTTTGAGTAATTATAATGGTAAATCATCTCATATAGAGAAAAAAATCTTCAGATTTTGTTAGGAGATAAACCATGAACCATATTGCATCAATTTTTCAAGGAGTCTTGGGTAGTACTGAGACAATTTATATAGAAATTTAAACCCAATTAAATATATGACTATGTTGAATGAATCATATATTATGTTCTCTCTCAGCCATAACTTACATAAAAACCCAACATTTGGACACATAATTATCAATTTCCTACTTCCTGTTATCCCACCAAAAATGTTCCCTCAAATCCAAATACATATTGGTGCTATTATGGTGTATAGAGAAATTTGATCTATGATAATCAACTAGAAATTACCACTTTTTATTTAGAGTATAGGTGAAACATAATTTTTTCCCAATTTTTTAGATTACATCTTCACAGACTAATTATGTGAACTTACCATCACTCATGGACTTAATATTCTTCTTAAAATTATCAAAATGTGAATTATAAATCTTTTCCAGTAATGATGGGTTTTCAGCCATTTGAAAAATGAGTTATGTCACTACTTAATTAAGAATTTCCATATCTATACATACTAGATACATAAACATATAAAACTTATAAAACTTAATTTTTTCCTGAACTCCATGATATTTCTTAATCAATGCATTAACTTCCTTATTTTCTTTCCCTATGTTGTTTTGTGATGAGAAATGATAATCCTTGAGTATCTCGATCCATTTATTTTTCCTCATGTTGAGATATTAATGGGAAAAGATGCATTTTAGGATCTTATAGTCTGTGTATATCTGAAATATTTCTTAATAATGATAATTCACTCATATGATCAACAAATTTAATAATGTTTCTAACTCAAGATTAGAGGTCAGATAGTTATATTCATGATTCATTCACCTCCTTCCTGAAAATTCCATAAATTTATTATTTTTCTTGCTTACACAACCAATTACCTTCTTTGATACATAAATATATATTACAAACCCATATTATACTAATGGTAGATCAAAAATTAGTGCATTGACTAATATCCTCTAAAATTCATCAAATAATTTTTCAGATTTCTTTTCCAAAATGAACCTAACCCATTTATAAATAATCTTGGTTAATAGGTTTTCCAATTAGAAAAAATTCATAAAAAATAAACGATAGTAACCTCCAAATCTATTGAAACTAAAAACATTTTTTATTTTTGTTATTGTATGTCATTATATGACTACTTTTCTCTTCATGGGATCAACTAAAATTATATTATTTTAGACAGTATAGATAATAAGAGAGAATTAGTAATTCCATAAATCAAACATACTAAATTAACCATAAAAGTATTTATTCTATGATTCTTAAGAATTATTTTAATGTGATTCTCATGGTATTAATAATATTAAGAATACAGTAAGATATCATCAATGAATACACAATGAAAATTGTTGATATATTTGATGAATACATTTTTCAATATATCCATTAAAATATAGGGTTCATTAGTCAATCAAAATTGAAATACTATAAACTCGTGATTTTCATTCCTTGTTTAGAATGTTGTTTTCAAAGTTTCTTCATTAATTACTTTAAATATATGACACCTATAATAAAGGTCAGTATTTAAAAAATATTTACCACTATTAATTTAATCATAAAATTCATCAATTTGATTAAAATTAAACATGTTCATTATCATTAAATAATTGATTTCCCTATAACTAATACACAACCCTCATGGGTCCATATTTCTACTTAATGAATATAAGAGGGATTCTCATAGTGAAATACTTAGTAAAATGAAACCTATATCCCATAAATACTCTAGTTGTTTCTTTAACTCCAATAATTCAACAATTCTCATTCTATAGGGATTACTTGATATATGTATTTAATTATGTATTAAATAAATGGAAAACAAAAATTCTTGATCTGTTGAATTCTCTAATAATTCTTTATAACATAATTTAATGAATTATTATACAATATTTACTTCATGAATTTTAAAACTACCTTTTAATTTTATTTATTTTATTTAATCTTCTTCCCAAGTATTCTTGATTAATGAACAACATTAATCATAACCTCCCTTTTCATGATACACAGATAGTGTAACCGTTTGGTTTTAAATTCCACTTATAGAAAAAAGTATATTATTATTGGTATTAATACATATCTCATCTAACATTGGATTAGTCTTCAAAAAAAATAATAGTGGAATATGTCATATGAAATGATCTGACAAAAGAGACTCACACTTTGGAAAAATAGGCTACTCTATTTAGGAATGGTTATTCTTTACAGCCCTAGTAAACTACCCTAATATATCCATCATCTAATCAGATCCTATAACAACTATATTGGGTTTTCAAAAGGTAAATTTATAAATTTAACATGAGTGTAAATACCATTATTTTTTCTTAGTACCATTTCTAAATTAGTGAATATACTTAATTAGTTCACATAAATATAAATTTAAAAAACATAATGTATAATTCTAAATTGGGTGTAACACATCAAATAAATTAAAAATTCGTGCTTTTTTAATATTAAATATCATTCATGGTTTCTTTGGGTATATCATTATTATAAGATACATTTTAATGTTTTTTAAATAAAATTGTATTTATCCTAATCATATACCATGGTCGTGTCAAACTAGGTGCACAATAGGGTTCGTTGTCATACACTAGGTGATGATTGAGTCAAATCCCAATGCATCGTTTTTGGATTTATTACAAATAGGTACAATTGTGTGATAATAATGTCTACACGTAGTATCAAGAGATACATTTATTACTAGGAAAAACAACATATTCTCTATATTACCAAAACTAAAGATATTCTTTTAATCTGAAACTCAATGTCTATCATAGTTTTCTGTTACTTAATCTATGTTTTCCTAAATACAGTTCAAACGTATTATACTAAACTTATTATAATACAAAATGTAATATTCTTGAACATAATAGCTTAGAACGTTTTGTCATTTTATTACATCGGCATAGATATAAGGGTTCATATCCTGAAGGACCGATTAACTCAATAGTATTAGAGAAATAGAAAAGTACATGATACCCACTTTAAATTTGTAATAAAATATAAAATATAGTTATGGAAAAAAATTTGTATGCTTAAAATAATTAAAATATTTCATCTTCATGTCATGTTGAAAGGAAAAAAAATAAGGGTGAGTTGAAATGATTAGTAAGGGTTATGTATAGTGGAAGCTATCCTGAATTGATAAGGAATAGTCTATACGGCATGGAAAATAACATAACACTCATTCCATTTAATAAATAAGTTATATAAAATGATTAGATAATCCATAATAAATATGGAAAGGTAAATAACTATAGACACATCCAATTAATTACATGAGCACAAAATGAATTCATGGATAATGTCAATGGAAAAAATGTCTTGGACAAAAATAATTGAATTCTCACTGAAATAAAGTGATTAATTTTTTGTGTTATGATATAAAACATAATTATATATAAAATATCAAGACCTTTCACAATCTAGTTCAATACTAGGTGTAAAATCCTATTTAGCTTGGCCAACTGATTTGTCTCATGAGACCTAATAATGCATTAAGGGGTTATAAAAATTCACTACACACCCTAATCTTTATGTCCTCATCATTACTCATAAATAAAATGAAATATTTAATTTATAAACTATATTAATTATCAAAAAATATCTATATTAATTAAGGAATATGGATTTAAGAATATTTCCCTAGTTTGTTAATATAACCTTAAAAGTAACTAGAGTGTGTATATATGGTATAATATATAGTTAATAATCATATACATTATAAAATGAATATAGATAATTAATAAAAATGTAATTTAAAATTAAAAATTATCCCAAGAAGTAGATTGTCCTAATAAAAAGTAAATATTCAAAAAATTAATCATAAAATGATAGGTGACCATCAGTTCATTCATAATTTTTTTTAAAAAAATATCCTAGATTTTGGAAAAATAGAGTTAATTGATGTGAAATATTAAAATAATATTTCATGAAATTTTACTATTTGTTAAACCAATTAATATATATATAATAATCTACATTTTATAAAATGATTATGGTAATATGGAAGTCAGTTATTACAGTATAAAATAATAGAAATATTTCTTTTGACCCTTTTTTCAAAAGTTTACCACTCAAAAAATAGTATAAATATTTCTTTCAAAACCCATTTTAAAAATTAAGGATAATCCAAAATTTCCTTAATAAATACATTGAATAAATAAAAGTAATTTTGTATTATAATTCTGAAAAAAGATGGACATGGGGGGACTATCTTATTTAAAGAGAAATAAATTCATTTTTTCATTTAAACAATTCATCAATACATTAAAGTACCAAATAACAAAATTTTAAAATAAAATATTGAAACTCCTTTAATATCTACATGAAATGAAAATTATTGGAGATTATGAAGTAAAAATGATAATATTACTTTAACAAGAATAAAGGAAATCCCATTATAATGTGAGTTTGTAAAATTGATTCTTACCACTTTGGTAATATAAAATTTTTAATTTAACTGATGAATAAACATTAACCATCATTAATAAATATTTATTCATGTTAAATAAATTAATGGGGAATTATATTCATCCCATAAAAGTGAATAGATTCATATTAACAAATACATCTCAATGAAATAGAAATTGGGATGAAGTCCCTTACCTTACACTTCCCTTACATTGAATGTTCATTAATTTCGAATGTAATAGTTCTTAAAATATTATTAATTCATAAAATAAAAAAAATTCATATTTATAATATCATATATTATTCTCTTATATCATCTTACTACATGTTTTTTTAAAATAATTTAATATTACTATTATTTATGGTCTTATTTACCTTGCTTTCTAATGCGTGTTTTCTCTTTAAAATTCTGTTTCAAGTGAATAGGATATAGATCCATCATCACAAAAATTATAATATTTTTATAATTATCATATTTACTCATTATATAGCTTTTTATAATGATTCATGAAAGTTGGACATGGAAATTGAATTGTTTCACTTCTGGGAGATGGTAGGTCGTACATATGCTCGAATGACTATATTATTAACCTAATTGTTTAAAGGAAAAAAAATTGGATAACTTATTAATTTTATAAAATAAATATCATAATATATTTTTTATATTTATTCATTATTTATATCATTATGACTAATAATTTGGGTTACTACTTGAAAAAATATTATATCAGTTTGTGAGATGTTAGTCCACCATATACATGAGCTATGGATTTTTTTCCCACATGATAAAAAAATAGATAAACACATATTATGAAATAAAAAAATAAAATTTTAGTTTTTTTTGAAAATATTTTAATTATGTTCAATTTATAAGTCCAAATTTAAGGTTGAAAAATAATTATGAACAAGAAATAGATTTGTTAATACAATGATCTTCCCTTAGAGAAGCCTTGTTTTTATATATTTTTATAGATACTAGGGTTAGTGTTTATGGAATAACATAAGATCTAGAGTACATATAAGGATTATTGTGACATATTTTTAAGGGTTTGGTTGAACTTAATGGCTTCATAGGTGTGAATAATTAAGGGTAAGGAGTTCCCTTTTATAATTGAGGAGGTGTGGCAGTTTTTAAAATTCCCAAATCTATTCATTAATGTGTATTCACTCTCATACAAAGTGTCTCAAAAATTGATAAATAATAGATTATGGGTTGGTAAAGGACTCTCCACACCCCCACATAATAAAAATAAACATGTTTTAAATATTTTACCCCCTTATCCTCTATATTTACTTACATTTACCACTTTAGAAATCACCATGGTATCTAGTTTTTTAACAAATGTAATTAATCCATTAAGCCTCCAATACAATGATACATATTAGATAACTTGATCCCAATAATTAAAAATATAAAATCTAATTTATAAAGAAAACCTATATGTTTTAATGTTCAATTTTAATGCAAGCACATTTAACGCACTAAATAATATTTTACCCTTAAATGGGGTAATTAATTTTTAATGACATTAAAAATATTTATATAGAAATATTATGCTAAACTTATAAAATATTATTAATTATTCTAATTAAAAATAAATAATTCATGTTATCAAATTAAATTACTATAATTAGCATAAATTAAGTTAAACTTGAATCCATAAATCATGTAGACAAACAGTTTTTCATGAAATACATTTTACAAGTATAAGACGATATTACATTAACTATATTACTAGTAATCGACATTATATAGGTCTAAATTAATATTCTTATAGATATTATGTATAAATTTCATTAAAATAATTCATCATTAATGATTATTTTAATTAATGAAACATTTCAGTCATCATATCATTTTAAACAAAAACAATTTTATCAGAAAAAATAGTTTTAGGAAAAATAATTGTTTTTAAATCCAATGATCGTATACATATTTATAAAGGATTTGAAATTAAAAAAAATTATAAATATTATTACACATTGTTATGAGTAAATTGATGAATTGGTAAATTCAATATTTTCGATTTTTCATAAAAGTTTTTTAAAAATGGGACATTTAAAATATTAATTCTATTATTATATTGACCAAGAAAGCTCAAAATTTATATTCATCCTATAAAATTAGTTTTTTTATATATAATTTTAAAACGGTAATTGTATTACATATTTACTTAAATATATTGTTCAATTACTAAAATTGAGGATATGGTGTTAAGGTTATGCCAGGGGTAAATATAAATCATGATATTCTGCTAGGTGTGTTATGGAATATAAAATTTAAGTACATAATATAAATTTTTAGGTGATATGAGTCACTTTAGGCCCATGTTATCAAAAATATCTTGTCTTAGAATTCATAGATCATAATAAAATACAACGGAGAAATTATTAATTTAATTTTTCTAATACATGTCAATCCCATGATGATAGAAAGAATTATCGTTGATGAGTTTTACTTGTGAAAATTGATCATTAAATTTCAGCATAGAGTAATTCATAAATGAGAATTTCCATAAAAATTCAGAGTAATGACGTATGTAAATTGAGAATAACTGTTAAGTCCTATATGCATTATAGATAATTCCATAATTTTTTAGTAAATTCTTTGAAAAATGAGGTGTTATCCCAAATGGATATCATATTATTTATAGTATTATCTAAATTGATCATATAATAATAACATTTGTTTTGATACAATGTTTTTTTTAAGGATATAAGGAATATATCATTAAGAAAAACACAAAGTGCATGAAATTTATTTATTATAATGTAATAAGAAGATTACATAAATTCTTATGATAGATAAATTTTATCCAAGGGATACACTATATATCTATAAAAGGGTGAACATATCTATTTGGGTTAGTGGGAGATTGATTTACTTGAGTAATGTCAAATATATATATATGCAATTGGGATGCCTGAGAAAAGGTTCCACAATAGCATGTGGAATTGGAATTTTCGAGAATACGTATAATATATAAAATTGATAAAACCATGATAATTGTTTTAAATTCGCCATGGATGATTCCTTGAGGATAATTAACCATACAAGTATTTATTAAATGGAAATAATATATTATTGACAAGATCAATCAAAATTTAATAATGGATTCCATGTATCAAAGTATAGGTGTAATGTATTTTTAATGTTTCAAAGCAATATATTTTGGTGGAATTTAAGATAAACATTACATAGATGATGTATGAGTGGTACCAATAAGGATAAATTAGTTAAACCAAGTAGTCATGCATAAATATATTATAATTTTCTACCTATCACGGCTACTTTCAATGGTTATTTTTTGGGCATTGGATATCAAGGTCATCTTGCATGGAATTTTACTATATGATACAACCATAAATACTTGGTGACACCATGGATTTTCAATAAGGGGCCCATGTTACTGAAATGTAGATTTATATTGAAGTGGATAATTAGAAAATATAACATTCACATTGAATGAATTTTTGTTTTATGTTTTTATTAGATTTTTGTGGGAGTACACTTATTTTCCATGGAATATATGTTTGATAGATTATGGATATTAATTATTCATCATAAATTTAGTTTAGTCCTGAATGAAATTAAATCATTAGAGATTGAGTTAATGTAGAAAACTATGTTTCGGTAATATGAAACAGTAAGGTAGATCTGTTGGTTTTCTTAGGCAAATTCAAAGTACATATGCTAATATGAAATTGAAAAATATTTTTAGGAACAATTTGATAGAGAATTATTACCATTATCACATGACATAAATCTCTCAAAGAATATATTTATGTGACATGTGAAGAGATTAATGTGGTAACTATAATTATATATGATTATATGATGGATCAATCAAATATTTTCTAATATTACAGGGTGAAATTCTTCTAGCAAATAATTAATTTCTTGAAAATATCCTTATGCAGGTGTAATTCATGGGAATAATTTAGAACTATCATATTGTTCAGGACATAATAAAATAGATGTATTCGTGGTATTTAGATAGAAAATGGGGACTAGTTATAAAGTTACACACTATTACTAATATTTTTAGAGAAAAGGGAGAGTAATTATATGGGGACATGCTACTCTTCCTTGGGATCAATATGATCTAATATTAGATTTGGTTTAAGAAAATGATAATGGGAAGCTCGTTCATGCTAGTGGTCGACACATATAAAGATACTCGGTGTGTTTCATTTTTTAATGATTCTAAATAAGAATTTTATAAAATGAAATGGCTTTATTTAGTTCTTGGAATCACACCTATTAAGTAATGTTTTATCATAATTATGATGATTACTCAAATTGTAATAGAAAATATTTATTTTTGGATAGTGTAAAAAAGGAATATAATTAGGGATGTCAACTCTTGAAGAGTGAAAAAAAGGAGGTGAGGTCACATATAGCACTATTGACACACAATAGATACATAGAAGGCATAATGACTAAATTGATAACTTAATCAAATAATGATCATATCATGTGGGAGATAACATGGTTAGTTAGATGTTTGACTCAAGTGAAAGTGGGATTGTTTTAATGGTTGGTTCCCTATACCCAACATAAATAGTAATTTCTAATTATGAAATCATGTATATAGTTAGTTTTTCATCTTTTATTCTTTCAAGAATAGTGCTAATATTTCTACATTGACTATTTAAATAGTAATTTCTATATATTATTTTTAGTATCAAAAGGTTATAGTTTCTCCCATAATAAAATGATAACCTTGAGATACAATGAAAATAATATTAGATATATGTTTTATAGTCTAGATAAGTCATTATAACTGAATTTAGATGATGTTTGACTATTAGTTTTTGGGGGCTCATAAACATTGAGTCTTCTTATCATGAAGATTTCACTTGCTGATCTCGAGTAGATGATATTGTGAGGAATTGTCTATAAATATAAACACCACATGTTTTATGTGTCATTGGTAATTAATCTCTATGATGATTAGTAATGGTAATTTATATTAAGATTATTATCAATGTACACTATTTTATAATATAATTTGATGGAAATAAAAATCCATGAAATTTATATCCTTGATAGGTATATTTTATTGGGTGCATCATTGGGGTTATGGAATTTGTTGAATAATAATGCTATATTTTTTACCATATGATAAGAATTAATACATCAAGTATAAGGCCCCAGCCTTAAACCTTACTTAATCTTGAGTTATTACAAGATTACACATTGAGGATCTTTTCGGGTTTAGAGTTTTAGAGAATTAGATCATAAAACTTGCATTACATTCCACATATAAACAAAGTGGTTACATAAAGATAGTATTCTTCTTTCCCATCAATGGAAACATATTTAAAATAAAACATGGATTCTTTCTTGACACTTCCTTGACACTATCATAATATCATGTACCTTTCCCTTGACCTGTGAAAAACATTTCAAAAAACGTAGGATGAGCATAAAAAGCTCAGTAAGGGATATAAAAATATGGAAAAGGAAACATGGGTACATATATACATAAGAATGAAATCATACTTTACCCATAAAACAAAATCACTTTAACATACCTCATAAAATCATGAATAAATCATAGAAATCATAAGACATAAAGGTAACTTGAGACATTCATAACATTCTTACGTAGGGAGTAACCCTCTTGGTTACGTTTGGAATACCCATCACAGTATATTACCTAAATCTCTTCAGAGAAACCTTAAAGTTTCACTCCTTCGTGTTAACCAATGCATTGGAGAGCTATATCGGGCTCACCCTCCCTTAGTTTATCACGGAACCACCCGTCTTCATAATAATGCCCAAGAACCTCAACATAATCGTATCACATAAAACATGCATAAAGGAAACATAACATTTCCACCTTTCAATCACAAGATATCACTACAAAACATTGATATAAAAACATTATGAAAACCATTTTCAATACCAAAATAAAAGAAAATTAAAACATGGTATTTATTTTTCTTTAAAAAAAAGGTATGGCTTGTAGAGGAAGCCAAAACTCAAATAATGGTCACGGCGGCGGAGAAGTCGTTGTCGCCGCATACGTACGACAAAAACATTCCATTTTGTCATTTAGTAAACGCTTCATATAAAAATATATTCCTTTTGAATAAACATAAAAGTCAAAGGGGTTTATACACCGTATAAAAGAAGGTTGTGTATAAAACAAAATATGCCTCAATGAAAGGAGATTGAGACGAAGTCCCATACCTCGGGTCCGACTTGACTCGGTCGTTCTTTAATCTCCTGAATAATAAACTTGAGTTAATTTATACGTTTTTAATAACTTTTTTCAAGTTCATTATTCCTTTTATATCACCTATTTCCATGTTATGAACATTATGTAATTATTTAAGTTAATAACGGTCGTTTTAACGATCATTGGTACTTGAGTCAAAATAATCTCTTTATAATTACAAGTTTTTCATGTATCCATTATATACAGAATTATACTCATGATGTATATATCATAAATATCATATATATCTAGTATATACATGCATTTATAATATTATATAATCATTTAGAGGTAAGAAATGAAATGCACCGTTCATGGAGACGGTAAGCCATACGTACGCATGAACGCTACTTTCATTTCTATTTCGTATTTTATAGAATGGAATCATAATGATATAAAGGTATATTATAATTCCAGTGTAATATCATATATAATATCATAGTTCCATCCTTTATACGTCCCACATATGGTATTTAACTAATCAAATCACTTTGAGGGGGCGGTAGTCGGCACTTCCTTAATTGAAGATATCGCGTTTACCCATAATGGAAACCATAAAGGTATGCCCAAAATGAAAAATACAAAAGCTTAAGGAAAACATAAACAAATTACATATCATATATAAATATAGTGACATATTAATGGCCACCTTTGAAGGTGTTAAAAGAATGTTGAACAATCATCGTTTCGGGAGGCCAAAATTCGCCATCCACGGAAACAGTATGTTCTTTAACCATTAGATGTAGGTGTGTGTAAGTGTAGCTAGAATCCTTCTTATAAAAACATCCTAGTATATTTAAGATACTGGAGTTGTTACAAAATAAATTAATGAAAAGATTTTAGGTGGTTGGAGAAGCAAAATAAAACAAAAGGACTCAAGTGAAGACATTACCTTTAAATCGGGTAACTCCCTTTGGTTTGAGATCAAAGGCTTATTTGGGAAGACTTATGCCCAAAGTGAGGCTTCAAGGAGTAAGAGAGGGATGTGTAGAGACAAAATGGGCAGTTTTTGGCCGAGACAAAGGCTTTGGGAGTGTGGGTAAGGAGGTAGAGGTGGGGGCCTTTTATAAGAGGAGAGGAGGGGCACTCTTGGAAAGTAAAGAAATGTTACTTTATTAGAAAATGATTTTCAGATTCAAAAGGTCCCACATTTATATGTTTCGAGGATAATGTGATAAGGGTTATAAATACACCCATCCAATAGGTTTTGGACATGTTTAGGTCTTAGATTTTACATTATCTTTCCATTTCATTTAAATCGTTAAATAATGAGGTCATCGCTGCATCATCATGATGTCATAAATAATTTAATTTATTTATTGTCTAAAAATTATAAAACAAATACTATTATGTAGGAAATATTTTTAGCTTTCCAATGAATATTTATAGTCCAAAAGATCATTTATTTAGACAAAATTCAAAATATTTTAATTAGGTGATACATTCTTTGTTACATTTAACATTCTTTAAAAATAAAAATATAAAAAGTCACTTTCTCACAAAAGTGATTCCATGGGGGCCCCAAGTTTGGAACAAGGCATACCATGGTCGGCCATGAGACAACCAGTAGAATTAGGACACATTTTGGTGTCATTTTTTATTATTATGATATTATTTTATTATCCTTAACTACCTGATTACTCATTAATCAAGATAATTAAAGATAATTACCGTCGTTACTATTCATAATGTCCAAAAACAAAAGAGTCTTGATTACATAACTTGGACCTTCTGATTCCAAATATGTAATCCATTTTACCAAATTCTAAACACAAAAATTGCAATAATTGATTTAAAAATAATTCCCGTTGTCAAAACAAATAGCGGGTTTTTTTGAAACAATATCTATGAAAAGTTTGGCATTAGTTTATGCCCAATTCCAAAGTGAAATTAATCCTAATGACCACCATTGGATTAAATGGTAAAAATATATTCTAATTTAACTTTAAAACCAATTCAAAATATAATATAATCATATAAATAAATTATATTAAAAAGCAGTTTTGATGTAAAATGTAGTATTTTTCACTACTCATTAAAAAATGAACATTGTCAGAAAAACACCAAAAATTCACACAAAGTAAATTTTGATATCACAATCATAAAGAATAAGTTTATTTTGAAAAGCATAGCTTATAAAAATGTCAAAATATATATTTAAAAATGGTTTTCCATCAAAAGGCAGTAAAACAATCTTTTAAAAATATCAGTGTATTCCATGCTTAAGATTGGATTTATTTTCATTTTAAGCCTCTAAAACACTATCTAATTCATTAATAGACATAGATAAAAATATCTATTATTCATTACTTACTTGGGATTTTACATCAAGACTATTTGATAATGATGGTAGTTCCTTCATAAAATCCACTTCAATTGTGCTTTAATGTAATTTTATCTAGTTATTTTAATAATCTATAAATAATTAATGGATGATGAGATGATTTGCACATCAAGAATAATAAGATATCCCAAGATAAAGAGGTAATGTTACACAAATTGTGTTCATAAGAAAGGGAATTGTTTCTATGAATTTTTTATATCTCCATAGGTGCCTTGATATGTTTATAGCTTATTCTTCTAGTGTTTGAATAGTGTTCATTATAATCAAGAAAAGTTCCTAGAGGTTCACACACTTAACCTATTCAAAATTCTATCTAATTATAATTAATATGATTTTAAGATATGTTGTTTCCCACCATTGGGGATCAGTGATGATTGAGAATATAATATCCCCAAGAATAAATTATTTTATTTTATTTTTCTTTAGAATAATTGGTATTGAATTCATTTATTAAAATTACTTACAAGTAATTATGTAAATACATATAATTATATTATATGAATGAATGTTTTTTAATAAGCAAGGATATATTAAAATTTATAGGAATGAAAAATTGAGATAATTTCTTCATTTTATCACGTTAATTATATATTATATGACAATAAAGTGATAAAAATTTAAATAACATTTATGACCCTTTTATTTAGAAATAACATTTCATTAATGGATTATTTATTAGGAAATATATTTTCTAGGGTCGAGGGAGCCAATTCATGGTATTATATATATTTGAATATAAAAGTAAGGGAGGCCCTCATTTTTTATCACTATTTACTACATGATAACAAATCCATTATATACTCTCCAGCTTCCTAGAGAGAGAATAAAATGATCTAAGCTTATGATATAATTTATTGTTTCATAAAACAATTTATCATTTTTCTGGTGATCATTAGAACATTGAATTTAACACAAGACTATTGTGATAAAACCAATATTTTGAAAATAAATGCTCCCACAAACATCAAAATAGTGTGTCAATGATCTAGAGGGATCCATCAATAGTTCCATCAAGTGAAGGTCCTCGATGAAGAATGGTTGTCTTACACAACATCAAATCCAATGATGTATTCTTATATTAATTTTCATGCTTAAATTTTTCACATGGGATCCCTGGATTCTTTTCTTGGATACATTTCCCTAGAGAAAATGATGTTGTTATGATCTAGTAAAAAAAATTACATCCTTTGACCATCTTCTTCTGTTGTGCACCCCGGTGCCCATAGATATTCTTATGATTTTTAGATACCGTTAATGGTCAATAATTTCACATTTTATCATATGTTTTAAGGAATATATTCACATTTAATATTTGATGTGATGGGAGTTTAATATGATTATGGATATTTTGGGAGAAATTTAGATTGATATTACACTTGTATTTAGTCTCTGTTTTAAATAAGTAGTTATTTGAGTAATAATTATTTTATTTTTTTTCCAAAAATTTTAAAGGTTTTGATAATTTTATATTTCATATGATATTCAAAGCTGAGTTTATTTTTGTTTCTTTGTATATAGGGTTAAAAAATTTAAGAAAAAATATTTTATTTTATAGATAACTATGTGATTGAAAATTTATTTTGTGATTGAGTATTTAATGTTATATTTGAATAAGTTCACTTTTTAGGGAACATTATATGATTATGGTAAATGAAAATATTTTTTTAACTAGGGAGTTTGTTTTAGTAATCATGAATTTATTATAGAATTATGGTGATTCATTCTATTTCTGTAAATTAATAATATATTTTACAAATTATATAAATAGAGAATATACTTTATAATTGAGTGATTTTATTTTGAGATAAATTGTATGTTTTTCTTGGATGAATATATGATCAAATAATAATTTTTCTTTGCATTTCTGTTTTGGTCTAAAATATTTTTATGAGTTTTAAGGTTAGTTATTTATGGAATGGTTTATATTGAACTAAGGGTGATAATTTTATAGTACTATAAGATTAACATTATATTTAATCATATTGTATATTATCATAGATTGTGAAAACCGTTTTTTTGGTAAATTTCTAAATACATGATGAATAACATGTTATATTATTGTGGATATTATGATCCATTAAACGTAAATTTTAGTGAATTTTTCTTGAAAAAATCATCTTCAATACACCTTGATTAGAAAAAAAATCATTTTTTTTGAAATTTATTAAATTATTAAATTATAGTTTTCAAGTAATTATAATTTCATATATTCTAAGTCGATAAGGTAATGGAATTCCAAAACTTTGTGAAAATGATGTTTGAATAAAAATGTTATCCCATTAAATTATTTTATGATGAATTGATTTTATTTTTTACAACATACTATATTATGGATTTTTATCATTAAATTTATTAAGATCATTCACATTCTTGTGATAAATATTTTTTTTCACTCTCCAACATTGTTTCGATACTAAATTTTCATCCATCTCTATATTTTCTATAACACCCTGAGATTTTGTGAAAAAAAATTCTCAAATAACTTTCATATTTTACATATTTTTTGTTTCATGAAACAATAATTTTGGAATGAATTACAAGTAACATTGAGTTTATCTTTTGTTACATGAAACACTATGTTAGGAATGATTTATACAAAATAATGATATTATCTTGTGTTACATACAACACTGAGTTTAAAAAAATGTTCCAAAAAATTAAAATATTATTATTATTGTTATCACCTAAACAATGTAATGGTTGGTATGAAAAAGACAAAATTAGTTTGGAAAATATGGTGTACACATGTATATAAGATCAATTCATTGGTGACCAAATAATTCAAAATAAAAATAAGAATAATTTGAAAATAAAGAAATTTTTTTCTAAAAGAATATATTCTTTTTCACAAACACGTTTTAACTCAACAAATTAATCAGCAAACAATTTTAGAATTATTTTTATCACTTTTTTAACAATAATCTTATGCACTTTCTGGACAATAAATAATAATGCATCCAATTTCACACTTAAAACAGTATTTATCTAAAAAGAATTTTTGTCTCATTTTATAGTGCTCTTATTTTAAAACCTCATTTTGAAACTTATAGACATTTAATTTGATAAAATAAAAACTATTATTGAATTCATAATGTCAAAATTAGATTATGGTTATTTTTTTAACTTTAATTTTTTTGATAAATAGTGAATGATTCTTGAATTTTAATCGAAAACTATTTTTGCCTAAATTATTTACAAATTTAAATTATATTTAAAATTTATTTTAAATTAAAATTATTAAAATTATTAAAATTATACAAAAAATAATACAATTTAGAACATTAGTATGAAATTCATATTGAATATGGATATAAAAACATTTCAAACTTTTGTAAATTTTTCCCTTTACAACCCCTCTTTCTTGACACATCTGTGTGATTAATTTTTTTTATTTCTGTCACTTATGTTAATGGATTTTTTAAAAAAATTAAATAATTTGAATCAAAATAATTTATAATGTATAATAATTTAAACTTAAAATTTTACAGAAATTATTATTGAAGTTAGTAAAAATCAATTACAACAGTTAGAGAAAAAATGTGGTTACCAAGGGGAGGGCAGTATACTAAAAAAAATTAAAGGTTGGGGTTGAAGCCTCATTATTATTATTGAAACACAGAAAAGACCACTTTAACTGGGTATACGGAGACCCATTACATAGCCCGAAGGCCCAGTGGGCATTTAGCCCATTACATATCCCGTAGGCCCAATTTGTTGGCCCAAACCCCATTCTGTGAATAGTACTGCTACAGTACCCACACTACTACAGCACTGTCGCTGCTACAATGCCCCTGCCGCCGGTACAGTACCCCTGCCACTGCTACAGTGTCGATATTGCAACAGTACCTCGGCTGCTACAGTAGCGCTACAGTGCTGCTATAGTACCTGCGCCCAATAGGTTTTGAACCCCCATTTTCCATATATAATTATGGGGTGCTTACCACTAAGCCAATCCCCAACTACAGGGCATTATACTAAAATGATAAGAATGAAAATGACCTAAAAACTTTATTAATATTATGTTATGATTTTATTTCATATTTGTATATAATATTCATTGAAATATGGAAATTACTTTCAACTTTCCTTTCAATAATACCCATATGATAAGTAAAATAAAGAAAAAGAACAAAGTGATACCTTTCTAACATTTAATATCAATAATGCCTTGGGATTTGTAAAAAACAACATTGGTTTAGTTATATATATAATTTGGAAAGATAAATGGGTTATTATTAGCATGATAATTTAAAATAATTTTTTGAGATTTATTAGTTACTGAAAATTCTTAATAAATGCCAACACGGTATTTTTTTTAGTTAATAAAAAATATAATAACTGATACAAAAAATTAAAACAGTGAAATAAATTGAATAAATTATTTTGTTGCATTATTTTATTTATTAATATATAATTTTAGATAGTTTAAAGCATAATATATTTGAATTTAATTATTTTTTTAATAGTTTTTAAAATTTAAATTAATTAAAAAATGTCAAATTGACATTAATGACATTTTATAATAAAAAACATTTTATTAATTGATTAAAAATTAATAAAAAAATATCTTTTATCATGTGATTTAAAAATGTTAATAAATATAAACAATGGTCCACTAATGGAATAATTTTTCTATTATAGTTAATATATTGATCATTAAATAGTAAAAACTCAATTAGTGTATTTAAGGATAAAGAGGTGTTTTGTGTGTTACTTGCACTTATGTTAAAATTAATTTAAAACTTACATAGAATTTATATTTAAAAAATAAGTTATAATATTTAGGCTAATTGTGTCCAAATTATCTAATATATATCACTATAATTTAGTCTAAATATATAAATTACCAAGGGTAGAAAACTAGTTACCTTAGTGGAAATCCTAAGTGGTAAAAATAGGGAAACAAAGAAGTTAAGAATAAAAATGTCTAAAAAATGTGTTTCATATAGTGTTAAAGGTGTGGATCAACCATAAAATCCCTAAAATCCATTTATTATCAATTTTGGAGCCATTTGAGGAGATAATGACCTCCCAATTGTTAATACTTTTGAGTATTTATAAGAATGAAATGTCTCCTCAATTATAAAAGGGAAATAAATCTCCCAAATTATTCACACTTCTAGAACCATTTAGAATGTCCAAGATCAACCAAAATCACTTTCCATCTTCCATACACTCTTTTTAGAAGAATTATTTTTTACAGAAATCCAACAAAGAAATTCTTTGTATCTAAGCTAAAGATGATACCTAAAGAAGAGGTATCACTCATCTAAGATCATTTTTCCTTCTATTTCTTCCTCAAAACCCTTAAATAATTTTTATATCTTGGTTATATAATAACTTTGGTATCTTACATATACAAATTTTTTGTTATATTAAGGGTAAAACCTATAAATAAAAATAGTTCTATCAAAATGGTTATTAAATAGTATTCACTATGTATAGAGGACTACCGTATCACGAACCAATGATGTTCATTATTTCCATTACTAGCTTTCATGTTTGGTAATATTGATGGAAAAAAATTTATATATGATATTTATGATATTTATGATATTTATGATATTTATGATATTTATGATATTAGTATGCTTTTAGAACTATTATACGACACATATATTTATTATTTCTTTATTTTGGGAATATGATAACATTGTTTTTGTGTATAGTGGACAAACTCCTAGTGAAGTGATGTAATTAATTCACTCTTTACATGGATCATATTAAATATTGGTTTAATAAAAATAGTTCTTCAATAATAAAAACAAATTCAACTAGAATTATCATATATATCATTTTATTTATATGTAATTTTATATATATATATATATAATTTACATTTAATTATTTAACTAGGATAAGAAACTTCCAATAGTGTTCATGCGTATGTATGACCTACAATACATAAGTACATTTTCAGATATAAAAAGTCATTTATTAAAAAATTGTTTTCATCTCATCATCTAAGATTATTTTTAATTTAATTCTATCCACTTATATTATTTAATTTTGATAAAATTGATTCCATATTTGGAATAGGGAGGATCTAATTTGGTAAAAACGTCCCATTTTATGTTTGGTCATTATAAATAGTTACAATAGTAAACCTTATCGGCTCAATAAAGGTTAAATCAGGTAATTAAAAATTAAAACTGTTGTGATAAGGATTTAAAACATATCTAATACATTAATTTGTCATATTTTATGAATTTATTTTTTCATTAAAATCCAATTCTTAAAAATATGGCCACTAGGTACCGTTTTTCTTTGAAATTGACCTTTATATTACATTATGAAATGAATGAAAAGAAAATGTCACACTATTGATTGTAATATCTCAAATATTTTTCTATAAGGAAAAAAGGAGGTTATTTTTGGTATTAAATGTTCATTTTAATGATATATTATTTTTTTATTTTGTTAATTTACTTGTAATTTTTAGTGACAGAAAAATTGATGTAAATACTTTTGAATCACCGATACAATATTTATTCAATTAATTGAAATATAAAATAAATGATTATAATAATATAAATTGGGTGAAAAGTAGTGTTACTAAAATTTAAAAGTATACATATGAAATATTGGAGATTTTTGAAGGATTATTATCTAATTAAATATTTCTATTGATGTATTTAATTTCAAATTAAATAAATTGTTTTTATAATGACATTAATGATATTTTTTGAAAGTAATATTTTTTTAAACTATATTAAATTCATAAATCTCTTTTTATTGGGTCTGTTAATGGTATATTGTTGGTAATGTCAACCATTATCCATTTATGGGGTTGTTTTTTATTTATCATACCATTAGTAACTCTTAATTGGTAGAAATATTTAATAATGAGGTAATTGTAAAAAGAGTTATTGGGGGTTAAAAATAAAATATAAGGTTGAAAAAAAAACATGTGAAAATTTTATTTTATGAGTTTATTTAGTCTTATATTCATGTTATCATTAAATTATATGAATTTTGAGGAATTTTAAAATAAAAATAAATTACATTAATTTGATACTTTAAGAAATTATAAGAATGCTCCTACCCACACATATAAAAGTAAACTCTTTCTCTCCATTATTTGAAGCACATTGAGCACCATTTCTCAACCAACCCATTCCCAAAATCCATTATAAACATATTTATTCATTTTATATATGGTTTTTTCCAAAAAAAAACATTTCTTAACCCCGAAAGTAGCTGATCTAAAATAAGTATACTGAAGAAATGGTAATAATATTTAATAAATCATTGATGATTATTTATTTTTATACTTCATATTATTATCTTGTAATAATAATAATAAAAATATCATAAAAATAATTTTATTTTCTTATGATTATGGTACAACAATTTCCAATCTATTTTAAATCCTATAAAAAATGAATACATTGCTCGTGCGTATATATGGATTATCATCTCCTCGAAGCGATGTAATTTATATTTCACCACCAATTTAAATATATTGTTATATTGTTAGAATTAATGAATATACATGGTATTAATATCATATTTATTCTTATTAAATTATAATTTTATATCTATATTCTTATCTTCCAATCTATTGGAAAATAATAAAGTGGATCGTGGGTACCATTAGACTACCACCTCCAAAAATATACGTGATTTTTTTTTCATTTCATAATTATATAAATGGTAATAAGTAGTTAATTAAAGACTATATAATATGTACACTTTATAAAAAGAATCCTATAAGTTTTAATTATTATATGACTTTATTTTTTTCATCTATCTATAAGTGAAAACATTGTTCAGGCGTACCAACATCCTACCATCTCCAAAAATGGTGGAATTAATTTTTCTATCTACATATTTTATATAAGACTATATATATATATATATATATATATATATTGATTATATTTTATTTTTATATCTTTAAAAAACTTTCTATATGAAGAAAACATTTTCAAGATACAAGGGATAATACAACTGAATCAAAAAATACAAGAAAAAAAAGTAGTCAACACCTGAACTACTGATAATAATAAAATATTTTTAACAAATGGACAATAAAATGTTATAAATGGTTCATGTTAAATAATATAAATAATAATATTTTTACAATATATACCCATAACAAATAAAATTTTAATATAAAGTAGGATATTGAAACTATTAGACAATTCAAACTTAAGGTAAGGGATTTCACCTAAATTTCCACTCTATAGAGACATATTTGGTATTATGCACCTAATTTTTTATGTGGTTTATAAAATTCATGATTAAGGTAGTTAACATGATTATATATTTATTCAAGATGATTTATTTTTCATTTATTATTTAATATTTTATGAAATTTCCATATTTTTTTCCAAATGTTCCTCTTTTTTTCACTTGAATCAAGAATATATAATTTTAAAAGCAAATATGGTCATATTTTTATCTTTTATTTGGTTTATTTTTATTTCATGTCTACATTATTCAAAAAAAATAAAAAGGACGTTTTATTTACTCAAATTTTTATTAAGGTCATTTTACATTACCCTTTACTTTTTACAAGGTTTGAAAGCAATATTTATAATTTATTTCTTAAAAGGGTAATTTATTACTTTCATTAACAAAAGTTAAAAATAATTCTTTTTAACAAATATGGATATATTATTTTTAAAATTCCATAACATTATTTAGTTCATTATATTCTTATATATATTTCAAAGGTTTTATAGTGAATACTCTTTTATGAAATATTATTTCAATGTTTGTCATCCAAATTCATTTATTCTCAAAAGTAATGAATTAATTTAGAACCTATTTTTTTTGATTAATTGAAGGTAATATTTAACCACATATTATAATTTTTCTCATTAAATTTCTCATGAAATGTTAAACATATCATGATTGTTAGATAATAAATGTCTCTTAAATATCTATATTATATATATCATGGAAATTTTTATTAACTAAATAATATATAATTTATAAATATGGTGTTTTACATTTAATGTTATTTAATTGAGTGGGTAAAAATGATAATAAATATTTTTTACACAATATATATATTTCTTGAGAGGTAATATTGTTTTTGAATTTAATTGATAATTTAATGCATTGGATATGTAGTGATAGGTTGGGAATAGTAATAGATAGTTCCTAGATGCATCATCATGTCTCATTAGAAAAATAAAAACTAATCTGAGACAGGCCTCTGAGCAGCATCCTCCCCTCGACTCCTCGTCTCTAGGGTTTCTTGGGGGTTCTCCATAGGGTGATGCTAGCGCGCCGCACTCTGGCCTCATCTCCCCCATCTCCCTTTCTCCTTCTCGCCCCATCCTCTCTTGGTGTTCTTTCTTGGTGTGGTGTTTTTCCTCTATCTCTGTTGCAGGTTTTTTTCGATTGGCGGTGACTTAATTTGAAGGGGTTGGTGGATCTGTTGCAGGTGATCCTCTCTGTTGAAACCTTGACCAGTTCCATCGCTTCTCTGGCCTTCAGATCCTATGTGGCTCTCCTTATTGGTTCACTGCGGTGGTTGCTCGGAGGCTTTGGGTTTTTCGGGTCGTATGGTCTTTGTTGGTGGTTGTTGTGTGCGGTGCTCCTCTACGCTGGAGAAGGCGTCTTCAGACCGTGGTGTGGTTCTGGTGGTCATCTCTCTGTTAAAGTCTTGTATGATCCTTTTATTACTCTGGCCTCATGCTCCTCTCACCGCTCTCCCTGTCGGTCAGCTGTGTGGGATGCAAGCAAGCTCTCGGATGTGCGTTTGTTTGGCCTTGGTGTCCCAGAAGACGGCCTCAGCTCCTCTGTCGTGCTACGGTGGTTCCTGGTTGATGGTGCTCTTCAAGGTTTGTGATGGATTGTGGTTTGTTTCTCTTCGTGTTTCACGGATCGTTCTGTTCTGGTGTGTGTCTTTTGGTTGGAGGCATTGTCGTCATTTGCGGTGGAGACGTGGATTCTAGTGTCGATTTTTTTGTTCTAGTGGCAACGTCTGTGGCCGTCCGACGCACGGTGGATCATCGTTCACGGTTGTTCGGAGTTGATGGCGTTAGTCCTTGTTTGAGTCAGGTGGTGCCGAGGCGTGGTGGTGGAAGTACGTGATTATTCATTACTTTTAATGATGTGATTTTCTGGAGTCGTGATGATGGCTGGTGGTGGTTTTCTCGGACAGTGTGTGGCTCGTCTTAGTTGGACATCAAAGAAGTGGATGTTGGTGATGAGCGAAGAGGACCGTGAAGAAGGTGATGGAAGCTCCAGCGATGCTGGTGAGGAAGCTCTGGCGACAATGACGGTGGTGGTTTTGAGAAGCAAGATCGATGTGGGTGAGCGATTCAGTGTTTACGCGACTCGAGGTGGCTCTTGGATCAACTCGTAATGATGATGGCTGACACGTGGACTGGAAAGTGTAAATCAGTTTATGTTTGTGAATTTTGAATTTGAAAACTCTGGTGGTGGCAGGGAACGTTAGCTATGGAGAAGGCAGGATGTGAGTTTTTGAATTTTGTGATGTATGGTTACCACTTTTCCTTAAAGTGGCTCTTAGAAAATATCAAAAAAAGGATATGGAGGTCATTAGAAAAATAAAGTAGCCAAATTAAATGGGTTTCCTATGTATCTGATTGATAAATTAAACAATCATGGAACATGGACTTAGTAATATAGATATTTTTATCTCTAATATCATGATGTTCAAAATTAAGAATCTCCATTAGTGGGAATTTAGTTATTATTATTCATGAGATTAATGCATTGATATTATCCATGGACTAATTTTGTTCTCAAGTTAATAATTAAATACCTTATCGTTCAGTTATTTATCATTCCTTATTTACTCATGGTAGATTCTATTGTAAATATCTATTAATGAGAATCAGATATCACCTTTTTCTCCATGTTATAATGTAGGATATTTTTAATAACTTTAGGGATGCAGGATGTTTTTATTCTATGTATTTCATACTTATAATGAAATATTGGAATCATATATGTATCTTATTCTTCGGGAATTCTAAATGGATATATACATAAAGATAAAATCCATTGTATCATACACTAATATCATAATTTATATAGTGACTCTCGGTTAATGGTTCTCGGGTTTTCATAAGTAACATTACCCATTCAAAACTCAGGAGATGCACCTCCGATATAAGAGATCTATAAACTCAAGCCTTCATATTATTTTTTTTATATTAGTCTAGTGGAAGTGGATTTTATTATGATAATCATTACCTAACATATTTCTAGTTATCTTTCCTTGTTCTTGGTGATATAGTTTTTGTTTGGGGGAAAGTGTTATTATATTCTTCTTCACTACTTATATATTATGGCTCCCATTCCTTGGGCTTGATGGTTTGGGTTTTGTTTGGGGAATAGAGATATACTTATTTTTTATCCTTTCACTTATTTCAAAATTTATATAAATTTATCATGCCTCTATTAAGTATCATTTATCTACTTGATTTCAGTAATTTTTTCATAGAATTGAGTTACAATAGTTTCAATGATTCTATTTATGGTATTGAAGTTATCTTGATAATGATAAAAACTCATTTATGAATGGAATAAAGAATTATTGGCATATTTCATTATTTTCTTTAATTTTTTAAAATTGTTATGATTAATCATATGATATATGTGATCCTAAATTTGTGATTATATTATCAAAATCCTAAAATATATGACATATAAGTATATAAATATGAATAAATGTGAAATCTAGAAATACAATTGAGAAACATTGAATACTAGAATATGAAGAGGTTTTGGTGTCTTTGATATCAAGGTGCCACTATAAATGTAGTTATTATATTGTAAAATTCAAACATATAGAGGTATATTTAGAGGGTGGTTAGGGTAAAGAAGACCTTAATATTAGTTCTTTAATTATAATATCTTACTAGTCAGTTTAGCTAGTAATTTATATATAAAATTATATAGAAATGGGATGTGGTAGGTAGCTTCATTGAGTATCATTTTCATGGATAATTATCATACCTTTTAGGGTCATTCCATTATTGACATTCAGATGTATTTTGGTCATAGGATGGTTATTTAGAAGTTATTAGAGAGATAATTATTTAATGTGGATAAGGTATTTTATTGTTTTATAATGTGATATAATTTGTTTTTCATAAGGAATAGGGTGTGAGAGGATATTATTAATATATGGAAGTTATATTTGTATATTAATTGAAGATTTAGGTATGTATATATGATATATGTTTGGAATGTTAGAGAGTATGGGTTTAATTTGCATGGTACTTGGTATCCAATATGTTTTATAGGTCCAGGTGGTTGTATATATTTTATAGTGGAGTTTTTTTATCTCAAGAGAGCAGTGTGGGAGGTTATATTGTTATGTTGTAGATTTTTCTGTATGTGTATTAATGTTTTAATTAAATGAAAATGTAAGAATTGAAAAAAAAATTATTTAAAATGTGGTTGAATTATGGTCTATGAAGTTTTAAAATTAACTTTGAAGTGGTAAATAAATAGAAATATTATAATTTACCTGGTGGTAATGAATATTGAATTGGTTCGGTTTTCTTTTTTGTTTAGTTGTAAATAATGGATTGGTGTGACTATATTATTGGTTATTTATTTATATTATGCAATTTATAATGTAGTGTTATGATGATATGTAATTTTATTGTAATGGAATATGGTTATGGTACATATTAAAGTGGGTGGTTGATGGGGGAGTACAATGAAGGAGGAAACAAGGCCAATGTCCTTCAAGATTACATACCTAATATTTGGTGTTTATAGAGATGGTTTTGATGTGTTTGTAGATATTCTGATTTTTTATTAAATTGATGATTCAATGGTCAGTTGGTTCAGTGGTTTATTGTGGTTTTTTAGATACTAATTCAATATCTTCCTCCTATTAAATTATTGATGGGTTTTCTTACTAGGCTCAATTTCTGATGAGTTGAAACATCCATTGAACTTCTAGGTAAGGGAGGTGGTTTATTTTTGAAACCTATTAATTTTTTTAATTATTTTGCGAATGTAATTATATTTACATCATTAATTAGTTATTTGGAAAATTTATATTAAGATATTTTTACATGTGATAAAGTTAAAAGCGGTTGTCATAATTTTTTTAGATATCATTCCTTCTCTTGAGTATGATTTCTTATCGATTATTTTTTCCTGATTTTTTACTATATCTATATTGAGCTGATCTCACACATGTCTTCAATTACATGTTTATTTAACATGTATTTTTAGTTGTTTAGAATTATTATCCTATGAAGTACTACCACATGATCACATATTTAATATAATTCGAAGCATATTTGGGATACTACTATTCTAGGGGCATGAGTGACATTTTAGGATTATTTTATTACATTATCCAATGTTTCATTGTTTCTATTGATATTTCATGATAAATTCATATATGAAATGTTTATATTTTTGGAATATATAGAGTTTATTGGTGGTTTCTCTTTAATATCCTATGATTTATTATTTTAATTCCTTCTATAAATGTTTCAAATTCACATGGTTCTAGCCACAAACCCATGGAATATTGGAGGTGGAATTCAGGGGATATGTTAATCATCACTATTATAATAATAGGTATTTTTTGGGATATATTTACAAAACACTTCACCTTATATTACAAAATATATAATATATCCTAAAATCAAATCCAGAAAACATTTTAGATATCCCCCAAAACTCCTTCTATAGATCCTATAATTATTATCTAAGTATATTTAATAAAACCTTTTCAAAAAATTTATATACATTCATGTCGTCTTGATGTTTGATCCCATTTACATTATTACTCCTAATAATAATTACTAATTCACTAATTTTTAATTATAATCATGGATTGAACTCTATAAATTTTTCATATTTGATGAATCTATAAATATATATGTCATTATCTTCATTAAACACATTTTTCTCTATAGTTGTTCCCACTATATATATATATCATAAATCATATACAATAGATAGAGTGTCCAATAGGCATGAAAATTGTAAAAAACTTATTCACCTAATTATAAAATCTTAATTTAGCAAGTAAATACAGTATTAGATATATTAACATGGCATGTGTCAATCATTATGTAAGTTGGGTATGTCACATGTTAGTTAACTAAATACATTAGAACATCATTATCCAATTATCTAGGTATTGGTATAAACTTCCCATGTATTTCTCAATCAATGGCCTAGATGTCATACCAGTTATAGAGAAGGTAAATTTCAATATTTATTGATAAAAAAAATCATTCTTAATAATATACCCAACCACCATCTGATTAGATCAACGATAAGACTTACATATGTGATGTATGAAAATAAAGAGGTTTATTAAAACATTAATTATTAACCATTGATAGTCATTATTATTATGAAAGAAAAAATGGTAGTATACTTGTAATATAGTATATCAAATTATATATTGTACACATAGTGGTTAATCAAGAATAAAAAATGCATTTTTTTCCTTAGGAATCATTGATGTGAGGTCTCATAGAATATTGTATAGTGAAAAATTATGTTGTCTCCTGATATGATTTTCATTATGATAGCTATTTTTAATTTTATATGTTTTAAGTTATTAAAATGATATAAATGAAAAGAATGGGTGATGAATTTTATTTGTGATTAAATTAATAATAATTAACACTAATAATGAAGGAATAATAAAATATTGATATGTTAATGGAATGGAATGAGATTAAAACATGTAATTATATATTGATCCTTCAATCACTGTGATCCTTCATTTTATATAGTTTATATTAAATTACTATTAATTTATTTAGTGAGAGATATCCAATATAGAAAACTCTTATCCTTTTTTTAAAGATTGTGACACAATACAACTTGATCCTAGTGTAAATTCACTTTATTATGTGAATTGAATTATTCACTGGAAATTACTAATTATATTAATAAAATTTCAAATAAAACATTTATAAAACACCTACCAATTCATAGAAGAGTTAAGAATTTTGAAATTCAAGATTACACATGTAAAAGTGATTTTATTTAACATAACTCAATTAATAAATTCATTTTATCATATATGAGTTAAATATAGAGTTAGAAAATTTTGATTAAAACACATTTAGAAAATAATAATTCAATAATAGAAGAAAATTATCACTACTATTATTTTTGAAAAATGAATTATCATAAGTGAATGAAACTAATAAGGAACGACATTTAGTATAGAAATGTAGTGTACTATATTAGATTATCACCCAATAATCACCTAAAAATGACTCTACCTTCCATATCCATGGATTGGAAAGAACCTCAGAGATGATATCACATAAACCTATTAAATATAAAAATACACTATATTAATGACCTGATCCTTTTATATTTAGTTGTTGAAAATTCTAAACAACTTCCTCAACATCTATCAATAGTGATACATTTTGATTTGATGTTTCAATATATCTCCACTTATACATATAAAATCATGGACTAAAAAATCATTTTGAAATTTTTAATCTAAATTTAATTATATCCATATCATTTTTTAAAAAAAATATAACATTTCTAGCTTATTGAAAACAAAATGGATTTTTTTAAGAAACTATCATATAAAAATAATTTATTTTCAATTGTATTCATGTCTAAAACATGGATAAAAAATCAAATATATGACTTAAGATCAATATAATTTCATTCTCCCTTTTTCATTTGGATTATTCTTCGACAAAAAAGATAAAAAGTATTATATCTTCACTTGTAAAACAATATAACTTTTTGAAATTTTTTTATGACTGAAATGTTTAATTTTATGATATATAGTTATAATATTGATGAAATGATGTCTTTCATTCATTAGAACATATCATAGTCACATATATATAAATTTCATCTATAGTGACATCAATATATTCATCATACAAGACATTTCATATTATTCAATTCATCTTATCATAGACAATGATTCACCCTTCTTATTTTTCACAGATAATGGTATCATTTTGTTATAATACAAATATCCAATAACCATTTGATATTACAAAAAACATAAAATGACATTCCATTATTCCTTATTTTTATCCAAAACAATTTTCATGTAATATAATTATTTATTATATCACAAAATATAATTCAATTTATATCAAATGATATCAGAATGCATTTCTACCAATATGTTATCATCCTTTATTCATAGTCATAAATGTCTCTATGTCATTGATAACTATATATAAAAATTTATTATTCTTCAAAAAAATCACATGGTGGTTTTTAATTATCCCCTAATGTTAATTTATCATTCATAAGAAAAAAATATTATACCAAACTATAACTAATTATGTTACTCCTTCATTTTTTTATTATCTTTCACTATCAATGATATCCCCCATCCATCATCACTAAATCACCTTTCATATTCATATATAATTCAATTATAAGATAAATATTCTTTTTATGGTTTGAATTTCATCCTCACTAGCCTAAAAATACTGACATACACATATCTCAATATTGATACAAATATTATCTGCACATCCCCACCAATTATGCAGATGATATAAATTTTTTATCATATAACATGAATGGATTCCATATACCAAGAATTTTAATTTTTTCAACTTCACTTACAAGGATTTTAATTCATACTTACACATAATTCATAATTTTCTATCCGTTATTATATAACCAATTTTTTCATCCATTATTTCCAAAGAAGGTTTCTTCCAAAATAAATAATATATAGACTTTGTATTAATTGATATTCCCTTATGTAGGTGGTTCATGTACGATGAAATATTCATTATTATTAATTATGAAATCACAATTCTTAAGTGTCTAATTTAATATTATATCAAACAATGGGAATCCTTATCATCTCATTCTCTTATAAATAATCAAAATAAAAAAAATCCTTACCATCACATTCTCATAACAATAATTAAAATTCAAACATAAAATTTTAGCCATCAGATTTATGTCATTAAATTCCAATTTAATGTTGTATTTATAATTAATACCAAAATATAATAAAATTAAATAAATATTGGAAATAAATAAACATTAGGAATATATTGGGGATTAATTTAAATGAAATAATAATACAAAATGTATAAATATATATCACTATGAATACCTCAACACATTCTATTTTCAATACCTTTAAAACATATATACAAAACAATACTAAAATCTATCAAAAAAATAGTAAAAAATGATAATTTTCTTCTTTTATAAATTCATCATGCCTTATATATGAATTTAATTTCTATAATTAATTTTTTTCATTAATGTTTATTAAATACCCTATTTATACCCATGCATAGTTTATACCATCCTTCCTTAAATATATATCTCTTAACTCAATATTGAACATGAATATTTTTAATCTTCTTTTGCTCATTCATTATTTTTATAGGATTTATATATATCTAATTCCACTTCCTGGTTTGGAAAAGTGTAAATTATTAGAAAAAGGTCTTCAAATGGGTTTTTATAATGTTAGTGGCTGGAGGTTTGATATTTTAATTAAAATGATCATGTAAGGATTTGTACTGTTTCTTTACAATGGAATATATATAATAAATATTTTCTAAAAAAATTAATGTTTCATCTCCATTTCATTAAATCACCAAACATATTTCCTTGTTCTTGTTACTAATAAATTCACATGAAAACAATTTACATCCTATACTTTATTTTCCTTCCAATAATATGAACTTTTTTAGGGATATTGATTAATAATTATATTCTAGAGACTATGTGAATTCATTTTTCCCAATCAATGAAAAATACATTAACATTCACCCAAATTACTCAAGGTACCTCTTAAGAATCAAATGAAGAATGTATCACCCATAATATTATAATTCATCATAATCATAAATTTTATTAAACATTAGGGTCATAATTATAATTTTATAATTGTAATCATTTAAGGATATTTATCAAATTTTAGGATTCAAAAGATAGTATGATTCTCAGGTGTCTTGGTAAGTTTTAAAACAAGAATGAAAATAAAATACATTTTTCACGAACTAAAATAGGTTCCCTCATAACCTGATAACTGACCCAACCATGAAAAATCTTGGAGAGCGTTCACAATCCCCACAGTTCGGCAACTATCACCCGGCATCAAACAAGTCAGTATGCATAAGAAAACTCCACTGTGAATAAATTACCAAAAGTCAATGAGTAATTAAATCCTAAATTAATAAAACTCAAGTACCAAAATAGTGTAAAACACCCTAATTCCCTAAGAACCCAACTCTCTATGTACAAGGTACAACAGCTGGATCCACCACCAAGAGATATTTTCCCCATGCTAGAACATGGAAGGAGATAATCTACAAACACCCAAAGGCACAAGTAGTGTGTGAGCTAAAAATACCATTAGGGTCTCACCACATATTCCCTAACAGGTTCCAATTATATATTAACCAAAGGAATGATTTCAAATTTAAAATAAATAGTTTTGGAATATCAAATCATATTTAAAAAAATTATTCTATGTTGTTCAAATGAGGTAAAATAATTTAAGAATAGAATTTAAAAGTTATGGAATATTTCATAAATAATAGATTAGATAAACGAGTTATATAAAAAAATTTATGTAAATTCAGAAGGCATGAAAAGTAGTTTTACAACATTAGAAAAAATTTATATCTCAATTATAAATAACAAGTGAGAAACATGGTTATCTTCCAAATATGTATGAAAGTTTTAGGTTATAGGATATTTAACTCTCTAGTTGATCTCATCAATATGTGTATATGCACATTGCCTTGAAACTGGAAAAAGGAAACTCATCGCTATCCCATTAGGCATGTGACCTATTTTATGTATATTTTAGAACATTTTAATAGAGTAGAGTGTGTCCAAATAACTCACCAACTACCTAAGGCGTTCATGTACTGTTACAAAATCAATGATGGGAAATTTATTTTAATAATGCTTAAAATTAAATTAAATACATTTCATCCATTTCAATTCCAATTCCCCCCTTAAAACCTAAATGAGTTTTAATAATAAACATGCTTCTTTAACAAGTTAAACCCAATGGATTTCTATCAAAATATTCTAGGCCATTTTCACATGTTTGAAATCCATTCAAATCCAATTCCATCAATTTCACAATTCATTTCCATAATTAAATTCAACAATTTAATTAAAATAATTTCCATCAAAACATAAATTTATATTAAACAATTTAAATCAACCAATTTCCATAAACAAACCATAATCTAATAGAATTTGGGGTTTTTAAAATTATCATTCTAAAAAAATAAACTCACCCAAGTCACTATAATTGGATTTTATTAATGAGTCAATTGAAATAAAGTTTGAGAAATTGAATTTAAATCAATAATTGAAATAAATAAAGAAAATTCAATGTTATTAAATTTGGATAAATAGGATGGAATCACCAACCTTTTCCCAAAACTCAACACTTGTAACAGAACCCATCAATGAGAAAAAAGGTGTTGAAGATTTTAAAACACAACCTAGAGATGGGATCCGACATCATGGATCATGGATCATAGATCTGTCAATTTTTGGATGATCTATTGGAATACCAAATGATAAAAAAATAGAAAGATGAATATGGTAGAAAGCTTACCCAAGGATCACACTGCCAACACAATAATGATAAAATGCCAAACGAGAGGATCCATAATGGCTGGAAAGCTTCGTGATCACCTAGGGAATGCTTTGGTTTGAGAGAAATAAAACTTGAAAGGAGAGGAAAAGAGATCTCAGTTGTGATTTCTATTTAAAAAAATGAATTTGTGGTATTACACATCATGCAGTCACACTACATGTCATCAAATAGATATGTTTCGTAACCACTGAAAAAAAATGTTGCTTTAAATTGAAAATTGATTATTTTATTTAAAAACTGATCAAAAAATCATTCACGCCGTTTAAAATCTCTTTATGATGTGTACCCTTCACAGTGTGATGTCTTTCACAGTTTCCCCTTAGAAACCATTACACATTTTGTAACCCAGTTACATGGTCTGTAACCCTCTAGAATCCTGCATAAAATGATATTTAAAGCTAATATTCCATCAAGTATCTGACTTCATCATTATAGGTATCCTCCCAATTCATTATCATCTCTACCCAGTCAATAAAAAGGAAAATTTATGACAAGGTTAAAGCCATGCCTATCAGATTGGTAATGGTATTTTAAAAACTCTCTATCATAAAAAATTTCAATCCCTATAAATCTTATGAAGAAGATTCCATTCAAAAAAGATAAGTCTAGTACTCTCTCATCAATTCCTTTCATTCCCATGTCTCGTGATAATCAGAACCACGTTTCCATAACACATGAACCAAATCTATAATCCTCCCATGAAGTACCTTGGTCTCAAAATCAACTATACTTACTCGCTACTCAGTTATTTGTGGTGTAACTGCTAAATGGTATAAAAATTTCCCTACCTATTCAACAAGCTCGAAAGCTCCCATAAAACGAGGGTCAAGCTTCCATTTCCTGTGAAGCCTTCGATGAACCAACTTGGGTGAAACATTCAAGAACACCTAGTTAAAAACATAGAACTACAAAGGTCTATGGAAATGATTAGAATAAGACTTATATGGTCATTTCACTATAATAATTCTCTGAAGAATTAAGTAAATATTTATTTTTGTCTCTTTCCCCAAGCTTAGTCCAACCAAGGAAATTTCACCAACCATTGAAAAACACAATGGGGACTTACAATTCTAGACATACAAGGCCTAAAAAGGTTACATTCTAATCATAGACTGGTATCTATTATTATAAACCAAATTTACCATCTATAGATGATCATCCCAAGCCCCACCGAAGTTGATAACATAAGTGAAAAGAATATCCTATATAATATATATATCTCTCTCAGTCTGTACATATGACTATAGATGGTAGGTCATGCTCAAGTGGACCTGAGATCCTAGTGCCTCCTGAAGGCCTATACAAAATTTATAAGTGAAATGAGGATCCCTATCAAAATCTCTAGCATATGGAACTCCATGAAAATTAACAATCTCTTTCACGAAGAGATTTACTAACTTCTAAACTTTGTCTATATTAAGAATGTGTATGAAGTGATCTAACTTGGTTGGCCCATCTATCACAACTGATATCACGTTCTTCTTTATCTAGGTATGAGGTAACCCAACCAAAATATACATAGAGATTTTATCCCACTTCTAAGTAGGGACTATAAGTGGCAGAAGTAAACCTGGTGGTTTCTGATGCTCAAAAACTTCACCTAATGAAACATATAGAAATGTAAGACAAAATTAGAAATTCCCCATCTCATAGAAGTCCACCAAAACTAAATCCACATATCAATGAAAATATTTTTGGTTCCTAAGTTCACAACCCTCAAAAAATTATAAAAATCCCCCATTTCAGCCTTCCATGTTGCAAATAGATCAATAAAGCAATTCTAATATCATTGAACACCCTCTTTGGAGAATGCTGTGAAACTGTCTCCCCATCATAAATAGAGTATATAATGCTATATATATCATCATCAAGATCTTTATCATGAAGAATCAACTCAAGAAGAGTGTATGTCCACTGAACACTAGCTAAAGAATCTCAAATCCCTTTCTCCTAAACTCCAATATATAGTTGTGAAAAGAGAGCCATAAAATTCCACTCTTCTAAAGATTCTTTCACTACCTAGGTTGGATGTTTCTAGCTCAATGCATCGGTAATGGAATTTCCTTTCCCCATTTTATAGGTGATGTCAAAGTCACAATATTTATTGTACTTCACCCAATTCCTCCAAAAGATATTCAAATCTCTTTGAGAGAAGATATAAATCAATCTTTTGTGGTCTAAATACACATTAATCTTTTCTCTGAAAAGGTAGTTTCTCCAACTCTTAAGTGTGTGCATCACAGCTTCATGTTCAATGTCTTGAGTAGGATAATTCTTCTCATGTGTCCTGAAATGATGAGAACTATAAGTAACTACATGATTACACAACATAAGAACATTGCCCAAGCCTAAACCTGATGCATCACAAAAGACCACGTAGCCCTACACAGCATCTAAAAGATTCAACTCTAGTGATGTAGTCAATAAACACTTCATCTCAACCAAAGAACTTAAAATTTTATCTTTCCAAGAAAACTTTACCACTTATGAGTTAGAGCAGTCATCGGAGAATCCAACTTTGAAAAGTCTATCACAAACCGATGATAATTTCCATCAAAACCCAAGATCCTTCTAATCTCTAAGACATTACATGGTTTCTCCCAAGTCATAACATCCTTAACCTTCCTAGGATTAACTGATATAACATGTTCAGATACCACCTATCCCAAGAATTTCACTTCCTAAATCCAAAAATCAAACATTTAAATTTTGTCATAAAGTCAGTGATTTTTCAATAGAATCAAAACTTCCCTTAGATGGCACACATGATCCTCATCGGTCTTAGAGTAAACAAAGTTTTCATCCAAAAAAACTTCCATAAAGGTATCCAGATATTCATGGAAAATCCTATTCAACAAATCCATGAAAATTGAAGGATAATTTGTTAGTCCAATTGGAATAACAAGGTACTCATAATGGATATAACCGCTCTGAAAAGAAGTTTTATAAATTCTAGATTCATTTATCCTCAACTGATGCCAACCAGATTGAAGGTAGATCTTTAAAAATCAATTCTCCCCATTCAAATGATCAAATAGATCATCAATTCATGGAAACAGATACTTGTTCTTTACTGTAACTATATTGATCTTTCGGTAATCAACACACAAGTGAAGAGAACTATCGTCTTTCTTAGAGAAGAAAACTGTTACCTCCTAGGGTGACACACTCAGGCATATAAATCCTTTCTCAAAAAGATCATTTAGTTGGGAATTTCTCTCTTTCATTTTATCTGGATCCATTTGGTAAGATGGAATTGAAACTGGTTGAATTCCAAACGTTAAGTAAATGGAAAACTTGACTTCCCTTTCTGTTTTAAAACCATATAAGTCATAAGGAAACACATCAGGAAAATCAATGGAAACTATAGGGAGATCACAACTCAATTATTCCCCCTCTAGGTCAAAATAAATCATTTAATTACTTTCCCCAAATCTGGTTAATAAAGAACAACTCTGCTCAAACTTGGGTCCCATTATCCTTGAAAGATAAGAAACAAAACACTGGGTGTAGTATGGTAGACCCTATGAAGATAAAAATCAATATTATATTTATTTAAAATGAGCCAATCAATATCAAATATTACGTCAATAGATTTCATGTCGAATACCAGAAAACTCCAAGACAGTTCGACATCTGATAGAGATAATACACAAGTTAGACTATAGAAACCATGCTCAATCTTTGTTCCAAGGGGTGCAGTAATATCCATTGAAAAAGATAAAATATCCATAGTAAGGTTAAGTAGATTAAAAATATAGGTTTAAATAAATGATTGAGATGCACCAGTATCAAATAATGAAGTCACCAATGATGAAGCTATAGTAATGGTACCTCTCAAGGTGGTTGGACCTATGTCTACTTCCTCTGGGGAATATTCCACTGTTTGAAGTAGATTTGTTCTAGATTCCTAAGGTTATAACCCTTTTATACATGAAGAATCTTATTTTAATGTAGTTTTAAGAGGATCTTATGATCTTGTTCCACTATACAGAGTATAAAAAGTTATGGAAGAATCATTGTAAGTGCCCCGAATGTCTGTATGATCTGTAGTACTTGAGTGGCTCAGTAAAAACCCTCTTAGAGTGTCTTGGATTTCCACACTAATAGAAAATCAAAGACATCCTCATAAAACTATAGGAGGTCTATAATAACCCTACCATCTAGAAATCGCATGATAATTATCACGCTTCTCTTTTCCCTTAAAGAAACTCACGCTACCAATGGGAGAGAAAGAAACTCTTGATAACCCTGACTTGCTAGAGAGTTCCATCTAGACCATCATTTAACTATATATTACATCATCATAAGTTAGCATATTTAGTATGAAAACCTAAGAATGGATATCTGATCAAATTTCCAACTTGAACCTCCAAGACTTCTTCCTCTCATTATATACAATCTCAGGTGCTAACTGCATGAGTTCGGCAAAGTGATTTAAATACTCAGTCATAGATATATCATACTGCTTAACCTTGAAAAGCTCAATAGCCATGTCCAACACCATAGACTCTAGATAGAACTTGTTAGTGAAAATAACATTGAAGACTTTCCACTATAAGACCTCATGTTTCTTCCCTGTTACCATCGTGTCCCACCATCTCATGCTTGGTACTTCCATCACGAAGGTGGAACATTTTACCTGGATCTGATCTGATGTCTCTAAGAACTAAAATAGACATTATATTTTTACCAACCATTCCTCATATTTTTTAGGATCAATGGATCCTTTGAAAATAGATGGATTCTAGAAAATGAACTTTTGAGAACAATTTTTTAGAACATTCCCCTAAGGATACATAGCTGGAGCCCGAACGGGAAATAGAGGTGGTGTATGTCTCAGATCTTGGATAGTGAGCACAATTGCCTCAACTAGATTTGGATCCACTGGAGGATTCACTAATTTTAGTTCAGAAACTGCTTCCTCTGGATATGATTTTTATATCTTCTTATAGGAATTATGCTAAACAACATCTGCAGACAATAAGGAAGACATCAAACTAATACTCAAATTGAGAAACATGGGATATTATTCGCAACATATGTAAAAACAAGATTTTGATTCCACTCCATAAAAATAAAAACAGTGAAAATACTAGAATTAATCCACAATATTTCCTTCCCTAAATACCCCTAGATAATTAGGGATCATTGTGGTGAGATCTGGAAAGGCACTCAATCACAACTACCTCCTTAGTCCGAACAAGATGCCAACTACATACATACTTTAAGATAAAATCTCAAGATCCTCCTCTGGTACCATTTTGTCATGAACCAGCCTGGGTACCCTGGTAACCTGATAACCAATATTTCCTTGACAAAGCCTGAAGGTAATTATTGATCCCCAGAGGTCTCTCACTAGCACCTAGCATCATACAATTGAAAGTGGGATCAATTTTTCAACAAGAATTGTGGAAGTAAAAAAAGACGAGTCAGTATGAATAAAAAAGAAACTCCACTAGGATTAAAGTACCAGAAGTCCATAAGGAATTAAATCCCAAATTACTAAAACTCAATTACCAAAATAGAGGAAAACACCACAATTCCCAAAGGACACAACTCAACATGTCCAAGGTTAAACAGGTAGATCCACCTCTAAGAGATCATTTCCCCTACTAGAACCTAGAAGGAGATAATATACAAATACTTAAAAGAAAAAAAGTAAGTTGTGAGCTAAAAACCTAGTAGGGTCTCACTATAGATTCCATAATTGGTTCCAACAATAGATTAACCTATGGGATTCTTTCAATTTTAAAATAAATAGGTTTAGAATTTCAAATCCTATTTAAACAAATCATGCTATATAGTTCAAATGATGAAAAATACTCTAAGTAAAGGCTTTACACATGATGGAGTATTTATTAAAAAATATATTAGATAAAAATGTTACATAAAAAAATTTATGTAAATTCCGAATGAATGAAAATAAGTTTTATAACATTTGAATAAATTTATATCTCAAATATAAATAACTAGCGAACAACATGGTCATCTACCAAATAGGAATGAAATTTTAAAGCTATAGGACTCTGTACAATCTAAGAGATCTTAAAAATATGTGTATACACATTTTCCCCTAACACTATCCAAAGGAAACTCTTCACCATACCATTAGGGATGTGACCTGCTGCATGTATGTTTTAGAATATTCTAATATCATAGAGTGTTTCTAAATAACTCGCCAACTACCTAAGGCTTGTATGTGATCTTACATAATCAATGATGGATAATTTATTTTAAGACTTCTTAGAATAAAATTAAATCTCATTATTCCATTTCAATTGCAATTTTCTATTTAAAACCAAAATGGGTTTTATTCAAAAACATGCATCTTTAACAAGATAAAACCACTGGGTTTCTATCGAAGCATTTTAAGCAATTTTTACAAATTTTAAATCCATTCAAAACCAATTACATAAATTTCAAAATTAATTTCCATATTTAAATTCAAAAAATTTATTGAAATAATTTCTGTAAAACTAAAATTTAAATTAAAAAATTCAAATCAACCAATTTCCATAAACACGCACCAATTTCAAGGAATTGGGGGTTTTCCAAATTCTCATGGCAAAATAATTTCAAATCTCCCAATTCCCTAAAATTGAATTTTATTTTTGAATAAATTGAAATAAAATTTGGTAAATTTAATTTAAATAAATAATTGAAATAAATAATAAAAAATCAATGTCAATTATTTTGGCTAAACATGACAAAATCATGTAACTTTTCCTAAAACTTAACACTCACAATGGCACCATCAATGACAATGAAGGTATAGAATACCTAAAAACACAACCCAAAGATTATATAAAACATAAATAAGCATTGATTAATCAATTTAATGATGATATATTGGAATTATAGTGGATAAAAAGGAGATAAAGTCAAATAATGAGGGAAAAAGCTTACTTGGGGATCACATTTCCAACGCAATGATTATCGATTGCTAAATGAGATGATCCCAAAGGGTTGGAAATCTTCAATATATCTTAGGGAAGGCTTTGGTTATATAGAAATGAAACTGGAGTGGAGGAGAAATAGATATCAGTAATTCTTCCCATTTAAAAAAATTCAGTCGCAGTATTACATGACATGTAATCCCACTACACATCGTGAAATAGATTAGTTTCATAACCACTAAAAAACACATCACTTTAAATTCAAAAATGATTCTTCGATTTAAAAAATTGATCTATAAGTCATTAACAACAAGTAAATTATCTTCATGATGTTTAGCATTCATAGTGTGAAGTCTTTCATGACTTGCTTCCAAAAACCATTACATGTCATGTAACCCTGTTACACGACTTGTGAACCTCTCACAGCCTATAGAAAATGTCGGTTAAAGCTGAGAGTCCAAGAAATCTCTGAATTCACAATTATATGAATCCTTTCAATTTAATATCATATCTACCCATTCAACTAAAAGTAAAATTTATTATATGTTTAATGGCATACCCATCAGATCGGTAATAGGATGTTACAACTTTAATTACCTTATCATCAATTTCAAACTCTTAGAGTTTGAAAGTGTTTAATAGTAAGTTATAAACCTCGTTATATGTTCAAACACTCTAAAGAAAAAGACAATGATAAGAATATTTCAAAAGGTATATAATCCTCTCTAGATGGTATACTTATCATTGGAAATTACTTATATATAGGTATTTTAAAGTCAAAAAAAATATTGAACTATAAAGTTAGAATAAGCGAATATAATAATATCATCAATCGGTTATGTTTTTAATTATTAAAATAAATAAATTTTATAAATTGAATGGAATTAAAATCACTAAACATTTCCAATTAAGTATTATGAAAATGAATAAAAACAAAAAAAAGATTGTTTCCCTCCATCACAATTATTTTTATAGATTCATCAATGTAGAACAATTAAATATTAAATTGATACAAAAAATATTTATTGTAATGAAATATCCTATTGTTTTGGAAGTTCATAGATTTATAATTTTAGATTTATAATATAAGAGTCTTTATCATATTTTCTCCATAATGATTTAATCTATCATTATTCATAGAAAAATTATATTTCTTGGATTTTTGTCTAACCGTTGTGGAGAAAAAAGAATATACATTAGAAAATATATATATATATGACACCAGTATGAATGAAATTTATATAGATGGTTCTTTATCCATTAATTGAATAAAAATATATTATCTCCAAACATGAACTATTTATGAAAAATTAACTAGTCATGAATATATATTTGAATACTTTATAGAATATATAAGTCTTATATGAATTCTTATCAATCTCTACATATTCATATTATTTAATATTTATTTTCATAGATGCATCCATTAAAATAATATTTCAATAGTTAAAAAACCTATAATATCTATGTTCAACATCACCTTATAAATCAAATGATTTCCAAAAAAAATTATTTGTGGATATTTCTATATGAGTAATTATTTTTATTCCATATTCCATCAAATAATTATATTTCTTCTGAAACCAATATAATCTATATGTTAAAAATTTGTAAATAATATCATCATATTCATGTTAAAAACATTATCCTATCCATTAGTCCGATAATGGAATAGAACAAAACAATATGCATAACCTCACACATCATAAAAAATATCTCATTGATTAATTATTGGGATGGGTTACTTGAGTACTTATTATAATCATCTATAATAAAAACCTATAGTAAAAATGTGATATGCAAAACATAATTATCAAATAAGTATAATCTGATTTTTTGGAAAACCTGTTAAGTGACATAAATTACTAGTCAACTACCAAAAAAATATAATGGTTTCAAAAATATTTCAAAAAGGATCCCATTAAATCCATACCACACAAATCAAATATTTTATAAAATAACAATGTATTTTGATATATTTCTTTTCTTTTAGAATACTTTTATATAAACATCATTGGGGAAAAGATTTTAAATATTTTTTGAAACCATAAAATAGTTATTCACTATAATATTGTATCAAAAATATTTTAGTGTACTCTTTATAGTCTAGAGTTTCCTCTAAAATTAATATTATTTAGAAATTAAGGACCGTTGTAGTCACATTATCCTAAACATAGTTCTTAATCACTTAGTAACTTCTAATATACCACATATTTGGGTCAACCCATATGAACATCTTAGACTCAGTATTAGACATAGAAATCTTCTCTTTATTAAAAAAATAATAATTTTTTTAGATACAGAAATGTATTTAATAATGTCTATATACTACAAAAAAGAATTTTAAAATTCATATATATTTTCCCCAATAAGGGATTATATAATGGGTTCAAATTTTTATGGAGTAATTCTTACATTTTAAGCAATCCAACTGGGATGTTCGACCACTAAATTTTTTATTTGTCTCCATTGTCTAATATCAATATAAAACACTTAAATATGAAAAATATATTTAATTAGTCTTTGTAATGCTTTATTATTATTCAAAAGATTCCTTATAAAATCATGTTAAAAAACACAAATACCTTTCAACACAAATTTTTTTATCTAATAATGTTTTGATTAAATACAATGTCTAAGAGATCATTTTTAGTTGTATTATAATTAGATTAATTAGAATATATGTTTCTTGTAGTATATTATATAACATGATACTTCTTATCAATTCACTAAGACAATACAACTCTTAAATAAAATACATAAGCATCAGTCGTCAAATCTAATGGAACGTCTTATTTTTATGTGTGAATGATATGTGGAGTAAAAATCACTATATTTAACTCATAAAAAAGAATAATTTTACTAATCATCAAAATAAAAGTTATTTTATTCTTGTGATGACTGTGGAAAATTTAATGTAGTCTTATTGAAATGTTCAATAAACCATCTATAGAATATTCTATGTCCTAGAAATGATCTAACCTCTCTCACAGTCATGGGATAGGATGAGAAAAATGTTATATCTATAATAGATTTAACATCATTAATTAAATCATAAGAATAAAATAAGACCATGAACAATATTTTTCCAACTATAAAATATCACTTCACGTATTTGTGAAAACATTTCATCACTATGATTTTTTTTTAAAAAAAACTAAACTAAATTAAATCCATAAAAGAATTTCCATATATAGTGATGTAATATAAATTCAATTTACCCTAAAAATTAATATAAATAATCATCATATACCCTTATAATGTCTTTGGAAAATTTCATAACCCCAAAAAGAATTCTCTTATTGGAAAATATTTATAATGGATTGATGAATGTTGTTTTTTCTAGATCCAAGGGAGTAATGTGTATTTATAAATTTCTTAAATACCCATCAAAGAAATAATAAAGAAGCTTTCCTACCAACCACTCAATAATTTTCACCTAGAAAATAATATTAAATATTATTATCATGTTTTGTTGTTTAATTTCATATAATTTTTACACAATGTATATTTAATATCCACCCTAGATAGAACTATCTCTCCAAATTCATTCATTAACACTTTGATCACAAATTTATTTCCATAAATATATATTGTCTATCCCATTCTCATATAACATAGAAAATATTATTATTTTAGATAACAATGTTGTTACCAGTTTCATAAAACTCAATAGTTGTTGGGTTTAATCTCAATTGATTGTTCCTAATTAGTTTTGCAACATCTTATAGGAAAATAATATCTGTATATATAAAGAGATGTTATGAATCCAAGTGTATAATTTAAAATCCATTCTAAATATTTCTCTTATAATCTAAAGCTTTTATGAATTTTCAATCTATTGTTTATAAAAAGGTATCAAGTGATAATTAAATTCAATTTATATGGTTTTCATGGAAGAGAATATCTAATGTTTTGAGGTAGTTATTTTAGTAATTAATTGAGGGTAAATAAATATTAGGTTCCATGGTTGAAAATTTATTTAATTTTACAATGAACTTGTACTTTAATAATTAAAATTAAATCAGCTTCCTCGTAAGAAAATTTATTCCCAAAAAAATCAATATAAATTAATTTACTATAAATTAATGTGTCATCATTAATATTTTTTAAATTCAATCAAAATGTAAAATTTAATTTATAATATTAAACTATCATCTCTATAATGAGATATTTGAACATGAATACATGGTGTATCATATTAAAAATGATTAATTTAAAAATGGTTTTCTAAAGGTTCAAAACATGCATACCTAAGAAACATGTTTGTAGATTAATAATTTATAGTATTAATATAGAAATATCAATGGTATTCTACTAGATATACCAATACATAATATATATTAATGTTATTTAGTTCATCAATAATTCCATTTACAGTTCCACATTATAAATACTTATAATTGATTATTTTGTATTTAAATAATAGTCATACAAAAATTAATGGAGGATGGATATGTATTAAATCATTATACATATCTAAATAATAATAATATTATAGAAAAACAGATTAATTTTTATTACATGTATATCCTCAAAAACTCTAGTCAGTTTTGTATTCATTTACCAAGCTAATTAATAGGATTTCTAGTTTAATTCTTCTCTCCAAACAGTATTATAAAATAAAAGGATTATGGAATTAAATTTATTGAATGATAAAAAAACATATATAAAATTAGAATGTTGGAACTAAAAAAATATCATGGTATTTTGAACATCACATGATCTTTTATCTTAATAAGGTATATTGCATAAATAAAATAAGTCACATACTTTAAAAAAATATCTTTCATCTCCCTTAAGATTTCCCTTATGAGTGCATGTATCCTTTAAGAATGTTTCATACATGGGAATCTATTTAAATAAATAAATAATTTAAATATTAACATGAGATTATCTAATTTTTTCTAAAATATCATTTCAAAATTTTATTTTATTGTGATTCAAATAAATTTATTATCTATCTGTAAATAGAACTAGAACTCTATGAATAAATGAATCAACTTCCAATACCTTATTCTATTTTTAATTCTAAAAATTGTTCATTATTTTTCTAAATTATATACTGGTAAAAAATTATTGATATGTATTTCATCATTCAGTTATAAAATTATTAATAAAAAAAATTCTTATACGGTGTTGATTTAGGTACTATGACTTCTATTGATTTGATTTTGGCACCACTTCTTCATTTGATAACCATAAAATTAACTCTATATAATAAATTCACTATAGGATGGGAAGGTAATTCTCCATATCAATGGGTTTTCAATCCATTTATCTCACTAGTTATCTATCTCATTTTATTCATATAATTTTTCATTTAAATCTAATGTTTCTTAAACCTTTATTCTTAAGATATCTTAGATTCTTTTTGGAATAATCATAATGGTTATTGATTATTTTTTTCTTCAAAACATCTCACATTATTATTATTAATTTCTACATATAAAATTCCATTAGAATTTTTGAGAAATATAACATCATTCCTATAATTTTTTTCTCTTCACAAAATAAATTATAGTTTGGATTTAATTGATTATATCTATTGTAATGAGGTTTAAAAGTTATTCATATAAAAAAATCAACATAAGGTTCCCATGAATCATAAAAATATGGGTATTGGTCATGAAAATTCGTCAATGATGCATGGAAGGTTCAATGATTGAATTATGATTATGGTTTTCAATTGGTCATCTTCATTTTTATAATAGTAGTTTCAGGTCTACATACTAATTTAGTATAAAAACTTTGTCAGTTTTTATGTACATACCTTTTAAAATCCCATTATATAAATCTCATCCATATTACCAAATCATCGATAATTTTTTCTATATTAGATATGGATTCATAACACTAATAAATGTTTTATAAATAATATATCAACATCCTAATGATTCAATAATACTATTATCTGTTGGAACTAATCCATTTCCGAAATATGAGATCAATACATGGTCATAAATTTAGTGATCAGGATACATATAAAATAATATTTTAATACAATCCCAATTCATATTCAATGTATGTACTAATATTTTTATAATTCCACATATACCAACACTAATAGTCATAGTTCATGGAACATGGAAGAATATATATGATAAATTCATCATAAAATCATTGAAATTGTCCATAGTTGTGTACTTTGAATAATAGATCAAATAATTTTACACTCATATAATGAAATTGGAAAAGACTTCATTTTTATTTGATTTTCTTTGACTATACTTTATTTTTTAGTAGAATACACACTATGAAACTATTTCAAATGTGTATCGGGGTACTCTCCTATAATTCTCTAAAACATTGGTAAAAGATTCATTAAACAAGGTCTAAGATCAATTCTTTTTATCACCTCATAGACTCTAAACATGAAAATTAATTATCAAAAAAGTAAAAAGATATTTCATTAAATAATATTTTTTTGTCCAAATCCACTATAACTTCCTCATTCCCTCCCATAGGTGATTTTAATTATTGAAAAGTATCATAATATATTCCCACAAAATTTTCATTAGTTTCTATTTTAATATATTACTTATCCATTTTTTTTGTCCCTTGAAACAATCATGGACAATGATTGTAATGTTATAATAATATTTGGATCAAATGTAAAAGTAGTTATAATTAGAAGATATATACATGAAGTACTAAAAATATTTCTAAATTATCTAATAACTATGAAATAATTAATGAATATTAATTTTATTATGAACTTATGGAAAACTAAATTTAAACAATTACAAATTATGATGGTCCTTTTCATGAGGTATTTGAAAATAGGTTTTACCTTGACTGAATATTATTTTTTATTATTATGAAAACACTTTTAAGGAAAAAGTGAGAAACCTTACATGAAATCACCACATCACCAATTCACCACTTCATCACTTAAAATCATACAAGCACAATGTATGGAATCCAAACCAGCCTTCAAAATAGACAAACCACCATAGATGGAGCTGAAGTCATTAAGAAATGGCCACGGTACCACGAACTAGGGGAAACAACCATCAAGAGAGCTGGAAAAACCTCAGAACTAGCCTTCTCAAATGCTCGCCGATGCGACCATCGACACCGGCCCAAATCCACAAACCTGCCGGCAGACTCCATAGATTACCTTTGAATACATTATATTGGAAACCAATAAGATATGTTGGGTTTATAATATTTTGGATTATTGATTTTTATTTTTTTCATTTTTAATTATTTCAAATGTATGAATTAAAATTTTTGGGGAGAATTTATAATAAGAATGAATTAAAAATAGTTTGTACAATAAGTGAATCAATAGTAAAATATAGATTGATGGATGGAATAAAATGATATGAAATTATCTAATTACAATATTATCCTCCAGTATCCATCATTATTCATCATCAAAAATTATTTTATTCATACATTTATTATATTCCATGAGAGAGATCTATAATAAATGAATTTTCACCTTATTTTTTAAAATATTGTGATAGAATTCCCCAAGATATAAATATACATTTTCTTTACATAGTGAGTTATTTAATTTATTAACAAACACTAGGGTTAATAATACAATTTGAAATTTCATGACTCTTAATCCACTATCAATTAAGAGAATAATGTTGAATAGTGAATATTAAGATAATTCATGTGAATGTGAATTTAAATAACTAAACTCCAAAAAATAGATTATTCCATAAAATATTATTTTATTATAGATTTTTATAAAACAAATTAATAAAAAAACAATATCAATTCATGAAAAAAAATGAATATGATCACTACTATTATTCAAGAAGAATTTAATTCTCATAATGGAGTTAAAACAAAAAATTAAAAAAAATAGTAAAGAGTGTCAAGTGATTTTACTAGATAATCATAGAGGAAATTATAAATTATGTGTCCATATTTATCTAAAGAGTAGTAGGAACTTCTAATAAAAGTATAAAAAAACATTTTTTAAGATAAAAATATTCTCTATCATCAACCTCCACTACCTTTTGTTAGCAATAGTGTAAATTCCTATACATATTCATAAATTTATCTTGATGGTTAATGAAATGGCATCAAAAATTCAACATATCACTACTTATTTATATTTACACACCTTGGAAACATCTCTAAATAAATATTCTTATACACATCATAATCCGCTTTTAGAATGATACATTCATTTTTCATTTCAAACTTTTATGATTTGTTCAGAAAATTATCATATTAAATTTATTTATTTTCAAATTTTTGAAATTAATCCATTTGTATTGTAGATTATCCCACTATATTAGGTTCAAATATATCACATTATTCATTTATTATTTGGATTATTCTTGGAAAATGAGATAGAAAACAATTAAACATATCTTGGAAAACATTATAACTTCTTGATATTTTTATGATTTCATTTTTTACATGAAAATATTATTATATCATATTAATGAAATGAAGTTCCTTATAATCATTTATAACCCTTATCTACATGAGTGACATAAACTTTTCTAATATTAGAGGAATGTTGTGTTCTCTAATTTTTCTTTTCATAGATTAAAATTATAAATTCTTTTATCTCATGGAAAATGATATAATTTTTTAATAATATATACATATTATCAACATTTTAATATTATAGATTTTTTATTAAAATATAATACTATTCATGATTATATATATCAAATTTTACATTTCATATTTTTTATTCATCAATAATAAATTCCAATTCTTTTAATATTAGATGATTTCACTAGGTGTTTCTGCTAATATGTTATCATCCAGTATTCATGGACATCAATATATCTATTCAATAGAAAAATATATTTTAAAAATCCATTTTTCATAAAAAATAGTGAATCATAGATATTATATGATAAATCATTATCAAAATATGAGATTCAATCAGCACATATGATGTCATTTATTATAAGTAATAATGTCATATTTACAATATTTTTTTATCTACCTATCTCGCTAATATAAATTAGTAATATTTAGTTAGTAACATCAAATATGGTAACATCAATCAATCATAATAGTGATATACTTATACTACATTTGTAATGTCTCTTGTTCCAGCACTCTCTCATGTGACTGATATAGTTTGGTTATGAGACCTCAAGCACACCTCCATGTATGCTAGAGGCTACCATCTAGTAGGGGTGTGATATGTATAGTTGGGATACTATAACCCTTAGAATAAATTACAGTATAGTGGAAATAAATAGGTATAAATAAACATCAGAATAACATGCAATAGTGGAAATAATACAATATATAAAAGTTAAATAAAAGAAGAATCTACAAATAAAACAATAGTAAACCATGTAATGATAGGCTGATATGTATCTAAATTCAAACTGAAAGGAATAAAAATTAATGAATCCTATGAAACAAAAAATATCAAATGACCTCAGTCCAAAAATCCATGTCATTCCCATCTCTAAAACCATCCCATCCAAAAAACACCAATCAGTGACAAGGTCCTTTTCCCTTATCTAAAGCTAAATCCATGTAATATTCTTAGGTACAAAACTGCGACCTGAATAGTGTTTGAGTAAAACTCAGTAGGTCAGTACCATAAGTAATAAATGAAACAAGTTGATAACAAGTACGTAAAGTAAACTAATAATAATTTTATTAATTAATAAATTAATATAATACATCAGTCAACCTACTTTTGAAACATAACAGAATGAATATGAGCATGTAGCACAGCCATGCTGACCATAACCATAAACCATGTCATAATGAAAAAAACTAGGTAGATCCGTCAATATAATCATTTCACCCTCTTGGAAAATCCCTATATGTAAGTATGTTATTATCAACTGCACCAAGAATTCTATATAAGAATTCCAAAACGTATGAATTTGTGTAGAACGCTATATAAGAATTTAATCATGTATCACTTGGCATAGCCCAAAATATAATCATTTTAGCATGTATGACTGGGCATATCCTTCTATATAATCATTTAAACATGTATCACTAGGATAATACTATTTTATAATCATTCCAGCCTCTCATAAAATACCTATATATAAGCTTTTTATCGCCAACTTAACAAGTCATAATAGGAAGGATATCATAATATCACATCATATGCTTCAATGGTTAATTATTCAAATTACCATTTTCTTTCCAATTACACTTTAATCTTTATGTTAATTTATCATGATTATTATAAATATATCATAAAAATTATCAATGTGAGTAAATATCAATAAAACATCTAAACCTAAATTCATAATAAACACACATTAATCCACTAGCTATATCGGTATTAATCAATGGGTTCTCTCACCCCACTGGTCACCACAAGCTAGGATTTAATAAAAAATGAATCCAATGGAACTGACTAAAAATCCAATTCATGGTTTTCTATCATTCATAAATCAATTAATTATATCATATGTTACGTTAGTGCAATAGAAATATTTCATATCTTTCATAATTAAATAGAACATATAGTTATAATTTAGACCCCCAATCTTTATCCATCATTTAAGAAATGATTACAATCAGAATCACCAATAAGAACAGAGGTGAGAAAGATCCTTAGAAGATACAAGATCAAAATATATGATGATAAACATTATTTACACCGTATATTTCAACAAAAAACATCACTTAAACAAAAGAAATATTAATGTAGATAAATACCAAATAAAAGAGACCTACTAGGGATAAAACTCAAATCCAAGAAATACATAGGTGATGAAATCACACTAGAATAATTGATAGTAACCTAGGGATCATGTGGAGGGGCTACAAAAATGGTGGATTGTGAAAAAAGGTGTGTGGTGATAATTAAAACTGCTTCTCATGATAATTACACATCGTGTAATTCATTTATAAGTAATCTATTTCATTATAATGGGTTATACTGAAAAATACATTACCTTAGGTTAATATAAAACCTGATCAAACATTTCACATCATGAAATGGATTCACAACATGATTCAAAACACATCATGAACCCAGTTCATAGATTCTTCTTGGGATTATTACATGTCGTGTAACTCATTTTAATGGTTTTTAATTTCTCTACAGATAGCTTTCTTCCTATTTCCCATGGAAATAACCTGAACCGCCTCCAAATAAAACCCATATCTTAGGTAACCCTCTTAATACCATTTAATAAGTTCTATACTATATAACCATTAATTCAAAAAAATATACATCACAGATATTTTAATCATTTACCCCAAAAAAGGATATCCATCTTCAAAAAAGACTCATCCACCGAGGTTTAAAGACCAAGGAAAACCAAAAAAATATATTTAATAATAAAATAAGAGAGCGATGTACTTAAAAAATATATGATCTTAAAACCTCCCCACCATATAATAGATCATCCCTATACTAATCTATGAATCATTATGGGGTCTGGGAGAACAAATCTGGCCACCGTTATTTCATACCAAACAACCTCTCCCAATTTTCCTCCTAATTATTCCCGTGATACCAATATACCTGAACTAGACATATAGTCCTACACTGAAGATAATTCCCATTACATCCTACAATCCATACTGGATGATCCTAAAAGGAAACAACCACACAAAGATCTACATCATCAATGTCTTCCATATGATAAGTGATAGGGTAATATCTCTAAAGGTGAAAAAAATGAAACATGTCATTCATGGAACTATAGTTTTGTGTATGGTCTAATCATTATGCCACTAAACTAACCCTTTCTACTGTCTCAAATGGCCAAAAAAAACTTGGGTACCATCTTTCTATTTCTCCTAATATGTTGTTACCCCAACCTAGGTGAAATGTGAAGTAAAGCATCAATAAGACCCTTGAAATATATAGGTTATCTCTAATGGTCAGAATATAATTTCTAGCTACTATGTGTGGTCACCAAATTCCTCCTGATCAACTGAATCTTCTTATACTTCACCTGCATGAGACTATGACCAATAATATCTAATTCACTTACCTCTAACCAATGAAGAGGTGAATGATACGACCTTCCAAAAAGCCTCTAAAGGATCCATCTTGATCGATTCTAGTAAGAATATATTATACACAAAATCCATGAGTTCTATATGTTTCTCGCATGAACCACTGAAATCCAAAACAGAGGATTATAACATATCCTTTAAAACCCTAATAGTCTGATCAAATTTTCTGTCAGTACGAGGATGATATGTTGTGATCAAATGAACCAAAAATCCTATAGCTATTTAAAGTCCCTTACAAAACCCTAACCTTAAAAAGAGTATCTATGTTTGAAATGATACTCCTCATAACACCATGAATAGAATTATAACATTCATGTAGAGACTACCCAAATCATAAATAGTGAAGGTCTCCAGGATAGTAAAGATGTAGAATAACTTTTTTTTTAAATCCATGATCACCCATACCGCATTATTATTAAGGTGTGTTCTAGGACGTCCAGTCATATATCCATATTGACATCATCCCATTTCCACTCTAAAATGAGTAGAGGCTACAATAGCCCAACTAGACTCTATTTCTTGTATTTCAAATGTTGATAGGTGAAATTCCATTCCATGAATCCTGATACCTCGTTCTTCATTCATGAAAACCAATACTATCTATGGAGATCATTATACATTTTATTAGGACTAGGATATACCCCCATTCTAGAAGTATGAACCTCTCTCATTAGCTACTTGTGGAAGACCATAGGAACCCATACTCATTCATGTAATAGAAGAAAAATTTTCCTACCAAGAGACTATCCCGATGGTGTCTCCACACCATATAAGGTGTCTCTCATAACAAGACCTTACAAATAAGAAAAATTATATTTCTTGATCCGGTCAAGATTCATATGTATAACTGATGTTAAAGTTAGAGATACTCATCCCTGGGACATCAAAACATCTAAATGCATTTCTAAAAAGTGTTCAACCATCCTCAATTTTTCACAAGACTCCTACACTTCCTTTTCATGATTATTCCAGTTCATGGAATTGGTAACATAATTTTCCATTAAAAGTTTATAAACCAACTCAATGTTAAAAGACTATAGATACTCTACCCACCTTCTCTTCTGAAGGTTCATATACCACTGAGAAAAGATGTACCTGAGTCTCTTATGGCATATGTGTACCCCAAAAAACTTGACCAACAGATTTTGTCTGTAGTATCTCTAGAAATGTACCATCACAACTAACTCCACATCATGTGTAGGATAATTACCCTTGTAAGGTCTCATAAATATAGATACATAAGAAACCACTCAATCCTCCTGCATCTGAACTTCTCCAAGTATAACTCTGGATGCATCACAATACCTTATATATGATTTACGTAAAATAGTTAATGTAAGAATAAGTGATGAGGTCAAGATCCCTTTCAAATCCTAAAAATATTCCTCATAAGCATCTGACCAAACAAACTACACCCCTTTCTTCGCCATTCATGATGTTGGTGTTGGAATACGGGAGAAATCATGAATAAACAGTCAATAATAACATGTTAAACCCATAAATCTTAGAATACCAATGACATTCTAGGACTGCTCCCAAGATACCAGGGTTTTAGCTTTCTCTTATTCCACTAACACTCCTACCTATAAGATAACATGACCCAATAAGTTCATTATATCAATATAGAAAATACATTTGGTTATCTGAGCATAGTGTTAATATTATATTAATATAGTCAAGAAAATTTCATGATGTATGGAATGATTCTATTCTCATTGGGGGTACACCGAGTTGATTTTAAGAAAATTTCACACAACCTGTCCAAAAAAATATGAAATATATGATTCATCAAATCTATGAATACCACCAACGCATTCACCAAACCAAAAAGCATCATGATGAACCCATACAAACCATACATTCTATTAAAATCATCCATAGGTGTGTATGATGAACTCACCCTAAACTAGTGGTATCCAGATATCAAATATCTCTTGAATATGTTCTTATAAACTCAAAATTGATCAAGGATATCACTAAGACATGGAATGGGATACTAGTTCTTTACCATCATCTGATTCAATCATCGATAATCCTCTCATAATTAGAAATTCCATAAACCTTCTAGGAAAATATCTATCAATATCCCCATAGATACATATAGGTCCATATGAAACATTTATCTTCTAGATATTCCAATTAAACTTTAAAATCTTGATGATCTGTTGGTTTCATCATATAAGGTAGGATTGTGACTAGATATACCCCTATCACTAAATTGATCATGAAATTGTTCTCTCGATCATGTGGTATTCTATAGAACTCGTCAAAAAATACATCCTAAAATTTCTCCATTACTGGAGGAAATGTATCATGTTTCATTACTATATCTTATAATATAAAACATGTTATCTGATCCATTAGACAATATAATATACACTATATTGGTCCTACATGAACAATCATCTGATTCGATTCACCCTGGTGAGAATAGATACCTCCTTGTAATTATAGAAAGATAATTATCCTCTAGTAATAGTCAATATGATCATTGTATAGGATTAAAAATCCCATAAAAAATAAAATTGAATCTTATAATTTACAAAAAAATAGTTCCCATAAGAAATGGTAACCACTGATCTCTAGAGAATACACCTTGCAATGTTTGATACTCTCTGTCCATACTCCCAATGATGTTTCGATGGTCCAAGATCCATCCAATATTTCCACAACCAAGTATAAAAAATATTAAAATATAGTAGATAAAAAAGGAATGTGATTATCCTATATAAAAAAATATTCAAGGTTAGATGATATAAGAATCGTACCTCTAAAAAGATAAGTTCATACATCCAAATTCGTAGGAGATTCATTCATAGTGTGTAGTTGACTCACCCATTTTCCCTGGGCTCTAGCCTAACTCCTCTGAGCTATCCATTTTTCTATATTATTGTTCCTTAACTGGGTTACCACATCCAATTCCTCGGCCTGAATTTCCAAGGGAACTATGGATAACTATCTACTGAGAAGTAGTTTAGTCCTTCCCATACTCTAGTACTTGATCTGATCCCCTTCAAGTTTTCAACTATTAGGAGTTCTGAATAATATTTTGAAGATACCCCAACCTTCTATAAGCATAGAAATCCAATACAGTTTTTAGACTCTGAGGCCACTTTTGGATCTACATTCAACCCTAGTAGTACTGTAGTAGAAAAAAATATTGATATTTCTTCCCACTTCCCTAGTTTCATTATCTATTGTTTCCATTAAAAAAAGGTCATTGTGGTGGTTTTTTCCAGTACGATATGAGCATCCAGTTCACCCTACTAAAATAACATGGCCACAACTTAGGTCCTCTCTCATATTCCTCTCCACGATGAGTGTTTGATTCAACCTATCTATGAATCTAATAAGTTGAAAAACAGTCACCTTTGACATGTTCTCATAGAGAACATCATCCTAAAACACCCCACCCATGAGATTTTATTAGTACCTAAATTTTGTGTAATGCATTGTATGTCGGTGAAAATTTTTGTGTATTCCATCGCTAACATTCCCTCCTATGTTAGATGCATGAAATATTAATCCTTCTCATCCCTAAACTTCTCTAGATTAAAGTTTATCAAGAACATTGCATCAATATAGTTCCAATATAAATTCTCCTGCTACTCAGTGTTCTCTAGAATTTCCCAAAAAAAATTATATGGTCCACAGAGGATATACACAACAAGATCTCCCATCTTATTTGTGGTAGTTTCAATTTGAATTATGACAGGTTAAAATGACTCAATCTATAATTATGATTCTTGGGGTCCTCCCTCCCCAGTGAACATAGGTGGATACTATATCCGAAAATGCCTCATCAAATCAGACATCAAAGGAATGGTATAAACACTATCCCTTTAAATTGATTGCATGACCCTCAAGAAGCTATGTTAAAGTTTAACATTGATATAATCCTCAGAATATAAATGAATACCTAGTTCATCTATGTTATCACCATACTAACTCTCACCCTCCTGATGCTCATATCCAAGATAAAAAGGAGGCATTTTCTCTACAAGTCAATCCCACACCTTATATCCCTTGCTAAAAATAAGGTCAACCTTAACATGTGAAAAAAATAGAGAACTGAAGTCCTATGGCCTCTCTCTAAATTGATTAAAACTATTTTTTCAAGACATAATAGTTCATTTGATTACATTTATCAAATATAAAAAAATATATAATTTCATAGAATATATAGGAAAGTATATAACACATGTAATCAATTTTTCATTATTGTTAACAATTCATGTCAATATATATCCATATATTTCTATCATGATGCATGAAAACACAAATCACACCATACAAATTCCATGACTGTAAAACTCAAGAGACAATAACATCACACAACATGTGAATCATTCATGGTGAAATAACATCAACTGTAATAAGGGAACATCATGAAAAACAATACTATCCTTGGGCATTAATATTTTCCCCCATACATGAGTTATCTACTCCCATGCACAAGCTCATTTCCAATTATTGAAACATCATATTCTCCTTTCATACATTCCAAAATAGAACAGGAAAATGAAATAAAATCATCCCCCTTTAATACCACATTGTAATGACCTTCATTTTGGAACTCTCTCACATGGCCAAAATGGGTTGGTTATGATACCTCAAGAGTATCTCCTCATAAAAAAGAGTATTTTGACTAGTAGTGGGTGTGTGATATGTAATGTGAGGAGACTATGGCCCGTAGTATAGAGTACAATAAAGAGAAAATAAATAGGTTTCAATAAACATAAAATTAAACAAAATAGAGGAAACAGGGCATCAAATGTTATGTAAAAGAAGAACCACGAAATCAAATAATATAAATCCTTGTAATTAAAAACTATTATGTATCTAATTTATAAATAAAATCAACACATATAAATGAATCAGGTAATGCAAAAAATCTAAAAATACCCCATTCCTGAACCCCATGTCGGTCCTATATCAAAAATTCAAACCATAAAGTAATAAACAATCAGAAATAAATTCATTTTCCTTTGTGCGAACCTGGATTAATGTAATATTCTCGAGTACCAAATGGATGCCAAATAGGGTTTGATTAAATCTCAGTAGGCAGACACCTCCATGTCAAAATGAAACTAGTCTGACAACAAGTATTATTAGTAAAGATATAACATGTGAATTAATTAATCAATTGACACACTACATCAATCAAACATCTTTGGAACCACACTAGAATTCCTATGAGCATGTAGCACAATCATTTCAACAATATCCATAAACCATTTCATAATCAATCAACTAAGTATATCCCTCTATATAATCATTTTGTCCTCAAGTAAAATCCCTATATATGATCATTTTAGCATCAATTGGGCCAAGACTACTTTTTAACCATTTCAATATGTATCAATGGGGATATCCACGATATATAATAATTTTAGCATGTATCACTGTGAATATACCACTATATTGGAATTTCATCATGTATCCCTTGTCATATCCTTCTATATAATCATTTTAACATCTATCACTTTGAAAATCCAAATATAAAAGAATTTAAACCTTTGGTAAAATACCTATATATAATAATTTCAATATCAACCAAATAAGTCATAATAACAAGCATATCACCGTTAAAAATCATAAGCATCAATGGTTAATTATGAAAATTTCCATTTGAATTCCAATAACACATTCATTTATATATTAATTTATCATGAGTAATATTAATATCCCATAAAATATTACCAAGGTGATTATATATCATGAAATCACCTAAGGATAAATTCATGATAAATATAATTTAATCCATTATCCAATTAATTATTAATCAAAGGGTTCACTCGCCCCATGAGTCACTACAACCTAGGTTGATGCATCAATTTAATCCAAGGGTCCCAAACAATAATCCAACTCATGATTTAATATCATTCATCAATAAATTAATTAGATCACACATTACTTTGTAAAAATTACAATAATGCATATACTTCACAATTAAATAGACTATATGATTTGTTTTTATATTTCCTCCCTCTATTTGGGGCTTATGCAACACATCCAACCAGAATCATTAAAAATAAAAAATATAGGGAAGATCACTAGAAGAACCTAGATCTAACCAAATCAAGATCAACTTTATTTACACCATGGAGTTTATAAGAAAATAATACTTCAACAATAGTAGGAATAGAAAATAATACCAATGAAAATGGTCCTAATATGGATCAGCAACCAAACCATGATGTTTGGAGGTGATCAAATCACTCCAAAATCAGTGGGAGTCTCCTAAGGCTCAATGTGAGGGGCTACACAAATGGGGTAATAATAAAACTGATGTATGGAACTACTTAAAACTACTTCTCACAAGAATTACATGGTGTTTAATACATTTACACTTAATTTATTTATTCTAAATGGGTTATTCTAAAAAACCTCTCACCTAGGGTTAATTTTAACACTTCTTAAAAATTAAATGTCATGTAATGGATTCACAACATTTATTCAGTTCAACTCATGAATTTGGTTCATGGATTGTTACTAGGAATAGTAACACATTGTGTAACTCATTTACATGGCATGAAATTTCTTTTTAGACATATTTCAATATATTTCTCATGTAAAGAACTCAAACCACCTCTAAAGCCTTCCAAACTCTTAGGAATCCCTCCTAAGACCCTTTTAACACATTTATATAAGGAATACATTAATTTCAAAAATATACATCCCTATAATTTAGGTCATTTTCCATAAATAAAGGTTCTCTATTTATGAACAAGACTCATCCACCATGGTTTAAAGACCATAGAAAATCCAACTAAAGAAATTTAAAAAAAAACTTAAATAGGGATGTCCTTAGAAAAAGGCCAAATCATGCATAATTAAAATTCATTTTCCAATACAGTATATGGATACACATACCTATCATAATAGGTAATATCCATATTCAAATTATAGAATATCTATCTAATTACTTTTATTGATGTTGTATCATATCATATATATTGATTTCACATATATTACCTTTTTATTCCTTTGTTGTTATATACATAGTTTCAATTTAAACTTATGTGGGCTTTAAAACTACATTTTCATTATTACATAACATGGTGATTTAATCAAACATTATAATGTGAGTATTTTTCTCTATCAATCACACATATATGGAGTTCTCATTATTTTAGTTTCATTTATGTAGCTATATTTTGGAAAATGATTTCTTTATTATTTTAAATTAATAAATTTTAAAGCATAAACATTTTGTTTTATATTCCATCAAACTATTGTCAACCTCAACTTCTCATTCTCTAAGAAATAATAAAAATACAAAAGTAAATTTTAAACCATTACATTTAAATAATAAAATAATATTTAAGTCATTAAATTTAAATTTAAATTTTCATTTACAAAAAAAATTATCAAGAATACTCAAAAAATAGATAAAATTATAAAACATTATGAAAATTGAGGAGATAAATATCTAAAAATATCAACATTATATTTATAAAAATGTAGATATATTTGTTTTTTATGTGTGAAATATAGTATCTCTATAATATCCTCAATAGAAAGAATTCATTACATGTCATCATAACCCCTAAATAACTATGACCACCATTGATTCGGAATAATTAATGTTCACAATTAGATGGTTTGGTTATTATTTTCTTCCACAAATTATTCATCTATCATAAATTAAGTATAAAGTGGTCATGACTTTTATGTAACACAATAAATTTTGTATATCTTTAAACTCTATTAATAATATTATCAAAACCTATAGGTAATTCTTTGACATTCCATATCAAATATGAAAATATAAAAATTACAATATTTTTGTTTCAATTTTCTTATCTTGTTAAGTATTTTATATCATATTTGAGACTAGAAAAATTTCAATGTGATGAATGATACACCACTATACAACCATATAATAAAATCCTCCAGAAAATTCCCTTAATTAGATAATAACTATAAATAATGATGGTTGGATCAATTTTTAGATTAAATTTACTGATATATATGTTTAACTCTTTAATATTTAATTCAAATTTTTTTAAACTCTATTTTAATTATGTTAATGAAATATATATTTTCAAATAAAAAATTCTTTTCAAAAATATTTTATATATCTATTGTGTCCCACATGACATATTAGTAGGATATGCCCACTTGGGGGCTTCATTCAATGCATATAAACATGTTCCATGATAAATCACTCAATAATCAAAACTATTTCTATTTTAAATGATCTTGAACTCAAGATTAGTCAGGTCACATAATACATTTTCTTAATATAATTACTTTATTAATATTACATTTAATTTAGTGTTGATCAAATTTATGAAATGATTGCTTAACGCACACTTTAATTTATATGATACATAAATATATAAACCATGTACATAATATGAAAGAATTTATTTTGTTCAAACATGCTATGAAACACCAATTGAGCATAAAAAACCAATTTTATGATTTGTGAAAATACATAAAATTAGTTTTCATAATTATTTTAGAAAAGTAAACTTCCATCCAAGGGTCACACTCTTTCTAATTTTTTTTTGGTATATTTCACACACACCTAAGTGTCACACAATATTTACTATCATTACAATCACTACATAAGAATAAAAATAAAACATGGAAAACAATACAATGCATTGGAAAATAAATATCACAATAGTAATTTTCACTCTATATTTTTATGGGTTTTCATTAATCGATTTATGAACCTACCATACAACAAATATGTGAATATACCCATGATAGTAGTTACACCATACTTAATAATATCTTAAAATTATATAAATTTAATAATATATAAATTTAATAATTTGATCTACCATGGTGTCATCTTTTCTATGGAAGGTTGTTACATTCAGCAACTATAACATTAAAATTCTCCTAATATCATAAATCACCCATTTTTAAAAAATTATTTTCTCATATAGACACTACCATGATATAGTGTTGTGCATATCATGGAATAATATCCTTTGGATATTATTCCATTTAAAATGGCCAAGAAATCCATAAAATTCTCCTTGGCTTCTTTTTTCACTCAATACCAACTTATAGGCACACCCATTTGGGGTTTCCCTCTAGTTCATAGGGATTTTTCCGAATTCTATGATGACTAAAATACCCTAAACTAGATTACTCTTCCCATTTTATAAACTATTTCATTCCCCATACCCATTTAAAAATCACATAACCCATTTTTATTCATTCATAAAAACACTAAATAACACACCATTGGATCACCCATGATATAATGTGTATCACATTACCCATTTCAAAATAATAAAGAAAACTTAGATGTTTCACCAAAAATCCATAAATTTTGGAATATCATTATCCCCAAAAAAACTAAACTCCTCTACATCCCATTGTATGTGTTTCTATTATACCAACCTTTAACAAGAATCACACAAAGGATCCACTAAGAATTATAAAAAACTAAATGATTAATATTCATTCGTATAATGATACTTTCAAAGTTATTCACAGTAAATTTTTTAATTTTAAATCTATCACCACATGGAATATACTTAAAATTCAGAATTATTTAATTAAAAAATTCATTATATACAACACCATATACTGACAATTAGTATTTGAAAATAAATATTTCATTCTCAATAACCAATTTTTTTTGGTTGCTAATAATATACCTCTTTGTATTTCTTGGGAAACCCATTATAAATCCTTCATTGATACCAATGAAACTTATAATATAATATTACTCTTTTATTAAGGATTCTTCCTTTCATAAATTTGATAAAAACTCCAAAGTACAACACTTACCTTTTAAATGAACAATCATAATCATGAAAAATATTTACCTTGAGAGAAAAGGGGTATATAATTCAGCTCACTGATACTAATTATAGAAAATTAAAAATAAATTATGGGTATCTATCACACTAATTATCCCATAAATTTCTCCCTATTTGGATTTTACTTCTTAAAAACCACACCATATCTTCTTATAGTGATGATTTTTTTGTGATTGTACTCATCATATTTTAATGATATACTAAAACACTTTATGCCTATATAGTAAATTTTCATTGTAGGAAACAAGATAATACATTAAAATTATTTAATTAGTCTATTTAATTCACATACATTCATTCCGATCAAACATATAAAACATTAAACTTATATCAAGGAACTCACCATGTTATCGGAATCAAAATTCTATAAAACTGTTAGTAATAAACCATAAAATTCTCTTTTTTTGAATCATAACAATTTTTTTATAATATAGTTTTCTAAATTAAAATATGATATATTACAATTTTTCTATTATTCAATCAACGTTCTTACTTGGATGATTGCCTCAACTACTAGTTTTTCTTCCAAAAAAACCTCTTTAATTCTATTATTTATATATTGATAGGGACTATACCCTTTCATATCCTTCCCTAAAACAATGAATTTAATTAAATGGATTCTCCTAAATAGAAATAATTACTTCTCTATAATTTTAGATTCATCAAGGATTCCTTTAAATCTTTCCCATAGGTCACATATCTCTCATATAATAGAAAAAATTAAATTAATATTATATCATATATATATTAGAGAGTTGATTATTTAATTTTAATAAGTTAATAAATTTAATGAGTCATCAAGAACCACATCCTCTCATTGATAATTATTTTTAGAATATATCATGAGGGTAGTAATTCCTATCACATAATGAAAATTTTATTCCTTCCCAATTAAATATAATTTTCTCCTTGGGTTTTCATACCACTAATTATTTCTATTATTAAAACAAAATATTCAATTCTTTTGGAAAACATCTATCTCTCCAATTTTTAATATAATATTTTTAAATTTTCTCAATCTATTCCTTCATTTTGGATATATCTATCATATAATCATATTATAATTTAAAATTTAATAACTATATTTTACTTTACTATAAATTTCTATTTCCCCTCCAGGAATTATCTTTTTCACTTATTGGTATTGAATTCCTACCTTAATAACCATTAGAGACATGATGATCATAGGAATGATTATTAGAATAATATCCCACCCTATTTTTCTATAGTTACATACTTTAACTTAAAAAAATCAAATTCACAATAAAAAATATGTTCTAATGATTCATGAAAAAATATAGTAATATTACCAACCATTCAAAAATGATATCTCATTTGAAATACAATTCATTATTAATACCTCTTTTAATGATATTTTTTATGTAATTTAATTGATTCTTCTATTTTTTTATATCATCGCCCTGAATCAAGTTTATTTTCCATTAGAAAGACTAATGGAAATAATTTTCATATACTTTTCTCTGTATCTATCAAAACCAATGTATGTTTTTCCAATGGAATATTTAATTTCTTTCTTCACATATTTATTATTAATCTTCTATAATTTTGGGAAATTTGATTTCATCCCATTTTTAATAACTAGGTGATAAAAAAATAATTTTAAATAATATTTTTAAACATGATTAAGCATAGTATTTGGTAGATACACTTTTTATTAACCAAGATAATGTTATCATTGAGTTGTTATATTTTTTTTCTCTACTTGTGTTAATAATTCAATATTACTTTGATAATAATTTCTTTAAAATGTTATTCCATCAAATCTTGAGAAAGATATTATATTGTATCACTTTTTTCCTTATTATTTTTTTAATCCCTATAATGGAACTCATTATGGATATTTTCTCTTATTTCTTCCATTGATTTTCATTAACACATTATGTTATCTTTAAAACAAACTCATCTCTCTTAGTCTTTATGTTTTTATCTTCATTTTATATGAATACATTATCAATAGAACTATATTTGTGTTTCTAAGGAAATAAACATCATTCCTCAAATAATTTGTATTTAATCATATTATTATCCATAATATCATCATCCACATCGATTAATATTTTATTCAAGGATTTAGAATTTATATATAAATCATAAACTCAGTAATAAGAGTTCTATATGGATCATTCTCCTACAACAATTTAATATTCCCTCCATGTAATTATAAATCTATTTAATATAATATATTAATATCTTCTACCAATTATATACATAACATCTCATCATAACAAGTAGTTCTATCATCATTTGGTAAATTAGGATCCTCGTATAATCCAATGCAATCAATTAGTGAATCAATAAATTACAATAAAAACATTCATAATTTTCTCTTAAGGACTTCTATATTCATTCATATAAATCAAAATATCTCTATAATGTTTCAAACATATATAATATGTTTATATAATTGTATATTTTTAAATTATTTAACATAATAAAGATAAAAAGAGAATGAAATCAATTGATATTAACATAAACCGAATAATAAATTTAACCATTTTAAAGAGAAAAAAATTAAGTAAAATAAAGAAAATATATGGAATAATTTTTAATCCAAAAAGAGTAATTAGTTAGAGATAACCAAGGATGAGGGTGAATAAGGGTATGAAAATTTTAACCAAGATAAATCACGCATTCATTCAAACTCTCACTACACTAAAAGATATCGACATTATGATTTCTTGGGCCACAACTATGGTTTATTTAATTTTATTTTCTAATTAATATAACCTTCATATTTTTTTAGATCCAATTGATCATATTAAGACATAACCCACTCATGAAGTTGTTTTATATAGAAATATGTAAGGATTTAATACATGAAAAAATAATTAATTATGTTCACCCACACTAGGCGATATTTATAGAGAATACAGTGGAAATTTATTATTGTACTGAAGTGAACTAAAATAAATTTAATGGTGTGTCTTTGAAAATTAAATATAATAAAATGGTAAATAAATCTATAATAGTTCAGGGATAATTCACTATAACCCATGGATTTAATCTCATGTTCCTATCCATTCAATCCCTATTTATTAGAAGGAAATAATTTTTCATAAAAGGATATATAAATATTAATGAAACTTATATGATACCAAATATATATATATGTTCCATTTGAGATAATAAGTTTTCTATTACATTAGAGACAAAGTGAAAACATCACCCTTTAAGTTACTTCAACTTACTTGAAAATTTATTAAATGAATCTTTATGGAATGAATCTTTCTTTTTCATTGGTATGATCTTTAATGAGATACACTAGAATTTTCTTTTTTTCAAATTTCCACACTTAATTCATAGATGTTTTGATATTTTCTCACAATCACCTCTCTTTATCTCCCTCTCCCTCTATGCTCATCTTAATCTCTATTAAACATGGTAGCAATCACCTTTATTTGTAATTATTCTTTATATCACTTTCTCCAAATATAATTATTATTCACTTTAATTAATTTTATGTATCCCTCGTTAATAATTAGAAAATAATTCCATTTATATAATCCAAAATTATGTCAAACACAACTCATCCATATCTTAAAATAACTCCCAAATTATAATAAATATGAAATTAACATATGTTTTGTCACATGATCCACCAGGTTGTGGTAAGCAACATCACAATGTGGTCTCATCAAGCCCATCCTATTTCTATCATGAATAATTGCTTCAATAATATCATTATACAATAAGTGGGGTAATTTAAAAACTAAAATATTTGATATCTCAACACCATCATGATAAGTATTTGATTATAGTATTGAATAATTACATCCATATATTCCCCTAGTGGAATTGTACATCAAAATTATAAACATTGTCTTATGCTCACTATTTTTTTGTAGTTAAAAAACTTACAAAAATGGCCATTTGGGGATTCCTCATGGATAAAATGTACTTTTACAAATTACATGGTCATTGAAATGTCCTAAACCAATATATATCTATCTATTTTCAGAATCATTCTTATTTTATAATCTCACACCCAATCTTTATTCATTCATTTACACGATATATATAACATGAGACACCCCAATGAATATATTTCGTGATTTATTTTTTATTTTTTAGGTTATTTTGGTCTTCCTTCGTAATTTTATTTTATATAGTTGTTTGGGATATTTGTGGGATTTTTAGGATTGTCCTTCAATAAGCCACACTGCAGCCCTGGGAGGCTGCACCTTTGCCTTCCTATTTCTTTTGATAACTTTAGGAAGGGGGATATGTTATTACATGGGTAATAATATGAGACATTAACATTAGTGGTGATTAATATTTTCACCATTTATAGAGAGGTTTCACTGTAGTGGGAATTTTTATAGGTTCACTATAGCATAACATGGAGGTTTAGGTATTAGTATCAGGCGTATAGGGGTTAAGGTCCCTTCTCATTTCCCATTCTAGTTGTGTCGTGACCCCTAGGATACAGTAAATCGTGGCCTCCATGAGTTTTATATATATATAGGAGCCTTTATTTTTACCATGGTGGTCTAAGGCCATGTATTTTGGCATTCATTCCCGATCGGGATTCCCTATGCAGTAGGTTTGGGAAACACCATTTCGGCCTGATTGGGAGGCACTTTTCAATGTATTATTAGTGGATTTATTATAGTTTTCTAAGTTCTAAAGGTGAATTGGACCTGAATATTTTAGGTTCTCTATGATAAAAGCAATAGTTTGTGTCATATAGGGATTTGGGGAAGGGGATTTATGTTGTATGTCATTGGATGAGATATAAAATTGGATGGAATATAAAATTGGATGGCATAATTTATTATTATAGTTAATTTAACATTTTACCCTTATAATATTATTAGTTATTTCCCACTTATCATCCCATTTCCCACATGTTTGTTTTTCTAAGTGTGTGTTAAGGATGATCATTCATCCGTTGTTCTTTGTTTCCAGGCAATTTGTTCATCAATTATATGAAGATTAATTCATTGGTATCAATATTCTCTCTTTTGTTTTGTTTATTAATCTTTTCCTTATCATTTTTATATATCCTAAAAACCTTAATAGAAATGGGGATCATTTTTTTGGGTATTATCTAGTTTTAATCTTGATTATTTTATTTTGGGGTATTTTTGTGTTCATATCTTCAATTATTTTTTAATTATTCATAGAATAAAATACATTTTTACATGATTCTTCTTGGAGGAGATAGATTTTCCTATGTGAATTCTCATAAATTAAAAGTCTTAACAAGATTAACTATTTTAAAATTCATTTTTATAAAATTAAATTTATATGTGGTCTTTTATTTGGGCTTATAAATTGGTTACGATTTATTTTTCTCTTGGGGTGAAATGGTATTTTAATTTATTTAAAGCTATTATTTTAAAATTGTATATTTGTGAATTCCAAGTGATTAGTAAAATTCCCAAATTATTTTTCAAAGATAAATTATCATTTTCAAAGGCATGTGTCACCCCGATTTGGGATATCAAAATATTATTAGACACTAGACTTTTTTTATAGAAGGATTTATGTTTTGAAAAAGTTAGTTGATAAATAAGGGCATGTATGGAAAGGATTAAGTGGATTTAATACTTAATGTTCTTATAAATATTTTTGATTACATGCATCTAATATGTTTGATCACCTTAAATAATTTAAGATGTGTTTCATAAGGTTTTTTTCAAGGTATTTTTTGGTATTTATATTTCAAATGATTAAAAAGTGTATTGTGTAACATCTGAGACATTATTTTAGAAAGTAAACACCATATATTGAACTACCTCACAACACATAGTATAAAGAGACTTTATTAATGAGTATTTTTAAATTTTCAATTATTTAAATGGTAAAATTTTATTTTATCGAAATAAAATTCATTTTTGTATTCATCATATAGTTATTGGATTAAATTCAATTATTTGTTTTTTCTATAAATATTTATTAATATGTGAACATTATAAATACCATTATTTTTTAAAACATAATTTTTATGAAATATCTAAGATGTATGAATAAACTAAATAAAATAAATTAAATTTTCCAAATATATGTTTTATAAGTAAAATTTCACATTTTGAAATGATATGATTAATTAATTGACCTATATTAAATATTTTAAAACTCAACTAAAATTTCTTACTAAGATTAGTTTAATGAATAATACACCTACTATTTCAATAGTAACTTATATAACATCAATAAATATAACATTATAATAATAATTTAAAATTTTTAATCTATATGGCCTAATGATTCAAAAAAATACTATATTTTAAGGAATAAATTATAAAATACTTTGGTAATTACTAATATATGTTGTAAAAACTAAAATGGTGAAAAAAATAACAATTTAAGGGGTAAAGGGACTAAAACATGATAAAAAATGTATAGAATGGTGTTTTTTATAGATTTTGTAACAAATATCCTCATCCACACAATTATTGTATATTTTTTATCCACTTGACATGTTTATCATGGGATTCCATTATATTATATTGAAATATTTACAAAAATTTAATCCTCACCAGTTATAAATGGAGCCTCTCACCACCCCTCCATTACCAATCTACAATTAATTTTTTCTCATGAAATAATATTCTATATCATTCCCCTATTATTCTCTTTCACTGTGATGTTTTTCTCGATATATGTTAATAACTTAATCATTTCTTTTCCAAGGACTCCTCTAACATAATCCCAAAGATCTGAATGTAAGTTCAACCATTTTACGAACATATTTTTAATTTATGTTTCCACTTAAAATTTATTCTCACAAATATTATATGATAAATTATTTATTTTTAACATATTTAATGTTTTCATATTTTAGGAATAAACACTAACAACCACTCTCTTTCCATTGGATTAATATTAAACTGACATTCCTACGATGTGCAGACTATTGCCTCCATAACGCAATGTGTTTCTCCTTCCTTAACCAATATTAAAATATGGTCCTAATATGAAATTTAATATATATATATATATGATATTTATGAAATATTTTTTATTATTAAATGATAAACCATACTACCCCTTTTCCTAACTCAATAAAATATAATCATCATCCAAGCATGCATGTGGACTACCGCCTCTATGGAATGACTGACTTAAATTTTTCATTTCATCATCACATTCCATGGATATAATAAAGAATTTTTTAAAAGATAAATATGATGTTACTATTTTTTTAATATATATTCAATAATCTATTAACGATACAAATAGTATACAATCATTATAAAATTAACAATCTTAAATGAACATACTAGTAGTGAAATATTTTATTCATATTATGAAATATTTTTATATCCATTACATCATCAACATAATTCTATAAATTATTATATATATAACTAATAAAAACTAAATAAAAGCTTTCTGATTTTATATAAGTATATTATAATAACACCACCTTGTAATCATTTATTGATTTAGGGTTTGTTCGGGTTTGGATCAGTTTAACCACATATAGGAACATGATTACTTGTATAATATAACATAAATGTGAAAATAATTATTATTTTTATTTTGGAAATGTTATATCAATATATAATTAATTAATTATGAAAAGACCCTTCAGCCCCCAAGAATCATTGAAACGTGCTTGTTATTAATTTCACCTTCATGGATATAGACTAAAACACTCATGAAAGTAATTTGAAACAACATTGATTATTTTAAATCAACAAAAAATGTATATTTAATGAAATATTGATTATTAATATTTTATAATGAATAAATATGATTTTATTACTAAAAAACTAGAACAAAGATCAAAACTATAAACACCAGATATGAAAAATAGCTTGAATTCATATAGAAAAAGACTATTTATGAAGATTATAAATAAAAATGTATAAGAGTAATGTTATTAATTATGATATTATGTTATCTATATTTGTGATACATGAGTTTAAAGTATTTTTGTGCATGTTAGGAAAATAAGTAAGGATTTTTTTTCTCAAATTATTCTCTTTGAGGAATGTTTTGTATTATTCACATAATTTTTTGTATGTGGTGTATATTCTAACTATTTTAGAAGTCACATCACGAAATTATTATATTAATGGTATTTTAAAATAAATTTAAGTCCTCCATTTAAGATGGATTTGATTAAATTTCAACCTAATCCATCTATAAGATAATGTTTTTTGATCCAGGTAAAAATTTTCAAGGTAAATTGAATTTTTAATTGGTGGATAACCTAAATTTTAAAAAGAACATCAAAATTAATTTTTGATAATTTTATAACATTAATTTATTTTTTGGAAAAGATTTAATTATTATAGGGTGTATTGGTAGTAAAGATGAGATTTAGAATCATTGATCATTGAAAACTCAATTCTATGAGAGGCAACCTTTGGCGCACAGTTGGCACATGGATGGTACAAACCATGTAGCTCAATAGTTAGGAATATTTTATTATGGGAAAAGGTTTTTCTAAACAATTTGTCATGTAATATACATCCATGAGAGCCTTATAAGTTATCACATAGTTTATCAAACCATTCACCTAGGGTCACACGACTGTGCATGATGTCTGTAGAAAACTTCAATGGGGGAACTGCATGGGATGTGAAGGGTTTTTCAAACTGTGTGTATAAACATTCAAGGGGGTGGGGTTCTTGGAATAAGATCTATACTAGATATACACCATTTTTTAAATCATGATTCTAACCATGTGAGTTCATGATACATTTTACAGTTCTAGCACATGGTCAGTGAACCATTAATCTAACCATACACACTATAAAAATGGGAGAAATGAACATTTTTACCTCTCCTCTATAAAATTAATTACACCTTCTTCCTCCCTATTTCCCCCATTCCAAGTAGCCACTCATTCTCCCCTCTCCTCTAGGGAGATAAAATTTCACTCATTTCCATCCCGCATATACCCACTCTAAAGGCTCTAGGGGAACACCTAAGCTATTTTGGAAAACTCATTTTGCATCCTAAGACCTCACAAGGTCTCTAACCCTCAAATAAAGCACTATTTCTCCTTTGTTATATACTCGTCGAGTGAATTATAATATCCCATTAACTTTCAATATCATATCCCATGTGTGGGGAAAATTTTTACCCCCATTGTCAAGATAAGGGTATCAGAGTCCATAGCCACTCTACTTGATCCATACATAATGCACACACACATTCACACCCATTCATTAATATATATATGTGTTTTTTATGATAGGGGTATCCTACCTCAAAATGAGTCATCAACCTCATCGAGCTCTATCAGGACTCTATCTAAACCATTGTAGAATTATTGTAGGAAAGATCATTGATCCCCACATTCACTCTAGAACCTAAATCAACCATACCTAGAGGTTCCATAACTCACGCTTGGTACCATACCACATGAAATCCAAGACATTTTACTTGTGGATAACTATAAATTTTATCCAATTATAATATGAACCATAGATTCTTTTAGGAAATCATCTTCCCCCATCCAAAATTACAACTAATGGTGTGAAGAATGAGTATTGGGATGTTCTCAATGAAGTTTGATGATATCCTCACAACACATTGTTGATTACATCATGATCCAATGTAATTAATTCCAAATCACTGAATAATGTTGAGGGAATTATATAGGAAGTAATATAGGGTTTAATAATATAAGAAAACAGACCATCTTACCTATAATCATCATCCAAACACACATAGATACTCCCTTGGATAAAGGGGATTAACAAAGATTAATTAGAGTGAAAATTTATCCATGTAATGGAATTTATAGATCCCATTTCATGGAAAAACATTATAGCCATGACACAACAGAAGATGAAAAGGACCATGATAAAAAAGTTCCCAAAACATCCCCACCATCTTTCTATTGGATCTCACTAATGATATAGTGGTACATCAGATGGATAGTGAGCCTAGTAAGTATCCTGGGGTGTTGGATACCCTATCATAATTTTTTTTCTAACTAGGGGGATGGTGATCCAAAAAAGTTGGACTAGACTATATGTTATCGCCCTGGATAGCTGATGTCTAGTATAGTCATTGAGCTACTTAAACCCTTATTTAAATTCTTATTAAACAAATGGGGTATCCCCCATGCCTCCAAACATGTCCAAAATCATATATCTAGGACATAAAAACAATTATTATTCCATCCAATGCCCTAGTTCTAAAAAAACATCCACCAAATGGAAGGTTAAAATTTCTCATGGAATTTCTAGCCCATAATGATATGGTTCATTGTATCCTCCCTACTATAAAATTTATCTTCCTAAATAAACTATACGAGTAATCAATCAACCTCTCCTAATCATATAAGGTCATAGATACATTTATAAATCACCATTCTCTATTTTTGAGTACCAAATGAACCGTAATTACAATGCTTAGAACTCCAAAACACACCATTCATTAGAAACCAATTCACTTACTCATCACAAACATCAAAAATGTAATAAAAATCATCTGATTCATCTATATAGACATATATCAATGTTTTATGCTGGCTATTCCTACATCTCATGGTTCTCATAAAGTTTCACAAGTGATCGATAATTCAACATTGTGGTTATTCCCACTGTAGGAATATCTTACTAACATCACACTTCTAACATTCCACTAACCTTCCACCCACATTTAAACAATTATTTTGATGCAATTTCTATTCCACCACATCCAAAACTCATGGAAAAACTCTATTAGTGCCTACACCAATTTAACATTCCCAAAAACACATGGTTCCACCTACCAACATGCCACTAAATACCTGATCCTAATACATAAACTCTTTTTGGGATCCTTTTATTAATCAATACACAAATTATATTATAAACCTAACACTCATTGTAACCCACTATTTCATTTCTAATAATATTCACCATTCTTCATGTTCTCACCTTGAGCACTAGCACACCTGTGAAATTACTGAGCCATTAATCAGAATTAACCACCCTGAGCCTACGGTTGAAAAAACAATCACATGAAAATGCATCCAAATATTAATTATAATTAGTACAAAAGAACTAGGTTACATAAAATGAACAATACAATAATAGCACAATGTCACCTCATTTTTTCACTCATCAATATTTCACTACCTTCATGATCCTTCTAACTCAATGTCATTTACCCATGACTGAGGCAATGTTCCATGCCATTAGATTATCATTACCATCACATTTTACATCCAAACATTGAACTTCACATCCTACACACAATACATCACTTCACATAGTGATTGGATGTGGTCATACCACACATACTAGAGTGATAACATTAATATTTTATTGAAACCCATTCATGGAATACTTGGAACAGTGTTCTTGGAATTTCCAAAAGTAATAAAAAATGAGGGTTATACCCAATAACCATCCAGTGGTTTTCTATACACCATACGACACCCCTTACATTTGTCTATGAGCACTAACCCCAAGTGGGTCCAAAAACTACACATATTCCACTCATCCTGATCTACTCTCACTCAACCTTGTTAACCATGGGGATTCATCAAGGCTCAAACCAAATTGACCATGCCACTACACCCAATCTTTCCTCAATGTCCTATTATACTATCAGAACATTCCAAATTTTCATAGATAAATCTCATGTTATCTTCCCAATAAGAATCTAATTAACACATTAGATACATCACTCTGATAGAATCCCTATACCAAAACAACTATATCACTACCACCATTTTGTCTCTAAATTTCTTCTAGAACCAAGACAATTTTCAACAAACCCACACAAGGTCTGATCAATAATTTATAACTCACTTGAGCACCGCACATACCCAATGTGCACCTATCCTTTCATATCGATACTTTTCCCAAAAGCCTCACTAACACTGAATTCCCTTTATCCAAATGATAGTATGAACCTAGAAGCCACATAAAGATCTTGTCTTATGATTCTAATTTGTCTCACCTGAACCCAATTACTACATGATCCCATGAAACCCTATCGCATACCCTAACTCATACACTAATGATTCGCATCATATAAAACCTTTCATTTCACATATAGATTATTGAACATGATACAACACATGTAAATTTATTTTAATTAGGATAGCCTTCTATAATCCTCTTCAAAACCAGTACCTCTATGATACCAAGATCTATTTCACACCACCTAACACATGGGCATCGATTAAAATGTTGAAACTTTCTTCCCATGGTCTATTCCTCCTAGGACTAACCAGGTAGGATCATCACTCACCGTCTAGGATAAATGGAATCCAAAAACCTAGGGTATAGGATTAATATAATTTTTTCCTCTAGTTATGAACACGATGTAAAAAAAGTTACCGTGTTCTCTACAATATGATCCTAATGAATCTCACACATGCCTTTCTCCACAACCCACTATGGGTTTCCATATCCTTGCAGTATCCATGTCTGTCCATGACTCGTTTCTTAGACATCCAGTTCCTATAATGTACCCCTTAAGTTCTATTGTTATGGTTTTGAATGCCTCTATTAACCCAATAAGGGTTTCCTTACATCCCTAGGTGAAGGGACTAAACTCATCCACCAGAAAACATCTTGCACCAGGATCTAAAAGGCCACTAAGAAGGGAATAAAAAAATATAAAGAAACATGTACATTTCATATGAGTCCTATGTGCCTAGTATGGTGCATAAAAACTGAAATAATTCAAATTTGGAAAGATAAAAACCTCCAAAATCACATATATGGTTTCACATAATATTCAATAAACACCCCAATCTAAATAATTTAATGTAATAATAGTAATATTCTTACCCTGGTAACTAGGAATTCTCACCGAAAAGGTGTCTGTGACTCACTAGTTAGATTTCCATCATAGGTTCCAAAACATTCTTTGATATCCTCTCTACTAAATCCTCAAATAAGAAAACAAATACATAATTATATTACCACATTTTGAATCCCCAACTGAATCTATATGTCTAGCTGGTGTTCTACATAACCTCAAGCATGCCTCACTATAAGTTAGAGGCTCATGATTAACAATAGGGGTCTAGAAAAAAAGTGGGGAGAATATTCCATCATATAAAATTATATATTTTTTTGTAAAAAACAAATAAATGGTAATACATAATAATCATAAACGTATATAAAAAACATTAAACACAATGCTATATCAAATTGTGTTTTTATACAATATAAAAACATACAACTAGATGCCCACTCGGCTGACCACACATACAAATAAATATTAAACAATAATAAAAACAGGTTCTCCTAGAACCTGAAGCCACATAAAATTTACGTCACTATATACTCATCAATCCCTATATGCACAATCCACTACACATATGGGTTATAACCTAAAATAAAAACATATGGTATTCACGCAAAACACGATGCCTATATAGGTTTTGAGTATAAATTCAATATTCTCTCACTAAATACCCATAATATAAATTATTATATATGTGTCTATGAATGATTAAGTTGTATACATAATTAAAAATTCTTGTAAATATTTTGTGTTATAACTAGAATACCACAACACATGAAAAAAAAATATAAATACTCATCGAGTCGTCAAGTGATAATGGAGCCACCCTAATACCCAACTATACCTTCATAATCTCCATGTGAGAAGTTAAAGTGTCACATGTTATAACCTATCATAACATGCTATATGGACTATATGTATAGCGAACTAGGCTTAACATACATCGATATTACATCATTTTATATGAATATTTAGTATACTGTAAAAATACATGCCTGAGGACCATAATAGTTTAGTGTCTTTGGAAACATGGAAAAAATATTCTATCTTGGTGAAAGATATTAAACATCTCTCATAAATATATACACATTTATTACTTATACCTAAAACCTTTCCTCATAACCTAAAGAAAGGAAACATGAGAAAGGGTTTAGCTTAATTTCTCAGTAAGGGTAAATAAAGGAAATGTGTAAGTATAAAATGAAAAAGTAGGGTATGGAACTTTAGCATAACATTTAAAGATTATACCCTACATATTAGAGATAATAATAAATATTGGTAGTTTATAAGACCTAGATTATAAGATAATTAAGAGAATAAGTCATGAAATAATAACATAGAAATAAGACATGGAATTTTCCGAATTCACATTGGTTTATAACATTGTGACTATATAATATAGAAATAGGTTCACTCATTAAGTTAAGTACATAAAATTAGGCCACAAAATCAACTTATGGACATGCAACCAGGTCCATGCATAACATTTTGAATATGTAATCAGTTTTACTCATAACAATATGAACATGTAATCAGGTTCACACATAAACTTATGGACATGAAACCAGATCCATTCAAAACATTGTGAACATGTAATCAGGTTCACTCATAACCTTATGGATTTGAAACCAAGTCCAATCATGACATTGTGAATGTGTAATCAGGTTCACGCATTACCTAATGGACATGAAAGAAGGTACAAGAATAACATTGTGAACATGTAATCAGTTTCATGCATAACATTATAAACATGTAATCTGGTTCATGAATAAATATATGAACATGTAACCAAGTCCATGCATAAAAATATGAACATGTAATAAGGATCACTCATAACATTGTGAACATGTAATCAGGTTCATGCATATCATTGTGAACATGTAATTAGGTTCATACATAACATTTATACTCACGAGTCATCCATCATTACCCAATGCATTGGAGGGGTATATAGGTCCCACCCATTTTATAATAAAATCATTCATACATGTGCTAAAATATAATAAAACATTAATAATATCATGACCCATAAAAATATGTCAGTTTTATATACATCAAATCATAACCCTTGAAATGAAATGGGTATCATTAAAATTTCATCACATCATAACCTTTGTAAAAGAGATAGGTTTCATAACCATTTCATGAAAGGATAACCCGTGAAAATAAGTGGGTTTCATAAACATGAAATCCATGAAAAAATGGATTTCATAAACATATATCCCATGGAAAAGAAACGAGTTTCATGAAGACCAATACATTAAGCATAACCTGTTAATTGAAAGGATATTAATGGATCCTTTAGATCATTTCCAAGAAGGTCATTAGTAACATAAATGGATGTCATCCTAGATGGAAAATAATTTTTAAATATCATTCAAAAACATTTCTTGAGGAAAATACACATTCTTCTTTGAAAACTTATTTTTATAACATAGAACCTTTTGAAAACATTTTACGTTGAAAATAGATTTGAAAAAATATAAATGAAACTTGGAAAACAATAAAAAAAATCCTTTTCCATTGAATATGATCTTAAATAATATTTTTAAAACATTTTTTAAAACATGTTTTTTGAATACAATAGATTTCCAACCGAAGAGAGAGACTTTCATATTTTACTTAAAACATTATCTTAAGTAACAAAGAGTGGAAAATTTGTACTAACACATGATGATATATTTAACAAATAGAGGATAATAAAACTAATTAATGTTCTCAAAATATGGATCATAATATTTCATTAATGGAAGCACAAACATTAAAAATCTTGAAATGTTATGATATTGTCTCAATAAACACTTATTACTTGGTAACTTGGGATCACACTCGCTTTGTAAGAAAATGAAATTACATGAGGTTTTAGATATCATTAAAATATTTAGATTCATAATAATTCATGTGAAATGAAATTATATACACCTTGAAAAATAGTTTAGGTTTATAACAAAACATTAGTCTCAAAGTGGGAAAATTTAGACAAAACTATTTTACCAATTTGGTAACTTTTGAAACATAAACCCCATCAAAGAAGAGTAATAAAATGGACATGTGAATAACCACAAATTTAATTATAAGATACATAGTATACAATAATGGTAAGTACATACACCACACAAAAGGAATGATTAGTGGTCATAACATGAATCTCACATAAATTAAAAGTGATATGAGATTCCCTTATTTTTTATCTTGACTCTTGTCATACTCGTTCTAACCACCTCTTAATCAGGTAACTTCTTTTGGTTTTTCCCAAAAGGATTATTTGATAGGATTTCTACACAAAGGGAGTTTTCAAGTTATAGGTTTTTAATTTTTTGAGGATACTTGTGTAGATCATGGTTGAATATAAAATTTTTGAGAGGTGTGATGAATGGGTAGAGGTGGTGGCCTCTTATAGTGAAGGAGGAGTGCCACTCTTGTTAATATTGGAAGAGAGAATTACACCCACGTTTTTCATGTTTCAAGTGGATACAATAATGGAACAAGGTCGATCGAATTGATGATTATGTGTAAATATTTCGATCAAATGTGTGTTGGACTAGTTTTTAGGTCATTTTGGGTATTAAATTTAATGTTTAGAACTTTATTAACCTAATTTTTCTCTTAACCAATGTAATTAATTTTAATCACTATTACTAATATTTTTTGTAAAAAAAAAGTTCACATTATTATAAATGATAAATTATATTGATTCCAAATATGGAATCCATTTTTCCAAATTCTGATCATATAAGTGGCAGAAATTAAATTTACATTAATCCCGCTAACAGGACGATACTGTGGATTTTTAAAGTAAAACCCACCAAAATATTATAATGTTTTTATATCCAATTTCAATGTGAAATTGGTTCCAATGACCTAAAATTTATTAATTGGTAAAAATATTATATAAATAAACTATTAAACTATAATGTCTAGGATTTTTCCGTGTTTTATTTTTAAATATTATATGGAATTATTATGAGACCAAACACAGAGACGACACATCATTCTGAGGCCTGATGATCTCGAAATGGTGGTTTGAACTTTCATTAAGTTAAGTGAGTTGGCATATGTGTGTAGTTGTGGCAATTTCCAAATGGATGCTCAAATTAAAAATCTGAGGGCACAATTTCGTCCAGGACGGAGACTTTACCTAATAGTGGGTCTAACCTCGACCAGAACAGGTCGAGGGAAAAAGCTAATTTTAGAACGTTTTTAGTAAAATAAAATAAAATAAATTCATTAATTTTATTTTATTTTATTTGGAAACATCCTCTACAAGGCAACGACGGGGTAGATATTTCATTAATTAATGTCATTCCATAATCACTCTGAAACAGAAACGTTGACTCATTAATACCACAGCATGATGGTTTTCAGAAACGTGTTTCCATTTTTTTAATGGGTTACTCGAATGTTGCTTGCTGGCAAAGGTAGAGAGAAACTCTGGTTGAATCTTGAAACTTTGGAGAGAACTCTCGGTGATGAACAATGATGGATCAAAGTTGTGAATCAATGCGCCAACTAAGTTGAAGGATCCCACTGATGACGGAAGCACGATCCCTTCTTCTGCAACTGATCCCTTCTTGAGGTAGGGGTTGTTATTTCAATTCTCCTTTCCCATTTCTGAATTTAAACGATGGACACAGATCAACCACGAACAAGTTGATCCGTGGATTTGTGCATTCTTGCGGGAGGGTTTCTTTGGGTTTATTTTGGGGAATTAATCCATGATTTTTTGTTAACTATTTTGATCCTGCTCCATTTGATCCTACTAACGGGAGGGATTAATGCTGTAATGAATGAAGGTGGAGGTTCATTACTCAATTTCTATTTTAGGATTTACTCCCCCTTTCTTTTCGTGCATTCTTCACGTTATTCGTGAGGAAATGAACAGCAGATTGTTCCTCATCCATTTTGCAACGCAACGATCCCAAATTGGGAATCTGATATCATGACAACCTAGTAGAGGTGTGACGGTGACAGTGGTGGATGAATCGACATGATTAGGGAATTATTGTTCTTCGACCATTCCTCATGTGGGTGGATCAAAATGTGTTTTTGGGGTCGATCAAAGACCCGGAAACAATGGAGATGACTCCGGGACATCGGGGTGACCTAGGATCTAGAGTTTCATAATGATCGAATGGTCGGACCGACGAACGGAGCATTATGGGAGGCGCATTGGTGAGAAGCATTGATTCTTGAAAATTCTAGAATACATGTTGTGTACTTCCAAAGAACACGCCAAGTAGTACCGGTGGTGGCGACTAGGGTTTCAGGGGTTAGATTGGTATCACATGGTGTGTGACCCCAATCACATGGTGTGTTGGACCTTCCCCGAAGCTCGGCGTGTATCACGAGCAATACACAAACACGGGGAGAACGACATGGCTTCGCGACATGGTGTGTAGATCCTACGCGGCATGGAAGACGTGAATACGCATGACTCGGTGTGTATCAAGGGGACACACGGACATGGGATGGATTACACGACCATGTACCCCACCACACGGCCAGGCAAGGCCAGTAACGCGGGTCACCCCGTGTACCAATTACATGGGTTGGCGTACACAGGTTGAGGTCGTGTGCGAGCACATGGCCAGCGTACATGGAGCCAACCCAAGTTACTCAGACACCGTGTGTACTCCGTATTACACTCCGTGTACATACTTTTTCTATATGACAAGCCTTACGACATGGGCCATTGTACACGGGCAGTACCCGAGGTCAGAAGACACGACGTGTGACTTTTCTACACACCGTGTACTTATTGAAAAATGGAATAGTCCTCTTGTCCACTGTATCATGGACATGTTTTATTTGGGTTAGTGTCCCTTATTCTTGATCCCCTGAAGGTCAAGCATCATTTCCTTCTACAGAATTATGATTCCTTCTGCTGGACTTTCTGTGATAGAGTCAGTATCCCTCCGAGAGGCCCAGAGTGAGATCCTATATCCATTCTTGACCCTAGGTATAGTCAGGCATCAATGTAACCAACTCTACTGGGTGTTGATCCTCTACCAAGCTGGTGAATCTGAATGAGTCATGGTATCCGCCATGGTCCTGGCAGGGATCCTTATCTGTGTATCATGATCTTTCCCCGCATAGGAGTGTTTTCTCCCGTAATGAGTGTATCTATCTATCGTGATCTTCCCCACTCAAGAGTGTGTTCTACCATAATGAGTGTATCTTTCTCTCATGGCTTTTCCCGATGAAAATTGCTTCTCGAACGGACATCATTAGAGCTATCAGACTCTTGGAGTGAGTTCTCCTAGAACGAGTGCTTTTTAGAATCTTCGAACTGAATCCCTAGCGGGGGTATGCGGTTGTGTGACTTGTCTCTAGACCACAGGTCTAGGTTTTGGGTATATCTAGATTGTGTTCTCCTATTATATGTTCATTAGACATATACTTTGTAGAGCTGATTGTGCATTTATTTTGTGTATTGCTTTGTGTTTTCAAGGTCCTCTACTGAGTATTGTTATACTCACCCCTGCATGGGCTTTTCCCGCATGTGTCATGTCTTGTGCAGACGAGCATCCTTTTGACAGAGTCTAGGGAGTACCAGGAAAGGACTGAGCTTTTTGAGTTCCCTACAGGACAAGGCATTCCTACGGCTATGAGCAGCAGTCCTAGTACCTTTTGTGTTTACAGGTTGGACTTTGCAGTTTTCAGTCTCTTGTTTTTTGTGGGCTTATATTCCGACCCAGTTTACTTTCAGTAATTTACTTTCCATCATACTCTATTAGTTGGGTTTAGTTGTATGCATGTATTTTTCTTTCTTATTGGTTTTTTAAATTTCAGCATTTTTGGGCTTTGAGATGTGTGCAGTGTATAGGTTCTTAGGCAATTCCTCCCATTTTAGTAATAAGCCTACTCGGTGCTAGTCACCAGCCCCTGGCCTATTGGAGGCGGGCTTGGGGAGTCACGGCGCGGGCCCCACTGGGAGGGGTCATGACATAAACTATTTAAAAATATAATTTAACCTTATAAATAAATTTTATGAAAAAGAAGTTTTGAATTAAAATCCAGTATTTTGAACTATTCATTAAAGATGAACCATTTCATAAAAATACCAAATATTTATCCTAACCTAATTTTTATTTTTCAATTCCGAATATAATGTTTATTTTTACATATTAAATCTAAAAAAGTTATAAAAATTTGATTTAAAATTGGTTTTCCATTAAAAGGCAGTAAAAATGCCTTTATAAAAAATAGGTTTTTTAGGCATAAAATTTGGTTTTTTCTTATCTTACGTCTATAGAATATATTGGATTAATATAACAAATATTTTATTCATTATCTAAATTATATATTACAATAATATCACTTACCAATTGTAATTATTTTAATTTACTTGGTTAAAATAGCCTTGTGACTGTAATAATATTTTCCTTTATATTCAATCGATTTTCATATTCATTACTTGGTAACCAATGAATTCATCTTATATTAGTGTACACCGCACATTTTCATAATTTAGTTAATAATATTCATATCCATCAAATTAACGGTTGGTTTATATCTCATTATATAAATATTTTTTAATAGTATATTATAGTTAGGTAGCACTCGGTCTTTTGTGTTACACAGACCATCGAGGAAGGTCAATATTGTGTGTAATGTATGCTAAAATTATTGTTTCGTGTAATTTACACTAATTTTGGATTTCATGTAACATACACCAATATGATTCCATTTTAAAGGAATGTTTTACTTAGTGAAAAACTATTTTCAGTGTTTCGTGAAGTGAAAAATATCAAAAAATTAAATTAATTTGAAAAAAAAATCACAAGATCTCAGGGTGTTACATTTTACCCCCCCCCCCACTAAAATTAATTTTACCCTTGAAATTCGTTTGGGTTCTAAAAGGTTTAATATATGGAATTTTTATTCATAGAAACCCATATTGTAAAAATTAATACTAAAACATCCCTTAAAAGGGACTGTTGGAACCATAATGGTTACCCAAAGAAACTCATAAAAATATTCCCACATATGATAACATAGGTGGGAAGTGAGAACCTGGTCATGGAAGAGAAAAATCATCATCAAGTTCTGATGAAGAGTGATAGAGTATAAGGTTAAGATAAATTTAACAACCACAAAGCCATAAATATGGGATGACCTAAGGGGCGTTCTAATTCATCAGAAACGTAAAGATAGGACAAAAGTTTTTGTTCCAAGACCCTTTTTCCAAATGTTTAAGAATTTTCATACATACTTGCATGATTTTAGAATGACTTCAACCTTTGTTTTTTGTTGATCCACTTCACCTCTTTATCTAAAAATAAATGTGACCTTTTTGTTCCTAAAGTACAAACAGATCATGAGACCCATGATATGCCATCCCATTTATTATCAGTTATCCTAAACCCAATGTAGGTTATCTAATATGAATAAGTCCTCATGTGGTAATATGATACTTTATTCTCAAAACTTCATCCAAAGTTTAACTTAATCAATCCTTAAATGGTTAACCTTATAACCCTTCCAAAATGTACATCACCTTTTTCTTCCTTTAATATATTCTTATGCGATTCCAAAAATATGTTTATTGGATACTAGGGTTCATCCTTGTACTGATAAAACATTAAATGAAATTTTATTATTCCAAAATCCACGTAGAGGGATATAATCACATGAATATTTACTAAAGTATGAACAACAAGATTATCATATGGATTATTCATACAAAATCAAACATGGACATCCAAACTAATGGGGGGAAAGGATAAGTTTCTCCCTAATTTTCATTATTAACATCATCCATTGTGATTGCATAAGCTTTCCCTTTTTCCTTTTTCCTTAGATGTTGTTGTGTCGTATCATCCATATTATCCCTTATATTGGGGCATTTATTCACATAGTTCCCAAACACCATGAACTTGAAACACTGATGTGTGGGTGGTTCATTATATTGACTTTTCTCTCCTCACATTTCATTGAATTACCTCTTCTTATTACTTTTAAATTATTTTTCTTGTTTAAGAGGCTTCCCATAATTGAAACACCTTCTTATTCCTTTCAGGAACTCTCTGAAGTGCACTTCTCCATAGTTATGGAAATTAGGATTTTGAAACCTTTTCTTATCTCTATGGTTTTTAGATTCCCCTTTGAACTCTGCCTTCCTCTTATTTTTTAAACCATGATATTGATAAGTAACTCCAACCTCTATTTTAACTTTGATTGCACAACGAAAAATCTCTTCATAGATACAAAATTCTCTTATGTACAACACCCTTTTGAGACTTGGATTTAATCCACTAAAGAACCTATCAACTTTACTTTTAGGTTGAATGATAATATGAGAAGTGTACCTCACAAGACTTTTGAAATTAATCTCATAGGTATAAATAGATTCATCGTAATTTTTCTACAACTCAAGGAACTCCTTTTCCATATTCATAAAAATAACATTAATAGAGTACTTATTGAATAATAAGTTCTTGAACTCATTTGAATCCATGGATTTTCATCTTACTTCCTTGTATTCTTGATTATATTCCACCATTGATCTGTTTCACCTTCAAACCAATAAATAGCCAAAATGAGTTTCTCATGATCCAAACACTTGATAATGGAGAATATATTTTCAGTGGTACTGATCTCATGCTCAACAACAAGTACATCAGATGACCCACTGAAAGAAGGTGTATGATTCCTCATGAAGGAATCAATAGAATGTTGTTCCCTCGTTTTCTTGTTTGGAAACTTAGAATGATTCATAGCTTGAGAAAGTTGTAAGAATATAACAATGTGGTTTTGTATTCTAGTCCCCATAGCATTTGGATCTTCAGGAGGATATTTGTTCCATATTCCGTCTCAGTCACTATTAACATGATTCCTTCAGGTTCTAACTATTGACTAAAACAAAACCTATGGAGTAAGAAATATTTATCAAAAGGAGGAATTGTATAATCACGAAGAGTCACTTATAGGATGTATAATGTATGAAAACTTAATTAATCTATGACACCTTAGGTTTATCCTAGGTTACTAATAACCAACTTCTATTTTAATCTTTCATGATGGTTCATGAAGAGTTTGTGAATTCCTAAATCATATCCCTCATGAGTGTCAAACTAGGAGTGCAGCAAGTCCCATTATCACGTACCATATTACCTGGAGTCAGGCCTGAAACAACTTGTTGGATTTGTTTCCACTAGGTATATATGTTCTAGAGAATCAATCACTCATAGTATCCAGATACGGATTTATTTCTTGGAAACCACTCGCTCTATCCTTTACGAAAATTCTAGGATATTATTCTAAACATCAACTCATCCTTATACTTATCCTTATAGACATCCCTAGAAAAATCCTTAGAAATATACCTAGGGATATCACTACAGTTTTGTCATCATAGTTTCCAATGGTTGACTAAACATCCCTTTGATACCAACTATAGAGACACAAGAATAACATACATGGATATTACATCATTTTAGATGAATATTTAGTACACTGCAAAAATAAATGCATGGGGACTGTAATAGTTTAGTTTATATGGAAATTGGAAAAATATTCTTCTATACTAGTGAAATATCTTCAACATATCTCATAAATATATACACCTTTAGTACTTCTACCCAAAACCATTCTTCATAACCTGGAGAAAGGAAACATAAGAAAGGGGTGAGCTTAAATGCTCAGTAAGGGTAAATAATGGAAATATGTAAGAATAAAATGAACAAGTAGGGTATGGAATTTGAACATAACATTTTAATATCATATCCTACATATTAGAGATCATAATAATTATTGGATGTTTATAAGAAATATATCATAATAGATTTAAGAGAATAATCCATGAAAGCATAACATAGGAATAAGACATGGAATTTGTGGGACGTAATTTGGTTTATAATGTTGTGAAAATGTATAAGTAGAAATGGGTTCAACCATTATATTAAGGACATTAAATTAATTCCTAGAATCAACTTGTGGACATGTAACTAGGTCAATGCATTACATTGTGAACATGTAATCAGGTTCACACATAACATTGTAAACATGTAATCAGGTTTACACATAAGCTTATGGACATGAAACCAGGTCCATGCATAACATTATGAACATGTAATCAGGTCCATACATAACCTTATGGATATAAAATCAAGTCCATGCATAAAATTGTGCATGTATAATTAGGTTCACACATTACCTAATGGAAATGAAAACAGGTCCATGCATAACATTGTGAACATGCAATCACGTTCACGCATAACATTATGAACATTTAATCAGGTTCATTCATAAACTTATGTACATGTAACCAGGCCCATCCATAACATTATGAACATGTAATAAAGTTCATTCATAACATTGTGAACATGTAATTAGGGTCACTCATAATATTCTGAACATGTAATCAGGTTCACACATAACATTGATACTCATGTGTCATCCATCATTACCAAATGCATTGGATGGAGATATAGGTCCCACCTATCTCATAATAAAATCCTTCATGCATTTTCCACAAGATAATAAAACATTCATCATATATTGACCCATAAAAATACATAGGTTTTATAAACATCAAATCATAACAAATGAAATGAAATGGGTATCATTAATATTTCATCACATCAAAACCTATGGAAAAGATATAAGTTTCATAACCATTTCATCAAAGCATAACCTGTGAAAAGAAGCAAGTTTCATAAACATGTAACCAATGGAAAAGAATTGGATTTCATAAACATATAACTTGTGGAAGAGAAGCGAGTTTCATAAAGACCATGAAATTAATCATAACCTATTCCTATATATTATATTAATGGAACCTTAAGGTCATTTCCTATTAAGGCATGAGTAACATCAACGGATTTCATCTGATATGTAAAATAATTTTGAATTATCTTTCAAAAACATTTCTTGAATAAAATTTCCTTTCTTCTTTGAAAACTTCTTTTTATAACATAGAACCTTTTGAAAACCTTTTTCTTTAAAAATAGTATTGAAAAAATATAAAGGAAGCCTTGAAAACAATAAAACAAATTGAAAATAATTTTTACATGAAAATGATCTGAAATTATATTTTGAAAAAAATTCAAAACATATTATAAAACATGGTTTTTGAATATAATATATTTCTGACCGAAGAGAGAGACGGTCATATTTTATTTAAAAAAGTTATCTTAAGTACCAAAAAGTGAAAAAAAATGGTACAAACACATGAGGATATCTTGAACAAACATAAGAGAAGGAAAATCGAAAATTTTCTCAAGATATAGATCATAATATTCCATTAATTGAAGCATAAATATAAACAATATTGAAAAGCGATGATATAGTCTCAATAAACTCTTATTACTTGGTAACTTGGGATCATACTCTCCATGCAAGAAAAGGAAATTACATGAAGCATTAAATATCATGAAAAAGATTTATATTCATGATAATAAATGTGAAATAGAAGTATAAACACCTTGAAAATGAGATTAGGTGCATAAAAACATGATTTTCAAAGAAAGAAAATTGAGACAAAACTATTTTATTGATTTGGTAACTTTTAAAACATAAACCCTATAAAAGAAAAATCATAAAATGGACAAGTAAATAAATAAAAATTTAATAATAAGATATATATTATACAATCTTGGTTAGTACATAAACCCCAAAAAAGAAATTAATCAAAAATATAACATGTATTTCATAAAAATTAAAAGTGATATGAAATTCCCTTACCTTGTGTCCTGACTCTCTTCATACTTGTTCAAACCACCTCTTAATCGGGTAACTCCTTTTGGTTTGTGCCAAAAGGCATCCATGAAAATATTTATAACCAAATTTAGGATTAAATTTTTAGGGTAGGGATTTTGGGATGCTAATTGGGTAGATCAGGGATGAATCTAAAAGTTTTGGGAGGTGTGATGAAGGGGTAGAGGTGGTGTCCTTTATTGTGAAGGAGGAGTGGCGCTCTTGTAAATATATGAAAAAATAATTACACCCATGTTTTTTATGTTGATATTGGATCCAATATATGACCATGGTATATAAAATTGAATATAAGTTCAAAATATATCCATCCAATGGGTTTTGGGTAAGTTTTAGGTCATTTTGGGTCTTAAATTTAAGGTTTAGTATTTTATTAACCAAATTTTTCTCTTAATTGATGTAATTATTTTTAATCACTTTTACTAATATTTTTGGTCAAAAACAAATTTTACCCAATTAGACATTATAAATTATGGTTATTATAAATATTTAATCCATTTTTCCAAATTATAATCACAAAATTTGTAGAAATTAATTTAAAATTAATCTTGCTGACGGGACGACATTGCTGATTTTTAAAGTAAAAATGTCCAAAAGTTGGGTAAGTTTTTTTATCCAATTTCAATGTTAAACTCGATCCAATTACCTAAATTGGATTAATTGGTAAAAATATTATCTAACTAAACTATTAAACCATTTAAAAATATAATTTAACCTTATAAATAAATTATATGAAAAATATATTTTGAAATAAAATCCAATATTTTTAACTATTCATTAAAAGATGAAACCTTTCATAAAAATACCAAAAATTTATCCTAAACTAATTTTTATGTTTATATTCTAAATTTAATGTTTATTTTTACATATTTAATCTATAAAAGTAATAAAAATTTGTTTTAAAATTAGTTCTCTATTAAAAGGCAGTAAAAATACCATTATAAAAAAAGGTTTTTTATGCATAAAAGTGGGTTTGTTATTATCTTATATCTATAGAATATATTGGATGGTAATAAAAAGATTTATTTAATATATAAATTATATATTAAATCAATATCACTTACCAATTTTAATTAATTTAATTTACTTGTTTAATATAGATTTGTGACTACAATAATATTTTCCTTTATATTCAATCGGTTTTCATATTCATTAATTGGTAACCTATGAATTCATATTATAATTTGTACACCACATATTTTCATAATTTATTTAACACTATTCATATCCATCAACTTAACGACTAGGTTATATCTCATTATAATAATATTTTTTAATAATATATTATATTTCGGTAGCACTCGGTCTTGCGTGTTACGCAAGCCATCGAGGAATGTCAATATTTCATGTAATGTATGATAAACTTTTTGTTCCATGTATTGTACACCATGTTGTTTTTTTTTTGTATCATACTCCATGCCAATTCCATGTGAAAGTAATGATTGACTTAGTGAAAAAATATTTTCAATGTTAAGTTAAGTGAAAAATATCAAAAAAAATAAATTGATTCTAAAAAATAATTCATAAGATCCTGGGGTGTTACAAGACGTGTCTTAGATCATGGACCATATAAAATAATGCCTTAGGTCCATCCACATGACCCCCATACCCCTATCTCAGTATTATGTTAAGACACAATGCCAATCAATCCTCGATTTTGGTCACAAGGTTGTCACACTCCTATCTCTACTAGGTCAATCCACAAAGCTTTCATACTCCATATTCAGCCTTGGGTAAGGCCACAAGGAAGTAGTACCCTTTCCATATTTTTAGGTACTACCATAACCCTTATTTTAAGTCATAATTGTATATTATTTCCATGTAGGTTCTATCCAATCCATGAGGATCCTCTTTTCACATTGAATCCAATAGAAAAACTTCGACATGATAAGAATTAACACATAGAAGGTCATAGCACATAAGGGGATAATATATCACATAGATCATAGGTTTCATGGACTACACATACACACCATATGAAAAACAAAGAAATAATATAAATCACATGCCACTGACACAAAAAATTATGTAATATAACATAATATTAATCTCATCTATGAATGAACACTCGTATAAAACAATACACAGAATCTCATTCCAAGGCCCCAAAAATGGAAGGAAACCCTATGGTGACACCGCAACCAAAATTCTCACCTCAAACATAGACCTATTATGGGTGTCTCAATCAAACCCAAACTTCTAGTGGAATTAAAATTATCTTTCTTTAACTAATTAAACCTTATTATAATTCCACTACCTAAGCTAGGTTATCATATAACATCTCCCCTCTAAGACCACATAGCATTCATCCACATCCCTCTTTTTCCTACATTAATGTATCTAGGGAAAACACATGTGTTATTTTTATAAACCATATCCCATTTTAAACCCTCACATGGTCTCTAACTACTTAATCATACACCATTAACCCTTTATATCATAGTTTTCCGAAGAATAAGAATAACCTAAGTCCTTGTAGGTACTTATCACCGGTATGAGACACATTCCTAACCCTGTTGTCTAGAATAAGTTTCACTCGGCCCATATCCACTCTACCTTATCCCATTAAACATGAAAAGACACATTCACACCCATTCATAAATATATAAATGGTTTTTTATGATAGGTGAAACCTACAATATATATATTTTTCAACATTGTTAACCACCACTCAGACCCTATTTAGCACATCCAATCCTCATTTGATCCTATACCACCACATGATCTCTTGTATTATGTCACATGTGATAAATAATTAATTATAATCAATTATAAATAATTATCAAATTTAAACCAATATGGAATAATTTTCTATGAGCCCACTGATCTTCATAATCATGTCCAATCCTCAACCAACATGAACCCATAGGATCAATGACATAAACTTGGTACTATCCCGCATGAAAGAACTATTATTGGGAATATGTAAAACCCTTAATTTTTTCCATTTCCAATAAAAACTTTAAATTATTATATGGTAGAATCCTACTACAACTAAAATTACTTACAAATATGTGTGGAATTGTTCTTGTGATGTTCTTTATGCATACCTCATGAAATCCCTACTTCTCAAAGTATACATCATCGTGATATGGTTGAAATAACACTAGATCACTATACAAAATCAAAGGAATTAAGTGGGTAGTAATTGGAGGTTCATGAAAAGAAGTAAATAGATGATCTTACTTAAAATAGTCATTTCAAAACACCCTGATCCTCCCTCATTCATAGGGTTTTTAAGGTGAGGAATTATAATAGAAATTATGACATAGAATGTCCTTTCTCAATCCCATTTATAAAATAAATCCTATGATCCCTAACATTAAAAAAGATTAAAAAAATGGCATGATTAAAAATATCATAGCACGACCCCACCAACTCACCACTAGATCTCACTAGATAAATGGTGGCCCAATTCCTGACCAATATTCCCCATAATGTTTTTTGGGTTCTTGTAAGAATATTAGTATCTCGGTGATCACAATAGGGGACTTATACAAAGGGATAGACCAATAGATAGCCATTGAATAATACTACCAATGGGATACTCATTCACCTCATTGACTTCCTCTTGAACACGTAAGGACTTCCCATAGTTTCAAACCATGTCCAAAAACATATTTTTAAGATATAACAACCTTTAGACTACAAATATATGAATTGTACCTCACAAGGGACTATCCACCAAATAGAGATATCAAATTTCTCTATAAATTTACAACATATAATGATGTGTTTATTATAATAATTAAACATTCTATATTGAAATAGATTTGAATAATGTTATCATATAAGTGATTATGATGTTTATGTTTATTATACTAGAGGTTAATGAACTTTTTTTGGGAGTGAATAATAATTATAAGAGTTTTTATCTCAATTCCCCTTCATTAAGACATGATATCATATATTTCCTTAGTTTCCATTCAACATGGTGTAATTATAGGCCCATTTAATTATTTCATCATAAGTCACCATTAATCATTTGTTTTGCATGCCCACCTATGGCCTGGTAGGGTATATGGTCAAGGACAGACGTGTTCTGATGTAGCTAAGCATGGAACTACTAAAAGTTTGGGTGATTCATTTCTAGGAAGGCCGAATCGGGCATCCCCTAATCCTTATGTTGCTGTAGTGTTTGATAGACTGAAGTAAGACCTTATACTAACTACTGGTGTGAATATTTTTGGTATGGATGAAGCAGGTCCTGGAAATGGAATTGGAGGCAAGTTGGGAGTGCCTGCTTCTTCAGGGGATGTATTGCAGCATGGGTAAGATCGAGTTGCTCAGTATGATGCAGGAAGGGATGTTAGTGGGCTGATCAAAGCTGGTGATGCTGAGCAGAAGGAGGGAGAGTTGGCAGTGGGATTAGTTGATGGGAAAGTCCATGATGCACTCCCTATTCGTCCAGCCATTGAGGATTCTCACATGCATCCACTTTTTTATTGTGGTTTGCAGATCACAATTGAAACTTCCAACCGATTTCAAGAATTGGGTAACGATGAGATGAATGGGTGTTCTCAAATGATGAAAGGCAACAACATGCAGATTGTTAAAGAGGATGTTTTGAGAAAAGAGGTGGATGCTGGTCATCTTTTTGTTGACCCCCCACATTGTTTGGATTTGATTGATCCTAATGGGAAATATGAGAAGAACAAGAACATGATTGATGCTTGCTAAGTAATGGTCATCACCTAACAATGGGGGGATGTCTCAGACAGTGACCAAGAAAATAATTGTGATTTGGTCAAGCCTTCCTTTAGTGATGTTGTCAAGGATGGGAAGAAGAAATCTGGAAATGAGGAATCTCCTCTAGTTAAACAAATAAAAAGGAAGTTTTATTCTGACTTACCGATGCCAGTGTCAACCAGGTCCTCTGTCAGGAAATCCTCTAGGGAGTTGATATCTTTAGATAAACTAAATCTCATATGGCAGTATACTAAGGTCTTAAAGCACAATGAAAGCTCTGAATGGGAATCAGCTACTTCAGAGGAGGTCTTATATCTTGGGTGTGGTGAGGGGTATGATCCATACGATATATAACTGGTTTTTCCTGTTTATTGTTCTTGTTCACTATATTTTTCTTTTCTTAATAAATGGTCAGAGGTTTTGCCTCTGACTGAGCTTTTCTGGTACTTTTCCACCTATTATTATCTCTTTCATGTTCTCTTAATTCATATAGTACCCATGTTGTTAATGGTTTTACTAAATAAAAATAATTTCATTGATTTATAAGGTTCATTCATTAAATATATCTACTTATTCATCTATATTATTCCATTTCAACTTTCTTATTATATTTTATCTTCTATTTCTATGAAAAAATATATTTTTAATTCAATCTTTCTTCCTGGAAGAAATTATTTCTTGTAAAATTAAAACAATGTTAAAAATTATTCTCATATTTTATTTTCTTATTTTCAAATACTAATATGTATTATATCTTATGATCTTTATATTTCTCTTTATCCATTTTCAAAATGATGAATTATTAATATATTATTTGAATTGGGTATTAATAAAATTATTTTATAATATTATAAATGTTTTTTGTTTGATGATATTATATTTTATCTTATACTCTACATTTCTTCTAGATAACAAGTATGTATTTACCAACAATTCATTATTGGATACTCTTTTTAAAGTAATGATTTTAAGAATTCATCTCATCAACACTTCTAAAATTACTTATGAATGTGTAATGTGACTATATATCTTTATGAAATTATTTAAACTATTTCTAAAAAATATTTTATGATTTCATTTTCATTTTCCACTTTACCTCAAAGTAATAATCTCCTCAATTATTATATTTCATGAATTAAACTCTAGATTTTATTAAATTGTTTTTCTTTTTTAGGAATTAAATTCATGTTATCAAATGATCCCATTCTTGATCTCCAATTATATGGTACTATTGAAATATTTCTTCTTATAAACATGTCTTTCACCTATGTAAAAAAATTCAATGTTATAATAATTCACTAGGGATTTTATCTAATGATATCATATACCTTATTTTAATGTATATCTTTTTTTATTTTGTACAATTAATTGAATTAGGGATGTATTAATAAACCATATTTTTTTTATTCCATTGCAGTCATTTACTTCTTACTATGGCATGTTGATTATGAGTTTTGAGTTATTCATTTAATTAGGATGGTGAATGCATTAAAATTATTATGTTTTGGGTTGGGACTAGATTTATACATCCCCATAATGAATCTTTTGGTCTCATGAGAGAAATTAGCATAGGTATTTGATATATTCCTTCCCATTTATTAATATTGTATTAGCAGGAATCGTTGATTACATATAAGGGGATTTTCCATGAGACATTGATGTAATTATTAATATGTCTATCATTATGGATTTCATCAATATAAAATAAATTATTATTATTATACATGTTATTACTTACATTTTAATTTTCTCCATGGATATATTGTATTCTCATGTTATTAGTTATATTGAATTATTTGATTATTATTTATTCCTACAGTATTATTATTTCTTATTTATTCTATGATTTTCACTTTTATATATTACCCTAGTATACAGAATATAGTATTATGTTTAATATATATATTCTTCTCATGTTTGGATAATTTTTTTGGATATGTTAAAGACTTATTGTAAAATAAATAATCATTAGTTTAGTGAAAAAAACACATTTTATGGGAATGTTATGGGTTTTGTAGTTAAAGGATCATTCCTTGATTTCTAAATATATAAAAAATAATTTCCATTGGTTTTTAATTCACTTAATATTTATTATTAATATTATAAATATTGATTTTTATGTTTGGGTCACTTTAATTAGATTTAAAGAAAATCTATACATATTGTGTTTATTAACACAGGTTTTGGGAGTTCAGGTTTGAGTTGTGTAATCTATACCAACTTAATGTGATATAAAATATATAAAGAGATGCATGATATGATTGAGTAAATTTTTGAAGTAAATTTAATTTAATAAGGACATGCATCAGATTTGGAGTGATCAGTATGAAGTTACATAGATGATCAATGATGAGTCTATGTGTAACATCTCATTACCTTTATATAGGTATGTCTTGACCCTTTATTTAGTTAAAAATTTGTTGTCTATTTTTTTGTTTTATTTAAGGTGAATTTTTTTAAATTTTGGGTCTTTATGGGGATTGTTTTGGTTTTCACATGTTCAGGGAAAACATTGCAGTTTTTCTCAAGAAATCATGTGACCAAGAATGTTCCACTAGAAGGGGTTCATTATTTTTCCAAACCACGTGACCATATCCTCAAATAATTTGACTTTAAACTATGAGGGTTTTCATGATTGGTTCATGGTTAATGATACCATGCAACCAAACCATGTGACCCAAACATAATCTCATGGAGGGAACATTGTTAGGGTTCACGGTTACTACTAAACATGTATCCCATGTAGAAAAACCAACACACTATGTTTTTATCCCAAAAATAATATTTAAAAAATAGTGGGACCCCCAATATAAACCATAATTGACTACTCTAAACTCTAAAACAAATTTTTTTTTGTTTTGAAACCTCTATGGAAGTGATATTGTCTCTTAAAATCCCTTCTCCTTCCATATTGAAGCACAATTAATCTCATGTGATCTCTTTCAAGTAAGTATATCTTCTCTTAAGTGTTTTATTACAATATATACTTCTCACATAATTAATATTGATAGATAATCATGATATTGATGGATATAATCTACATTTTTATAGATCTTAATTATATGTTGTTTTTCTTGAATCCCTTCACCTTGTTCTTCAATGATGATCCCATTACAAGTGTCATCCTTGACCATATAATTTAAGATAGGTGGTTCCATAAATCATTACACTTAAATTCAAACCATGAATTTATTTATTAAATTGAAATGAGTTTTTAAATTATTCTAAAATCCTAAATTTTATATGATTGGAATTTTATTTTGAGATTGGTATGGAATTTCTAAAAAAACCACCAATTTCAATGAAATTGAAATTATTGGGAAATTTTGAGAAAATCGATGGCATTATATAAAATATATATTTATGAAATTAATTTGATGTTCATCCTTGATTAAAATTGATTATATTTAATGATGATAGGAAAGGTAAATAATTTGATGAAAACCATGATTTGGTTTTGAAATGAAAATGGAATATTGAAAACTTGAATTATGCAATTGTATTTTGAATTGATTTCAAATTTTGGATTTCCCCCAGATTGATTGGTTTCTTTATAGCTTGTAATTAGCTCCCCGTATTGGGTTTATATTGGATACATGATATGGGATCCCCTGATGGGGTTTGGATTAACTAATCGATTTTGGATCCCATAATGGGGTTTAGATTGGTTTCTCAATATGGGTTCGCCTAATGGGGTGTGATTTTATTTACAAAATAGCGATACCAAAATATTTTATTGATGTGTGTATGCACATATATTAATTCTGAGCTATGATCAATGATTATAGATTTTTTTATTTATTCCAACTTTTTTATATAAACTTTTCCTTTAAGTGTGTTTTAATATATCCTCTATAATTTTATTTAAAAGAATTTTTTTTAATGTGCTATTGATTTTTCATTCCTTGTTTTATTAAAATTGATAGACTAATTGGTTTATTTTTGTTTTATTGTTTATTTATCACTTCATAAGACCCTTTTGGTTTATTTATCTCACATACTACCTTTTCCTTTAGTAATTTGTAGATTATATTTTTCATGATATGAGAAAAGGAAATGTTCCACTTGGAGGTGTGGATGTTCTTGATCATGGGGAATTGATGTAATGGAGGGGATTGGTGGAGATGCTATCTAGTTATTATATGATTATTTGATATTTTTCTTAGAATATACTGAGAACTTTTATGACGTATTGTTTTATTTTTTTTTAGTTAATTATTTCTAGTTTTTTCTACATGAAGAGTTTTGATCATACCAAATTATATCTGTTATCTTACACTATATTTTAGAAAAACCATTCCATTATATTTCTTGTATGAGTAAATGTTTTTATTTCCAACTCATGGTTATTTGGGATTCCCTTAGTGATATATCAAATCCAGATCAGGTATCAGGGTAACATGGTGTCTTGGATAATTAATGAAAAAATGGTATTATATGTTTAAGGTTGCATATCATTCATTGATATCAGTATGTATTTTAGATTTCCTGGTAGAAAGGAGGTAAGATTGTTTGGACTAAGTATTTAGTTTTTATGGAGTTCCTAGCCATATCTAATTATAACAAGCCTTAAGTCACCATGGGTGTTTGGGAAATGTTTCTTGATAAATATTTTGATCTAATTTAATCCTTTTCCCAACATTGTTTTTGAGTATTTTGAAATAACAATCTATAATTCTGTTTGATGGAATTTGTATTACTATATTTGTGACCACTACAAACATGAATAATGAAATCTTGTTGATTCTTCCAATGTTTTCTAGTGATTTCTTATAGCATTATACCTCTAAGAATACATTTGAATACGACATAAGAGGAATTTTCTGTTGAGACACTATGAAAAAATACTCTAGTGGACTAGAATCATGTTGATATTTTGGTGTGTACTATCCATGCACTAGTATAGGAACTAAAACCCATTCCCTCTTAGGATCAAGTTCTAGAACAACAAGGGAAAAATCTTGGCATCATAATCAAGAGTTTATTTACTAGAAGGCACCAAATTTATAAGGATATAATGACACTAAATAGGTTTTAGAATGGTTAAAAATGATTGAGGCTCTTTTTATGTTCTTAGAAATTATTTTTCTGATTAAGGTAAAGAGTGAAAACTTCAAGCATTAGGGACCTAGATATAGATTGTGAGGGTTGATGGTGATAGTGAAGAGGAGTGATGGATTCAAGTAAAAAAGACTATATAGTTATTTTTTTTGATTTATTTTATCCTGAGATGATTTTCCTGGTAAATTATATGGGGTCTCTCGACCTCCAATAGGGTGAAAATATCATGTCATAGTATGTGAACCATTTTTATATGCTCATATATTTTTCTCCGAAGGTAGTGAAAAATGAATGAATAAAGGCATGATGATTTAATGTGGGTCATCATGGTGACATTTTATCTGAATTTTCCATGTTGAGTCTCTCTTCTTATACTAACATATAGGATAAAGAATCTATGGTTGAGCAAGACCTAGACGATAATTCTAGGTTCATAAGAGATCCCTTTTCTCTAAGTGAAAATTCAATGAATTCTTTTAAGGGAAACATAAATTGGGATGAGCCGTGTGGTGGATTTATATAGTAGGCATCTTATAGACCTCCTTTAGTTTCTGAAATAGGCCCTATGAAATTCTTCCAATGTGTCAATATCGGTTATTTGAAATAGATTTTTACCATTTCACCCATGATCTGTCATTTTTGTGGTCATTCAGACCACTAACCGAATTTATTCTATATCTTTTTTCTCAATATAGTGTTCTGGTATCATCATCACATAAAATTAATTCATTGAAATTAGATTCATCATGGTTTATGGGATTCTAGCCATAGGAATCCAAAGGAAAACTTCCTTTCATAAAAGACGAGTCTCTAGTGGAAGAAAATGTGAGTCCAATGATCATAAGAGGTAACATCACAATAAAAAAATCTTTAGTGACTAATTTATTTGATACTAGGTTATCTCACTTGTTTTATTCAACTCATATTTTGAACATGAAAATTCATACTGTAAATGTTTTATCATATGTTATGTATATTACTATGCCCCTCAAAATGAAGAAAAGGTAGGGAAATTCATATCCTTCTTTTATTTTATCCTTATTAGAGTTTAAAATTACAGAGTATTTTTTGGTTCTTGATAAAAAACTTCTAAACATCATCCTTGGTTGGATTGGAGGATTTCTATTATGTCCTGAATTTACTATTATCTTTGATGGCTCTCCTTTAATACACTTGAAGGGTAATTCCATGTATTTTGGGGAGAATGGGCCATATGGTCGAGTATTTATGGACTTTATTTTATAGATTCAAGCATGGTAATATTAGTGTTTTCTTTTTATTATGGAGTGAGATTATTTTAGGAATGATTTTCCATCCATTTTTATCATGTTTTCTGATATGTTTCCTTCTTCTTTCTCTAGTATTCCAACATTGAAAGGAGTAGAGTTCTCTACTAATTTAGTACCAAGTAATCAGTCGGTATTTATTCCTTCTTACCACATGGAACTAGTAGAGTTGAAAGAGTTAAATATATAGTTAGATTATCGGTTAGAGAAATTATTTATAAGATCAATTATGGAACCATTTCTGTCACCTTTTCTCTTTGTAATGAAATATGATGGAACACTTCACCTCTGTGTTTATTATTGAAAAATTGATAAATTTATAGTAAAGAACATGTATCTACTTCCATAGATTAATGATACGTTTTACCAATTTAATGATGAAAAGAGGATCTCAAAAGATGATCTTCATTTTGGTTATCTGTAGTTGATAAATAATGAATTTTTTATTCTAAATAATACCTTCAAGAGAATTTATGGTCACATTTATTATCTTTTTATTCCCATTTCAGGATCAACAATCTTAAAGTATTTACATCATTGAATAATAGAATGTCCCTTTATTTTATTGATTCATTCATAATGGTTTTTGTAGATGATATTTTGGTTTACTAAAAAATGGTGGAAGTTCATGTGCATCAACTGAGAGCATTTCTAGAAATCATGAGAGATCATATACTTTACACAAATTATTAAAATTTTATTTTATGGATAAGGGAAGTGAATTTATTAGGAAACATGGTCTTAGGTCATGACATCTCATTTGATCCTAAGAAGGTGGTGGTTGTTATAACATGGGATAATAAATGTAATTTTTTTTATTATTTAGAGAACCTTGGGATTGGAGGTTATTACTCTGGGATTTTTAATGAATTATCAAAGTTGGATTCTCTAATTATTTCCCTCCCTTAGAAGGAAGTGATATTATTTTGGAATAAAAAATTTAAAACTTCTTTTGATGAGTTTAAACATATTTTTACTTCAACACCAGTTATGAATCTTCTAGAGTTTGGGCTAGGATATGTGGCCTTTTTTGATGCATCAGGTTGAGATTTTTTTTGTGATCTTATATCGTCTGATCATGTGAAATCATATGGCTACAAAAAACATAGGACACATAAGAATAATTCCCTGACCCATGATCTAAAACTCATAGGTATGATTCATGCTCTTTATAGTTTTAGGAATTACTTTTTCATAAAAATATTTACTCTTTATTCAAACCACAAAACATTGAGTTATATATTATCCCAAAATTATTTGATCCTTTAACAGAGGTGGTGGGTGGAGTTTGTGCAGTCTTTTGAATTTCAAATTTCTTATACCCTAGGGAAGTGAAATGTCCCTTCTAAAACATTGATCATGAAAAATCAGACCCTTGATGTGATATATTTATCAGAAGAGTGGAACATGATTTCTCTTCTTTTTAGCTTGAATTTTGGATTATAAAAAGAAGTTTAAGAGGTTTTATTGGAATGTTTTCAATTTAACTCTTCTCTTATCAGGAAAAATCTTCAGTAATAAAATCTTGATGGTTAATTTTTCACCATTATGGACTCTCTTTATTTTTGGGAGACCATCAATGAATGGATATTATCTCTATAGGGTATTATATGATTCTGAACCCAATTTGTTGTTATTTTTATTATAAGAATATATATGATTGTGGATTTCTATAATTCTTAGTGGGTGGTGCATCTAGGTACCAAAAAAATATTCTATAATATTCCAAAATAATTTAGGTGGATAGGTATGAGACAATAAATTTTTGAAATTTTTCCTCAAAGTTACACCTATTAACATGCAAAATATGAGAACTAGATACCTTCCTTTTTTCTTCAACCACTTCGAGTGCCAATTTGTAAGATGGATGAGTTCTTTATTCAATTTTTTGTTGGGATGTTTCATTCCCATCGATGAAATAATGAGATTTTTTTAGTCAATATGATGGTAAAATCATCTCACTTTATACCCATTTAAAATAAAACCAATATTGAGGAATTTTGACCTATCTATGTGTATGAGATTGTCATATTTCATGGAATTACTTCATCTATACTCTCTAATAATGATCCCCATTTTACTTCTTTATTTTGGAGACTCCCCTAGAAGGAACTAGGATCTCATGTGAGTTTGAAAATAGAATATCATCCATAGAAAAATGGTCACATAGAACGATATATATAGATTCTTTTGGACATTATTTGCATCTGCATTTTAGAAAATGGGGGAGCATAGGACTTCAACTAGGGGATGGTTGAGTTTTCTTATAATAATATTCAAGTGTTTGAAATTTAGATGTCTAAATTTATGACTTTTACAGTAGGCATGTATATCACTATTTTGTGGGTTGTAGATTCGTGAAGCTTCCTTAGTTGGAATAAGTTTTCTCTAATAGATGATGTCAAAGATAAAGTTAATTTTCTAGAGAGTTCTTATAGTGTCGATAATATATATTTCATATTATAATCATCATTACTGAATGATGTAATTTTTAGTTTGTAACCAAGTATTATTTAGTGTCTCAACTTAGTTGGGTCACCAATGTCTTGGGAAACCTAGAATGTTTGCAATGATGCTTATATGTTCTTTTGAGTTTTTCGAGTATGTATGGAAAGGGGCTTACCATTTTTTAATTCCACCAATAGTTACTTCTATCCAGATTTTGATTAATGTTTTATATCTTCAAATTTATATTTCTAATCATTCTCATGTTTTGAACTACAAAGATCATGATTTTGATCCTGATTTATCCATGAGTGAGTGTCCAAAAAAGATTGTTGATTCTGAGAAAAAGGTACTTCATGGGAGGATGATAATTTTTTTTTTGTCTGTTATATTATCATGTTTTATATTCACATTACAAATGGGAGTGTGATGCACATATGAGAGAGCAGTTTCCTCATCTATTTGATGTGTAATCTTCTTTATTGGAGAAATAAATTGTACATGGTGGGGAGGATGAAATATCATGTTACCGTCTTATTGGTATATCAGGAAACATTAATTAGTTTTACTTATATTGGAGAGTATTTTAAGTTATTTTAGGTAAATTTTGGAAAATTTAGGATCATTAAAGGGGTTTTTCGTTGGAGTAAAATTAGGAAAAACCTTTCTGTTTGGGAAAAGAAACCTTGTGGCCAGGGATGCACCACTAGAAGGGGGAGCACATTTTTTACAAACCATATGACCTCTCCCTCAAACTATATAGCTTCAAAAATTGGGTTTTTGTATGGTTTTTTCATGTTTAAATTATCTATGTGTCCAAATCATGTGACCAATGTAGATTCCCAAGGAAGTATCACAGTTAGGGTTCACAATAACTATTAACCATGTGGCCCATGTATCAAACCATGTGCTTGAGTTCTTAATCCACCATAACATAAATTTAAAATCCAGTGACCCTCGGTTTAACCCCTAATTTACCCCTATTGAACCTAAGTTGGTATCTATTTTCTTGAAGTCTCTAAAGATGTTGTTTTTTCTACTCAAAACCCTTCCCCTTGATGATCTAAGCATGTATGATCTCATTTGATCTCCATTGCCTAAGTAAATCTTCTCTCATGTGGTTTTATTATGATATATTATTCTCCCTTCTATAGATATTGTTATATCATCATAATATTGATGGATCTAATCACTATTTTGGTGGGTCTGGATTCTAGGTTGTGTTTCTTAATCCAATTCACCACATTCTTCATTGGTGATGTCGATGTGGGTGTTCTATTTGACCATGTAATGAAAGGTAGATTGATCCATAAATATTTATACTCTAATTGAAACCTTGAATTTCTTGATTAAATTGAAATAAAATTTTAAATGATATTAAAAAAAATATTTTTTATTAGAAGTATTTTATTGTGAGATTGGAATTGAAATTATGAAAAAACACCAATTTCAATAAAATTGAAATTGTTGTGTGGATTTGAAAAAATTGATGGCTTGATTTGAAATTTGATTTATTGAAATTGATTTTATGTTAAACCTTTACAAAATTTTATTATATTGAATGATGATTTTAAAGGGAATGAATTTGATGAAAATCATTATTTGGTTCTGAAATTCAAAAGGCATGCTAAAAACTAAAATTGGGAAATGGTATTATTAATTGATTTGAAATTTTTGAATTTCCCATAATTTATTTGTAAATTTAATTCCCATTATTCTCTCCATATATAGAATTTTTATTAACTATATATAATAGGATCCCTTAATGGATTCTAGATTGATTGGTTGATATAGGCTCCCTTAAATGGGTGTAGATTGATTACATGATGTGGGATCCCTTAATGGTGTGTAGTTTGATTGCTCAAATTGGGATCCCCTAATAGTGTGTTTATATGAGTAAACACATATATATAATCTGATTTTTAATATTTTATTATATAATTTTTTTATTCATGAAAAATTTATTCTATAAATTTTTTATATAAACGATTAATTTAATTTTTTGAGAGATATCATCAATAATTTCATTAAGAAAATTTTTTAAAATATGAAAATGATTTTCCATTCCTTGTTTTATTGAAATTGATATAATAAATAGTTTATCTTTATTGTATTATTTATCCAACACCTGGTGAGAACTTGCTGGATTGTTTATCTCATATCATACCTTTTCCTTTGGATGTTTGTAGGTTATCTTTTTCTAGGTCTGACCAATATGAAAGTTCCACTTAGAGGTGGGGGATGTTCTTGGTATTTTTCATCCTAGGTGATGGAGGTGATAGGGGGATATTATATCCAATTTTTTCATGGTGGTATTCTCTTTTATTGTGCAAGATTATGAGTAATTTGATGATGTAGTATTTTGGGATTTTTTTTACATGTTTCTTTTTGTTATGATATCCTTGGAGAGTGTGGATCTTACTAACTTGCACCATTTATCTTCCAGTATTTTGTAGAAAAATTATTCCATTCTATTTTTCCTATGATGATAGGTTTTAATAACTAACTCATGGGGATTGGGAATTATATTCTTTCCATGTAATATTTGGATCATGTTTTAGGGTACCAGGGTATCTGGGCTAGTTCATGATAGTATGGATGACTACCTTACATAGATCCTTGAGAAAGTTATACACGTTATAGTATATAGAGAAAAATTGGATGATTGAAAATTTTTACATAATTTTATAATGGATTTAACATATAGTATTGAAACAAATATATAATCAATATAGAAGATAGGATATTGATCCATCAATGAGTTTCACAAAACCAACCTTTATTTTAAAATGAGGAAAGAATATTTTCAATAAAATAAATATATAGAATTTAAATACATGAAATAAAAAAATATCATCTGAAGGAATTTTGAATCTTCTTTAGACTAATAATGTGATGATGAATGATGTGAAGAGAATAATAAATCCATAGCCTTTATATCTAAGAACATAAAAAATATGGAAGGGAAAATTTAATGATATAATTCTCCATAAATAATTTAATTTTACACACATTGGGAATTTTCAAATTCAAATCCTATAGAAAAAATATATTGAGTATGAAATTGATGAAAAGGAAGATGATATATTTAGAAGAAAAAATTAACGTATTGGGAAGATTAATATAAAAAAAATAATATGATCTCATGAATTAATAATAGGTAATCTAATGAAATGGGAAGAAGATTATGACACATGGTCATGGATTAATTTTCAAGATGAATGTATCTGTCAAAATCATAATGCATTTATTTATCATAATAAAAATCATGTATTCCCTTATAATAGTAATGAGAAATAAAAAGAAGGATATTCTAAGTATATGTTGATATTTGAAATGTTTTTCCACCATAAGGAAAAAGTGAAGATAAAAAAGAGGGTAAAAATGGTGTAAAAGGAAGAAAAAAGGAATAGTTAGGAAGAGTGATATCATATATCATATCAAAATATTCAATGTAGAAATTTAAGAACATTATAAAATTTTAGAATATATTAATTAAAACATAGCATAAAAATAAGAAAAGATACATGAGTTTGATTCTATATTTCTTAAAGATAAAAACACCTAGAAAATATGAGATAAGAGTATAAAAAAACTGTGGAGATTTTGAATAAATCAACCAAATCATATGAGAAGTTTTTCTAGGAGTAAAAAATAGACTATTTCAAATTTTTAAAGTAATAATGGGTCTGTTTCATCTAGTTATGCTAATTTTGATGTTAATATTAGAGGTTTTCTGGAAAAACAAATTCATAAAACATATGTTATTATAATTAAGAGGTATGGAGAGGTGTTGTAGAAGGATAAGATCCCAAAAATATGGGAAAGGGTTTTAATTCATTCTAATAGAAGTAATATTATTATCAACATATCAAATTATATAATTAAGGACTGGTTTTCATAGGATATTACTAGTGTTCTTGATGATTTTTTCTTACAACCTATAACAATTGGTATAGAATGTCACTACCAGGGAGATGGAATGAATCAAATTAGATAAGTACATAATAAAAAGAATAAAATATTTGGAAAAAAAATTAATAATCTTGGGGAGAATAAATTAATTTCCATGAAATCAACATGTTTTTTCAATTCAAAAAATATGGATGCTAAAACAAACCTATAGATTATGAGATCAAAAACATTACCATAATAAATTTTTCATGAATCATGTCCCTATAAGTATTCAATATACTATTAGAACCATGAATGATCATAGGAAGGATATGAACCATAAACATTATATATAGGATGTATCCTATAATATGGAAAAGGTAGTGAGGACATAAGAAAACTATTGTGATAAAGGGAATAACATGGATTTTTTGTGTTAGAAGAGTGTAAATGATGTATGGAAATTAAAAAAAACCATTCACATTTATAGGACATGTTAGGGTATAAAAGAAGAACATTTAAGTTTATAAGGAATAATGTGAATTTTTTTCTAACAAGTTGAAGTAATCATACAATGATGTTTCTGAAAGAATGGAGTTAGTCATACAGTCCATGGAAACTAATGATAAAAATTTCATCAAATGAGGTTCTAAGAGATCAGTAATAGATAAAATTAGATAACATAGAGAATCTTGTTTTAGGAGAAAATTTAATAATTCTTTTTAGCATTATGGAACATGAAACCCAACTTTTTATCCCATTACCTTTTTATTAGTATAAACATATCAGTAATCAATGGAATCAATTTATAGTGTAATCTAGATGGTGTTGTAACAATGTTGAATAAGAAAATTGATTCCATTATAGTGAATTTATAATGACAATCAATCATGATGAATGAGTTAGTGTATACCATGAGGGAGATAGCATAAATAGAATCTTCCAAAAGGTGTGTTAATTAATGAAATAATGAATTTTGGTATTTCTATTTAATATTGGATATTGAGGTATTCTAAAAACACTATTCATCCTTGTCTTTACTTTATCAAAAATTTATTTAAAGGGGGTGTTATTTGGTGAGTATTGTTAGAGAAAGGGAATATTTTTTCCCTTGAACATAAAATATTTTGATTAATATTTTAATGATTAGTTCCTATATAATTTAAAGATAAATCCATTTAATAAAAATATTTGATGTTCTTGTGGAATTAATCTTGGTTTTTACACCGGTTTTTCCCATATAGGCTTACAGTTGACTAACTAAATTATCTTTTCTATGAAATCATGAAATTTTATCCTTAAATTAAAATTTGACCTAGCTGAAACACTAAATAAAAAGAGGATAAAAAATTATTTTTAGAACCATATAAAATTCGAAAAGATGAGTGATATTTCACCCCTATATTCCATTGTATTTATTATCAATAGGGGGAGTGTTGAAAATAATATAACATGAAAAAAAAGTATTTTTTGGTATTGAAAATAAATAAAAATTTATAGATTGAAGAACCCATGTAAAGGTTTGTATTTTTTTCAAAAAGTGGGGATATTTTCATAAGAATAAGTTATTAATATGTATTAAAAAATGTGTGGAGATATGTTGAAGTTTTTTCCATCATAAATGGAAAATGAGTTTGTGTGGCTACTACTTGAAGAACTTAGATGAATTTTGGATATGTATTAATCCACACACGAGTCATTGGGATTTTAAATATGTGTATTTTTACTTATCTCTATGTGATTACTTCTATATTATGTAAAATAAAAATAGGGAAAGTAAAATTGGTATATGAGTTACTTAGGGTGTATTGTATGATTCAAATGGCCTAATATTTAATTCATTAAGGAATCTGTACGTTTGAAAATGGGTTCTATGTGAGTGTTTTGAGACCAGAGTATTGTTAATTTCTGAATTTCATATTATTCAGTTAGTTACTCCCTATGATTCATTCCAAAAGTATTTTTAGAAATTGTATATGAGTTAGTTTTCACTCAATATGATTCATCTAGAGGATATCACATAGATTAAATTTTATATTTTATTGTAATAAAATGTTATTCTAGAATTAAATTCTAAATAAGGAAATCAATATAATATGAGGAAAATTATATTTTTTTCCAAATCAAATAATCATTATTCTTAATTAATAAATGATTCAATATTGATATTAGAAATATGCAATGATATAAAGAGGGGATTTTATTATTTCATTATATTTTTTATAAAAAATGAGGATATTTGAAATACAATCATTTTTATGACAAGTGGAAAATAATCCATATGATTATAGATCGCATCCTTAGTGATTAAAACATCACAAAATAATTGTGATTAATGTTTTATAAAGAATGTATGATATATTCATTATTAATAACAAGATTTCCCATGAGAAAAATTAAAAGAGGAATATTCAATGTCAATGAAAAAATATTTTTTATAAAAATCAATATAATAATATTTTAATTTAAATAAGATAATTAAAATTTTTAATTAAGTTCATTATTCACATATAAATCATATTGTGATAGAGGAAGATATTTAAATAGTGATATTTATCAGTAACTTTACTGATAAATTTTTGTTTCTTAGTAAAAAACTAATTCATGTTGTGGGAGTTTTATTCTAGTTAGAACTAAGTCTAATAATTTTTAATTGAAGTGGATATCATACCAAGGTACTTATTGAATTCACAAAAACATTATTTTTTATTTATTTTTTAGTGATCAAACGTATTTTGATCCTAAATGGTTGTTATTTCCTTAAAAATGTTTTTTTGGAGTACTTTTTGAAACATATAAAGGATATGTATATTTTTATAGTTATATGAGAAAGTGGTATGAGAGAAATCAGGATTTGGTGGTGTTTCTATTTTTAGAAATAGGTAGTGAAAGCTAAATATTAAAAGGTGATTCTCATATAGAATAATTTAGTAGAGTCTAGAAAAATGAAAAGAGTGTACATCTTAGAATGTAACTCTTAATATAGAAGAATATTAGACTTATGAGTAGCCACTATAATGATTTGAAAATCTATGAGATTGATATTTTATTACTGAGAAGAACCTGACATTCAAAGATCACCAATGTTGTGAGATTGAACCAACTTGTCATGGTTCCAAGAATGTGTGAGAAATTCCAAGTAATCCTTTAGATCACCATCATGCAAATATGTAATGGATAATGATGTCATCACACAATACACTATGAGATAGTAGTGTTTCTATATTTATTCAAATATAGAGTTTGAGAGGACACTTTGAAGAATATTCAGGATATAGTGTGAAAAATATATCAAGAGATGCATAAAATATTTTTGGGAGATTACTTCAACTGGAGGGATTCTAGTGAAATAAATCAATCAAGAGGTATTTACGAAATTCATTGGTAAACCATGAACTTTGAGATATTTCCTATCAGTATTTTTTATTGATATCATGTACCTATACTCATAGTGATTTAAAATATATAATCCTTATAAAATCACATGTTGTTTTTTTTGTCTTATTGAATATGAGAAAGTGTGTGATATCTCAAAATGAAATAATCCCTATCTTAACTAGTCATAAAGGATGGTTTAATGGAATAAAAACATAAAATAATAAAGTCATGACTGATTCACCCCTATTTTTATCAGTGATCTCACAGAACAAAGGAATATCAATAATGATAATATTATAATATTATGTATTCTTCGTGATATATTTATAAGAAATTATACTAGAAAAATTCATCATATTTATGAAATTTTAATATCATAAATGAAATTATGGTCGAGAATATGAAACACTTGTTGGAATAATGAACACATTGACTCCTATTAAACATAATTTCATATGTATAGCCTTTTCACTGAATCAAATGACTTTATGCACTGCGACATGGATCTATAAAGAGAAAAAAATTAAATAACCATACTAAATAAACTAATTACAATTTTAAAAATGTAAAATATGAATATTAATAAAGAAGATAAAGATAATAAATTATAGGTGATTAACTATTTATTTATCACAACATAGATGAGTTGGTCTAAAAGTTATTATGTTGATAGAATTTAGTGAACTTCTCATCCATAGAAAAACCATATTCATTATAGTCCAACATATTATCATAACTCATTAAATGATGGTCATTGGATGGTGAAATTTATGAATACTATATATTTGAGGGTATTAATCTTTACATCTCATATTACATGCATCATTGAATAAATTAGACGTAAAATATTTTCCCTAAATAAATTTTTTCTTAATAAATTTTTTCTATAGTATATATTTCTACATTATTTTATTTTTTATATACACTAAAAAATAAAATAAAAACTATTTTATTTTTATTTATGGGTACTATAAACTCTTCTTGTTACTCCATATAGGACACAAAATCTAATTGAACTTCTAGGAATGTTATTTTCATGTCCCTTTTTTGATTTATTGGATAGTATAAAATTGTGAAATTCAACCCAAAAGTATTGTATACAACCCCCTACCAAAGTATAAATAATAAACAAATCATATACTATCACACAGTCCGTAGAGAGGTATAGTTCTTAGCTTCGATCCACCACACATATGGGTATATAAACCAGTTTTTTGTGTTATTCATCTCATATCAAAACTTAGGTATCCCCTAATGGGAGACATCCAAATTGTTAGAGAGATAAAAGTGGTCCCATGGGGGAAACCTCAGAGTAGATAACATGGGGAGAATCAACCTAGGGGGTTTCAGGGGGATAAAAAAGGACATCCTAGATGTCCATAATGAAAAAATAGACATTATGGGAATCATTGATTACCAATTCATCCTAAACCCCCAAATGAAGACAACCCTGAATGGAAACCCCCAAAAAAACTCAAAAAATTGGTTTCCATACTCATACATATGTTATGGAGCCAACTTATTCACCCTTTTCATGCTCACCTATGAGTATCCATCCCTTCACTCATGGTGGTACACAACATGGCCATCTGTGCATTAATTTCGGGTTGAAGCACCACTAGAATAATCTCAAGAATGTACTAGGTTACCCAAATTAACTAAAAGTTGTATATATATCCATCTAGTAAGTATACTCCCCATATGTGTCATGACCCATCCCCCAGGGCCCGTGTCGTGGCTACCCCAAGCCTGCCATCCATAGGCCAGAGGTTGGAAACTAGCACCAAAAAGGAATTTCCCTAAAATGGGAAGGAATTGCCTCAAAACCAATACACAATGAGTCAAGGTACACTCCGCACAAGTAAAACACAATGGAAGAAGAAAGGTGCAACCACAACTAAAAACCACTATAGAGTGTAAAACTAAGTACTAAAGTAAAGTGGCCAGAATACAATCCCAACTGAAATAGAAATACTAAAAAATGGAAAATAGCTCTTGAGTTCATCCACCAAGGATCCTACCTAAAGGGTATGTACATCTCGTCACTACGGATCTCTACGCCAACCGGTCACCTCCGTACACCATCAAGTCCCGGCTCCTCGAGACTCAGTCAAAGCTTCCCATCATCTGCACAAGACACAACAGGGTGCTTGCGAAGCCCATTCAGGGATGAGTATAACAATACCCATTAGGGACCCCGACACCCCTAAAGGTCTCTTATAATTACACAAATTAAAAAACCACAAATCATGATCTCAATCAAAAAGCACAAAGAAAAAGACATCTCACACCAGTTTTATCTTAAGTACATAAGTACAGATGTTTAGTCATAAGGCTATATTATCTTATTCTATCATGAGGATCTAATGCTTACCCACACAAGATCACTCAGTGCTGATCAACATAGGATTTCTCAGTGATGATCCACACAGGATTTCTTGGTTCTGATCCACACGGGATCACTCGGTGCTGATCCACACAGGATCGCTATTCATTCTTCACGTCTCAGCTAGCCATTGGATTCCCGCACAAAGTGTGCCTGATTCCTATAGGATCTTCTCCTCAAGATATTGGTCATATTTCAACCATAACTAAGTCCCATGAATAAGTAACATAATGATCTACCATGTCATAAGGGTTCCAACGCAATAGATGGCGCGTCAACCGAACACTCGGTCGGTAAGTTATAGGATTTTTAGTACCGAGGTCCTGGTTAGATTTGGGTACGATCCAACCTATCCAAACTCTAACATTCTCCAAAACTCATGTGAAGTATCTCAAAAAGACTACCTCCTCCTAAGGGTTTTTTCGTTGTAGACAGTTCGTCAAACGGGCATTCGGTTTAGTAGTTACGCCCATTTAAGAGTAACTGGGCCGAAATGGTCCAGGTCCAGTTCAACCCAGTTCAGCTGGGCCTCGTCCGGCCCAATGGGACATGGTCTAGGCCTACTGGTCCATTGGTTAGGCTCAGCCCACTCAATTGGGCCTAGCCCGCCAGGCCGCGAAACCACCCGACCTGTTTTCCGGGAGTGGGGGTCTGCTCCCCTCCCTGAAAAACTAAGCCATTTGGGTTCTTAAAGAGGAGCTAATGGATGGCGCTGCACCACATATATGTTCCACTCGGACCATTCACCCGTGGGACCCATGGGGTGTGTTTCCACCCTCTACCGTAGCTCGAAGCCGCGGCCTTCCTCCGCAATGCATCGCCGCAGCGTGATGCCTGGTGAAAATGCGGCCGACGATGGCTGGTCTCCCCTTCTGTATTTTGTGGCTCAGAGCTATGGCCCACCTCCATGGCGCACCACCGTTTTCAACATGGCTGGCGTTATCCTACTGCCCATGTCCGCCATAGTGCCTTTGGGCACCACCACTCTACACGGTCGGTGGGTGTCGGCCGCCGCCTTCTCCGGTCGCTGGTGCCAACGAAGCTTCTACGGGCCTCCGGTCAATCTCTGGAGGTCTGATTCCTCTACCGACTATACCTACAGACCACCCATATCACTACACGTCTCCCGGTTTGGATTTTCCGCATTTTTTCTCAGTCACAAATGAAGAAACACAACCAAAACAAGAACGGAGGAGGGTTCGATCCTTGTTCCTTCGGCCCGCACCCTCCTCATTAGCCTTATAACATGGGAAGCAATAAAAGAATTTAAAATCTTAATTAAACAATGAAACCCCCTACCTCAATATCATTATAAGTCCCTTTGGACGGGAAAAAATTGTCCACGTTTGAGGGTGTTGCAGACGAAGGAGAAGGTTCACGTCCTTTGGCACTCATTGTTGAATCCTCCAACGGTCGTCGAAGCCTCATTCTAGGTTGGTGGAAGATGCTGCGACACTTGTTCATATTTTCCTCTCTTGAGTGCCAAAAATCCATGCCCAATCTTCGTTTAAAAAGTTGAAAGTGAGTATCAACACACCACACAATTAATTATGTTCATTAATGAATTGAATTAATGAACCTATTAATTCTCCCAATGGTGTCATTACACAAACAAGTGTAACCGTCCATTTAATGGGATGACATCCCAGTAGTCCTTCCACCACTGATCAATAGATATAAGAAAGAAAAAAAATAACTCGTTGAGTTATTTTATTATTTTTTTGTAAAGTCCAAAAAAATTAACTTTTTCATCTGACCCTTTCTGGTTGAATTTAAGCTTCCCTTAAGCAAAACCCAATATTTCGGATTCAACAGTACCCTCTAATTTTTAATCCAAGCACTGGTTCAAAAGATAGAATTCACCACCCACACTTTTACTTAATATACCTTAAAAAGGTTAAAAAATATGTTTCGGGCTCTCCGGGCCTTAGAATCATGTGTTGTTAATTTTCGTAGACTCGTAATAATTCCATTTAATTAAAAAAATACATGGAATTTTAAAGTATTTACATTCTCCCCACCTTATGTATTTTGTTCCTGAAAGCTACAAAAAAAAGATACGGAAACAAATAGGGGTACTGAGAACACAGCGGAGCCTCCCACTCCCATGTGATCTCCTGGAGGTTCATGTGATGCCACCTAACTCGCACCATAGGAATCGATCGCCCACAAAGGACCTGCTCTTGTCGATCCTATATCTCAACTGCGAACTCTGCAAACGTCACCCCATTGTCAATTTCTAGCTCTCCCCAGTCAATAACGTGTGATGGATCATGAACATACCTCCTCAACTATGATACATAGAAAAAATTATGCCCTAGGTGCATTTGTGGGGGAAGATCTAGATGATACACCACCTCGCCTACTCTAGTGAGGATCTGGAAAGGTTCGATAAACCTCGGAGATAGCTTGCCACCCCAGCCAAATCTCCACAATCCTCGTCAGGGTGAGACCTATAGGAAGACATGATCTTCCTCCTCAAAATACAAGGTTCTACATCTACTTTTGATAAAATACTTCCATTGGATCTGTGCAGTATTCCTACGCTCCTGGATGATCTTTACCTTCTCAGTGGTAGCCCGTACCAACTCTGGACCCATAAGTGTTGACTCCCCTGGGTCTGTCCAGCAATAGAGGTGATCTTCATGGTCTCCTATACAGGGCCTCAAATGGATCAATGATTATGGTAGAGTGATAATTATAATTGTATTTTAACTCCACCGGTGGAAGGTTGTCCTCCCAACTATGGTCAAAATCTAGGATGGAAGCATGAAGCATGTCCTCAAGTGTCTGTATGGTCCGCTCCGTCTGACCATCTGTCTGAGGAAGAAAGGTGGTTCTCAAGCGTAGCTGAGTACCAAACTCCTCCTGTAATCCCTTCCACAAGAGGGATGTAAAACGAGTGTTGTGATCTAAGACGATCGTCGATGGCACCCCGTGAAGCCGTACAATCTTTTATATGAAGAGGTGTCTGAAGCCCTCTATTGATCCATACTCTCGGATGGGTAGGAATTGGGCCAACTTTGTGAGTCAGTAAATGATCACCCATATTGAATAGTGGCCCCTAGACATATGTGGTATCCCTGTAACGAATTCCATGGAGACACCACTCCACTTCCATACTGGCACCTCAAGTGGTTGAGCTAAGAATACTTGTACCTAATTCTCAGCCTTCACTTGCTGAGTGAGGCAATGTGATATGAACTCTACAATGTGATATTAACTCTACCATGGATTTGAATAGTGGCACATATGCCTCTTGAACTCACTAAAGGAGTGGGGGAGTGACAATCACAGACTGGATGTAAACTACTCCATCTCTATCCACAAAGGATATCTACAACGCGGCTAGCTGCTCTGTCACCTCACTCAGCAACTATAGACCAAACCTCCTTCTGAGTGCATCTATTACTACATTCCTCTTACCAAGAGTATATAAAATCTCAAATTCATAGTCTTGGAGTATCTACATCCATTTCCGATGTCTCAGTTTTAGGTCCTTCTATGAGAAGATATACCTGAGACTCTTGTGATTGGATTAGACGGTAAATTGTTCACCCATCAAGTAGTGTTGCCACATCTTCAAGGTAAAGACCACTGCTACTAACTCCATATCATAGGTAGCATTGTTCTTCTCATGCTGCCTCATCTTTCATGAGATTTAGGTGATTACCACTTACTTCTGTATTTGGATACATCTCAATTCGGTACCTGATGCGTCGCAGTAGGCTACATACCCAACACCCTCTTCTAGTAGCCTCAAGATGGGGGCACTCATCAGTATCTACCTAAATTCCTAGAAATTATACTGGCATCTCTCTATCCATAAGAAAGGTTGTCCCTTCTTTTTCAAAGCTAGATATGGTGATTCTAATTTTGAAAATTTAGGTAAGAATCTTTGGTAGTACCTAGACAATCCCAAGAAACTCCTCCCCTCGGTCACACTCCTATGTGGCTCCCAAGAATGCATTGTCTCTATATTAACTGGATCCAACACAACTCCATCCTCTGGGATAACATGTCCCAGAAACTGCACCTCCCATATCCAGAACTGTCACTTCGAGAGATTACCATAAAGATGGTTCTCTCAGAGTGTATTCAGAACTATCTGCAGATGAGTGGCATGCTTCTCATATGTCGCTGAGTACACTAAGATGTCATCAATGAAGACCACCATGAAGCGATCAAGTTAAGGAGGGAATATTCTGTTCATGAGGCCCGTGAACACTGTTAGAGCATTGTTCATGCCAAAATTCATCTCTAAGAACTTGAAGTGACCATACCGGAATCTGAAGGTTGTCTTTGTTATATCCTCATTTTGTACTCTGAGCTGGTGATAGCCTGATCTGAGGTCTATCTTTGAATACCACCGAGCTCCCTTCAGTAGATCGAAGAGGTCATAAATCCTTAGAAGTGGATACTTGTTCTTCATAGTCGCATGGTTTAGGCACTGATAGTCCACAGAAAACCTCAAACTCTTGACTGCCTTCTTGGCGAACAAAATCGGAGCTACCCATGGAGAAACACTGGGCCTTATAAACCCCTTACCCTTCAAGTTCTCTAGTTGTACCCTCAACTCATGAATCTATATAGGTGACATCCGATATGCTGGCATAGATATTGGTGTCATCCCGGGGTACAGGTCGATGTAGAAGTCTACCTCTCTACGATGAGGCAATCCCAAAACATCATCAGGAAAGACATCATCATACTTATCCACCACTACAGGATAACTTAGACCCCTCACATCAACTTCTCTGAGGTTTAGGCTAGCCAATTGATGAGTGATCGGTTTTACCCTCCTCTGAGAAATTCCATCTAGAGCTGAAAAGGTTCCCTTCTCGTCGGTGAAAGTGAACATGCTCCCATTCTCACGGTCACACCACACTTTACACCTAAAACAGTTGATCTGATAAGGGACCATGGATAACCAGTCCATACCCAAGATGGCATCGTAAGGCCTCAATGCTGATACTAGAAGATCCCTTCTGAATCTCTCGCCTCCTAGACTAATCTCACACTACCGAAACCAGTGTTTAATTGTCGAATCCTTTCCCGTAGTATACTATAATCATAAGGATCGAGCCAATGGCTCCATTAGAATCTCCAAGCACTGAACGAGTGTTGTGGAAATGAAAAAGTGACTGGAACCTGTGTCTAAAATTACTACATCTAGGGTGTAGTAGACACAGATCATACCTCTAATCATCTCTGGAACACCATGGTCACAGGCCTCTGCCGCTTGAAGCTGAGCTTTCTCCTATCAACCTGATCCCAGTGGTCGGGGTGGACTACTTGGGGGTGGTGGTGGTAGTACCTCAAACTATCTCCCACCACCTGTTGCACAGCCTACTCCTTTTTCCACGTCCATTTCCCTATATACCTCTTCGCTCAAACCTTGGTCGTTGTCTCAGTGGTCCCTTTATCATATTTTGATCTTCCACGCGGGGAGTTAGACAGTCGCGATCAATGTGTTCATGTTTTCCATAAGATTAATAGACTTTAGTCCTCAGAAGACCTCATCTTCCATGCGAACTCCACACATCCGACCCTGCATCCTGGGGTCATCCTCCGAAAGGTCTGGCCCACTTAGACCTCTATGTTATCTGTCTACTGCCTGTTGCGGATGAATCGGCTACATTTTTTCCAGTGGTGGCTCTCACCATCGGTGCCTGCTCAGCTAAGAATATCTCCACTAACAATGTTCGCTCAAGCACTACAGCCTACATCGGAATATTGAGTGATATCATCGACACTCTGATCTCCCACCGGAGACCCTACTCAAAGGTCTGGGCCATGAATAATGGGTCTTGTACCATGTCGGTGGAGTAGCGAGAGACGTCAGTGAATCTCATTGAGTACTAGGACACTGTCAGGCTACCCGGCTGTAAGTGAAGCAGCTCCTAGATATTCATTGAGTGTAAAGTTACTGGTATGAACTATGCCCTAAAGAGGGTCTCGAAGTCCTACTAGGAGAGTGTCACCTTCTCATTCATCTAGAGCATCAAACTATGCCAACTTCCTGTTGTGCCCTAGAAGAGGCTAGCATTTAGGATCACCATCTGATCTGTTGGTGTCTCAATTAAGAGAAAAACATGTGCCACATCCTCCAACTAGTCCTCATCTGCCTGAGGATCTATCTCACCTTGAAACCTCAAAGGCCTCTGTCTCTAGAACTCGTGCAACACGCTCAGTCGGTGTGCACATTATGCTAGTGAGGATAGTGGAAAATACTTCCCCATGGGTGGTTTTGATACTGGTACACCACCCGAAGGTTCCATCATCGTAATAGGGCCCTACACCGACGCCACATCACTCGGTGGTCCATCATCATGTTATATCTCTAGAATTCTAGATGGCTGTCTACATGGTGGAATCCTGAAAGAAACAGGTGATCCACGGTCAAAAAGTTATACCTGTTGAGCTGACTCAAAGAGATCAAAAAGAAACACAACATTTTCAAAACACACGCAATTAGAGTTTTCATGTACCGAGTTGGAAATTAGAATTTAGGGTCCTGGTGTATAGATATATCGGTCGTCGCACCAACACTGGACTCCCTGAACTGAAACCCAAACTCAAGACACTTAACACTATTTCTCCATTGAAAACATAGACTCTAATTTCTTATAGTAGAATTGATTCCCTTTGACACCACTTTGTCACAAATCGTCCCCTAGGGCCCATGCCATGACTACCCCAAGCCCGCCTTCCATATGCCAGGTGATGGTGACTAGAACCGGAAAGGCATTTTTTCTAAAATGGGAAGGGATTGCCTCAAAACCTTTATACACAGAGTTAGGGTACACTGCGCATAAGTAAAATACAACATAAGAAGAAAGGTGAAACCACAAATAAAAACCACCACAGAGTGTAAAAGTATGTACTGAAGTAAAGGGTCCTGAATACAAGCCCAACTGAAATGGAAATATAGAAAAAAGGGGAAATAGCTCTTGAGGTTGTCCACCAAGGATCCTACCTGAAGGGTAGGTATAGCTCGTCATTGAGGCTCTCCATGCCAACTGGTCACCTCTGTACGTTGTCAAGTCATGGCTCTTTGAGACTGAATCAAAGTTGTTCGTTATCTACACAATACACAATAAGGTGCGGGTGAAGCCCATGTAGGGGTGAGTATAACAATACCCATTAGGGACTCCAAGACCCCCGATGGTATCTCGAAATTCTACAATGGAAAAACAACAAATAATGATCTCAATAAAAAAGTACAAAGAAAAAGACAGCTCGCACTGGGTTTAACTTAATTATATAAGTACAGATGTTTAGTCATAAGGATAGATTATCTTATTCTATCATGATGCTCTGCTGCTGACCCACAAAAGATCGCTCGGTGCTAATCCACACAGGATCGTTGAGTGCTGATCCAAACAGGATTGCTCGGTATTAATCCACACAGGATCCCTCTGTGATGATCCACACAGGATCACTCAGTGCTGATCCACATAGGACCGCTCGGTGCTGATCCACATAGAATCGCTATTCATTTTTCACGTCTCAGCCAGCCACTGGATTCCTGCACAAAGCACACATGATTCTGGGAGGATCTGATCCTCAAGACATCGGTTGTATTTCAACTGGAACAAATTCCCATAAATAAGGAACCCAATGAATTTTCATGTCATAAGGGTTCCAACGCAACATAAATTTCATCAACCGGACACCCGGTCTGTAAGTTATAGGCATTTTAGTGTCGAGGGCACGGCTGGATTCGGGTACGATCCAACCCAGCCAAACTCCAACTTTCTATGAAACTCAAGTGGATTATCTCAAAAGGTTTGCCTCATTCAAAGGGTTCCAACACCCCCATAAGGTTAGTAAAATGTACGTTCAGTTTAGTAGATACACCCATTTAAGAGTAACTGGATGAAAAGGGTCAGGGTCCGGTCTGACCCGGTCAAACCGACCTGGACCAGCCCACTAGGATCATCCTGGTTTGTCTAGGCCTAGTCCGGCCCACTGGACCGTGGGTTCTGCCTGGCCTACCTGGTTGGGCACATCCCACTGGGTTGCGGAACCACCTGGCCCACTATCCGGGTGCGGGGGTCTGTTCCCCTTCCCGAACGGCCGAGCCATTCGGGTTTTTAAATTGGCGGTGTTGGATGGTGCTACACAACCTGGATGCTCTGCTCAAAATGGTCACCCATCAGAACAGTGGTGCATAGGTACACCCTCTTCCATGGCCTTCCTCCATGGCATGCCACCTGGTGACAACGCGGCCAGTGATGGTTGACCACCCCTTTCGTTTGCCGCGACTTGGATTCACGGCCCTCCTCCAAGGTGCGCTGTCGTGGAGCGCCACCAATGTCAATGCGGCTGTTATCGTCCGGCTGCCCTTGTCTACTACGAAGCCTTTAGGAACCAACTCTCTTCACTGTCGGTAGGTTTTAGACTCCACCTTCTCCGGTGGTCAGTGTTGTTGCACCAGTGAAGCTTTCGCAGGCCTCCGGTGAAGCTCTGGATTTATGTTTCCTCTACCGGCTACGCCTATGGGCCACCTGAGACGTTGTCATCACTGTGTGGCTATAATTTTGGCCTTTCAGCATTGTTTCTCGGTCACCCACAAAGAAACACAACCAAACCAAGAATGGCAAATGGTCTGGGCCTTGTTTTTTCGGCCCGCACCCTCCGCGTTAGCATTATAATATGGAAATCAATACAAGAATTTACAATTCTTAATTAAACATGGAAACTCACTACCTCGAGCCTGTTAGGAGTTAATACGGATGAGGAAGGATTTTCCACGTCCAAGGTTTTTGTGGATGAAGGAGAAGCTTCACGTCCTTTGGTGCTCATCATTGAATCCTCTAATGGTCTTCGAAGCCTCGTTCTAGGTTGGTGGAAGACGTTGCAGCACTTCGTCATAGGATTCTCTCTTGAGTGCCTAAAACTCATGCCCGAATTCATTTAAATAGATGAAAGAGAGGATCAATGTACCGCACAATTAATGAGGTTTATTAATGAATTGAATTAATGAACCTATTAATTCTCCCAAAGGTTTGGTTACACAACCAAGTGTAACCGGCTATTTAATGGTCTGAGAACTCAGCGGTCCTGCCACCATCACTCAACAGTTAGAAGAAATAAATAAAATAACTTGTTGAGTTATTTTATTATTATTTTTGTAAAGTCTAAAAAAATAACTTTTTTGTTTGACCCTTGTTGGTCTAATTTAAGCTTCCCATAAACAAATTTTGGTGCTACAAATTCAATGGTGCCCTCATATTTTTAATCTAATCACTGGTTGAAAAGATAGAATTTACCACCCACACATTTACTAAATGTACCTCACAAAGGTTCAAAAATACGTTCTAGGCTCTCTGGGCCTTAGAATCACGTGCCGTTAATTTTCACAGACACATAATAATTCCATTTAATTAAAAAAATACATGGACTTTCTGATTCATTACAATATGAGTCTCATAGCTCGATAAGATAAGTACATATCCCAAATATAGGGAATCTAGTAGTCCACTTGGAAACTATGGGGAAATACTAAGGTAACTCCAAACAAATGTTATTATCAAACCACAGACACAGCCATCTCATCTATGATGAGCCTCCAAGACATGACTATATTTTATGGGTCGATATTCAATAAATCTTGTTTCCATATTTTTTGGATATGGATATGACAGGAAGATCAAAAAAAGAGAATGAAAGATATGATGTGTGGAGATACATGAGAAAAAAGTGTTGGGATAGAAATAAGAAACCTCTATTGAAATATTCTTCTATATCAAGTTATATGGTTGTAATCAAATTAGTCACCCTCCATGCATCTCAGAACTCTTGAATAGAACCATCGTGAGAGTTCATGCATAGTTTATTGGAAACTACACACCCATTCCTCAAAGTGTTGTAAATCATAATGTATGATCATTTAAAAACTCAAGCCACCTCCATTAATAAAAATACAGCCTAAATGAAAGAATATATTCCTAAGTATTTTATGATCTATAAATACCAAAAATTTCTCATTGATTGGGTTATGTATAAACCGATTTAGAGAAAACGCAAATTTTTCAACTCAAGATCATTGTTAGAATAGTTTTACTCATGTAAATGAAACTATTAATACCCTTATGATATGTATATTCTCTTATGATTTAGATAAAACCATGTATGGGTTGAGAAGAATCACATAATTCCTCAAACATGATTCCTTCGAATGGAAAGTGGTGGATACAATAATTGATAACACATATTAGTCCTTATGAAATCCAGTTCTATCCTATTCAAGGGATTAAAATGGTAAATAATCAAGGATAAATTAGACACAAATATCCTATAATGTCATCCAATACCGAGGTAGTTCTGAAGTTATATTATATTCTTGGGATCCAACCAATAAAAAACCACTTAAATATTTAAAGGATCCACCAATAAACCCTACTAACAAATAACTCAACCAAATAAAATATTATCTCATGTTTAAAACATGTAATTGGGAAACATTCCACAGAGAAAATATCCCTAATGAACCTCCTAGAAATCTCTCATAAGATCACGATGATCATCCTATATCTTTGAATATATGATTCTTTTATTAATGAATGCTATTATAAACTGAACCAAGAACATAGAGAACATTAATTTTATCAAGATTTTAAAAAAAGTTATGGAATTCATGAAACCAAAAAAACATAACCAAAAAATATAAGTGGCCACAATGAAACATAAAAAAATATTCCAAATATTAGCCTCCATTAATCTAATTTCATAACATCCAATCCATAAATTTAACTTTGAGAACCAGAAATTTCCCTTCAACAAATCAAAAAAATCATATATCCTCATTGATATAATAATAGATCTTTATTTTTTTATATAATATATATTATTATATATAGAAAATAATACTTTCATCTAGATTCTTAGAAAATAACATTGAACAAACCCAAGGTAAATAGTGGTTTCAATAAATACCTTCTATAATATATTATTGATCTAAATCTATAACTATAATAACACATAGGTGACCAAAGATATGGATAATTTTAAATCATATAGACACTAGGTTATAGATTTATCCATAACCTAATATCACATAAAATGGTTAGATACAAACCCCATTTAGGGAATCTATAGGGAAACTCCTCCAAAACTTCTATAAAAAAGAAAAAAAAAATCAAAAATATAGGAAAAGGGTTGGATAAGATTTTAATCGACATTATGATCTTTCTCACCAATATATATCATGTTCTTCCATAAAAATTTGAGAAAATCAACTTTTTTATGAAACAAAATTGAAAACAACTAAAAAATTCATATAGCAAATTCATGCTATGAATAACATCATTTAGTTTTAATCAAAGAATAAAAATACCCCCTACTGACTTATAGCTCGAAAATAAAATGGAAAGAGGGGGTGAATTTCCTTTTAAAAACAATTTTAAAATAATGTTATAATATAAAGATCTTTATCATTCAAGATTGAGATTTAAACATATAATAATCAATAAAAAGTGAATAAGTAGTTAAAATTAAATTAAAAAAATTAAAAATTAACACTTAAATAAAGGAGTTTGGAAATATCTCAATGATGATCCACTACATATACTCCCCTTAATAATTCTTGAGTGGGTGATATTTTTATCTTGGTTTTAACTAAAACCCAAAAATAAGAAAATGAAGGAAACACAAGGTTTTAACAGAAACTAATTTTAAAAATAAGACCAGTGGTTTTAATGGAATCCAAGAACTAAGAACACTTGATTATGGTGAGCACCTAAATAAGAATATGAGAAGATATAAATCTATTTTTAGAAACAATTTTTAAAACATTGGACTCCCTTTTTAGGATTTAGAATAAAATAATGAATTTAGAGAGAAAAAATTAATGTAGAAGAATATCATTTATTAAATTGAAGAAAGAATAAATTTTATAAAATTAAAGGAGTAAAATAGAAATTGTATGGATTTTGTTAAATCCCATAATTCCTTTTGATAATTGGTATCAATTTGTGATTTTTTTCAATAAAATGTCATGGATTGATTCAGAATTAAGTAGTTCTCATATAGGTTTATTATTGTTATCTAAGACTCTATAGGTATTTATTTATAGCCTTCATTGGTTATGGTGTCTCTTATGTGGATCCAATGATTTAATGAGATTAGTTGATTCCATTAATACAATCATTTAATTACTCATTGATACATCCCCTTAGATTCCTAAATTGCTGACTTGATCTCCAAAATTGATAGTAATATTGTGTGTAGAGAAATCAATTCCCATTTTGACCTCAACATGTTAAGAACCATACCTATATACATCTAATTTTTTTCATATATAGACTAATGAGATACTATTCCTATTGAAATGACATGGTTTATTTTGAAAGTCTTTTTTCACTCACCATGAACTAAAATATGCCTGTAGATTTCTTGTTCAATTAACAAATGCGATATCCCAAATCAAGATGTCCAAAAATACGTGTTTGGTCACTAACTTCATCCATAATCATATTCAACACTAGCAAGATGAATCTCTACATTTATCTCTAAGACTTGGTAAAGATCTTCTTCATCAAAACTCTCAAGATAAAGTCGTCACTCATTTTTACTGATTCATGAGAATACTGTCTAAACACTAAAAGTAAGAAACACTAAAAACATATGTTAGAAACACGATTTGTTATGGTGGTTATAGAAAGACACCAAAGCTTCAACAATATTCTCTTTTGGGATGATAAAAAACACTCATTTAATATTATAATAAATTAATATTAAATAAAATATAGGTGAAGAAATGAAATAATAATAGGAAAGGATGAAATATATTGAAGTATAGAACATATGTATCCCATTAAAACAAAATCATTCTTCTTTGATGAATAAATTATAATTTTCACTCCCTTAACATTAATAATCTCTCACCACATAAAATTAGACCTTTATACCCCTCTATGATTTGAAAAAAATACTTATAAAAAAATTTAGATTGATAAGTGAAAAAATATAATGCAATAAAGGTGACCATAGATTTTTATGGAAAATTTGAACATGATTTTTAAAAAAAATAATATGTTATTTTAAAAAAATAAAATGTTATTTTAAAAAAAAATTATTATGAAAAATAAAAAACATAGATACCAAAAATAATTTCAATAATTCCATTACAATATCACCTTTAAAAAATTAAAACATTCTAAAGTGAGGGATTTTGTAAAGATATCAGCTTATTGACTATTTTTACTTTTGTAACCTAACATGATAGATCCTTTATTAAAGTGGTCCCTCAAAAAATTAACATAGAATATCAGTGGTCCTATTAGAAGAATGATAAATTGGATTTATAAAGTTTCATATGGCTCTATAACTATCACATTTAATATAAACTAGAGTAAATGTTATAGGAAAATCTAAGATATTTTTTACCATCCATATAATCTGGGAACAATAACTATTGATGGATATATATTCATTTTATCTATAAGATTAGAAAATAAATTTTTATTTTTTACTTATCTAAGATATTAAATAATATCTAAGAAGATAATAATTCCAACATTTAAATTTTATATCTTATTGAAATATTCAAAAATTAGCGTCAGAAAAAATAGAAATGTAGAAATATATTCATTTAGGATAGAATCAACCATGATTTTCAAAACCATTTAGAAATAAGAAAAAATCATTTTATGAGAATTTCATTGTTATTATTTAGATTTATCATTAAAATGATCATAAATACAATAAATGTACATATTTTTTTGTTTGGTCATAGTAAGGTTATGAAGTCTCCCAATCATACATCTATATCAGTTTTTGTGAATTGGTTTATCAGCTTCATACAATGTTAGCTGACAATAAATAGTCATAGGTATATTAATTTATTTGGCATGATCCATACCAAAATATAATAGATGTACACTAGTGTATTTATTTTTCATATTATTAGTATCATTGTCATTTTTATAGATTTAAAATCCATGAAATAATTTTATCTCACCCATAAAATTCATTTCATATTAATTTCTAATAAGATTTGAAATTTTATTACAAAAACATTAATTTTTTGTTCCAAATTTTATGTAATCATCCTATATTTTAATAACTAATTTATCATTTTAAAAAAATATATAAATAATTTGTAATACATTTTTCCAATTTTGAAATCACTGGATAAAAGAAAACTTTTTAAACTTTTATGTGAAGCATTATGGGCTTGTTTTAAAAGATCTAAATCTTCGGTTTAAATGAAAAGTGACTTTTAAAATTTTTTAGTTTCAAAAGTAGGAGTTTCTTCAACTGGAAACATTATTATAAATAAAATTATTTTCAAAATTATTTTTCATATCCATTAAAAAATTATTGATATTAATATTTTCAAAAAATCTCCACAAGATTATTATTGATTCTAGCTATGAAATGTTAGTGAAGGTTTCACTGTAATCAATCTATTCTTCTTGATTATAACCTTTTTATATGAGTATATATTTTTTATGTCACATTCATCATCAAATATATTTATAAAATACTATTTTTTCAAATAATAGAATGATCATTAGGTCTTTTAACAAGAGTCCAAAAATTAGTTTGATGGAATGGGATTATCACTTATTGTGTATGAAAACCCATTTTTTCATTATTGATAAAATCCAAATGATTTCTATATTATAGAAAGGAAATAAAATAATAATTATCAACATCATTTATGATTTAATTCATAGTACTAGTATAAAATTTTTAATTACTAATAATATTTTCCAAGGGATGGTTATTTTTTTAAAATATTTAGATAATGGATTGAAAGAAGATTGATCTTTGATATTATTTATAAGAGAATTTGTATCATCCAAATTAAAAGTATTAGGTAATAAAAATCTTCAAATTATGATGATTATTTGGTAATATCTCCACTAAATTTGATTGAAATAGATTATTTAATGGTTTCCGTTCTTTTATTAAAGACTCAATTGGATTTACATGACTTCGAGTACACAAGAAATATTACTTCATTAGATTTTAGATAAAATTTATCTTGGTTGTATTTAATGTTTATAATATAAAATTTACTTGAAAAACATTTAAAATAACAACTTTAGGAATATTATAATTCCAATTTACATAAGTGTTCTTTTTTAGAAAGGGTATTACGACAACACGGTTTATGAAAAAAAAAACGAGTATTTACCACCACAATAAAAATGTATTATTAGATTTTTAAACCATTCATGAGGGATAATCAGATTTATTTAAGGTTTTTATTATTTCTTTTGAGTACCATGTATTGTTGAGGTGAATTAAGAGAAAAAAATGAATTATTATAACATTTTGAAGAAAAATGGTCATCTAACTCTTTATTATCAAACTCTACCCCATGATCACATTGAGTGGAAATAATTTTGTTACCTTTTAATTTTTTGATATTCTTAAAGAATCATATTATAAATATGAAATACTCATTTTTCTTTATTAACAAAAATATACAAGAATATCTTCTATAATCATCTTCAATCACAAAATACAGTGATTTTACTCTAATAATTTTTAATTAATTTTGTCTGAAAATATAAATTATAATAATATAAATGGATTTATAGGTTGATATATCATTTTTAATTATAAAATATATTATTTATTTCTTACCAAGATGTAATGGTTTACAATAAACATAATCATTGAAATGAAATTTTTTCAAATTTCATACTAGTTAATGTCAGTTGGGCATAATGAGTGTGTGTGTGTGTGTGCAACAGTGGCCAATGAATCTATAAAAAATGAATGAATAATTATCATGGATGTTCAAAATTATATCATTTTGAGAATAATTATATTTCAAAATGATAATATGCCCAATTAAAAAATAAAAATCAATAAATAAAATTTTTCCTTGAGATTAAAGGAATTACAAACATCAATTTAAAATGAGTTTTTATAACCATTTTTTCACAATTGGATAATGATTATAAATTTTAATTTTTAACCAACACAAAATGAATATATTTTATAATAATTTTATTGAAAAAACCAATTATATCTATATTTGGGATTTTACTTCTTCATTTTCCAGCAAAATACACATATCAATCATTATGTTTTTAATGTTTATTAATTTAAAAGAAGCCATCATACATGTGTTAAGAGAATAAACGATCCATGTACCATTTTGGTTTTGAGAGTTACAGTTTAGACACATTTCCTATAAAATTTATAAATTTTTCTTTTTATTAACTATTTTTTGCTTTCATATATGATAGCTAATAGGGATTTTTTATCAAAATTGGTTTTGAAAACGTTTTTTGAGATAATATATACAATGAAAAATAGAAAAAATTTAGTCTAACATAACTAAAAAAATTAAAATTCCATTAATGGATTAAATTTACAATTTTATGAAAAATAATTACAAATCATTTTTTGTAAAATTACTTTGGCAACATGCATCATTTTAGAAGAACCAGCATATTAAAAAAACCAAAACCATAATGATTTTTTATGGGTCATGGAGAACCCAATATTATATTTAGGGTTTATTTTCCTAGGTATAATTTTATGAGTGTTTTTTTGAGATCATATATAGTAAATTATAATTCAAGAACATTTGTTTGATTGTTCAATTTTTATGATAATACATTTTCTAAAATTATTAGTTGAGAATTTTCTTTAAGTTCATAATTATACTTCTTTTTCATATCTTGGTTCATTGACGTTAGTTTAAAGAATCCTTCTCCATTTTTATCACCGGAATATATTAAATCCTTATATCTTAATTGTTTATAAGAAGAAGATAAATATGGTGAATTTGGGGAATATTATGAAGTGGAGTTTTATTTTACTTTATAACCAAACTCAACTTCATCCATGAGGCATTTAGAAGATTTATTAGTTGACTCTATTAAGTAGAGATAATCACTTCTTTCATTCCATGTTGAAACTTTTAATGCATTCTTACTTTTATTCTTATCCATCTTGTTCATATTTTTGATCAAGGTGCATATTGACCCTATGAGAGCCTTCTTTTTTAATTAGAATCATGTCACTTATTTTTCACTTCGATCAGAACCCTTTTTGAAACATTTTAATGATTTATTTATTTTAAATAATATATTCATATTCTTAAAAAGATGATCAATTTCATAACCATCATAAGTTTCATTATAATTTTGTTCGAAGGTGGTTTAATTTTTCTCACTCACTTATTTGGTTTCAATATCATCTTTTTTTCTTCATTGTTTTATCATAGGTCATGAGAGATCTGATTAAATCATATACCTTAATTTTCTTTAAATCCTTTTTATCTTTTATAATTTCCACTTTAGATGATAAATAACTAGGAAAAACCAAAATTATTTTCTATAATATATTTTATAAAGACAAATCATCACCATGGAACTTTTGACCAATAAAAAATTCAGTAAAATGTGGAAACATTTCAATAATAGATCTATTTGTATACATAATACGGATTTTAAAATCTTGTCTGGACATGTATATCATATTATCTTAATAATTATTCATTACTTCATGAGTTAATTCTAGTAATTTACTAATTTCATTAGTAGTTTTACAAGTACAAATGTGATTAAACTCATTATTATTTAAACCAATGTGTAATGAATTTATAGCTTTGTTATTAAGTTTAAAATATGTTATGTCGTTGAGGTCCATTTTCTGCTAATTCATTAGAAGGTTTAAAGATAGATATAATAATTTTAAATATAGTATATCCAATATAACCATGAAAATATCATATTCATGTTTTCAAATAACTATTATTTAAATATTTAAAAAATTTACATAACCTATAGAGTTTACTTTGGAACCACTAAGGGTGATTGAAAATAAAATAATTTTAAAAAAATAAATCTTTGAAATCAAATATGATTTGAAAAATTAAAACCAATTTTTGAAATAATTACTTTTTTAAAAATACAATTATCTTCTTTAATATAAAATACAGTTCAGGGATTAAATGGAAAGAGAGGGGAGAATTACCTTTTAAAGTAAATTTTTAAACAATGCTATAAAATAAAAGTTTTTATCATGAAATAATTTTATTTAATCATATGAAAATAAAAATAAAGTGAATTTTTAGTAGAAATTATATTTTGGAAATTAGAAAGGCCCTCATTGATAAAATAGTTTGTAAATAGATCAATAATTAGCCCATATGTCTCCTACCCTCAATAAAGATTGATATGGAAATATTAATACCTTCATTTTATTGAAAACAAAGAACCATGAAGAAGAAGGAATATTTTGGTTTTAATAGAATTCAAGACAAAAAATAAGACTGATGATTTTAATGGGATCCTAGATCCAAGAAATTCAACATTAACAGTGTTGAAAACCATAATATTGATATTAGAATATATAGGTTTATTGTAAAGATAATTTTCAAAACACTCAACACTTTCAAGGGGATTTGAATAAAATTGAGAATAAAGAGAAATATAAATAAATCAGGTAAAATAATATCCCTAAATAAACTAAAATTGGGGAATAATTGGGTTATAGGGAATGAGGAAAATAGAAATTGTATTTAAGTCTTTGAAGAATAATTTTCTTTTTGAGAATAGTAAAAGCTTGGGGAGTTCATTAAAAATAATGTTTTGGATTGATTTGGAAGAAAATAGTTGTCATATAGGAATTTTGTTATAATAAAATCCCCACTATGTATTTTTTATAACCTCTATGGTTTTCTGGAGTCTCTTATAACGACAAACGCAATAATAAGCTAAGTAAATGACTTTAAGATCAGCATTTAATGCCTCATTAAATCATCCACCTATTTTACTAAATAGTATAATTGATTTAAAAATGGATAATGGTGATAAAAAATTTCTTAATTTTATCCCAAAAAACTAAGAACCACACTCAAAGACTTATTCTATAAGACTTGTTTCATAGGTAAACTCTTGAGCTACTATACCCAATGAAACAATGTGGCTTATTTTGAATATCCCTTTTTCACTCAGTATGCCCACCAACATGCCTATAGTGGTCCTATCCTTTTTATATGGTATAATTCCCAGATAAAAATTCTTACTTGTGTGGGTATATCCACTATATCTATCAATAATAATCATTCACATGACCTTATAAGAATTTACAACATAATTGTATATGTCATGGTGAAGATCTCCATCTTCAAAACTATCAGGACAAAGACATTGTTTGGTATGATTGATTCCTTTGGATAATCTATAAAAACTATAACAAAAAAACACTCAATACCAATTTTGGAAACATAATAACATATTGTTATCATAAAAATATGTTTGAGGTTTAAAATTATTGATGATTTCATAACATCAGCACAAAACCCCAAAACACCTCATGAAAATTAGACTATCTTCTAACACATGTTGATAACACCAAGGGAACTAAATTTCTTATTACCATGATTCCAAAATCACGTGACAATGTTGTCACAATAATAGAGTATAGATCTCCCAAATAAATCAAATTCATATTCCATGGTAGATTGTAATAATTTGATACCTCAACCTATTTATTTTACTCTATGAGTCTAAAACTATAAGGAATTTAGATGACTACATCCTACTCCCTTTATATGCCAGCATTGATGATAACCACCTCCTAGAACATGATCATCCCTATATAGAATTATAATAAGAACATAATTGGGTTATTTTCTACCTAATTCATATCTTATCTATTTCTATTGAACATAAAGGTATAACTGTTTTACTGATAAGAATTCAGAGACATATCCTATTGATTCTACATATGTAACTTACTAGCCACTTTATGTTGACAAACAAGAACTATTGGTCACTAAAACTAATGATTTCATTTCTTCCCTAAGTAAATCATACTAGAATAATACTCTGGTTAGAGGCTTAATAATTTCTAACTCTATATATGTGAGGATAATTAGTATAGGAAAAAAATAATTTCGGTCAAAACCTTGATTGAGAAGATAAACATGAACCTATATCTACATCCTTACTCCTTTATAAGTAATGATGGATTTCTTATCAATGTGTACTGGTCTCTACATATAACATTTCAATGACCTCATCCTCCCCTAACTCCCCATGGTATTTTACTATATTAGATGGGGTGAAATTGAATTTTATCCCTAGATTCAACAGATCCTCAAAATATAGTTACTTATCCTTCCCATCAAGGAAATTATATGTTATAAAATGAATGAGATTCTTGAAATGAACTCTAAGCTCTTAGATACTCATTTTACCTTGATAAATTGAGACAAACCCTCACTACCTGGTCACCCTTAGGATCAACTAAACAAACTATATGAAAAATTATTTATGAAAATAATCTTATAATACCTCTAACTTCTTGTTATCATGAAGAAATATAAACCCCCGTTAATGAGATTAAACTTTATGTCTGTTAATGTCTAGTGAGATACAATTTTTCTTTTATACACGAATTATAATATAATAAATATAAATTTCCTCCAACCACTAATCTATCTCCAAATTATATAATATACCCTTATATATTTCTAATATTTTATTCTTAAACTCGTATAGTGTCTTCTTAATGGAATTATCGTCCTCTGTCAGGACAACCGTATTATAGTCAACTTGAGCATCCCACTAAATCTCACCAACTTGAACCACATTAATATGATTACAATAACCCATATCTATAAAATAGAAGAAGGTAACTATTAATACTATAATCATGGAATTAATTTAACATAATTTAATTAGATTCATTTTAGTTTTTCCAAGAATCACCCTGATTTAAAAAAAGCACAATCAAACAAGATACATTTACCACTTCTATGTGTATACCCTATAATCAATGTCATCTAACTTAATATTTTTATGAATACTATGGTCATTATTTTCTGATCATTGGAGGTCCTAAACTCCTTTGTACAAATCAATCTCCTTTGTTATATCACATGTTAAGATTGGTTAACATTATTTCCCTTCTAAACCCATGTTGTCCCCGCTAATTTGTAACTCCAAACTCTATCCTACCATTCTTGAAAATCTCTTTGACCACTCTATCATGGAATATCGCCACTATAATCCCTCCTCAACTTGTATAAAATTTTAGAGTGATCCATGATTCTTCCACTATTAGTCTATGATTCGGTGGCTAATACCAATTGTATAAAAACATAAAAATGGGAGTAACTACCCTCGTAATATTATGAACAAAAAATAAAACCAAAATTAAACTCCATATATCATAAAATAAAACCCATTTTATGACTCATGTAATGTAACAAAAAAATGTATCCAAAATAAAATACAATGATGCAACTCTTATGGGAGAGACTCTATAAACACAAATGAATTCCATGATCTAGTATGTTCCTACCCAATCAAAAATCCTATCATGGAATCCTATAAATATATGAATATATATATATATATATGGTGTGAGTATAGATGTATACTAAGAATGATCTTCTCCAAAACCTCTCATGAAAATATTGAAGATGTATATTAATTCCTAGGTGAATAAACTATTGAACCAACTTGTCACATATACCAAGTCAAGTACCACTAATCCTTGAAAACTCTCACTCAACCAATAAATTATCTAACTATATTAATATAATATCTAATATATATATATATATATATCAATAGGATACCCTACAACAACATACCCAGTGATCTAGTCACTCTCATACTCCCACTGACCTTTATTATAGTTTTCCATCCCATCCAATCCACATAAAAACATCACAACCACATTCACATCATCATAATCATAGAATACCATAATGAGATTTAATACCACAATAACTACCATATTCTATATCAGTAAATCACAACAGCACATCACGTCCTCATCACTGTGGGGTCACATAAACCTAAAGTATATCACCATGTTCCACCCCTATAATTAATCAGATAGTTTATATATCATAGGTACTCTAACATAAATATATTATATATCATTACCCATAACCTCATAACATAATATCTAATACTATGTGTGGGAGAGAGAGAGTGGGGAAGGGGGATTATTTAACCACCCATTCCCTTTACACCATTGATGATGGTGAAAACACCTGAACCTCATTTCCTTATTTGGGAATTGTTAGGGATGTCCATCTTTGGAAGGGGAGTGTATGAAATAATATAAGAAAATACAATGTATAATTATACCACAAAAATCCCAACCTAGGGGTTGACCCAAAAAAGGTTCACATTTGTTACTATAACCTATCGCAACTTTGAAATCTTAAACACCTCACAACAACTATTGTGGCCACAACTATGATAAAATTATATAACCACGCCATCACCTATAAAAACATAAAAAAATAACATTCAATTATATTACATCATTTTAAATTAATAATTTTACCATTATCATCTATAGTACAATAATTATGTTACATTCGTTTCTGTCCAAAACCATATTAAAATATTTTTTACAAAATTACTAGCTCTCATTGGTAGGTATCATTACCCATTACATTTATTATTTTTTTCAATTCAAAACTTACCATTCAAACTATTACACATTCAATAAATTATTCATCCTTCCATTTAGTTTCGTAATCAAATAATATTTGTGGGATAATATGACATATACAATATCAAACTCTCCTATAACCAAATTTACTACCACATGATCCCATCCAACATCCACTCCAACATCTATAATGAACCAAAGTATTATATATGAAATTTCCCATAAAAATAAATCATATGTAACATATATTTTAATATGATATAGTATAAAACACATGAACTAAATAATATACAAAAATAATATTGTCATATTAATATAAACATTGTATCTAGAGAACAACTATGGTCATAGTAAGACCATTGGAGTAGTAAATTATCCTCTGAAATAGTAAATGACCATTATAATAGAAGAATACTATATATTTTATTTTAAAAAATAATATAAAATAAATTTTATTAAATAAAATTATTATATATGAAAGAAATAAATGATTAGAAAAAAGAATTCATAATTATATTTTTTTCAAAATAAAAAAAACAGTTTGGATAAAATAAATTTTTATGAGTAATATAAATTTTTTAAATAGAATTTAATTTTAATAAATTTGTTTCATGAAATAATACTTTTTTCATAAAAATGGTAATATAATTGTATAAAACCATAATTAATTTTTCTATGTGTCATAAATTTTTTCATGTTAGAAAAAAATTCTCAATAAATATGGATTATATATAAATACTAAATTTCCCACATATATAAAATTTATTTGATAAAATTTATTCCATTTTTAGAATCACAATGTCAAAAAATAGTTAGTGTTAATTTTTTTCATAAAAATAAAATACGAAGTTGAAGTAGTAAAATATTATATATGTACCTTTTATGTTGAATATTTTCAAAACGTATATATAAATGTATTTTGGAGGTTCCTATAAGTTATAATGATATTTTATTGACCCCTTTACTATAAAATCACAATACCCTTACTATTGAGTCTCAAGAAAGGTTAATTTTTTATGATATAATATTATTATTGCATTTTTTATTTTAAAACCCCATCCTACATCCAATATAATACCACAATCCACAGCATCATGTCCACGTTAATTATAAGACACTTAGATCTATAAAAACAATTCCAAAATATTTTCCCTAATCTCTCCTCATTTAAAATAAGTTCTTATCTCGCCATAAGACAAAACTAATGTACCTTAAGGTGTATCTAAAGAGTGGACACCAAAACAAAATGGTAATATTATCAACTGAATTGTATGATTTTTTTTCTACATATACCACATAAAATATATTCTATAAATTATATTATAATAATTAGAGTTTTGTTAATACAATAAAATTTTATTATATTAATGGAATATCACTTATAGGTCCTACTCTCATTTTATTCTAAAATTAAAACATTGATCTTATTATAGTCGGTTCACCGCCACTATGAGCGTCGTATTTCATTTTTCAACATCACCTTCAAGAATTTTTTTAATAAACCTATTATGGTTTAAAAAAGGTAAATTATTATATTATATATTTTTTATTTTTAAAAATTTATTAATATTAATAATGTTAAATAAAAAAAATGAGTTCTTCATAGTTGGAAAACCCACCTAAATGGACTAACTGTATAATGATAGCAATTATAATAAATAAATACACTCTATATCAGAACATTAATAGATTTTTGGGACCATATAAACTACTAGAATGATATTAAAATAGTTATATTATAAATCTGTTTTTATTTTCTTATTATACAATAACATATTTAATTTCCAATAAAATGATGAGAACATAGAACTGTATAGAAAACATTTTTTGGAAGGTGAACATAATCAAAATTTCATAATAAAATGATTGTATAAAACACAAAAAAAATAATAAATTAAATTTAAATTGAAAAAAATATAAGGAATTTATTTAATAAATTTAATTTTATTATTTATGATATTATAAAAATGTATCGAATGAGCTAAGTAATTGAGGTAAGGGTCCTTCTAATCCACTCTTAGTACCTTTGGGTTATCAATTATCTTTATTTATCCCAATTTACCTCTTTTTTATTCTCATTTACTTATTATATATTATGAATATATGTTCCTTATATACCTAGTTTACATTACATTTATTTTATGGGGATATTTCATGTTCTTCAAGTACCCTTCTCAATTAATTTCTTTAAAAATTACATTTCTAATGGGAATTTGTTTATCTATTATCTATTTTTATGTACCCATTTAGATAATTATTTTAACCTTATATCGTTTCTAAATTTTATTTTTAAATAAAACAATTTTGGTTCATTTATAATTTCATGAGAATTATTAATCTCATGCCCAATTTAAAGACTCATTACCATTTTTCTTAAAGCCCCACTTAAGATTATCATTTATATAATTAATTCTCTGCTATTTCTTTTATTTAAACTTCACTTGAACTTTAATTTCATGACATATACTACTTTATATATTTATTAATTTCCATTAATACTATAATACATTATTTTAGGGGAATAATTTTTATATTATATTTGGTTATTCTATAGAATTCTACTATTTAATTTATTTATTTTTCTTAGGTTTTAAATGTTAAAGAAATATTTTTGACTTCCTTGTGTGTAGAACATATGAATTTACATGATATAAATGTGGTGGATGGTCCTGAAATTATATATCCCCCCAATGAATTTTATAATATTTTCATAACATGAGATACCATGAATAGTCATGGGCAGTGATTCTAGCACACTATGTTATATTGTCTTTGTGGTGAGCCTTATATTTTGATTATGATGACATCTATTATACTTTATACACTTACCTACAATGATATATTCCTATGATATCATATTATTAACTCCATTATTTCATGTGACCATGTATGATCCTTATCTTTTATGTTATCATGGTATGTCTCTTTCCTCATGTGTTTCACCTATCATCATACTTTAATTTAATTATTCCCTTAATCGGCTTTATAGATCACCCCAATAGTTATATATTCCTTAAGATATCCAATATAGTAAAAAATGATAAGTGTAATTTTAACTCACTTTATAGAGATAAAAAAAGATTATGTATATTATATATATTTTGTTTTATTATGGTTCTAATCTCCCAAATACACTAGACATATATATTTCTAGGTTTTATTTTATGAAACATTATTTTAGAAAAGATGAAATAAAATGTATAAGATATTTTGGTTTCTATATTTTGTATCATATAATGGTATAGTAATTTTTGGGGATTAGTATAATAATAATTTAGTAGAAACTAAAGGGATGGGTCTATGGAAAACATCATAAAATTTTGGTAACGTATCAAGGGGTGGTTTTATAGAAAATAAATCATTATCTTGAGACAAACACATAGATTTAGGCTCTAGAACATATTCTCTTAGGGGTAATAACCATGAAAATTGTTGTTTGGGTATTAACTTAATATTCTCTAAATGCACAAGAGGTATGCCAATCTGGACACCAAGTTTTCACTCATAGGGGATAAAATGTGGTAGATTCATATTCTATTTATAAACCACTATTCAAGAATGAATAAATTTTTATGGAATTTGATAATTTAATAAATAAAAATATATTTTAGAGAACCCATTAGTAAATTTACCATGGATAACCTCCATTAAAATCTACGGTCATATGTTATGGTATATATTTCATTTAGGAGTTACTCCTTAAAATTTCATTATTTCTTATTTATATTATTATTAGTTTGAATATTATCATTCCTGATTTTATTTTTTTATTAATTGATAAAAATTTGAGGAATAATTCCCACAAATTATGTGATAATAAATATGATTCTTTCCCAAAAAATATTCCAACCCATATAGAATTTTGAGTTTAGAGATATATTAATGTACATTCTCAACAGAATCAAGTCTTGAATAATAACTTGAATCACATGGAACACCACCTTCTCAAAAGAAATATAATGTTTTATTTGTATTCACTGTGTAATAAAGACCTCATATTTTTGTGGATCAATAGATCCCAAAATCACATAAAAATAGATTAATTTAATTGATAATTTATTCTATATCCCCCAATGATCTAACTATGTGAGTCATTGTAGTTATTTATTTTTTAATGATGGAATTTAGTTGTAATGGACACTAATCAATAATAAAAGGCCTAAGAAATGAATTGAATCTTTGTAATGATAAATATTCATTAAGATAAATTTTAATAAATATTTTCTCTACACTCTCGGTCTTAAAATGTATATGTAATTCTATATACTCAATCAAATATAGGATAGATATATCACTTACTATGAGCTAAACATCAAATGTCTTGCATAGAACCCCCCACCAACTTTTTCATTGTCCCTAAAATTAATAATGACCATTTATTTAGTAATCTAAAACAGAATATTTGAAATTCCTTGTAGATTAATGACTTTTATATATATGTGTAAATTTACCATTATGCCCTTAATGTTGAAATCGAGATTGGTGAATCTCAATTTTCTTGTGGGACTAGAGATAAAAAGTAAATAACATCATATAATTCATTTTTATTAGCAGATAAATCCCATGGAGGAAAGAAAAATCAACTACTAACTTTTCATAAGTTTGAAAATAAGCATCCAACAAACTTCCTCAAAGTAACAAGGGGATGCTTCATGTTTGGAAGAGGGGTATATCAAGTTAATGAATTTTGAAGGGATATGAAGTAGTCTACTAATGTAATGGATGAAAATAAGCTTTCAATCAATCCTCATCCTATGGTGAAATTTTTCAACTACTAATAAAAGACTCAATATTTAAACCAATTACCAAAGACAACGGTTGTTATAAATAACCAACAAAAATAACCTCCAATGCCAAAAGAGAAAATAAGAGCTTATATCATCACTACTACTGATCTAGATAATGAAAACTAAGTATTGATATGTTTGATAATCATTCATTCGATAATAGATAACATAAAATTTGATTATGGTTCTACCCATTCATTCATATCATTCATGTCTACTAGATCTATTGAAACACGACCACAAAACATTGATGTTGAGTTATTAATGAAACTAAAATATGGGGAAATTATTTCATCATGAGCATATATGTCCTCCACAATTAATATTTTTGGGTTTAATCACCCATGAAAACATTAAATACTATGATTTATGTAATTATATTCTATATTGGGCATGGATTAGATATCCTTATATAGAGAAAGAATAAACTAATGAGAAATGAAAATCACTTTTCATATCCCAAATCATCCTTAAATTCTATATAGTGTAAGGAAGAGGATGAATAACCTTTGGAAATTTTTTCTCAATAATGGATATTTTTCCATTATGAATTAAAATATATATCATAAATGAATGAAACAAAGGATAGAATCATCATTTAATAAATTCCATTTATTATAGAATATATTAATATATTCCCTAAAGAGTTAACTAGAATTCTCAGGGATGAATGGTTGAGTTCTAAATTGAACTTATATATGGTTCACTTCCCATATCCAAGAGTTCCTATAGAATATCCCCCATTGAATAGGAATAACTAAGGAATAATCTATAAGAAAATATGGACATTGATTTATATGCCCAAATGCGTCATAATGGGGTGGACAAGATTTCATCATTATGAAGAAGGATGGGTTGTGCATCACTGAATTGATTATCATGAACTCAAAAATATCATTATAAAGAATAAGTATCTAATTTTGGAGACTAATGACTTTTTCAACAAGCTAGGTAGGGATCAATACTTATCGAAAGTGAATTTTTGGTCAGTATATCATCAATTTAAAGGGAATGAGGAAGATATTACCAAGACTACCTTATGAACAAGGTATTAACACTAAGTTCATAGTGATTCCATTCATATTAACTATCCTTCCAAAATAATTCTTGGGATTTCATGAATATTTTCTTTGGATATTTCATTGAAAAATTTGGGATACTATTTATAATTTATATTCTCATGTACTCTAAATGAAAGGAAGAACATGTATATCATTTTAGTTCTCTGTTAAAGACATTAAGAAAACCTATGGTGTATGAAAAGTATAGAAAATTTGGGTTTTTTATTGTGAAAGTAACATTATTGGGGAATGTTATCACCCACAAGGGGATATTTTTGAGTCCTTTTAATACTAAGGAAATTGATTAATGGCCTAGATAAACATCTAAAATTGAATTCAATTGTTTACATGGATTAGTGGGGAAATATCTATAGCACCAAAAACATGCAATCCTAAAAATGGTTCTAAAAAACAATCCTAAAATCTTGTAATTGATAAAAAAAAGTGAGTTGAAAATATCTTTATTTTATATAATTTACATGAGTTAAACAACAAATATCACAAATAATTACAAAATCATTAGAATGGAAGGTTTGGTGTCTTTTAGATCTACTATATGTGCATATTATTTTAAGACACATGTGAAAATTTCTTTATAATTGATCCACACATGAATCCAATCTAAACTTCACATATGTTTTACTCAGCATTATAACCAGGGGAATGGAAAAAATAGAAATGGGTGAGATCCATTTCTCATTAATGTAAAAACACAACAACATTTCATAAAGGGGTAGATAATGAGACTATGATAAATCAGGATCATTGGAGAAACATCATATTAAAATAAACATGGAACCATAAAATTTATCCACGTGATATATATAGAATAACCTATATTCTAAAATAATCAAATATATACCATGAAAATGAATTATTTAAACATGAAAATATAAATATTTCCATGGTAGTGTAACATAAGAATATAATATAGAAATATGGAATCAGTTAAATCATAGGAAATCATAACCTAGTTAAGAGGGCATTGACATCTGATTATCATAACTTAGAACTCTTGGGTTGAAAACCCATGTACCCTCTTAGGCTTGGAATTCATCCCATGTAACCTTTTGGGATTGGGATACAACCTATGTACCATTATAGGATTGGGTTACTACCTATGTACCTGTAACATCCAAGCCTAGGTTCCACTAAAATTGATGCCCTGAGCCGGTTCACCACAAGTCCTCAAGCATGCCTCCTCATATGACAGAGGTTTCCAACTAGTAGAATGGGTCTATGGTGGAATTGTGAGGATACTATACCCAAATATTATAGTGAAAACCCAAAAGTAAAGAACCAATCATAATACACATCAAAGAATGTGGAAGAATAAATTAAACTGAAATTATAATGTGATGTAATAAAATAAAATATAGTAAAGGATTGAACAACCATACCATACATAAAACATTGATAACCCACTTATCTGATCACATATACAAAATAAGAAACTGAAAAATAATTACTCATGACCTAATTCCAAATCCATGTGATATTAAATACCCAATCACTAGTACCCTATCGAGATACTCTATCCTAATCATCATACTACACATGACCATCATGTTCAACCATAAAATATTGGGCCTCATCCCTATTCATCATGCATCTATTCTTAACCTGAAAGAATTTATATAGTCTTCTCACACACTGAGGTGCATGTATAGGTGATGAGATATAAATCTCATAAGGCTGCCTCTAATGGTGAACCTATAACCTCCTACCTTAATTGCATGCTCATGAAATATTCTCATCCTATATGAATCATAAATAAATACATTATTAAAACCATTTTTATTTTTTGGTTTTATGACTTCGATCAACCATACCCACTTCATCTCATGCTGGTCATCTGAACAATATACCATAGGGGTCACAGATCGACATACAATGAGCATCGGTCCAAGTAACCAACCAGGGTTTGAAACTCTATGTCTGAAGATTGCAACCATAATTAACTAATTTCATAGGTCGAGATACAAGGAGAATTAGTCCAACTATCAAACCATAATTCATAATTTTTTGTCTGACCATCCCAACCATAGTTTACAGAGGTCGTAGGTCGACATACAAGGAGAATAATTCTAAGTATACAACTAGGATTTGGAATTTTATGTCTATCCATCCCAACCATAATTAATATATTTCACAAGTTGACATACAAGGATCATCAATCCATGTATCCAACCAAGATTCAAGTTCAAGATTTTTCTATCCCAATCATGATATGGAATTCCATTTTCATACACTTGGAGTCATGAAAATCAGTCCATCCTCTTAAAACTATGTTGCATTGGGACGCCAGGTGCTTTAGTCTGGCCCACCCAAAAAATGGAGAGGAGAACCATTCTATTATCCCAAATCCATTTTTCACAAGTCAAAAAACAAGGATTGATAGTCCCAGTATCCCACCATGATTCTCAGGAAATTTTTGACCATCCCTAAAAACCCATACATAATAACAATGGTGCTGAGAGTAGCAATCCATCACTTCTACCATATATAAAACATGGTTTCTAGAGTGTTATTATGGAACCTGAATCATGTAGTATACTACACATTCCTAGATCCTCATTCCCGCATTTCAAACAAGTGTGTGGACATTCAAGTCCACTACACTCAATAATATCAAACAACATGCCTAGAACCTCAATCTAGAAATCAAACCATAAAACAACTTTCATTATTGATGTGAAATGTATCATATAACCACATATCATAAGTATTTGAAGCATCGTGTCCATACAAACCCACATTGAAGGCAGAGTATCATGTCATATGTCACGAATAATATTTTTAGGACCTCATGTCTTCACTCTATACCCAAACAACCCATCTCAGTAACCTAGAATTCAACCACTACAACTCTCCCATTCCTCATCTTCTCTATGACATAAACCAAACCTCCACATCAACCAATAGAAATCCTCATTAAGGGATGGAAAAACACTAATACCCATCATCAAAATCTCATCCCCATCATCTCACCCATCACATTAGGTACCGAGGTAAAATATGAACCCATCACTATCCAATATCAGCACCCGCTCAAGGTCTCCCTAATGATCAAGAACTCACATGTATCATTGAATAAACACATGATGAGAGGAATCAAACTCTATATACTCAGAGATACCACCAAATTAGTGGAATTCTTAACAGAATCCTCTAGGTTAGAACATTAGTGGAGACATCCCTATCCAAATGTATGGTCACAACCAAACTCTCCGGCCAAAGATCATCAGTCAGGGGTCACAAATCATGAAACCTAGTCTCTAGAAACTCATGCCCTCATATGAATAAATTTTATTAAACATAATAATGGAAATAGCCTTTTTCCCATCCCTTTTCCAAGTAACCCTGGGTTTATCAAAACACCCAATCTATCTTTCAACATGTGTCGTAGCTCGGTCCCACTAACTTGGGACAATATCACCAACAATAACCAAATGATGCCTACAATTAAATAATACTACATACTATAATCATTCTCATGACCTTTTCCTAGGTATCATCCCAGGTCTCACCCATACGAGATAGTTGAACTCACTTCCTGAAGGAATACATCACTATCAAAAGATACTCACCCCAAAAACACCTCTTAGAAGTCCTTAAATCATCCCAAGGGTTCCACCATTGTGATCAACATGAAATAATTATTATAATGGATTAGTCAAAATTCCAATTATGTCTCTGGGGAAAAAACACCCAACAACCTCTGTGCTAGAAAAATTACATGGTGTGGACTTCTGAGTACAAAACATGTACTCGCAAACCTACACTTGGTCGTGTACTTGTACATGAATAGAGAATGCATGAGGTATGCTCGTTTACTAATAAATGGATAAAGAATAGACGGGTTGTTCTTGTATACCACTATAAAACCATGTACCCCTCACATGGGGTTTGTTCCCATGTACATGGACACATGGCCATGTCCTAGTACACACTATATACCCATAGTACATGGAATATACTTTCCAAATATTCATTTTCCCATGTACTCTTTCACATGTCTAGGTACATGGACATCTAAAAATACATGATGTGTGCATAATGTATATGCCATTTACTAACACAATTTCTATCTTCCTTAAAAGGGAAAAACACATGGCATGTGTTCTTAAAACCAAATATCGTGTAGTCGGGGTTTCTGAAAGGGAACCCCTATGAACCCCTCGAAACCCCTATTTATCCTTGATTAAACACATATTGATGCCCATGGGGACATTATATTTCATAATAGGGATATAAAACATGAAAAAAACTAATATACATGGATTAAGGCATAAAACACAAAAAACAGCAGACCTCGTGGCATAAACTCCAATGATTCAAGTCCAAATCCAGTTCAGGAATCCATTGCACCTCGATCCAGTACTGATCTCCACCATAGAAAATTTCTAGAAGCATATCCTCCCCATAACCTCTTTTCCTAGAAATTTCATGTAGGTATAAGACCCTACCACTTTCCTGTTATGCTTGGGAATCCTCGAAAGTGGTGGTGGGTTCAAATTTAATTAATTAATTAATTAATTAATTTCCAATTTTACACTCATCCTGAGTCCCAAAATCCAAAGTAGTTTTATACTATTACAAGTTAAAAACCCCATTTTTGGCTCAAACATAGAGTTATAATCTAAATATTATGCTCATTTAAAATGATATCCTCACCGAAACCTGCATAAAAAATTTAATATTTAATTAATTAAAACAAATATTCCAACAAAACTTGAATGGTTCAGAATTCCACTAAAATATTATCATATGGTAAAAACCCTATTCCAGGACCAATGGTGTGGTCTGAAAAATTACATGGGTACAAATTATATAGTCAATGACCATTTTTCCCCCATGATCACCCAAAAGAAGAAATCAAAAAATCTACACAAATTCAGTATCTGGGGAAATGTCGGTCTTTACAATCTCCCCACTATAAAACTTATCATCATCAAGAATCCTTAAAGGTATTCCAACCACACATAATAATCCACATTAGTCATTAACTCATGCTCAACACATTGTGACACTTCTCAATGGAGGAGTTTCCTTTCAAAACACATATTTGGAATGATCATCTCTATGATAATAGAATTATAATATATCATCGATGAATATTATAACAAACTCATCCATTCTTGGAACATCTTAGGTCTATCCCAAGGGCCTCGTGTCACCATTCCCATAAGCCTCTCATCACACCCACAAAATTTATTTTTCCACTCATGGTATCCTACACAAATTAAGCACCTTGTATGTACACTAAAGTAATGAATGAGCCACAAACCAAGCAACAAATCATGTCACTAGCTATTATGTTTCAATGATTACCCTATCAAAAAACCATTACACACCCTTGTGTAACCAAACAACAAATCCTACTCTGACTCTAGCAAGTCACCTATCATGAAAACTAGGCCCACAAGAGCTAACCACACAAACTCTATCGCTTATTCTATTCCTAATCTAACTCAAATCTATGAGGCTCAACTCATGTGCACAAAAAAATTCTAGGCTAGGAACTTGAATGAACTTGGCCCCTCAAAACCTCCCATATGGCTGAAATAGTATCACATAAGTACTCCTAAAAACATAATTCATCCAACGGATTAACCCTCAAACCTAGCTACACCCTTTATGCACTATTTACAATAGTTTGATGCATATATGTGTGCCCCATGTACCCAAAATAACTAATAACTTGGTCGACCCCTTTCACAAGTCACCCTCAAAAGTCCAATGACACTACTCCTATAACTAGAGTTATATCATAAATTCCACTAGGCTCTCCCAGCTAGACCTACTAATCATGTCTCACAAAAAAGTAACTAAGTCCAACCACCTAGTTCTGAGATGAATCTATAAAGGACACATCTCATGGGGTGTCAATCATACATTCATATCATTTTCACACAACATTAACTGGTCAAAACACACAACTCTCTAGCCTCATATATGAATAACATTTTCCTCCATGACAACTGCCACACAACCAGGACACCCATCCTCTCTGATCATATTCACACAAGATCGCTCTGTAAAGACCCGGAAATTTCAAGGAAATTTTTTTCTTAAATACTTTCGAATTTTATGAGTCTGTAGTTTCTGACGGAGCCTAATTCTGAGGCCCTGTGTTCCCGGAATCAATTTATGAAGTTTTTTTCGGGTACGTTCAGTAAATGTACGTGCGGGTTTTTCTATCTTTTGAACCGGTGCTCGAAAATGAAATCTGAGGACACCGATGAACTCGCAGCGCTGGTATTCTCTTAAGTTCACCTTTACCACAGTTGCGTTTTATGTGGGTTGAGAGTTAATATTTGGGTATTTAGAATAAAATAAATAAATTTTTTGTACATAATTTTATTTATGTTTGGTGTTTATTTCCTCCCATGAGAGGATATTTGTGAGTTGGGGCCCACACAATCCCCTAACCTTTCAACTCCCTTAAACTCCCCACTTTAATTCTAACTCTCCACCTCCCTCCATTTATTTCGCCAACACCCTTTAATTAATTAATTCAAGTGTTTGAATTTTGAAGATTCGTGTGGAGAATAAAATAATAGCTTAAGCTATTATTTTTATTTGGCTCATGTTGTGTTGGGAGAGCGGGGAGAAAACTATGGAGAAATAGAATAACACCATTCTTTTATCAATGAATAATATCACGGATGAAGAACGTGAAGTCACCAACGAGGCTTCTTCTTCGGGCGCACTCCAACGTCAATGGAATCGACACCGTTCTTCCACGACGCCTGACCACCATGACGTTCGTCTTCCGAGGTTCGATGACGTTTGACGTATTTTCGAGGTAGGGGATATTGTATAATTTCATATATGTGATTTATACCCTCGAACTTGGGCGTTTAACTGTTGGGGGATTATTTGAACCACTAATGTGGTGGGTACGGGCTAACAAACAAGTTCGGACCCACCGCTATATCGTTCTTGATGCGCGGATTTCTTTGTGATGGGTGAATGGAAGGGAAACAGAGTTTTGAGGCCATCTCAGTGTAGATAAAACTCTGAGAGGGTTGTAGGCGCAGACAGGAGGTAAAACAGACCACCGAAACGATTCGGGTCGCCTGCGGAAGACCGCGGCGGTGCGGCGGTGCCGGCGACCGGAGGTGGCAGCCGGCCGCCTGGAGGAAGCGGTGCCCTAGTGCGTAGCTGGAAGAAGACCCTCCGCGGTGCCGGCTGCGGCGCCGGTGGAGCGGATCCCGTGCTGCGCGGGATTCGGGGAGGCAGGGCGGAGCCAGCCTGACATCGCCGTTATGAAAAACTTGGCGAGGCAGCCCCCCCCCCCTCACTCGCCCAGCCTGGCTGGGCTGTGGCTGGCCGTGGGTCGGGCCGGGCCATGCCCAACCAGTCTGGACCCAGACCCGAGTCGGGTTGACTCGGTTCGGGCCGACCCAGGGTGGGTTGGGCTGGGTCGGGCCGGGCCTAGACCCCCCCTCTTCGGACCATTTTTTGTTAATCGCCCATAACTTGAGCTACGGACCTCCGATCGACATACCGTCAGTTGCGTAGGATCCTTCGAATCGAGAAGGTCGTTTTGGTATATTACACTTAATTTTTTGGAGAACTTTGGGTATGTCCGGGTTGGTTCGAACCCGAAACCAACCGGGCCCTCGGAGCGGAAACACTTATAACTTAAGGACCGGACGTCCGATTGACGTGTCGTCAACTACGTTGGTTTCCTTTTGTTGAGAAGGTTCTTTTGGAATACTTCATGTGGGATTCGGATGATATTGGATTATGGTTGGGTTGGTTTTAGCTTAAAAACCCAATCGGACCCCTAGAACGGAAAAGCCAATAACTCATAGATCGGGCGTCCGATTGACGTTTCGTCTGTTTTGTTGAGACCCCTATGATTAGGCAGTCCTTTTTGATACTACTACATGATACTTCGCGACACTTGGAGTATCGTCTTGAGTCTCGTGGAGCAGACCCTCCTGGTGAGGAGCGAGCAGATTGCAGAGACCTAGTGGCTGGCTGAGACTTGACGACTACTGATCGATCGACTCAGAGTGATTCGGATGGCCCAATGGGGAGCACTTGGTTGTAGAAGTAGACCCACGATGGAGGAGTGCTTGGTTGTAGTGGAAAACCTGTGGTACTCGACAGGAGGAGTACCTCTGTAGGCTATGAGGGGGAGGGCTTGGTTGTAGCGGCAGACCCATGGTGGGAAGCGCTTGGTTGTAGCAGCAGGCCCACAGTACTCGACAGGTGGAGTACTTCAGTAGTCCAAGGTTAGTGGGAAGTGCTTGGTTGTAGCAGTAGACCCACTGTACTTGACAGAGGAGGAGTTCTCCAGTATTTGTGGTTTCGACTTCGTGAATAAAAATCCTGGTTTGAGCTGAGTCAATGACCTTTTTTTTCCCTCATGATTGAGATGGGTTACTTGATAACTTAGGTATATGTATGGGCATATACCTAAGTAATGTTTATCCATTGAAATCTTACTTTTTGGTTTATCCTTGTTGGATTTTGTGAGACCTTGAGGGTCTCGGGGTTCCAACTGAGTATCGTTATACTCACCCCTGCACGGACTATGCCCACACTACGTTGTGTTGGATGCAGACGACGGACAGCACTAATCGAGGTGGAGACTTGTGGAGATGGACGGTACCTAGAGGTGGACCACTTGGCTGGACGTACACAGAGTGGACGGTCGTACCTGAGGTGTTGAGGTGGCTATCTGTACCCACCCTTCAGGTGGGATTCCCAGGGGAGGACTCGGTGGTTGCTGTTTTACTTTACTATAGTTTTACTATCTTTTCAGTTGTACTGTACTTACTGTTGGGATTGTACTTCCGGCCCCTTTCCTTTCATCACTTACTTTTGTATTCTGTATTACTTAGTGCTTTCTTCTGTTGCATACTCTGTTGTGTTTGTTTACTTTTATAAAGTCAATTCCTTCCCAGTTTTAGGGAATTACGCCTTTGGTGCTAGTCACCAGCCCCTGGCCTATGGAAGGTGGGCTTGGGGTAGTCATGATGCGGGCCCCGAGGGACAGGTCGTGACAAATTGGTATCAGAGGAGTCGGTTCTACCGCAGAACTCAGGAATCTGATCTTTCTTTTTTTGAAGCAATAGTTTTAAGTGTACTAAGTGTGGTTTTCAGTTTAGGGAGTCCAGTGTTGGTGCGGCGGCCGACGTATCCATAAACCAGGACCCTGACTACTGATTTCCGACTTAGTGCACGAAAACACTGATTGCGTGTGTGTATCAAAAGTTTTCCTTTAAGTCGACTCAAACCAAGTCAGCTCACCAGGTATAATCTTTTGATCATGGAGCACCTGTTTCTTTTTCAGGATGTCTACACCTAGTCAGTCAGCGCGGGTTCCGAGTGGGGATCTTGATGGTAGCCCACCGAGCAACAAGGCCACAGTGTAGGGGCCCATCATAGCGGAGGCACCAGTGGTACCACTAACCGCTGGGCTACCGTTTCCACCATCCCCAGCAGTAGAGGGTGCACTCCACTTCAGCACATTGCACGGGTTCCTGTGACATAGGCCTCTGAGGTTTCGAGGCGAGACAAATTTTCAGACGTTCGGATGTTGGCTGGAGGTTGTAGTACGAGTTATCCACACAGTTGGGACACCCACTGACTTGATGGTGAACCTAGCTGTAAGTCTCTTTCAGGGAGTAGCTGAGATGTGGTGGAGCCTGATGCTCCAGTTTTACGATGAGGCGAACCTCACATGTGGTGACTTCGAGGGTCTTTTGAGGGCGGAGTTTGTACCAGTGACTCTACGCTCTGTGCGGGCTCAGGAGCTACTGCTCTTTCCGCAGGGCTTTCCGACCATAGTGGAGTCTTCTATAGCCAGTAGTAGACAGATGACACAGAATACCAAGCGGACTAGTCCAACAGGTGGGCGACCTCACGATACAGGTTCAGTTGTGCGAGGAACACGAATTAGAGCCAGTTATACGAGGAGCTGGAAGTGCTATGCATGCGGAGGGCAGGGTCACATGGCTTGATACTGCCCAACCCATCCTGCAAATGAGCAGCATGCAGTAGAGGGACCTTCTAGGCAGAGGTAGAGGTTCGACCATGGAGTTCCTCTAGGAGTAGGCGGGCGTGGCAAAGGAGCTGGTCGAGCAGCAAGCGGACAGGAGAGGGACTAGATCTAGTCATAGAGGCCTTGTTTTTTATGATTCTAGCTTTGTTGATGTCAGTGTTTTTGGATGCTTTGTGTCTTTTTACTTTGATCTGTAGTAATAAAAGACACTTTTCCTTGTGACATTTTCGTTACTTCCCTTTTTGTGTGGTCGATACTGAGAGGTTCCGGTTAAAACAGTTGACTTGACCCTCACGTTCGAGATTCCTACTAGAGGAGACCCAATGACCACACACTGATGCCGACAGTGTGACTCAACCCTTGGAGGCGAGTGTAACGGTTGGATCTCTTGGTAGTAGCTTTGAGGCCTTACAACATCGTCCATGGCATGATTAGCACCATTCATGTCAGGATTGACTGTATTAGGCAATGGGTGTGGTTCATCCAGGGGACGAGACCAGATTTCTCTTTTCAGCAAAGGATAAATATTAGCAGCTCTTATAGGACGTACTATAGTACCAGTTGCACTATAGGAGGAGGTTTTATGGGAGTTCTACACTTCCCCTCTAGTAGTACATCCAGGAGTGGCGAAAATGTATCAGGACCTCAGACGACAGCATTGGTGGCCGGGTATGAAGAAGGTTGTAGTAGATTTTGTATCATGATGCCTCACTTTTCAGCAAGTAAAGGCAGAGCACCAAGTACCAGCAGGCTTGGTACAACCCTTAGAGGTCCCAGAGTGGAAGTGGGATGGCACCCCATAATTCACACTCATATCCCCACATAATATCCCTGCAGGTCATTCATAATTTACTTCTTCACTTCCTGGGAAAAATAAAACATAGAAAAGGGGTGAGCTCAAATGCCCAGTAAGGATAACAATATAGCGGAAACTTTCATAAATAAGAATAAACATTTAAGGCAATGTATAACTAAAACAAAAGCCTTTCAAACATGAACTTTCAACATGGTATGGCATAAATAAAATGAAATAATGTCATTTACTTATTCACATGGATATTCTACTAATTGAATAATCACATGCAAAAATCAATAACCACTTTCATAATGTTGGAATGCATAATGCCAGACTATCATAACCACATAGTCAAGGCCTCGTGCCAAGACTACAAATAAGATTTTGTCAAGGCCTTGTGCCAAGACACTAGTTTGTCTCATGAGACCTACCGATGCATCGAGGAGCTATAGCGGGCTCCACCCGTCACATATTAAGTCCAATGCATTCCCATATGAAAAGGTTTAAACATAACATAAACATTCGTATTAAAACTAGCATACGAAATGTCAATACTTTCACCATAAACTATGAATGGTATAAAAATAGCACATCCACAGTCAAACATATCACAAAATCTTCAATACAATATAGAAGTTTTGTATCATAATAAATCAACTTCAAATAATCTTAAAATCCATCAAAGGATGTTGACATAGATGAAATCAAAATTCTTTTTAAGGAAATATCTTCTTTTATTTTGAAATCATTTAAGATCCATATAAAATAAAACATTTTCTTTGAAAATATTCTTATAAGCTTGTAAGGAAAGCTTTGAATATTTTATAACGGCGGAAAATAACCGCACCCGCCGTATAAGTTTAAAAAAAACATTCTTATCTTAATTCTGTCGAAAAGGTTAAAAAGCACCTTGTTTGGAAAACGACGGAAAGATTCCCTTATAAACCTCTTATAAAAAGTCAAACAAGGGTATAAATGACTTTAACCCATATTCTTTTAAATATTAAAAATAATATCAAGTCCAGAATGATAATAATATCTTAGTATTATCGTTGTTTCGGGTGTGAACTTACTCATTTTCTTTTATATGTTTTGTTACATAAGCCATGTTTGTTGTATCTTATTCATATCCAGAATGATATCAAGTCCTTAAACATCATTTTTAAATCATCAAATGATAATTATACTTGAATGGATACGATGGAGAATGAATCTCATCGCGTTCGTGGAGACGGTAGTCCGTACGTACGCACGAGCGACAATATCATTCTTTTGATATTAAAATAATATATAAATGGATGTTATATCATATATACAGAATAATTAACACGTTATATTTATTATTTACATGAGTTTCACATCATTATTATAACCATCCAAATAATAATATATTGAATAACAATTACACCACGACGTGGAGACGGTAAGTCGTACGTACGCACGTATGGTGACATGTTATTCAAAGGGTGGATAGAATACTGAATATGGTTGTACCATATTTATAATAACATCACAGTATATGTGAGATACTGTAGTTATTATTTTAGAATGGTAACAACAAAGGAAGAAGAAGTGGAAGAAGAAATGAACTTGGTAAAGGGTGGTGAAATCATTACCTCTTCTTCGGGCTCTTCCTTTTGATTTGATCAAAAGGGCTCCTTAGGTTGGCTTTCTGATCAAACTAAGGCCTCTAGGTTGTAGTGAGGGAAGTTGGGAGAGTATTTGGGCAGAGTTTGGCCGAACCAAAAGGCTTTGAAGGTGTGAAGAAATGAGAAGGAGTGGTCTCCTTTTATAAGGGAGAGGAGGGGCTCTTTAGGAAAGAATGAAAGTATTACTTTATAATATAATTATATTCGGTTTATAATGGTCCAAAAATCATTGAGGTCGAAGATAAGATGACTCATATTCTAAATAACATCAACCAATAAGAATTGGACAGGTTTTAGATAATATTTTAATCATTATAATCTTATTTATTTAAATGATTTATTAATGAGGTAAACATTGCATCATTATTGTGTCATTAATAATTTAAATTATTTGATGTCTAAAAATTATAAATAAAATATCATTATGTAGGAAATCTTTTTAGCTTTCTAATGAATATTTATAATCAAAAATCCAACATGTATAACCCTATGTAAAAGTTGTTTTTCTAAAAGATGTAAGCTTATGCCATTTTTATTTTTATTTTAACTTTATTAATATAATGTGTCTCTACCACATACAAGTGGCTCTAAGGGGTCCCCAAATCGACCCAAGGATGCCCATGGTCTGGTATGTGTCCACCAATAAGGTTAGGACACGTTTTAGGGTAATTTTTTATTATTATAATATTATTTTTTAACCCTTATTTACCGGATTTACCCTTTAACCATGGTAAATAAAATATTTACCGCAGTAATTATTCAAAATGTGTAAAAATAAAAGTTACCTATTTACATAATTTGGACATCCTGATTCCAAATATGTAATCCATTTTTCCAAATTCAAAACACAGAAGTGGCAGAAATTAATTTAAAATTAATTCCCGTTGTTAAAATAAAAAGCGTGTTTTTAAGAGATAATAATTATCAAAAGATTGACACTTGTTTATGTCTGGTTTAATTGTGAAATTATGTCCAATGACAAACATTAAATTAAATGGTAAAAATATATTCTAAATATACTTTAAAACCACTCAAATTCATAATTTATCAATATTAATTATTTTGATTAAAAAAGTTGATTTTAATTAAAATTTAGTAATTTTCACTATTCATCAAAATATAAAAGTTATCCGAAAAGTACCAAAATTTCACCCTAGGCTAATTTCAATATTCCGAATCCAAAAATGAAGTCCATTTTGAAATATAAAATATATATAATTTTAAAAAGTAGGTATTACTATTCATAACGGCTAGTTTGATTGGTTGTTAGAACTCGGTGTTGCGTACAACACACGCTATCGAATTAATCAAAGAGAAGTGTACCGTAGAAGCTTGGGGTGTTACAGACTGCACACTAAGGTTACACAATGAACATACACACTGAGTTTACACTGAAGTGAACACACAAATTTCATACACATACACAAATTTCTAACACAAATTACACATTGAGATTACACAGTGAGCTTACACATAGTGTTTACAGACACAAAAAACACACTGAGTTTTCAGAAACAGATTTTACAATGAGTTTACAGACTCTGATTGCACACACAGATTATTCACATAGACTGCACAAATGGATTTTTACATAGATTACATATAGAGTTTATAGAAAAAGAATTGCATTACACATATAGAGATTTGAGATTTCTGTGTAGAGTATAATAAAAATTATGACATGTCATTTACAGAAAAAGAATTGCATTACACATCAGGTCCTGTAACTTTTTACATAGATTATGACATGTCATTTGATTTTACATTAACTATTTGAAAACATATAACTCCACTGCCGTCTAATTTTTTCTACATTTTTTCTACATGTTCTAATCTGTACATACTGTTCAGCCTTTTTTATACATGTTATAAGTTTCTGTATTCAATCTTAGTACTAAAATCTGCATAGTCTGTAAAGTATTTCTACTATATTCTGTTCTAAAGACTGATGTATTTGGGATTTCTCATGCTGGACATTTTAGTATGAGTTTTCTACAGGCTGATTATCAGTTTTTCATACGGGAAGTTTTTCATGCAGGATGTTTCTTCATGCTAGATGGTTTTCTTGTCATGCTGGACGGTTTTCATAGTAGATGATTTTGTATCATTTTTTCATGCTGAAAGTTTATCATCATGCTAGAAGTTACTCATGGTGGAGGAGGATAATGTTGGATGTTTTTTTGTTATGCTGTAGGTTCTTGATGGTGGAAGTTTATGTTGAAAGTTTACTTGTGTTTTTCATACTGGACATTGTTTCATGCTGGATGGTTTGTTGTATTTGATGTTCTCCATTTACCTGGAAGGTTTTCATTAGTTTTTGATTAGTTGGTTTTCTCATGTTGCCATATTTAATTCAATCATTTTCACATATCTCAGTTTTATTATTACAATCTGTATTATGTTTAACTTATCTTTCACTTTTTATTCAACATTATTGTTTGGTCTAACTTTTATAAATACTAATCACCTATTAAAAGAAATACCAGTAATCGAATACGCCGTGCAATAACACGGGTGAGTACTAGTTTCTCATAAAGAAAGGAGAAGAAGAATCTATGATTACTAATGAATGTATTTGTAGATATGTGCTGGCTCCAGACTGCAATCTGTTCCACAAAGATTGAACTTTTCCAGAAAATCCAGATATGACTGTTAGAAGGACCACCATGCTTGAAACAAAAAAGGCCTAACTGCTGTGAAAAACCTATATTTTGTGATGCTGTTGCTTGGGCTCCCACACCGAGATGATGGAGGCTTTCAAACGACGCATTTCCAAAAATAAGAAATCAGATTTAACCCGGGCTACGATACCACGAGCATTCCAGAAAATAATAGATATCGTTTAAAGAGGGGAAACTTGGATTTATCCCCGGGCATCCAAAGGCGCTTTGATGATGAAGAAGATAAGTCACATGAATCCCTTTTGGAGTGAGCTGTAGTACAAACACCACTGACTGGAGAGACATAAGCACTAGCAGCTAACATTACAGTCTCTGGAACTCAAGAAGGTTTAGAAATATCGGCTAAACCATCAAAATAATTCGAAATATGGATGGAAGAGGCATCTGAGGGACCTGGATCAATGATCATGGAACCAACTGATGACGACAGGGGAAGATCTATCTCATAGCCTCTTCTAATAGTCTTCACTGGATGCAAAGTCATAGCTAATGTAAGATCGTCTGAAAAGCCAAGAAGAAAACCTGACCTGAAAGACACCAAATCTCGCTATGGATTCTCCCTGGAATCCTGGTTCCACAATCTGACCTGAGGAAGAGGCCACACTGGTCGTCTTAAAATTCCCCTGATCCACTGAAGCTGATCTTTGATTCGCCAATGAAACACCCGGATCAAGAGCACTGACAGTTCTAACATTGTTCCGAGGAATATTAGGCGGAGCGTGGTACTTCTTACCCTTCTATAAGGAGTTCCATTTAAGATGACATGAAGAGAAAAACTTAACCAGCAACGGAAAGAATGTTTTTGCTTCCAAGAAAAATTCTCCCTAGCATGGAGGATAATGTGCGATGAAGGAGGATTGGAGACCGCAAACACCACATAGATGCGGACCACTATCACATTTTCTAGCTATAGGGTACTGTCTTCTATGCAAAGGAATGAACCCAAGGAATCTATGATCCCTCTGAGGAAAATCAGATTATGAAGTGGGAGGGGGGCCCGGGTAGGCCAACCCAAATGACCTCCAATGGATGGTCCCAACCGGAATGGACCTCCTCTGTTTACCGAAAGAGAGAGAACTGTCGTCATTCAATGGATCTGGAAGGATGAGACCAAGCTTTCATAAAATCCTCCTTGGAAGAGAGAACGACACAGAACGAGTTATTATTCTACACTGAAACCCTAGACAGAGCCTCCAAACCCCAGGAAGCAATGATGTTTTTGGAAAAAACCCAATGGGGGTTTATCCAGTCCCGAATATGCAACCAACGTCCACCTGAGGAGATCACCCGTAGCATTAAAAGATTGTCCTAGGAAGATGAATTCTGTGAGACCATTCACCGAGCGTGCCCTAAGAGGATCCCTCACTATTTCAGGGAAAAGGGGGGTAGGAACTGAGCGCAGAATCGGAGGCCGAAGCAGGATTTCCATGAGTGAGGGGCCTTCCGGATTCTCCCATCCCACCGGATTAGGAGAGGATCTCTCCGAGGAATCCGAAATAGATAACGACGAACTAGGAAAAGAAGAGGGTATACACGTATCCACAATCGCAAAGTTAGGTACCACCTAAGCCGGAGCAGGTGGAGGCAAAGGCTCGAAAAAATTTCATCTCCAGGGGGCGCGTGTAGTGTGTTCTCATAAGCCATAGAGGGAGCCATTAAATCCAAAATTTTATCTTCATTATATAAGGAGATTTAGTTATGAAAATAGAAATCGGGGGAAATTACTCCATCTTAATCATATAACTCCTCCCATTTCAATATTTGTGGGATGAATCTCCTTGCTCCATTTAGTAAAATTCAATGCTATATTGGTCCTGGATTGATTGTCTTTATATAGATCCAACATTATCTTCTAAGAGATTGAAGTCACTTTCCATATCCCAAATAAACCTTTGATTCTATAAAAGTTCAAGGAGGAGAGTGGATATCTTTTTTAATCTTCTTCCAGAAAATGGATTTTCGGGCTATAGGAGCAAGAATATCAAGCTCAAATGATCGAGATAAAAGAGAACATCATCCTTGAAGACATTCCCAGTGTATAGAAATATGTTGATATATTGGCTAAAGACTTTCCTAGTCTTCCTCAGGGATGAGATGTTGAATTCTCAAATGATTTTATACCTAGATCTCATCCCATATTCAAGAATCCCTATAGAATGGCCTCATTGAATCAGATGAACTGATGAAGAAACTACAAGATAATATTGATAAAAGATTTATATTCCTATGTGCGTCACCAAGTGGTGCACCTGTTTCCCTTTGATAAGGAGTACACCACATTGCATCTCTACATTGATTATCATGAACTCAATAGGATCACCATAAAGAATAAATATCCCTTATTGCGGACCGATGACTAGTTTGATAGGGTACGTAGGGCCTAATACATATCTAATGTGGATATTCAGTTAAGATATCATCAACTAAAGGTGAATAAGTCAGGCATTTCCAATACTACCTTTTGAACAAGGTATGGACACAATGAGTTTACAGTAATTCCAATCAGACATAAAAATACTCCAATAATCTTGATTGAATTGATGAATAAAATCTTTAGTGATTACCTAGAAAATTTTATGGTAGACTTTATAGATGATATTCTAATATACTATAAATAAAAGGTGGAACATGAAGATAATTTGAGTACTATGATAAATACTTTGAGTAAGGATGTGTTATATGAAGAATACAATAAACATGTGGTTTTGGTGGAGAAAGAATCATTCTTGGGGCATGTTATCACCACCAAGGGGATATCTAAGGATCATTTGATGAAAAAGGAGATTAAGGAATAGCCCTAAAAATATCTCTAGTAAAGATTCTGTCCCAACCCGTCCCCCGGGGCCCGTGCCATGACTACCCCAAGCCTGCCTTCCTTAGGCCAGGGGCTGACGACAAGCACCGAGAAGACATATCCTTAAAACCGGGAAGGCATTGCCTTTAAACCTGTAAACCCACACACACCAAGCACACAACAAGACACAAGCCCAAAGTAAATTATATAGCAAACATGATGTGTACAGTAAGTAAAGGGGCCGAAATACAAGCCCAACTGGAAAGTACAAGTAAAACTGAAAACAACTCCTGTGAACACCCGCCAAGGATCCTACTTGAAGGGTAGGTACAGCTCTCGAACGGTCGTCTTTGCGGTACGTCTCGTTTAATGGTCCACCTCTAAGAAACCTCCAGTCCTGGCACCCTCAGCCTCGATCAATGTTATATGTCGTCTGCACAAGACACAACAACGTGCGGACGTAGTCCGTGCAGTAGTGAGTATAAAAAAACTCAATAGGGACCTCGAGACCCCCGAAGGTCTCTCAGAATCCACAAAAAATAAATCACAAAGCAAGACATCAATCTCAAAGCACGAAGCAATAGTTATCAACACTACTTAGGTATATGCCCATACATATACCTATGTTATCATTATATACTCATCTCACATGTGAGGGAATAATGCCACAAAGGTAACACCACGAAGGTAGAAGTACAACACATGTAACACCACGAAGATAGAAGTACCACACTGGTAACACCACGATGGTAAGTACCACAAAGGTAAGGCCGCACAGAAGAATACCACGAAGGTAAGTACCACGAAGGTAACGCGACACAAAATATTACCATGAAGGTAATGCCACACACAAGAATACCACGAAGTTAAGTTCCACAAAGGTAAAGACTCAGCTCACACAGGATCCGAAGATGACCCACACAAGATCTGAAGTCTCCTCAAGTACAGCCAGCCACAGGGTTTTCGCACTAAGGGTGCTTGATTTCGGGAGGTTCTGCTCCTCAAGCCATCGGTCAATACTTAAACTGTCACGAAGTCTCATGAATAAGTATCACGAAGGTTCATCACGTCATAAGGGACCCAACACAACAGATGGCGCGTCAATCGAACGCTCGATCTATAAGTTATTAGCCTTTTAGTCCTGATGGCCCGGTTGGATTCGAGTTCCATCCATCCTGACCGTACTCCAACTTTATCCAAAACTCAAGTGAAGTATACCAAAAGGATCGTCTCGATCCAAGAATTCATACACCATAGTCAGTTCGTCAAACGGATGCCCGGTTCTCTAGTTATGGCAAAAAAGGCATATTTGGGTCTAGATGGGCCCGGGTTCGGTCCAACCCGACTTGGTCCGGGTCTGACCCGGTTGGCCTGGACCGTGGCGGGCTCAGCCCGCTGGGCCATGGTCCAGCCCGGCCCGCGAAGGGGGCGGCCCGCAGTGCAGCCCGCGGCCGGGGTGGCCCCTTGTGGTGGGGTCCGCCCTAGCCACCACCCGGGAGGGGAGGCACTCGCCCTAGGTCACCCAAACGACACACTAGCCGTTCGGTTTTGGCCAACAAGGCGGCGCCACGTGGCACCGCCGACTGGCATGAGGGACCCACCGGAGGGGTCCCGCTCAGCGTGACGCGGCTGACCGGATGTCGGCAGCCCTCTAAACTCCGCCGCGGCCAAACGGTCGTGGTCTCCAGCTCTAGCAGCGCGAACGTGCAACATCGCTTCGCCACGCGGCCAGCCGGCGTGTCAGCCTCCACCCTGCTCCACCACGGCCAACGGACCGCGACCTCCTACTCAACTAGTGTAGGGGACGTGCACCGCCCTCCCTCCATGCATCCGACCGACGTGTCGGCCGCTGACTTCCCACCACCACGGCCGACGGGCCGCGACCTCCTTCGCTACTGGCTGCGCGGACGCGCCGCCCCAGTTCCACGCACCCGTCCGGGTGCCGACCACCACCTTTTTCCGCCATGGCCGATGGGTCTCGGTCTCCTTCGGCAGTGCGGTTGTGCCGCTACTGTCATCACGGCCCGCGAAGAACACGTCAATATTAAAGATGCGGAGGGATCATGCCATATTTGTTTGGTCCACACCCTCCACGTTAGACTGATAGCATGCGACTTCGAGGATAAAGTTTCAACATAAAACCACAAAGAATAACATAAACAAACCCCTACCTCGATCGTCTGTTGGAGGTTTCGTGAGGAGGAAGATGATAATGGTGTCGTCGGTGTTTCCTCGAACGTCGGTTCGTTCATTGTTGGAGATATTCTTCGTTGGAGGAGGTTCTCCCAACAAGTTCTCCTCTACACCAAAAGTTCTCATTTTCCAACGTTTCCCCCAACCTCAAGAAAGGTGAGGAGCCAACTTATTTAATTACTAGATCAATTAATTGTTGGCTCATTAATTAGGATAATTCCAAGGGGTTCCTCACATTAAAGGGGAGTTTGGGTGGTACCCACCATCTAATATTAAAAATGGTGGTTTTAAGAAAAATAAAATAAAAGTTATTTATTTTATTTTTCAATTCTCCCACGAAAATCCAGAAAACTAACTTCCACCCTCGACCTACTGTGGTCGAGGTGAAGGCCTCCTTAAACAAATATCGGTGATGTGAGTTAAACGGTGTCCTCGGATTTCAATTCCAAGAACTGGTTCAAAAGTTACAAAATGCCGCTCACGTGTTTACTGAACGTACCCGAAAAAAAGTCCAGAAATTCATTTCGGGCACACCTGGCCTAAGAATCACACGCCGTCAATTTTCAAGGACTTGTAATAATTCCATATAATAAAAAAATTATATGAAAAATATGGGTCTTTACATTCTCCCCACCTCAGGACTTTGCATCCACAAAAATCCACATCACAAACTAGAGAAACAAGTGGGGGTATTGTGTAGGAATTTGAGCCTCCTGCTCCCATGTTCTCTCCTGGAGGTTCCTGTGCTGCCATCGAACGTGCACCAAAGGTATCGACCACCCACTAAGGACCCACTCTTTTCGATCCTCAATATCCACTGGAACCTCCGAAAACGTTTCCCCATCGTCGATGTCAAGCTCTCCGTAGTCAATGATATGCGAAGGATCATGTATATATCTCCTTAGTTGGGATACATGGAAAACATCGTGCACCTGGTGCAACTGAGGGGGAAGAGCTAAGTGGTATTCCACCTCGCCAACTCTGCTGAGGACCTGAAAGGGTCTGATGAACCTCAGAGATATTTTGTCACCCCATCCAAATCTCCGCAAACCTCATCGAGGTGAGACCCGTAGAAAGACATAGTTAACATCCTCAAACTCAAAAGGTCTCCGTCTCTTATCAGAATAAGACTTCTACCTACTCTGTGCAGACTTCATCTGCTCCTGGATGATCTTCACCTTCTCTGTGGTAGCCCGTACCATTTCCGGTCTCATGAGTGCTGACTCCCCGAGGTCAGTCCAACACAGAGGTGATCTGCAAGGTCGACTGTACAATGCCTCAAATGGTGCCATAACAATGGTTGAGTGATAGGTTTTGTTGTACGCGAACTCCACCAAGGGTAAGTGATCCTCCCAACTGCAGCTAAAATCAAGGACGCAAGTATGCAGTATGTCCTCAAGGTTCTGAATGGTCCGCTCTGTCTGACCATCTGTTTGAGGATGAAAGGCAGTGCTCAATCGATGTTGAGTCCCGAACACCTCCTGCAACCACTTCCATAGTTGGGAAGTAAAACATGCATCATGATCGGAGACAATCATAGATGACACCCCATGAAGCCGCACAATCTTCTGTATGTAGAGGCGTCCCAAGCCCACTACTGATCCCTGCTATCTGATAGGTAGGAAGCAGGATGACTTGGTGAGTCAGTCAACAATCACCCAGATGGAATCATGCCCCTTGGACATGTGTGGAAGTCCTTTCATAAAGTCTATGGAGATTTCATACCAATTACACTCTGGCACCTCTAGTGGTTGAACTAAGCCCACTAGAACCTGATGCTCTACCTTTACTTGCTGACAAGTGAGGCACTGAGAGACAAACTCTGCTACAACTTTCTTCATTCCCAGCCACCAGTACTGACGCCGGAGGTCCTAGTACATCTTCACTACTCCTGGATGTACTGCTAGAGGGGACGTATGGAACTCCCTCAACACTTCATCTCTTAGCGCCACTGGTACCATAGTACGCCCTCTGAAGAGGATGACGTGCTCCCCACCTTCAGAAAATTTATCAGGTGCCTGTCCTATAGATATCTGAGCACATCGTGCCTCGCACTTAGCATCCCCAAGTTTCACCTCTCTGACTCGCTAAAGAAGTGGGGGAGTGACAGTTAGAGACTGAAGATAAGCTGCTTCATCTCGATCCACGTAGGATATCCATAAAGCGGCTAGCTACTCTGTCGCCTCACTCAGTAACTGTATACCAGATCTCTTACTGAGTGCATATGCTACTACGTCCCCCTTCCTAGGAGTACAAACTATATCGAAGTCATAGTCCTGGAGTAACTCAAGCCAGTGCCACTGTCTCGGGTTCAGGTCCTTCTGAGAGAAGATATACCTGAGAGTCTTATGATCAGAGTAGACTGTAAAACGTTCACCCATCAAGTAATGTCGTCACATCTTCAAGGTGAAGACCACTGCTTCTAAATCTAGGTCATGGGTAGCGTAGTTCGGCACATGATGTCTCACCTGTCGAGAACTATATGCGATCACTGCTCGCTCCTACATCAGGACACATCCGAGTCCGACCCATAATGCGTCATAGTGGACTACATATCCAACACCCTCCTCCGGTAGCCTCAATATGGGGGCACTCGTCAGTCTCTACCTCAGCTTCTGGAAACTCCGTTGGCATCTCTCCAACCACACGAAGGTTTTCCCCTTCTTTGTCAATGCTGATAAGGGTGCCACAACTCTGGAAAAGTCAGGCACAAACCACTAGTAGTAACCGTCCAAACCTAGGAAACTCCACACTTCCGTCACACTCTTGGGTGGATCCCAAGAAAGAACAAACTCAATCTTCACTGGATCTACTAAAACTCCAACCTCCGAGATAACATGTCCTAGGAAGTGAACCTCTCATTTCCAGAACTGGAACTTCAAGATTTTACCATAAAGCTGGTGATCTCATAGTGTGTCCATAACTATCTGCAGATGATAGGAATTCTCCTCCTCTGTAGCTGAGTATATCAGGATGTCATCAATGAAGACTACCACAAAGAGATTGAGGTATGTATGGAAGATTCAGTTCATGAGTCCCATGAACACTACTGGGGTGTTGGTCACACCGAATGGCATAACCAAGAACTCGTAGTGGCCATACTGACATCTGAAGGCCATCTTCTGCACATCCTCATCTTGTACCTTGAGCTGGTGATAGCCTGATCTGAGGTCTATCTTCGAAAACCACTATACTGCCTTCTGCTAATCAAAGAGATCATCAATCCTTAAGAGTGGGTACTTGTTCTTCACGGTCACCTAGTTCAGGCGTTGATAGCCCACACAGAGTCTCAAACTCCCATTTTCCTTCTTGGTGAACAAAATCGGGGTTGCCTTAGGAGAAACATTGGGCCTAATTAACCCCTTGCTCTGTAAGTCCTCCAACTGTACTCGCAGCTCTCGAAGCTCCACATGAGCCATCCGATATGCTGGTGTAGATATCAGGGCCATATCGGGGTACAAGTAAATATAAAAGTCCACCTCTCTACATGGAGGTATACCTGGAACATCATTAGGGAAAACATCAGTGTACTAGTCCACCACTATAGGACAACTCGGAGTCTAAATATCAACCGCTCTGAGGGTAAGGCTAGCCAATTGATGTGTGATTGGATTCCCCCTCCTCAGGGTAAGTCCATCCTGTGTTTCAAATGTTATATTCTCACCGGTGAAGGAAAACCTTATCCCATCCGTGTGGACACACCACACTTTGCACTTAATACAGTCGATCTGAGCATGAACTGTAGATAACCAGTCCATCCCCAAGATGATGTCGTAAGGCCCCAACACCTCTACTAAAAGATCCCAGCCAAAGATCTACCCTCATAGAGTAATCTCACACTACTATCACCAGTGTGTAATCATCAAATCTTCTCCTGTAGGAGTCTCTAGATGTAAGGATCGAGTAAACGACTCCACCGGAATCTCTGAGCTACGAACGAGGGCCGTGGCTATAAAAGTCTGACTGACACCTATGTTTATAAGTACTGCAAATAAGGTGGACTAGACACATATCATACCTAATATAATCTCTAGAGCAATATGGTCATAGTCCTTAGATACCTAGAGCTGAGCTCGTCTATGTTCACATGCTCCCTATGGTCGGGGTGGACCACCTGGAGGTGGTGGTGGTAGAACCTCGAATCGCCGCCCACCACCTGCTGCATGACCAGCTTCTCTGCCATGTCCGCCTCCTACCTGTGGACCTCCTTGATTGAATATTTGCCTCTGCCCAGGAGGTCATTCGACCGTCTTTTGGTCATCTGTACGGCGGGTCGAGCAATCGCGAGCCATGTGACCCTACCCGCTGCACGAGTAACACTGCCTGCTACTTACCTATCCTGCTCTGTCTTGAGAGACCCACAGAACTGACCCTGTATGCTGCGGTCATCCACCTATAGGTCTGGTCCTTTTGGACCTCTGCACCATCTTTCTACTGCCAGCTACAGATGATTCTTCTATGTGACGTCTGGTGCTGGGTCTCGCTGCTAGTGACTGCTCATCAAGGAATCTCTCCACTAAGAGTGCTCGATCTAACACCCCCTCCTGTGTTAGGATGCTGAGAGAAATCATCGAAGCTCTAATCTCCCGTCTGAACCCTTGATCGAAGGTCCGGGCCCTGAAGAAAGGGTCCTGAACCATGTCAGTTGAGTAATGCGAATGGTCGGTGAACCTCACTGAATACCGAGCCACTATCATGTTGCCCTACTGCAAGTGGAGAAGCTCATGTATACGCACTGAGCGTAAGGTCTCTAGGATGAACTCTTCCCTGAAAAGGATCTCGAAGTCCACCCAGATGAGAGTGACCTCATCGTGAACCTGGGGCATAAAGCTCCACCATCTTCCCGCTGCTGCCTGAAGGAGACCGGCGAAAAGGATCACCATGATATCAGTTGGTGTCCCTACTAGTCGGAAAAATCTAAGCACAACCTCTAGCCAATCCTCAGCCACCTGTGGATCCATCTCACCCCAGAACCTCAGTGGCCTATAGAACTGAAACTCATGCAACGCGCTCAAGCGACGTGCACCCTATGTTGCTAGGGTTGGTGTCATCAGCTTCCATGGTTAGTTGTGCAAATTCCGTAAGGGGGCCTTGCACCGAAGCCTCGTCACTCGGTGGGCTATCAACGCGTACTCTACCTAGAACCCTGGATGGCTGTCTATGTGGAGGTATCCTGAAAAGAATCAGGTGCGCCATGGTCAATAAGTTATACCTAGTGAGATGACTCAATGAGTTCTAAAAAAACTTTTCAAAAACACACATGCAATTAGTGTTTTCGTGCACTGAATTAGAAATCAGAAGTCAGGGTCCTGGTGTATGGATACGTCGGCCGCCGCACCAACACTGGATTCCCCAAAATTATAACCACACTCATAACACTTAACACTATTTCCGATTAAAATATTAGAGTCCATGTTCTTCGGTAGAACTGACTCCTTTGATACCAAATTGTCACAACCCATCCCTCGGGGCCCGTTCCGTGACTACCCCATGCTCGCCTTCCATAGGCCAGAGGCTAGCAACTAGCATCATAAAGGCATATCACTAAAACTAGGAAGGCATTGCCTTTAAACCTGTAAACTCACAAAAACCAAGCACACAGCAAGACACAAGCACAAAGTAGACTATATAGTAAACATGGTGTGTACAGTAAGTAAAGGGGCCAGAATACAAGCCCAACTGGAAAGTACAAGTAAAACTGAAAACAACTCCTGTGAACACCTGCCAAGGATCCTACCTAAAGGGTAGGTACAACTCTCGAACGGTCGTCTCTGCGGTATGTCTCGTCTAATGGTCCACCTCCGAGAAACCTCCAGTCCTGACACCCTCAGCCTCGATCAATGCTGTCTGTCGTCTGCACAAGACACAACAAGGTGTAGGCCTAGCCCGTACAGGGGTGAGTATAAAAATACTCAGTAGGGACCCCAAGATCCCTGAAGGTATCTTAGAATCCATAAAGGCTAAACCACAAAGCAATACCTCAATCTCAAAGCATAAAGCAATAGTCATCAACACTACTTAGGTATATTCCCATACATATACTTAAGTTATCATTATATACTCATCTCACACGTGAGGGAAGAATAACAAAAAGGTAACACCATGAAGGTAGAAGTACCACACAGGTAACACCACGAAGATAGAATTACCACACAGGTAACACCACGATGGTAAGTACCACAAAGGCAAGGCCACACAGAAGAATACCATGAAGGTAAGTACCACGAAGGTAACACGACACAAAATATTACCATGAAGGTAAGAACCACGAAGGTAATGACACACAGAAGAATACCACGAAGGTAAGTACCACAAAGGTAAAGACTCATCTCACACCAATTATAACATAATTACGGTAGTATAGATGATTAGCTGTATTTCTAGATCATCTTACTTTGTCGAGAAGCTCTGCCGTTGACCCACACAAGATCAAAGATGACCCACACAGGATCTAAAGACGACCACATACAATCTAGATATGAGCCACACAATATATGAAGATGGCCCACATAGTATCTGGAGATTCTGACCCATATAGGATCCGAATATGACCCACATAGGATCTAAAGTATCCTCAAGTACACCTAGCCACAGGGTTTCCGCACTAAGTGTGCTTGATTCCGGGATCTTCTCCTCCTCAAGCCATCGGTCGATACTTCAAATACCACGAAGTCTCATGAAGAAGTATAAAAAAGGTCCATCACGTCATAAGGGACCCAACGTAACAGACAACGCGTCAATCGGATGCCCGACCTGTAAGTTATTAGCATTTTAGTCCTGAGGCCCCGGTTGGATTCAAGTTTGATCCAATCTGACCATACTCCACCTTTATCCAAAACCCAAGTGGATTATACCAAAAGTACTTTCTCGATCCAAGGATTTGGGCACTGAAGACAGTTCATCAAACGGACTCCCAGTTCTCAAGTTATGGCCAAAAAGGCGTATCTGGGTCTAGATGAGCCCTGGGTCCGGTCCGACCCAGTCGGACTGACTCGGCCTTACTCGACCCGGTCTGGGTTCGGCCCGATTCTCTTGGGCCGTGGCAGGCCTGACCCGTTGGGCCATGGTCCAGCACGGCCCGCTGGGTGGCCGGTGATGCAGCCCGCGGTCGGGGTGGCCCCTTGTGGTGGGGTCCGCCCTAGCCACCACCTAGGAGGAGAGGCGTTCCCCCCAGGTCACCTGAACGGCTCACTAGCCATTTGATTTTGGCCAACCAGGTGGCGCCACGTGGTGCTGCTGGCTGTCACGTGGGACCCGCTCGGCGTGATGTGACCAACCGAAACGGCCGACCCTCCTACCAGCGGCGCGGACGCGTGCCGCCGCTCCCCCGCGACCATCCGCCCTCCGACCTCCGATGTGGCCAAAAGGTCATGGTCTCTAGCTCCGACAACACGTACACTCGCCGCCACTTCTCCATGTGGCCGGCCGGTGTGCCGGCCGCCACCCTACTCTGCCACAACCGATGGGCCGCGACCTCCTGCTCAACTGGCAGTGTGAACATGCGCCGCCCTACCTCTATGCAGCTGGTCACCGTGCTGATCACTGACTTCTTACTGTCATGGCCAAAGGGTTGCAACCTCCTTCGCTACTGGCGGCGTGGACACACTGCCCCGATTCCACGCAGCCGGCCGAGTGCCGACCACCACCTTTCTCCGTCGCAGTCGATGGGCCACGATCTCCTTCAGCGGTGCAGTTGTGCCGACTCCGTCATCACATCCCTCAAAGAACACGTCAACATTAAATATATGGAGGGATTGCGCCATGTTTGTTTGGTCTGCACCCTCCGCGTTAGACTGATAACATGCGACTTCGAGGAGAATGTTTCCACATAAAACCACAAAGAAAAACATAAACACACCCCTACCTCAATCTTATGTTGGAGGTGTCGTGAAGAGGAAGATGATGATGGTTACGTTGATGTTTCCTCGAACATTGGTTCATTCATCGTTGGAGATGTTCTTCATTGGAGGAGGTTCTCCCACCAAGTTCTCCTCTCCACCAAAATTTCTCCTTTGTTATCATTTCCCCCAACCTCAAGAAAGGTGAGGAGACAACTTATTTAATTACTAGATCAATTAATTGTTGGCTCATTAATTGGGAGAATTCCAAGGATTTTCTCACATTAAACGGGAGTTCAGGTGGTCCCCACCTTCAAATATTCAAAATGGTGGTTTCAAGAAAAATAAAATAAAAGTTATTTATTTTATTTTTCAATTCTCCCATGAAAATATGAAAAACTAACTTCCACCCTCGACCTACTACGGTCAAGTTGAAGGTCTCCTTAAGTGAATATCGGCGCTGTGAGTTCAACGGTGTCCTCAGATTTCAATTCTCGGCACTGGTTCAAAAGTTACAAAACGCCTATCACGCGTTTAACTATCATACCCACACAAAAGTTCAGAAATTCATTACGGGAACACCGGGCCTCAAAATCACATGTCGTCAATTTTCGCAGACTCGTAATAATTCTATATAATAAAAAAAATACATGGAAAAATCCGGGTCTTTACAGACCATAGTTTACATGGATTATCTGTGTATTACTGATGATTTTTGATTTTTTTTTCAAGATTTTCAATGCTCTTATCCATACTAAGTTATAAGGGATTGAATTTTTTCTAGACTGATAAATATGAATATATCATTAAGGTGTTAAAGGATATGATAATCACAACACCTATACTCGAACTACCAATTAGTGGGAAAGTATTTTCGATCTACAGTGTTGCGTCCAAGAATAGATTTTGGTGTGTACTCATTCAAAATGTTAAAGTGATTTCCTATGTATCATTATAGTTAGATTTCCTCGACAAAATTATCCAACTTATGATCTTGATTTCATTATGGCAATGTTAGCATTGATCATTTGGAGGAATTATCTCCATGGGGTGAAAAGTGACATATATATGGAACACACGAGGTTTAAGTATATATCCACATAGAAGGATATCAATATATGCCAACAAAGATGGTTAAAGAAGATCATGGTTTATGATTTATCAATCCACTTATATCCTAATTAGAAGAATAATGTGTATGAATATTTATATAGAAAACATCATATAAACATATCCATGATGGGGATTGAGAAGAATCCAATCTTCTTGGACATGTAATGGATGTAAATGGGGATAATAAATGATGGAATATAATCTTATATTACTCAAATGATTTCTAAATGACCCATTATTGATAAATTTATGAAATATTGTCAGGATGAAAATGAGATGCAAAAGAAAGTGGTCGTAATAAGAAATGATAATTCCAAAGCGTTCAATATTGATGAAGGATTTTTAATTCTTAGTGTGTGACTATGTGTACTATCTGAAATTTATATAAATAAGGAGTTAATAATTAATGATTATATCTAAACACTATTTATCATCCATGGTAGAAAAGAGATGCATAATGGTAATTGAGAGAAATTCTGGGTGGAAAATTTTATGATGGATCTTGTTGAACCTATATCAATGTGCTCAGTATATCAATAAGTGAAGAAAGAAAGAAAAAATCCCAGTTGATGATATAACCATTATAAATACCTTTTTGGAAGTAAGAGAACATCAATGTGTATTTTTTCATGGGTCTTCTGAAAATATCCAAATGAAATAACATCATATGGGTTTTAGTATACCATCTTATAAAAAATGCTCAAATAATCACTATTTGAGAGGTGTTGAAAATATGTTTTCCCTACCACCCCCAAAGAAAGTGACAATATGAAAGAACCATCCAATAACATGAGGATATGCTGAGATCATACACTATATAAATCAATGTTTGTTGGGATCAATATCTTCCATAAGTTGGGTTCTTATATGAAAAAAGCTTACACTCAATCAATCAATTAGATCATGATGAGTCCCTTTACAGAAAGAGATTAATTAAATCCTCATTCAAGGATAAAGTTTGTGAAAATAAGATATTGGGACATGTATTATTTGAATAAGTGGAAGAGAAGGTAAAAGTCATTCAATAACACATTAGGGCAGTATAGAGTCGATAGAAGAGTGGCACTAATAATCATCAATGAGATATAGAGTTTGAGTTTGGATATAAATCGTTCCTTCACATGTTTACATGGAACAAAGTAATTAGAAATGAGAATTAGGGAAAGGTATGTCCAAGATACATTATCCCCTTTAGTATTCTTGATCGAATAAAAACTATGGACTATCAAATATCTATCCCACCAAACCAAAATCAAGTCCATGGAATATTCTAGGTATCCCTCTTAATGAAGTACATACCAAATCCCTCATATGTACTAAATACAGATGTAGTTCAACTACAACATGATCTATCTTATTAGGTGTAGCTAGTAAAGATCTTAGACCATAGAGACAATGTTCTATGAAATAATAAAATTCATATAGTTAATGTCCTTTCACAAAATCATATGTATGAAGGATCTACATGGGAACACATAAAAGTAATAAAAAATAAATACCCTCATCTATTTTCATATTAGTGTATGAAATAAAATTTTGAGGGTTATATTTATGAGGGGGGGATATAGTGACCCATAGTTTTACATATGTAAATTTACATCTAAATAAATCATGTATACATTATTTAGTAATATCACATAATATAAAACACATGCACTATATTATAGATAAATAAATCTTTATTATACAAATTCATAATTATGTTAAGAGAATTAATATTGACCTAATATGACCTTTGAAATAGTGAAATACGATTAAAATAGTAACCTAACCAATAGATTAGTAAAATAATATAAATAGTAATCTTAAAAAAAATAAAATGACTTTATATTAAATGAATGTATTAAATATGATAAATTTAATGATTTACATAATGAATATATAATTATACTTTTGAAAAAAATATATACGATTTTTTTTTGTAAAAATAAATTTGAATGATGAATTTAAAAGTTATAAATAAAACTTCATTTAATTAAAACGTTTTCATGATAAAATATATATTTCAATAAATATGATAATAAAATTTTATGAAATCTTAAGTAATTTTTCCAAGTATAAGAAATTTGATCATGTCATAAAACTAATATTTTTCAATAAATAAGGATAATATTTTAAATATTAAATTTCTTATATTTAGAAAATTATTTAGATAAAATAGATTTCATGTGTTGAATCATTATTTAAAAAAATGGTGATGGTGTTTTTTTTATTTTCCATATTAAATAAATTCGAAGGTGAAATAGTATAAAATAGAATAAGTACCGTATAATAACATTACATTATAATAATAGTTCTAAATAAATTTCTAAGGTTAATATAAATTAGAAGGATATTTTTTATCACCTTTACTAATAACAACCCCTATACTATTTATTCAAAATATGGGTCAATTTTTTATGAAATAATATTACATTCAAAGATTTTATTTTAAGACACCCTCATCCAATCCTTATAAATACAACCCTACACCTCCCAACTTATACACACATTCTAAGATAGATAGATCATATATAATCTTCCCAAATATATCTCAAGATCTCTCCCCACATCATAGAAGTAATGTTATCACCTAAATACTAAACTAAGCAGCCTTAATACATAGCTTAAGAGAGAACATCCAAAGGATGTGGTAATATTTTCAACTGAATTCTCTTGAATTATTTTCATATTATACCCTATCAAATATATTCTATTCATTATACAATAATATCATCAATTTTATTAATATAATTAAATGTTATTATATTAATGGAATATCCATTATATAACCTCCTCTCAATATATTCTAAAATAAAAACATTGTTCATATTATATTCAGTTCACCACCTCCATGAACAATGTATTTCATTTTCCATAATCTCTTTTATAGACGATTATAATACATATATTTTTGGTTTAAAATGATCTAAATAATTATATGATATATTGTTTCATATTATGAAATGGATAAATCACCCCATGTTTAAATAATACCAAATAATATCAATAGAGTTAAAAATACCACCTCGATGAACTAGTCGTAAAAGGATATAATTTATACTAAAGAAATCAACCCTATGTCAAAACATATGTGGATATTTGGGACCATATTAACCTTTGTAATTATGTAAAGATATTTCATTGAAACATCTTTTTTTAGTCATGTTATAAAATAAATTTTATAATTACTAATAAAACAATGAGACCTTAGAATCATGTAACAAACATCCATCAGAAGAGGAGAAAAATCATAACATCATACTAAATTGTTTATAAATATAGTTAAAAAAATTATTTTCCTATTTGATGATAATTTTGTTTTATTTTATATTATATCAATAGGTTTTTGTAAAGTCAATGAGGATTTTGGATTTAATGGTTTAATAAGTAAAGGTTCCTACGATTAGTGAGAATGTTGAAGGTAAATGTTTCTAAGGAAGGATTATTGGATAGTTTTGTTTCAAAATATAAGAGATTGATTATAAGATGTATAAGAACTATCAATGATATTAAGAGTTCAAGAACTAATTACTAGGAGATTAGTAGATTGAAGAAGTGGGATAAATGAAATAATCTTGAAGGAAAAAAACCATAATAAGTAAAATAGTGAATTATGAGTTGTTGGAGAAGAAAAAAATACTCTCCTTATGAAGGATTAGAAAATTTTATTATGATTTAATTATGATGGATAAATAATATTCATAATGAGTTTTTAAAGGATAGTAAATTTTCAAGAATTCATATTATTTCATTAATATATTCATGATTTTAGAATCCTAATATTTTGTAGGACCTAACCATGAGTTGAAAGGGGGAGATCATGTTTTCCATATTGATGGTAATGAATCCCAGCCATCAGATGCAAATTACCAGACAAATGTGGTCATATGAAGAAGTATATGAATGAAGTATGAATTAAAAATTATGGACTATAGATGATTATATTATATTGTGGAAGGAAATAATTCCATGTTTCATAGTTTTTATACATCTATATAAGGTATGAGAAGTGAAAAATCATGTTTTATATAATAATGTTGCAATAGTAATCAGAAATACATGCATGATAACATTTGGATCATGTTTACCAAAAATATGAAGCTGATGTAGCCATGTTATAGATATATGAATTTTGATTTTGTTAAGTCAAGGAGTATGCTATTAAGTTAAGGTCATTGGATAGAGTCCATCAAATAAATTTTTATTTAACCAAGTCTTGTTTGATAGAGGATTTTCTACTCCATGTGAAGAAGAGTCCATACAAATATTTATGAATATCATCAGATAGAAAATCTCTTTGTTTAATCAGATATACAAATATAAAGTACAATGTCTAGAATTATACCGGGAAGAAGTAGAAGAGGTGAAAGGTGTACAGTTTTTTAACAGGAGGTACAATGTTGATACGTTATATGTATATAAATTTTATCATATAGGATGTTAAAAAATTATATAAGATTTATTTGAATGCCATCCACCATTCATGGTGATTTTCTAAAATTGATTCTATAATAATTCTAACTGATCGAGATGATATTGTGAGGTTTCATCTGAAATAATTTTCATTAAGTGAATCAGTTTGAAGAATTATGTTATTGTATAGGTTTTTATGAAGTATAAGATAATATGGACTTATATTTGATGGAAAATTAAAAAATTCCTACTAGTTTGAGAAGTATAAATATATAGATGATGAGTCAATCATGTATTATTAAATAAACAAAAGAATTACTCAATGAGTCATCAGATGTAAGAGCGTCGGACATGGAAACATAGTGTCATTGGATAGATTTATAACATCCAGTTACTTAATTTTAGGGGTTTTGACCCTTTTATTTGAGAATCCATTGACTTTATCTATTCATGGGTTGATTCCACTATTTTTCAGAGTTTTTTTGAAGGTTTCTAGGGTAGTTCATGGTTGGGGAATGGTTTGAAAATCTATGGAGCCAAACCATACTACCTTTACAATATCCTAGGTAGGGTCACACCATTTGAGGATGGTTAGAAAAACCATGCAACCAAACCATGAAACCTAAACAGAAAGGGTCACATGGGTTATGAACAGTTAAACAAACCATGTTGACTAATGATGAAACTCTTCTAGAAGATATTCTTATAGGGGGTGCATAGTTAGTACTAACTATTTGGCCTAACCCAGGAAACCATATGGATGGGATTTAATGCCCCAAAAATTGTAATTAAAATCCAAACCCCCCCTAATTAATCCTAAGATCATCCCACTATAACCTAATTTGATCCAACGAGTTTTGGGAGCCCTCTAGAGGAATTGTTTTCTATCCCATCATCATTTTATGGTAGATAAAAGTGTTAATAAAAGCAATGATACTCTTCCATTGAGTTCTTCTCCTCTAGGCCTTTGATATCTCATTTTCTTTTGAATTTTTATTACTAGAGGTTTTTATGGCCTTGTGTTTCAATGTCCCATCAATGTTTAATGTGGAATAATGTATTTAGTTTATCTTCCAACTTCTTTCAGTATCTATTTTCCTAGATCTTATGATCGCCATCAGAAGAAACACATCTCAGATACGTTACAGATTGATTATGGATTTCACATGTCAGTGTTTCTATGATTTTCCTTCATTTTTAATCCAATGTTTCTGGATACTTTATATACACATGCCTCATTCTAACACATGTTCTATAATTTTTGATCTTGAATTGCTTTATGAAATCCACATTGATCCTATTTTTAATAAATTGATCATTAAAGGGGTTCCTTTTCATGGTTTTATTAATTGTTGAATGTTTAGTTGATTTTAATTCCCTTTAAAAGAGTTTATCAAGACTACCCTTTAGAGAGTGAGGGCTTAGTCCTGGTTTTGATCTCTAAAGTTAACTTCATTGAATTTGAGAAAATAGATTAAAATATGTGATGCTCTCTATAGAGATTAAAATTCTTGAATTTATGAAATGACCAAGAACCCTATTTGAATTAAGTTACCCTTGTTTGGAAATAGGTGTTATTGGGTAATTTGAACTGAGTAATTTATTCACATGGAAAGAGGATATAAACCAAAATTTTAAATTGACATTAAGTGTTTTTAAATTTTGAAACATCATTTGAATACATTTGGGTTGTTTTGAAAGAAATGATTATTTTAACAGAACATTGGGAAATACAATGACGGTTTGTGAAAGGAAGTGGGTATATCTACCATTTATAAATATTGAATTTAAGAATAGGTTTTGAATTTAAATGATGACGTTTTAGTATTGTTTATAACTTTATGTTAGTCCTCTCTTTTAATAATCCCTTAATTTAGCATGATTGATTCATATACTTCCCATTTATGGGTGTTGGAAAGAGGATTATTTACGTAGAGGGAGGTTAAGGATGAAAGTGAGATGTGATTTGAGGGAACATTCACTTGATTGAAACTTTGAGGGTATAAACCCAATATTGATATAGATAATCAACCCCATTGCGATCATCATACAATGATTATCTCACTCCCATATTTTGACTAGAAATGGGTACCTTAGTAGTTAGATGATATGACCTAGATATATGATTTTATAGTAGACTCATACCCCATGTAGTGGATACATAGAGAAGATGAAAGGATCACGCTACGAACATGCATCTAGGAAATCAGGTGTGTGTGGAACTAGTTTTCTTGATACCTATGAGACTATATGTAAGACCGATGATTATTCATGATGTGTTTTGATTAACTTGAAAATAGAGGACTCATAATAATTTTTGGGTTTTACCCATGACTTTCATATACATGATACTTGATACATGATAATGTTCGTTGTAATTACTTGGTAGCATAGTTGACTTCTCGATTGATTCATACTTCTGTTTTATCTATTTATTAATGTGTTTCACCTTGACTCTATTGTATTGAATCTTATAAAAATATTGATATTAGGTTCATGTTATTAATTTTATTCTCTAATAATAATATAGATTATGATTTTTTTAAAATATTCAATACAAAATTTTTTAATGGTGAAATGGCATGTTTTACTGGTTTGGTTTGATAAATGACTTTGAAATGTTTAAAAATCTATTTTTAACTAAAATTATGAATATCTTTATTATTATCCTCTTTTATCATATTTTAATTGCCTTATGATGTATATGTATGGAATATTTAGTCTAATCCTACTGGGATCAATATACAATACCCTTATTTTACTATGTGGTGTTTGAATCCTTTATGATCTTATAACATGTGATTATGATGTATTATTACTCTGTGGGTTCATGATAGGGTGATCAAGGGTGAGTGAAAAGAGAAATGGTGGGTGGTGTTATACAACTAGTAGACAAATTTTGGTTTTTATGTTCCTCTTTCATTTTTTATAACATCTCTTTTTTACTCTAGGATATATGTATTGATTAATTTATTTGGCATTGTTTCTACAATGTAACTTGATTATTATTTTATATTGTCTTTAAAATAATTCTAATAGGATAACTTCAGGATACCCATGTACTGGTCTTTGAATCATGGGGATTGAGAACACTATTTAGGTTAGTGGAAAAATGACTCAGATGATGGATTAGATGGTATTATGAGTTGGTTCATTACAAATGGTATTAGAGGAGGTACTTCTATAAAATAGAGATATTTTCAATGAGATACATTTTTCTTTTTTGGGGTCAATTAAGGTTAAAAGGAGATTTAAAATGTTTCAAGACTCATGAGGTAGTTTGTGAGCAGGTTCTTGATCACCACCTCATCATGATGAGAATTGACTTTCTAGGGAAAGTGTGTACTTGAGTTATTATTTTGATTTATTTGTTTCATAATGATGGCTGAGTTTATATTCCTAATGAGATTATCTTGCTTTTGGGGGATCTCTTAGGAGTTTTCACTTGGGATGGAAAGATGAAAAGTGCTACACTATGCTTCAATGGTTTGGTAAACTGTGAAGAATATTTGATTGCCCAACCAAGATCAATGTATCACTGAGATGGGGAGGGGTGACTTAGTGATATTTTTTTATGTTTTCTTTATTTTCAAACAACCTTATCCTTCCATTAAGGAGTTATCACCTTACTGAAAAAACAATCACATATCCATAGAAACATAAGAATTTACAAGTTTCACTACTCAACAAGATTATCTAAATCCTTGGTATGGTTTGGAAATAATAAAATACTACATGATCCATTAGAAGAAACAATTTTGCATGGATATAATGATAAGGATATTCCCTTACACTTGTGTGGAACTATGTTCCATACAATAGTGCAAGTGATTCAAGTAACACAAAATGATGTAATAAATTTTTTTGTAACAAGTTAACAAACATGTTACTGTACTTCCTTATAAACTATCACATATAAGATATTCAAAATAATTCTTCATTTTCTTACCCATCGGTAGCCAAGAACTTATTTTGAACTTCATAATGACACTTAGTTAAATTTCCAAGTTTGATTTTCTAGACCATTAACTCAATATAGAAATATAATTCTATCAGAATACTGCTAAAACAATTCTGAACCGCTTCTTTCTAAGACTAAAAATACCAATCTGATTACTTAGTCTGATTCTGGAAATTCTGATTATGATCTTATCTCTTATCCTTTCCTTCTTTTATCTGAAAAACCTTCTCAGGAATGCACAATCTAAAAACCACTTATCTATATAACATAGAAGCTTCTCTATCTTCTTTTATGAATAATACAAATATTAGAAAGTTCAAAGTACTTAAAATATTTATAGGTCACCCAAAAGTGGTTTATTCATGATTTAGAAAAACATTCCCTCTCAACCAAATGTCTCAAATATTGAAATTTCCATAAATATCAGCTTCAAAATTAACTTATTGAACACTTCTTAACTCTTCTCATTCCTTATCAAACATTCTCGATTCTTCAAACAACTTCATCATGCTTATGTCTTTATAATCATTCTCTATTTCAATTATGATTTTCATTTTTATTTTATTATCAAGATTATCTACTCCAATTGAAAGACTAATATGATCATTATAATTTATTAATTTAGACAAAGATAATAGACTCTTCATTGCATTGCTCCAAACCAATTGATACATATATGAAGGAAATGAATTATCATTACGATGATCAATTTCTATTAAAAAAACTTATCACTTTGAAGCTCAATACCAACTGATATGATATAAGTATTGATAACCATTCCTCAAAATTATTCAATTAAATTTATAATACCCCTTGATAAAAATTCAACTTGATCCAAGAAATTATTCTTTTATTATTTCTTCCTAAGGACAATGAACATGTATCTCATGATGTTGTCAGTATAAAGCTGCGTCTAATTAATTTTCTCAGTGTGAGATCTAGATAAATAGTCTTGATACAATAGACAAAAAATATCATATTTCTTCTTTCTCTTGAACCTGATTAAAAAAAATCATCATTTCAACTTGATAAAAATGGTTGATTACATTTTTTTATCTTCAACAAGATGAATGGCCTCTGACTTTCATGCATGAGTCCTAGAAAACTTCAACTTCATTTTTCTTTTCATTGGTCTCAACAACTCCCCAATGAGAAAAAATTCTTCCTCTGATGATCGGTGGGACATCGCATTTGATGAACTAGTGTCAGAATCTTTGACTTTAGAAACATATTTTTTTATGAATATAATAAAAATAAACTACATTATTTGAATATCTATATCAATTGGCATATTTTTTTTGACTAAAAACCACAATCTTCATCTCATTATTTTTCCAACAAACCTTCCTAGACATTAAAAAATTCTCCATCCAGTGTTCTCACACTGATGGGATGATACTAGAAAACATTGATTTCATAAAATTTATTCTTCTACAAACTTCATACTGTATCATGAATTCCTCAGGAATTTTGATAATTTTTTTATTAGATTGAAAATCATCTAACATGTATTGGAAAGTATTGACACTTTCAGTCCTTCCAAGACTTCTTTATTTCCAAAATATGATTGGCCATACTTGATCTACTCCTTTCTTTCATAAGGATTACATCATAAGTTTTCAGACAAATTATGACTTTTTTGAATTAAAAAACTATAAAGCATCATTAGAATATCATCGGGTCCAAGTAGACTCCTAAGAAGCTTCTCATTATAATCATCCTTTTATTTCGGACCCAAGGTGAGTCTGATGGGCCCTTTCCCCATAATACATCTTCTAAATCAGATAGGATTTGTTAAGAATTTTGAGTCCAATGTTCTTAATATGATGGTTAGTACAATTTTAAAATTTAACATAGTGAATTGATTTCATTTCATTGAAAAAACAAGATAAAATACTTAGAATAACTTCTTTCAACCTCTACAAACCTTCTCTATTTGTCTTGATTACAACAATCTCACTGATGGAGTAGGCCATGGACGCAACGCCACTACCCCTCTTAGATTATTTGCAGCCGAGGATGGGGGTTGATCCTCCTTCGGCTTCTCTTCCTTCCCGTAAAATCAGATTTTCCCCCTTCACTGACTAATCTTCCCTACCTCACTTTACTTTAATTGATGTTAGCCCTAAGGTACAATCTTTCAAGGATGGAGTTATCTTGCTCCCGATTTCTTCATTGGATTTCACGGATGCTTCAATGATCTTGAAGCTCACTATGGTGGCTTGATTTGGTAAGAAACATCCATCTGTGGATTCTTTTGATAGGTTTGTGCACTCTTCTTGGAATCTATAGGACCAGGTGATTGTTGGTCTTCTAGATGCGAAGAATATTCAAATCCATTTATCTATCAACGATGACCTGGTTTGTGATTTGGATTCTACTCCGTGATGTATAGAGGGTTTCCTTTTCCCCCTATTTTGGTGGTCCTTCGACTTCCACCTGATGCGTGATTCTCTAGTTTCTATGCTATGGATTTCTCTTCCTGGACTCCCTTTACCGTTCCAGAATCAGGAGATTCTTCGGTTGATTGGAAACATGGTAGGGTGCCACCTCTACTCTGATTCTCATACCAATGCTGTTTCCATCTAGTCTCTCCGAGGTTATGTGTTGAAGTAGATGTGTTGAAGGGACCTATGGACAAAATTATCATCGAGATAAAAGGTGAACTCCTCTATCACCAGAAGGTATGATATGAAACCTGGACTGATTATTGTGGTCTTTGTGGTTGTCTCGGGCACTTGTCTTCAGTATGCCGGCAAGGGTGTTGTTTCTTCCATTCAAAACCCTCAAAGGAGGGGGGTAGTTCTGATGTTGGCATGGTGCAGTTGAGCACCTCCGAAGAGTAGAACCTTATAGCCTTAATGAAGGATACTATTCCTCCCTCTAATTCACACTTGATGACTAATGATACTAAGGACACCCTCTGTGAGGCAGGGAGGAGGAGGGAAAACCCATTGGTTGCAGAAATCTTTGGGTGCTTGAAGCATGACCTGGGTGTTCCTAATGAGATGAAGAATGTTTCAGGGCCTATGAAATCTTGTATTCTTGGAAGCTAGAATGCTTCAGAGGGGTCTGTGTGGGAGGTGGCAGCTCAGACCGCACAAGGTTCAGGTGCCAAGACTCAGGTTCCAGGGGACTCTGTTGGAGCTATTGGTCTAATTTCTAAGGGTGAGGCGGGTCTAAATATATGTACCTATGCTATAGAAGTGCATGCTGGTGGTAGAAACAACTCAATAAGGGGCATATAGTCTACTGGCGAGAGTAAGTCTCAGGAGAGATAGGAGTGGGAGAAAACTTTATATGGTAAAGGTAGGTCACTGAAATAGGAAACCAACCTAAGGAGGACGTTGTCCTGTCTAAAATTAAACAACCGATTTGAAAGGTTGAGTAATGAGGGGGAGTTTGAAGGAAATATCAATTGTCCCTCTGATATCAAGTCTGATGACGTTGGAGTATCCTCAGATGGTAATGGATTGGGAAGGGCCAGCAAAGGCCTATACAGTCAAATAAGGAAGAAAGGGAATAAAGAAAACAGAGACTCGGGGAACTGCATTGTCTCCAAGAAGATGAAACCAAAGGGGAGAAAATATTACTCCTACCTCTCGAGACCGATGGAGACCCAGTCGGCCAAAAAATAGGGGAAACTCAAAGATCGCGTGATCCTACTAGTGGCAGGAGAGGAGGGTCAGCAAGGTTATGTAATCCAGCCCCAATAACAAGATGAAGAAACATCAAAGGTAGAGGAACAACATGAGGAGATGAACTTGCAATCTGAGGAGGTAATGCCGATGGAGGAGGATACCATTCCCCCTGGATAGTAGTGTGAGGCAGGCCCCCCTGGCGACTTGTAGGGCCTGAAGGATGTAGAGTTGGATAAGCATGAGGAATTACTCATGAATTCTAGTGAAGAAATGAAGGAGGCATCTGTAGTGATCAATGCTACATGGTAATATATTGATCAAATGATGGTAAGATTAATCCAAGTGGAAATTACTAGAGAGCAAGCCGATTGGATTTACAAGCAAGACCACATACTGGTTCGATTATTTAATTTGAAGAAGATTAGAAAAGATGAGTATATGAAAGCTTGGGATTATATACCACGACATTATGAAGAAATCCTGGAGGCTAATCTAGACTGCCAGGTTAGTTCCTTTCCATAGAATCTGTTTAGGTAGGGAGATTCCAATTGCATTAGACTTGTGTTTAATAAGACAGTTGTATCCTTTAATTCTTGATCTACTTTATCTGTGAGGGTTATCACTTTCCCCTTAAAAGTGTTGGAAAATAAAAATGTTAATTTGGATGGATGGTCATATCAACAATTCTAAGATTATGTGATCTAACTCATTATAGGAAATAAGAATTATTGACAAAATACCTTGCTTTAAAAAATTAGTGATCCATGAAACTTATTCATATTTTCTTCACATATTAATTTTATTCTTCCAATTTCTCATAAACAAATGATTCCTAATACCACTCCAACAAATAGTTACAATATTTTACACACTTACACGATGAGATCACATCTTAACCACAACTCTCCCTTTATATATGCTTCCTTAAAAGTTTTATAACCTATTCAATGGATAGATTTATGAAACAATTCTCCTCCTCAAAATCACTATCCAAAGACTAGATTCTAGAGGGGATAAAAATAAATACATCAAAATTGATGAGAAAGAGGTTGGATGCCCATGTTCAATATCAATTTATAAAAGGCTTCCTTTAGTAAAGGTTTTGTGAAAATATAAGCAACATGTTTTGATGTATGAACATACTAAAACTACAATTAATTCTTCTCCACATGACATATGATCAAATGATATTTTCTATGAATATTTTTCTGAATGAGAATGTTATAATGGATTCCTCATAATGTTGATTTCAATTTTATTATCACAAACCAAGATCAAGGTTAACTATAATTAAACAAGTAAGTCTCTTAACTGAGTTTTCATTGACATAAGTTAAGTAGCATCTTGACTGCAAACAACATACTCAACTTCAAACATTATAAGAGTTAATAAATTTTGTTTCTTTGTAAGAAAAATAACATAACTTTTACCCATAAAGAAAACTCTGCTAGATGTGGATCTTCTATCATTATCATTTCGTGCCCAATTAGCACCTGAATATCCAAATAGGTCAATAATTTATGAGCTATCATGCTAGATTAGAAAATCTGTTATGCCAATAATATATATGAAAATTCTTTTTCTAGCCATTATATGTGATTCTTTTATAGAACTTTAAAATACTATACATAAAGAAACAATATATAAAATGTTGGGTCTTGAGGCAGTCAAATATAAAAAACATTCAATCAACTTTAAAAACTCTTTAGAATCAACATCCATTCCTTTTACATCTTTAGACAACTCGGTTCCCATTGAAATTGATGGGGAAATTTGTTTTGAATTTTTCATGATGAACTTCTTAAGAAGTTTCTTAGGATAATTTTAATTAGAAAGAAAAATGTGTTTCTTATATTGTAGGATTTGTAACCTAAGAAAGTATTTAATTTCACTCAACATGTAAATCTTAAATAATTTTTTCATTCTTTGAGAAAATATTTCATATTTTTTATCATCATTCCTAGAAAATTTAATGTCATCAACATAAATGATTACAATGAGGGGAAAATCCTAACTTTCATTGATGAAAAGGATGCTATCAACTATTCCTTTCATAAAACTCATCTTTCTTTAGAATGTATCCAATTTGGTGTAAAATTACCTTAGAGCTTGTTTTAGCCCATACAAGTATTTTCTTAGATTACACACATAATTTTCATATTTCCCAACAAATAATCCATATGATTATTCAATATAAACTTCCTAATTAAGATCCAAGATATGATATGTGGACTTCACATCCATTTGAAATATTTTATAATTCATTGTGAATAAATATAAAGAAATATTTTTATTGATTCTAACCTTTCTATCGGAGAAAAAGTCTCATTGAAATCAATGCCTTTAATCTATGAGTATCCATTACACAAAAATCTTTCTTTGTTTCCTATCACATCATCCTCTTCATTCATATTTTTTTGGAAGACCCATTTTGTACCAATATCATTTTTGTTATCTGGATTAAGTATGAGTTTCCATGTATCATTCTTTTATATCAGATCCATCTCTTCATTCATAGCCTAAACACATTCCAGATGCTCAAAAGCAACATTCACATCTTTCTGCTCAACTTTTCAACACAAATAAGTATGTGTAACAACTTTTTAAGTTCTTCTTGTCTGAATCGTATGGTTTTAATCACCAATTATTTTATGATCCTCCAATTTATTCCACATCCTAGGATGTGATTTTTGATATTCTACCTCATCACTAGAAATAGGTGAGCCTGATTTTCTTCTTGAGTAGGGTTACCAGTGTAGACATCCCTTATCAGAATTGTTAAAAATTCATCTATTCTATTAATCTTCCTTATCTGAATAATTATTTATATATTACTAATATTTTTCAATAACATTCAAATAAATAGAATAAAAAATTATTCCTATTTCATTGTTGAAACAACTATGTCCTATTCCTTCTGGATCATAGCCACAAAAAATTATATCTTCACCTCTCTTCTCAAACTTCATAAAGTTTCCACATTTATTCATTATGATTTATGGAATCCAAAAAACATTTAACTGTTTCAGACATGGATTATTTTCATAAAACATTTCATATGGAGTCATATATGAACTTGGCCTATAGAAATATTGGTTTGGAAAATACAAAAAATTCACTCACTAATTTCCACCAAATGTAATGATAAAGACCATATTTAGGTAATATAGTTATCCCCATTTCAACCAAACTTATATTATTTCATTAAGAAACATCATTTTGCTAAGGTGTGTGTGGTGAAATGAACTCATACTGAATTTCATGATTCTCAAGATAAAATTCCAATTATTCATTTTTGTACCCACCACCATTATCAGTTCTCAACTTCTTTACTAAATACTCAAATTCCTTCCCATCTTTTTTCCTGAAACTTTTAAACTTTTTAAAATCATCTGACTTGTGTTTCATATACATAACAAAAGTAATGTGATTAAAGTTATCAATGAATGTGATGAATTATGTATATCTATTAGTTTATTTTTTTCCTATTGTTCTACAGATATCATAATGAATACATTACATGGGTTGTTTTGTACAAATCTCAACTTTATTATGAATTGAGTTTGCAATTTTCATCTTCTTAAAAATATAGTGACACCAATATCTTCTTATTGACATATCAGGAATACCACAAACACTGTCTCACTTTGATAACTTATTCATGTTTCTCTAACAAACGTGTCCTAGCCTTTTGTGACACAACTGATTCTCTTCTACCATGCCAAACTAACAATAGTTTTGTATTTCACCAACTTGGAACAAGATTCTTTTTATATGTTAGCCTCTTGTAACTATCTTTCCATATTTATTGATTTTAATATAAATCTTTTCTTTTATAAAATTGACCATGTTTCCTTTATCACAATGTTTTTAAACACTTAGAAGGTGGTGTTTTAGACCATCAATAAAAAATATTTCTTAGACTTTAACTTTTCTTTCCCAATGATTACTAAACCAAAATCTATGATTCAAAGAGATTCATCCTTTAAAAATGTCTCCATTCCTTCTCTAAAGTTTTTAAAATTCATCAAAAACATTAAATATTCTTCCATATGAAAGGAAAAATACACTATTCAAGATCCAGGGTAATTTTCTTTTTGTATATTTAAGAGTGATTTCTACAAAAAAGAGATTTTTCTTTCCCTTTATCTTTCTTCACATATGGATTTTGAGAATTGTTACGAAAATTATCTCATGCTAGTAAAAATAAAAACATCATTTTATAATATTTCTATGTTGTTAAAATCTTTCAAAAACAGTATTTATAAGATGAAATCTATTTTCAAATTTTACACCAACCTTCTTAGGTTTCTTCCAAACATCCTTCTCAGACTTCTTCCTTTGATGATATTGACTCCCCCTCAAACTTTTCCTTATTGAATTTGTGGGATAGTATTAATTTTTTTAATTAAACCAATATATAATTTCTATATTTCTAATTAAACCATAATACTATTAGTACCCATAGAAAGAATATTTTCCTCCAAAACTTCCGTACTGACTGAAGTTATGATAATATTTACCAGAAAGATTAATTTATTTATTATTAGAAATTTTTTGACCACCAACCAATCTGTTATCAACCAAAATATTCTTTATCACCTCAATTTTATTTTCATCTTTATTAGTACAAGTATCCATATAAGCTTTTTTAAAATCATAATTTTTAGAGTCTTTATACTTCTCAACTTTTTTGTTCATGTCCATGTAGATAACTTTCACAATTTTTTTTCTTTTCAAAAAAATTTATAGATTTCTTCTCAACATTTGAAGGTAACTTCTAATCCTTCTCAGGTTTAGCCTTTCTAGAGAATTCACAAACTTTAGAGATATAGTTATTGAAATGTACATCCCGATGTTAAGATTTAGAATTTTTTTTGTTGGAAAAGTTCCAACTCTTCTTCTTTTTCCTTCAAATTTACTTCCATATGTTTATTATAATTATTTTTATTCTCAAGATATTTCTTTATATCATCAATCTCTTCAAGCATATTGAAATTATTGTCATGAAAAAATAATTTATTATTTGTTGAAGATTATTCACTTTTCAACTTCCTGTTTTCCATTTCAAGCATACCATTCTACCTTAGAGATTCATTCAATTATTCTTTAAGATGAAATTCTAATCGTGTTTATTCTTCTTTGAAACTGCTCCTTCCAAATTCCTCATTGCTAACTATGGGAATGAATGTATTCTGCCTAATATTTTTTGTATATTTTTTTAGATTCAACTTAATTGTATTCCTCTTCATCATCTTTAGATAAGAAAATTATCCTTTTGGATTTGGAGTTTTTTCATCTTTACCTATTAAAAAATATTATGCTTCATCACCTTGTATCTTCCATGAACTTCCTGGACATATTTATTCTTTATCAATATCCTATTCTTTCTTTCTTATAGGACAATTAGCCATAAAGTTTCCAATGAATCCAAATCCAAAACACTTCAAGGAATGTTTCCCTCAATACCTTCCTGTACTTATTTTCACAATTTTAGAAAACATGGATAAAAATTCATCTAGATTTTCATATACATTATCTTCAGAATTAGATTATACAATATCATATTCCTCAAGAAACTTCCAAGACATTCATTTCTTGGAAACCTTGAATGAAATTTATCTATCATATTTTGTTTTTCCTGTCATAATTTTTTCCATTCTCATTTCATAAGTAATGAGAGTACTATGAAGACCATCCAATGATAGAGTTTCAGGATCTCTATCATCCAATGGGGAGAAGTTGGAATCAAACTTGTTAGATAGTATTCTTAATATCATTTCAACAACTGTATAATCCTCTATTTCTTCACCAAGAAATTTTATAGTGCTGAAAATGTAATTTACTTTGGTAAAGAAGTCTCCAACAGATTCTTACTCACCCATTTTATGATCTATATACTTTAGCCTCCAAATTTGTTGTTTTTCCTTCTTCATTTTTTTATTTCCTTCAGAAATGTTCACCAGCTTATCAAAAATACCATTGGTAGTGTAAACACCCTTTACTCTTAAAAAATCACTCTCTGAAAGTGATAAGAATAAAGAATTATTAGCTCTTCCATAATTATGAAGATTCATATTTTTAATAAATGTAAGAGGAAATTTATCAATGATAAGAGGAAATCATTATTTTAAAGCTTCAAGAACATCATTCCCAAGAGACATAAGATAAGGAAAAATTCTAACTTTATAGATATGATAATTATTACCATCGAAGACTGAAATAAATTTACTATTCTCCCAATTCAGATTCTCCATAAACTTCGCTTCAAAACATCCACAAATAGTAAAAAATGGGAACCATATTAATTGATTCCAATTCAGACTGCCCATCCAAGATCAATATATCACTGAGAGAGGGAGGGGTGAATTAGTGATATATTTTTCTTTTTGGTTTCCTTTATTTTGAAACAACCTTCACCTCCTATTAAAGAGTTATCACCTTGCTGAAAACAAAACAACCACACATCCACAAGAACACAATAATTTACAAGGTTTAATATTGAAGAAGATTAGATTAATCCTTGTTATGGTTTGAAAAAAAATCAAATACCACACAATCCACTAGAAAATGATCCTTTTGTGTGGATATAATGATTATTATATGCCCTTGCACTCATGTAGCGCTATATTAAATGCAGTAATGCATGTGCTTCATGTAGCACAAAATGATGTAATAATTTTTTTATAAAATGTTCAGAAACATGTTACTATGCTGCCTTCTCAACTTTCTCATATAAGATCTTCAAAAGAATTATTCACTTTCTTACCTAGCAGTAGGCAATAGATTCTTTTAAACATTGTAATGACACTCAGTCCAATTTCATAGTCTGATTATCTACTCCAATTTCACAATATAGAAATATAATTCTTTCATAATAACACTAAATCAGTTTTGAACTACTTTTATATAAGTCTGGATATCCTAGTCTGATTACTTGGTCGGATTTTAGAAATTCTGATTATGATCTTATCTATTATCCTTTCATTATTTTATTAGGAAAACTTCCACAGGAAAGTAGAATCTAGATTCTTCTTCTCCCTATAAATTCAGAGTTTTATCTCTCATATTTTATAAAATATACCAATATTAGAAAGTAAAAAGTACTTACACTATTTATAGGTGACACAAAAGTGGTTCAAGAGGGATTCTAAAAATATTTCTCACTCAACATTTTTTTAAATCTTTAAATTTCATTAAATATCAGCTTCAACATTGACATCTTCAACACTTATTATATCTTCCTGTTCCTTCTTGATACTTTTAGAATCTTCAAAAAAATTCCTCTCGCTTCAGTATTTCTAATCATTCTTTAATATGATTCTGATTTTTACTCCTATTTTCCTTTTATGATTCTCTAAACAAATTGAAAGACTATTATTCTAATTATTATTTCTTTATTTAGGTGAATATAATATATTATTCATTAAGTTTCTACACCCCAATTGAAACATATAAAAAGGAAATGACTTCTCATTACTATTATCTGTTTCTACTGAAAAAATACTTCTAACTCTAAAGCTCCATAAAAACTAATAAGATATAATTATTGAAAACCATTCTTAAAAATTATTCAATTACTTTTATGATCCCCCTTGACATCACTTCTAATAGCTTCACAAAATTATTATTTTATTCTTCTTCCTTAGGCTTATAAACCTTCATATGATGATGTTGTCAGTATCAAGATGCATCTGATTAATTTTATCTTTGTCAGATCTAGTCTGATAGTCTAAATTCAATTAGAAAACATAAATAAGAGTTTCTTTTCCTCTTTAACCACTTGAATAAAAATGAGAAATTCATCATGAGGAAAATGGTTGACTATATTGTTGGTCTTAATAAAGTTGATTGGTATCTGAATTTCTTACATCAGTCCCAATAAACATTAACTTCATTTTCCTTTTTCATTGGCCTCAAAAACGCCCCAGTTAGAATAATTCTACATTCAATTATTAGTGGAACACTGTGTTCGATAAAATAGTGTCAATAGCTACAACTTCAGAAACTTATTTTATTTTCTAAATACGATACACATCAAATACAAAATTCAAAGATATATATATATTTTCTCATATAACTTATGATTTTTTTGAATAACCAAATATAAAAGCATCATCACATTATCACCATTTCTAAGAAGAATCTAAAAATAATTATCATTATGATCTTCAATTAATTACGAACCCAAGATGAGTCTGATTAGTATTTTCTCTCGAAAAATTATTCTGAATCCAATGAAATTTCTTATTCATTGTGAGTCCAATGTTATAAATATGATGGTCAGATCGATTGTACACTTTTACAAATTGAACTGATTCATTTTCTTTGATAAAAAAATAAATCTTATATAAAACAACTAATTTCAGCCTCTGAAAAGCTTCTCCAGTCAACTTGGTCCCAAAAGAATCAATATAACTATTAAGGAAGTCAGTCTAGGAGCTATTATGTAGTTGTAGTGTGGTTTACAAGACCATGCAAACATATCATGCATTGTTCTACATTAACTCTAAACTAGGTGAACTGTACATTTTTTCCAAAATAAACCAACTCGAGTTAGGTTATTTTGGAGGGTTCATGTTTGAATAGACATAGTGGGTGTTTCCTATTTCACACTATTGTGTGTTTTTTATATTTAATAAACTTTTTATTGATTTTAAATCCATTATGATATCCCAATTCATGGATTAGAAAATGTTTTGATGAGTGCTTTGAAAAGTGTTTTCAATTACCAAAAGGTGTCCTCTTATGAAATGTTTTCTTTGGGAAAATGAATTTTCAAAGTCTCTTGTGTGATGTGATAAAGATAATTTTCATCATAAATATTTTTTTATAATTGATTGAAAATGATATTTTTTTTATAAATTGGAAAATGGGATTAATGTTTTTGAAACCATGGGAGAATTTATTCAAGATGGTAAAGGATTTTTGAAAACTATAACAGATTTATGACAATATTTACCATTTTTAATGTAATGATTAATGTTTCATAAATTGAGAAATATTGTGTGCTTTAAAAATCTATGAGGATTTTTTAAAATTTGGTCGTGACTCTGTTTAAAATATGTTGTGTTTTTTTGAGTGTTCCTTCTATCTTGAGTTGATATTCCTATATTTTGGGATGTTTAGAGAGGCCTCCTAGAATTTAATTCAAAAGATAGAATGTTGATCCAATGTTCTGTTCCTTAGGGTAGTTAATCATGTTTATTATAAGTGGTGTCTAACATTGATGATTCTACAAAAACTAATATTTTAGTGGTGGATCTGGATCCTTTATAAATCTTGGACCCCATCTAGGTCTTTTTAAATTTGCATCCAACTTCTTGTAAAACTGAATGAGGTTATCTTGAGGATGTAAAGTGTGTAGAAGAAGTATATGTGATCATCTATTCTCTCAAGACTCCTGATGCTCTAATGGTCAAGTATATCATCTCTGTATTTGAGGGACCTAGCCAGGAGTAGTTGGAAGTTGTGATACCCTATCATCTGTATGAAATAATGTATTGGGAATTATTCATGTCAGTATTAATTAATTTTAAGTATCCTAAGAATGTGAAGAAGAAGAATTTTACTGTGTTACTTGGTTTTGATCAAGATGAGATATCATTTGTATAATATGAAATGAAATCCTAATGTTTGATATGTTTGTCACCTAATATTGTTGGTAATATATTCTGCAGGGATACCTTTTTTAGATAATTTTTTCACCCAAACCTTGTAACTGCCATGCCTACGACCGGTTGGAATATTAACAAGGGATAGTTGGAAGGGATTTTTTAGTTGATGTGGAGAAAAAAAATTACTTGAAGGAAAGAATTACTCATTTTCAGTCGATGAATGAAAACTACTATTGGGAAATAATAGTAATCTTATGCGCTTCTAGATTGGAGCACCTAGTCATACTATGAAGTTGTTTCAGAGAGCACCATGATTTTGTAAACATTGTGGCTGTATGTATCACCTTAATAGGTTACATATGTTGGAATTTTTGAAAGGTATGTTTCAATTGGGGATCATCATCTTCTTTCTATGGGGAATCATATGCTTTATGATAATAAATTTCAAGCCATAGAGTTGGTGTGAACCAATTCACTCAACTGAGGGAGCTTCCAGTGGTGGTTTATATTGATCCATCTTCATTTTTCCAACATTATAGGGGGAACTTCTTTAGTTTACCCCATTATTTTCAGTATATTTTTTACCACCAATTGTTTTAGGGATATTGGTGGATTGTTTTTCTTCATCTTTGTGGATGATCTCTTTTGAAAATGGTTTTTATTGTGAGGATGTAATCTTTTTCTATAGGCATCTAAGGTCGTGCCTTGTGGATGCACACTCTTGAATTATTAACCATCCTTTTTGGAATGAATTTAAATCATTTATGTTAATTTTACTCCTAGAAATGGAGTGGAAAATTGTTTTGGTAAAACATGTGATGTTTTGAGGTATATATTCATTAAAAATAGCTTATGTTTCATTCCATGTTTGTTTTCATATGGTAGGCATTAGATACCATTTGTGTTTATTTCTGTTCCTTAGTATCCTCTTATTTTTCCTTGGTGGCTAGATATCAATTATTATATGATGGATGATCTCCCATATTAGAGCACAGTTCCCTATTTTCACTAACCCTGATGTTTGATATCTTTTTAGATAGACTTGGATAGGACTTAATATAGTACTTGTGTAACTAAGAAAACATGATTCCTTGATGGAATAGACACATAGAGGTGGTGGAGTTTGATTTTATGTGATCATTGAATGGTGATCCTTATTGTTGAAAATCCAATGTTACTATTGAGTACTTACTTAAGGTAGTAATACTTGCCAGTTATTTTATTTTCTTGTATACGTATGGTCATATATGGATCTTGAGAGAATAGTTTATTATGAAAATATAAAGTTATTTATATTAATCATTCCTTTATGGTTTTTAGTGTCAATCCTTAGATATTCTCCTTAGTGATTGGTTGAAGTATCTTCTTTTGATTAAAGGGACATGATTTTCTAGTGTTACACTATTTTGTTAAACCTTTAAATGGCGGGGATACCTATTCCAGGTCTCTAGTCCTTATCAAGTTTAGATAAGTATGATAATATTGGTTTGTTGATAATGTAGTTGTGTGTGATGTTAGCCGTTGGGTGAGTATCTCTTATAGACTGCAAACCTTCCACCTCACAAGATGAATAATGGAGCACCTATTGTGTTGACTTTCTCTATATTTTATAGTGGAGTATTTTTTGGGATATAAAGTCCTATAGTGGTGAGGTTATGACACATTGTTACATTATTTAAGGTGTTATGAATAATTGATTTGAGAATATTTTGATTGGATCCCTTTATGGCCTATTTCTGATGTTTTGGGGGGGGGGGGTTTCATGGTTTTTGGCCCTATCCAAGGATGGCACTTGGTTTGAAAAACCATGTAGAAAAATCATGAAATCATTCAAGTTGCCAAAGTGGGGGTGAAAAGTTAGTACATGATTAGATATAAAATACATTCAAACCATGAAACCTGAATAGAAAGGGTCACATGGTTTGCACGTGGTTAAAAATCATGTAGGCTAAGCATGAAAATCTTCCAGTGGAACTATTTGGGGTGCACGATTAGTACTAAATATGTGACCTAACCCATTACACCATGTGATTAGTTTATAATTCCATGAAAATTGAAATTAAAATCCTGAAATCTCCCTAATTAACCCTAAACACATCCCACTAAATCCTAATTCAATCCACTAGATTTTGGGATCCCTCTAGAGGCATTTTGTCTCTCCTAACCTCATTTCAGAGCGGATCTATGTTTCGGTCAAAAAAGTGATCCTCTTCTGCAATATTTTTCTTGTCACATCGTTTGATATATATTCTTCTTTTGATTTGTTCTTCCAATATGTTATGATGGAATTGTGTTTCACTATACTATGGATGGTTTATGTGTATGTTTGGATCTAGGACCTCTTCTCACTTCTATTAGGATCTATCTTCCTAGATCCAGTGAACTTCATCAGACACAACCACATCATAGATTGTTTGTAGGTATATTTCATTTTTTCCATGTAGGTGTTTCTATTTTTTCGTTCATTTTTTAATTCTTTGTTTTTTGAAAATTTATAAATATGTGAATCATTCAAAAACATGTTCTATAATTTTTTTATCTTGAATTTCCTTGAAAAATCATATTTGATCCTATTATAAATATTGTGAACATTTCATGGTTTTCTTCTCATGGTTTAAAAAATTGATGAATAATATGTTGATTTTAATTACATTCAATGAGTTTTTCATGGTTACCATGTGGAAAGTGAAATATTACCACTAGTTTTGATTTCTAAATTGAAATGATTTTACTTTTATTTAATTAGTTACAATATGTGATACTATCCATAGACTTTCAAATGCATGAATTTATGAAATGACCAGAACCATAATCCAGTGATGTCACCCTAGTTTTTTAATGGGTGTTCATGGGTAATTTGAAATGATTAATTTATTCACATATAATGAGGGTTTAAACCCATATTTTGAATTTAATTTAAGCCTTTTTAAATTTTGAAACATAATTTGAGTTTTATTTTGTTATTTTGGTATAAATGATTGTTTTAAAGGACTGATTGACATTACCTTGTTTTTTTTGTGAAAGTAAAAAGGTACAGAAACATATTTCAAATGTTGAATTTATGAAGATGTTTTTAATTAAATTGATAATGTTTTATGTCCCAGTTGAAACTTAATGAAGATCCTATCCTGTAATAAAAAATTTATGTAACATTATTGATTCTTGTAATTCCCATTGATTGGTGTTGAAAAGGGGATTATTTAATTTGATGGATACTAGGGGTGAGAGTGAGATGTAATTTGAGGGAACATGAACATTATTGAAATATAGATGGCATGATCCCATGATTGATATTGATAAGGATCCCCATTGTGATCCTCATAACTTGATTATATCACTCACATAGTTTGACTAGTGATGGGAACATTGATCGTATAATGATATTACCTAGAGATAAGATTTGATAGTGGAATCACACCACATCTAGTGGATCCATAGATATAATGAATAATTCAGGTCATAGACATGCATCTAGAAAAGTGGTTGTGTGTGGAACTAGTTTTCTTGAGAATCGTGAGACAAGATGTAAGCTCACTAGAGTTTCCTTGATTGATTGATTCCTAATATTTATTAATCTACTAATTAATATATTGAAACATGAATCTATTGTATTTAATCTTTTATAGATCTTGATATCAGGTGAATGTTATTAAATTTATTTTTTAATATGAATCTATCGTGTGAATTGTTTTTCGAAAAAATCCTAGAAAATTATTAGTTTTAAAATGATGAACTCTCATGTTTTACAGGTTTGGTTTGATAAATGATTTTGAAATGTTTAAAACTCTATTATGAAACTAAGATTCATAATCTCTCTATTGCAATCAAATTTTATCATATTTTAATTACCTTATGAATTAACTCTATAAAATATTTTATGGAATTCCAATGATATATATAGCTCAAACCCTTCATGTATCATTTTTTTCATCCTTTATGATATTATAAATGGTGCTAGTTATATTTTATTCCATTGTGGTTTCATACTAGGGTGTCCAAGAGCTGGTGACTTGAGACATGGTAGGTGGTCATGAACTACCAATTGCAAGGTTTGGTTATTATGTTTAAATTTTAGTATTTATAGTGTCTCTTTGTACACTAAGATGTATTTATTAATTTATTTATCTGATGTGGTTATTGTTGTGTACACTGACTATTGTTTTCTATTATGGGATAATTTTTTCCAAAAGGATAAATTATGGATTCCCAACTGATTTTCTTCATCCTATGGAGATCAGGATCACTCTTTATGTTAGTGTTGAATTGGATTTTATGTCAGTTTATATGGAATTATGAGTTAGTTCATTATTGGATGATTTTATGAATATGTACCTAAGTGATTTATTTATTAACATAGAATAAAGTTCTAGATATGGAAGGATGAACCAGATGGATTAATGTTAACTCATTATATATACAATATCAGACAACCATTTTTGAGCCCATCAGGTAGAGTAATCTTGTGAAGCGAACCAGATGAATGTTTTAATATCATTAGTAATTGATTTGATAAATCATCAATTGGTGGATTTTGATTTCATTTTTAAAAAATTTTAAAAGACCAAGATCAAGATAAATTATTACATAAATATAGAATATTAGTTCTTATTTATGGTGAGAAATATTAAGATCATTATCCAGAAATATGCAAGCCCATAGGCTGGAGAAATGCACTGAAATTCATTAGATTGTCATTTTTGAATGCATTAGATAAAAGAATTAGATGAATATAACCATTCATAAATTTCCAAATATTATTATACTGGATTAATTTTTTGAATAAAATCATGGTCACATTATATGGAGATGTATTAAGGTAGAAAAAATAGTAAATCTTTGAAGATAGACTGAAAAATCATGTATGAGGAAATTTTCTTATGAGCTTTACATAAACTAACTAAAAAACATAATAACGATGATAATAATATGTTCATTAAATATATATTTTTTAAATATGGATAAAAAAGTATGATGAAGTTTCTCAACAACATTTTTTAAGGAATATCAAAGAGCTAAATCTCGATATGAGTTTGAAAGAAGATTCAAAAATGTTCTAGAATACTATAGAGGCATACAGTGAAGTATCAAATCGGTGAGAGATTAATTTTTTTGTTTTGGATGAGTGGAATAACATATTTTAGTTAATATATTTTCATTCTAGTGAGAACCATTATAAATGGTTATATTATTTTTGTAGGGAATATGGACACTTTTTTATATGCCTAGATAGCTAAAGTGATGAAGACTTTAGAGGGGTTTGAGTTTCCAACCAAGAAAAATCATGCATAAAAAATGTACAACATATAGATATGTAGGGGGAATAGGTACCTGAAAGTATTTTTATTCAGTATTATTAGATATATGCATGGTAGTCACATGTTCAAAATGTTTATTTTATTTATTAGAGACATTTTAATTTAAGGAAAATTAGTCAAATTCATCGTGTTTAGAGGTGCACCGAACTAAGGTATTCTGGATAAGAAATTGAGGAACACTAGATAGAGGAATACCATAAATATATTGATATGCATATGTTAGAGTCACATTAGATGAACAAAAATAACCCCACATTGTGGTTTACTAAAAAAAATATATTAGAGGGATATTTTTTCTGATGTTGTTTTTGTGAGATGTGTATATGTTTTATCTTATTATGGATATGAGCTATAAGGAAACTTTATTACTAATGGGATATATAATAGTTACTGATCACAATATAGAAGGAGTCTAAAAATAGTCAGAACATTGAATTCACATGATATATAAGTGAACAAATCTATGGACTGATAGGAGTCTCCATGGAAAGTATGTTGGTTCCCACTTGAGTCTGAAACTTATAAAAGTACCTATGTTTTTTTCTTCACATTATATCATTATAATAGTATAAAGGTAATGTGGTGGGGATTAATTTATAAATATCCATAGATCATAATTGATATTATAGGATCGATCAACTTATGAAATGAATGAGTTTATATTTAATATAATAGGTAAATGTTGGTCACCCTTGATTCACCCCTACACTCTAAGGGTACCTGCATGATCCATAAAGGAATATAAATTTGTATTGGAGTAAAGAATGACAATATTTGGATCAACAAGTTTTAGTTCCAAGTTACATTTAACTATTTTATATTAATTTCATCTTTATATATTTTGAATGTTTTTCTAGGAGATAAGAAAGTTCATCCATAGCTGAAGAGTAAAAAAATTATTTATGGTTGTAGAAACATGGATATTTCAGCCCAAAACATGATTAAACAAAAGAATAAATAATATCATATGTAGTTTAAGTCATCCTCTAATAAAAAATATAAGGAGGATCCAATACTACCTAATGTTAAGGTGTGTGGTAAGAATTTTTATGAATTAAAAAAAATTGTTCCTTTGGAAGAATCTTTCTCAAGCTATGATTCAGTAGAAACCATTGAAGATTCAAAATCTTAAATTAGATCACACATAAATAATTATCTTATTGAACTTATTACATATATACTTTTATATATTGAGGGAAAATATGAGGAAATTACAAAAATGATAGTAAAACATGATAAAAAAATAAAGTATTAGGATAAAATATCTGAAAATGAACATCTCTTACTAAACTTACTAAATGGAATGGAGAAAATGTTTCATGTTCTCAAGAAAAAATTTACCTCGTAAAATATTTCTTATCAGGATTTTTTTTAAGAATATAGTTATTCATGAATTTATTAAGGAAAAATTCCATCCATTAGAAACTATTCTAGAAGATATGAACTATTAGTTTTAAATTAAATTTATAATCCTAAGAGAGATTGAAGAATCAATACAGAGTGAGTGTAAAAGTCATGATGAAAAATTTTATAAGAAACATGTGTGTGATACCCACACCAAAATCATTGAGATTAACATGCCATCAATAATCTTCTATAAATAAAATTTTACACTTATAGATGGTTATTTAATGATTATTTTATGAGAAGAAAACATTTTAAGAAAATTTATCATGGAATATCTCTATGTACTAGAAGATACACATAATGAAATTTTCTAGGTTAAGAATGTTATAATTTATATCAAGGAAATTTGAGTGAAGTGACATCACCATTCCTTAAAAGTGGTGACTAAGTTTCAGGATTAATAGATGCAATATGTAGATGTTATATTTTAAGATAATTTAAGAAGTGTTTAAAATTATAAGAACATGTTAAATTTACAGTTTCCTGGTAAATTAGTGGGATTGAGAAACATGGAAGATACTGAAGTAGAATATTTATTGAATGATGAGCTAATAATATCTTAAAAAGTTTATAAAGAATTTATTACATCAGGATGGACCTTATACAATGGTATAATTAATTTTAACTCATCAAAAACATCATATTTTGATTTGATGAAAAAAGGTAACCCTATGTTCCGATGAATATGTCAGCACTAACTAACATGTTATTAGTGTAACTTATAATTCTAGAAAAAAATGGGAAAATAAAGGGAAGAAACTCACCTCTTATAAGAAGGTGGATGTTCAAATAAAAGGTAATTTCTTTCCCCCAATGTGTAAATAATTACAAATTAAATATAAAAAAGAATCACATTTGGAAGAATATTTCTACTAGCGAGATTACAACACAAAAAATGAACATGAGGACTATTGGTTATTGTTAGTGTTGTGGAATGTTTGGACACATGGATATTGATTTCTAGAACTATATTTCAAGGTATAACAAATAAAAGGCCAACATTAAGTATGAAAACTAAAAGTAAGAATAAAATCAATAATGTACATCCATCCTTAATAAAAAAAGAAACATTTATTAGAAATGTTTTGTGAGTGTTATTGAAAATATAGTCATTGTGAAGAAAACTATTTGTTTCCTTAAACTAGGAACATAATAGGTACTACTAATGGAAAAAGTCCAAATAATATAAAATAATATATATAAGGAAGATAGACTATAGGTCTATCTTGGGGTGAAAACAAAAATATGCAATGAATAATCTTAAACCCAATAGGGAAGTTACGAAATATGTAATATCAAATAAAAGACATTACATCATTAAAAGAAAACATGATTTCCTGGATAGTTATAATATCAATAGAAATGTACCAAATGGATGGAATATTTGGAAAAAAATTAATCAATCCATGAAAAACATAATCATATTGAAATGGTGGAAGATATCTCTGATGAAGATGTAGAAGATTACCAAAATTTATCCCTGAAGAGTATCATACTATAAAATATGATGTCGTGTGGAAGATTTATATTATCCCATAATACTCATAAATATTTTATGATAAATTTATTGAGATAGGAAGAGTTGTCAAATAAATGTAACCAATACTTGGAAAGAAAATTGGTTCTCTAAGTAAATTTCATCATAAGAAGAATATTGAACATATTCTAAAGGTTTACATTTTTTTATGTCTAGAATTTTTAGAGGAAGTAAGTATATAAGAAGTGAAAAAATGTATGAAAAGTTTATGATACATTATAGTTAATGTTTATAATACTATACCATACAATATTGATATAACAAAAAATTATAATAAATCCATGTCACCCATGAATGTTATTATTTGGAAAGATATGCATAATGACATGAAGAAAATTGATGTGAGAGTTTCTGAGAGAACATTATCAACCATGTTATTCTATTTGATAATATATGAAGGATCCAACTTATTCCCATGTATGTTCTAAATTTTATACATTAAAAGGGGTATTAAATGTGATGTTGTTTAAGGGGATCTGTTAAATTGAAATATGAATTTTCTTATTCCGGAATCATTACAACAAGAATTAAAAATACATTTTGATCAAATAAAGTTTTACATCACAAAATACTAATAATTAGTAGTATTAAATATATTTTTTATTCTTAATGTCTCTTTTTTGTACTCCCATTTTCATATGTGAACTGAAGAAAAAATTTAAATGGGAATATTATAATTATTGAAGATAAAATATGAATTATCATGAAATAGGGTAGGAAATCTAATATTTTTTATGCTTGAATGTGTATGATATGTTTATTAAGATGAATTAAAGTAAGTTAAATGAAAATATGATAAACCTTTCCCTAAAATATAATTTTGTAACTATCATCATCAATTGATAAATTTCATCCAAAACATTAATTTATGATTTAATCACCCTTGTTTTATATACTAATAATGGTTCATGTGGACTTAAAGTTGGTTGAAATATAAATTATTTAGTCATGAAAGGAGATAATTTCCTTCTATAAATAATCTCAAATTTTATATTTAGCATAACAAAAAAAAAGTGATGAAAAAAATTTAAAATAATATTCCTCCCTCACCCCAAGATATTAAAAAATGGAGATTCAAAATTCATAACAATTAGGGGAGAGAAAATTATTCTCTCACCAAAGATATCAAAAGAATAAGAATTTAAATTTATTTTCAATAAGGGGAGAAAAGCCTCATTGAACTTAAGGAAACATTAGAATTCACAAAAATAACCAAAGGGGATATTGAAGTTCCTATAAGATGATAATTTTGTCATATTTTATATCTTTTCAATAGGATATTTTATATTAAATGATGATGTTTAAGGTAAAGGTTCCATAATTAATGGTTCCTAAGGATAATGGAGATGTAGTAGGTAATGGTTACTAAGAATAATTTGTTAGATATAATTTCTACTAGATACAATAGAATGTCTATAAGATGTAGAAGAAATATCTATAATATTTGTAGTTGAAAATGAAGTACTAGTAGATTAAATGATTAAATAAGTCTACTGAAGGATGTATACCCAATGTCAAAACTAATAAAATTATAAGAGTTATTTATTTGTTACTGGATAATCAAAATAATAATTCCTTATATAGGATAAAAAATTTTCCTTATGAGTTCATTATAAAGGTTAATAAACATAGCTTACAAGATGCTAAATAAGGATAAGATTTTTTTTAATGTTAGATGATGTTATGAAAATCATTAAGTTACTAGCTTCATGAGGATTCTTAGGAACAAAGCATTAGTTAAAAGGGAGAGATCAATATTTCTAGAATGGTGGTAAGGGATCGTGGCTACCAAACACAAATTCCCACACAAATGGTATTAGAGAAAGAATAAATTATGTGAATTATTTGTAATAAATGATTGAATCAGGTTGATTCTATGAGATTATGGAAGGAAGAACTCCATATTTCTAAGTTTTTATGAATTTTTGAAAATTATTAGAAGTTAAATCTTGATCCATTATGTGATAAAAATATAATACAAATGGAAAAATAGTCTTGAATACAATTGACTCATGTTTTTCAGACAAATATGGTTGATGTTACTAGATAGAATTTTTTTAATCTTTACATGAATATAATTATTATGTTAAAAACTACATGATGTTAAATGTTGTTAATTTAAGGATTTAACTATAGAGGTAAGGCCATAAAATTGAGTTCAATGGATAAAGATCCATTTGAACAAGTTATTTTTAATAGTGTATTTTCTAATGCTTATGAAAAAGAGTTCACATAGATCATTATGAAGACTATCAGACACGTAGACTCTCAGTTACATCTAAATGAATTAAATTAAGAACAATGTGTGGAGTTCTACCATATATAATAAGATAACATTCAAGGTGTTGAGTTTTTGTTAAAAGTGGTAAAATATAGATATGTAAGAGGTGTATACTGTTTACCGGGAAAACATATAGAATGTTCCACCCGATTGAAATGAATGTTTTTGACTAATAAAAGTGATACTATAATATTTTTTCATGAATAATTACAAATTATGGAGTGTATCATATGATGTTTCATTAGGATTAAATTTCATGAAGCGCACCAATAAGAAGAATTATATTATTGTATAGGGTTTTATAAAATTTTGAGCTGAAGTTGAGTTTTATATAATGAATAAATAGTTATGTTCTACTGGTTTAAGAAGTTTAAATAAAGGGATAATGAATTACTAATTTTTCTCTTAATATATAACAAAACTTGTCAATGGTTAATCAGATGAAAGAGCATTAGATATAGAAACATGATTTTATCATAATTTTTTTTATGAAGATGTACTAGAATGATTTTTTAACTCTGTATGAGGTTCATGGTATGGTATAATAGACTAGATAGAGTGATTACAACTCATTATAAATATAATTTCATACAATAATTTGTCAATCCATCGTATAGAGGAATAATGATAAGTTAATTAGAAGAATGTTTCAATATCATCAAGTATAGATTTGATAAGTCACTGATTGGAGGATTTTGTTTTCATCAATCAAACATTTATAATTACAATGATCAAGTTGATTTATTGATTCCATATAAAATATGAGTACTTATCAATTTTCAGCAATATAAAGATCCTCGGTCAAATATATACAAGCCCATTATATGGATAAAAATTATGAAATTCATTAGACAAACAATTGTTAATGCATTATTGATAGGATGAATATGAAGAGAATCAGTCATAAATGTGTAGAGTTTCTTCGACTGAATATATCAGTCACTAAAAATATTGATTCCATTAGATGAATATGTTTGAAGGAACTGGACAGAGAATCACTTTGAAGAGGAACATGACAAACATGTTTTTGGTCAAGTTATTAGGAGCTTTACATACACTATATAAAGTCCTTAACAATAATGATGATAAGTTTCCCATTCAATGTTTTTTATAAATCTATGGTTAGGGATGTATGAATATGTTTCTTTATTTCATGTTTAAGGAAGTTTAAAGAGATGGATATGGCTCTAAAATTGTAAGAAGATTAAAAAATATTCTAGATTACTATATAGTCATCTAGTGATGTTGAAATTGAGTAGGAGGTTTAAGTTTAGATTTTTTATAGGAAACAATATATGATTTATCACTTTTTCTCCTAAGGTAAAGCCTATATAATGTTTTTCATGTTTTGTATGGGTACTGGGTACACTTATTATATGAATAATGAGGCATAGTGATGAGGATTTTAGAGAAGGATGAGTTTTAAACCACAGAAACACTTTTTTTAAGAAAAATTATAGTAAAAAAGGTATACAGGGAAGAGATAGTGCATAGTGGTTCTAGTTAGAGGTACTAGACTAAGGATTTATGGGCACAGGATTAATGGATAGAGTATATTGATTAGAGACACTGGTTAGAGTATGTTTGAGTTTAAGTGCATTGATCGAAAGTATAGAGTTTAGAGGTGCACCAAATAGAGGCATATAAGGATAATATTGGGGCACACCAGATATAGGAATACCATAAGGACATTGAAGTATATCGGACCAAGTCATATTGGACAAAAACAAGGTGCACCATTTAGATATATCAAATTGATATTTTTTAAAACTAAGGTTTTCTCAACTGTGTACATGTTTTATATTAAGTCATCTTGGAGCTATAAAAAAATTTATAAATAACATTAGTTAGTATAAATACATTTCATGTGACATAAGGGTCTAACAAGATCTATATCATTATATTTACTTGATAAAAAAGTGAAATAATCCATGGACTAACAGGAGTCTTCATGGAAACGATGTAGGTTATTACACTGAGGTGGATCCATGTAAGAATAAATGTTCAATATTTACATTATATCATCTAAAAAACATCAATTTTATGTGGTGAGTTTGAGTTTTTAAATATCCATACATCTTAACTGATAGTATAGGTTTGATCAATAAAAGGAAATGACGAGTTCATGTTGAATATAATCAGTAAAAGTAGGTGACCCCTAATTTACCCCCACTTAGGGTGACTACATGATCCACCTAGGAATCTCAAACATAATAATTGATGAAATATGATTGAATATATTTTTGAATAAATTATTTAAAAAATTTAATTTCATTATTATAGCAGTTGGATTAATGTAGTAAACATGTTAAAGACTAGGGTTAAGGGATCTTCTGAACCACCCTTATTATTTTTGGGTTACACATTCTCTTTACTTTTTTATCTTTCCCTTTATCTGATTACCATATAATTATTCCATATTATTTATATATATTCCTTACATATATACCCACCTTACAAAAATATTCATTTTTGGGTATAATACATGTTCTTCATGTTCCCTACTAAATTCATTCCTTTATGAAAACCCATTTAAAAGAAAACTTATTTATTTCCTATCTCTTCTCATGTACCACATCATCTAACACTTTTAAACATTTTTGGTTTCTAAAAATTATCATTTTTATGGAAATACATTTGGGTTCTTTTTTTTTTCATGTAAATTATTATTCTCTTACCCTCTTTGAAGAATAGATTCCCATTTTCCTAAAAACCCTACTTAAGTGGTTCATTTACAAATTTACTTCCCTAATATATTTTAATGTATTCAATTCACATGAACTTAATTTTAATGAATTATGATTACTTATTCAGTTATTAATTTCCAATAATTAATTAATTATTTCTTTCATGGGATGCTTTATAAAATTCTATTTCATGATGTTTTAAGATGAGATTATGTAACCCACTTCTTTTTCAAGTGGTTTTCTTATTCTTATGATTTATGAATCCAAAAATTATGTGGAAAACATATCAATGTATATGGTATGAATGTGAAGGGAAAAACTAAAATTATTCATGCCTTAATACATTGGGTAATATTTTCATGTCATGATATACCATGTATGGTGAACGAGGTGTGAACCTAAGGCACTATGTTATGTTGACTTTATAGAGAGCCTTTATTTATGATTATGATGTTATGTTTTATGTTTTTTTCAATATTATTATGATTCCATAATCATATATTATCATGTTTTTATTCCATTATTTTATGTGAACATATATGATCCTTCTATTTTATGTTATCATGATGTTCCCTTTATCTCATATTAATTACTTGTATTTATGCTTTGTATATTCTAGATGATATCTTATGAATAAAAATATTTCAATGGGACATAATAGATCAATATATATATATATATATACATATGATTTTTATTATATTTATATTTATATATTATGTTTCTAGTCCCTTAATGAAATATACCGCAAGATATCCGGTTTTTATTTTATAGAACTTCATATTAAATATCATGAAAAAAATGTATTGGAGACCTGGGTTGTTTTAACATCTCGACCAAAGACACAACATCTAAAACCTTCTATTAAACATGAAAAAATCCAAAATAACATGAAAATAATAATGCGGAACCACATAAATACCAATAAATTTAAATAAACCCCCGAATGTAGTAGTAAACCACATCAAAACTAAATAAATCAATATTACATATCTGAACCATTTGATCATTATTTAATATAAATTACGAATAAATTATAGAATTATAATTCAAGTATTACATGATACCAATTCATTACTATATTAATGTGGTTATACAATTATTATAGGTCATTAAACACTTTAAAGATAGTAAAAAATGGTTTCACAATAAATAATTTGAACCGAGATGCCTCAAAAAATAAGAAATAACATTGAATCTTGTAAATCACATGTGAATAATTTTTATACCCTCAATTTCAGTATTTTATTTCATTATATTATATAGTTTAATATAAATTATCTATCAAATTAAATAAATAGAATGATAAATCCCTAATTACATATACACAATAAAGATTAATTCTTGAATCACTTACCTCAATAGATGTTTCAATAACTACTACATGAGAATGACAGGGAAACATTAATCAAACACTAACCAACTTGTATAAATATACAAAAAAAACCTATGCACAAGAATCCCCATCAAGATAATTACATAATGAAACAAAAATAGTAAAAAACAATAAAAAATCCAACTTAATAAAAAAGTAGAATGGGATAATAATAAAGAAGTGTAATTAAGATAAATATAGACTAAAATTAATTTATTTCTTGAGGAAAATAGCTAAATTAAAAAAATATGATCAAGGATCACTAAAGATAAACCTATGAGTATAAGGCCCCATCCTTAAACCTTACATAATCTTGAGTTATTACAAGATTACACATTGAGGATCTTTTCAGGTTTAGAGTTTTAGAGAATTAGATCATGAAACTTACATTACATTCCACATTTAAACAAAGTGGTTACATAAAAGACAGTATTCATTCTTCCCATCAACGGAAACATATTTAAAATAAAACGTGGATTCTTTCTTGACACATCCTTGACACTATCATCACATCATGTACCTTTCCCTTGACCTGTGAAAAACAGTTCAAAAACTTGGGATGAGCATAAAAAGCTCAGTAAGGGTTATAAAAAATATGGAAAGGAAACATGTGTTCATATATACATAAGAATGAAATCATACTTTACCCATAAAACATAGGAAATTTAACATACCTCATCAAACCATGAATAAATCATAGAAATCATAAGACATAAAGGTAACTTGAGGCATTCATAACATTCTTACGTAGGGAGTAACCCTCTTGGTTACGTTTGGAATACCCATCACAATATATTCCCTAAATCTCTTCGGAGAAACCTTAACGTTTCACTCCTTCGCGTTACCCAATGCATTGGAGAGCTATAACGGGCTCACCTGCCCTTAGTTTATCACGGAACCACCCATCTTCATAATAATGCCCAAGAACCATAACATAATCATATCACATAAAACATGCATAAAGGAAACATAATATTTCCACATTTCAATCACAAGATATCAATACAACACATTGATATAATAAAAACATTATGAAAACCATTTTAAATACCAAAGTAAAACATGGTATTTATTTTTCATTTAAAAAGAGGGTATGGCTTGTAGTGGAAGCCGAAACTCAAATAATGGTCAAGGCGGCGGAGAAGTCGTTGTCGCCGCATACGTACGACAAAAACATTCCCTTTTGTCGTTTAGTAAAACGCTTCATATAAAAAAGATTCCTTTTGGATAAACTTAAAAGTCAAAGGGGTTTATACACCGTATAAAAGAAGGTTGTGTATAAAACAAAATATGCCTCAATGAAAGAAGATTGAGACGAAGTCCCATACAAAGACGGTATCCTTGGTTTAAGGATAAATCAATTACATAATTATGTGTGACAAACGAATAAACCAAATATAAGTGGATATTAAGTGTAAAATAATCAAAGGTCATTCACACATATTCAAAGGATTACATATTCAATAACTACATGTTGAACCCAAAGAAATCGAAATTGGGTTAAGAAGTTCCCTTGACAGCCTAACGGCGTCACATCAAAATGAGTTGATGAGAGATAAAAAAAGGGTATCTCATCACTTGGACATAAAATTTACATCAATAAGGATATATGAGAACATATCCCAACATAACAATATGTAAATTAAAAGACCCAACAAAAGAAGTCTTTTAAAAAGAGGAGGGTGAAAGGTTCCCTTACCGACATGGGTATCTTTCGAAACATGCACCTCGTGAAAGAAGGAAAATACAACATTGATGTAAATAATCATAAAAGAAAGTATATTACACAATGAGTAAAATAATGGGCAGTACATACACCACTCAAAGGAAATTGTGGCAAATGTAGCATAAATCTCACGGGAATAAAAGTGAGATGAAAAATACCTTACGAAAACTCGGCAGCCTAACGGCGCCACATAAAACTTACAAAAATGGATTGATGAGATCAAATATGGTATCTCATCATATTAACATAATGTTTATAGAAATATTAATATAAAAGAACATCCCCCAACATAACAAAGAGGAGCTTAAATGAAGTGACATAAAGGGGAGTACTTAAAGAGAAAGAGAGAGGTTAGATCTCTTACGAAAATTCGGCAGCCTAACGGCGCCACTTAAAACTTCCAAAATGGATTGATGAGAGAGAATAGGGTATCTCATCATATAAAAATTACAGTAAGAGTAATATAAATTAACATCCCAATAACAATAAAGTTGATCTTTAAAAGGAATGACATAAAAGAGCGTACTTAAAAAGAAAGAGAGGAGTATGATCCCTTACCTCAAGTCCAAATTGACTCGATCGTTCTTTAACGTCCTGAATAATAAACTTGAGTTAATCTCTACTTTCTTAAGAACCTTTTTCAAGTTCATTATTCCTTTTATACCATGTTATAAACATCATGTAATCATTTAAGTTAATAATATTCATTTTGTCGGTATTTGGTTCTTAAGTCAAAAATAGACTTCTTACACTTACATGTTGTTAATTTGGTCAAAGGTTCGTTATATCCAGAATGATATTAATGATTTGGATAACATATATATCATATATATTCATCATATACATGTATTTATAATATTACATCACATTTAGAGGGAAGAAATGAAATGCACCGTTCATGGAGACGGTAAGCCGTACGTACGCATGAACGCTACTTCCATTTCTATTTCGTATTTTCTGGAATGGAATCATAATGATATAAGAGTATATTATAATTCCAGTATAATAACATATATAATATCATTAACTTTATCCTTTACACATCCCACATATGGTATTAACGAATCAAATCACTTTCAGGGGGCGGTAGTCTGCACTTCCTAAAATGAAGATATCGTGTTTACCCATAATGGAAACAGTAATGGTATGCCATAAATGAAAAATACAGAAGCTTAAGGAAAGAATAAACATATTATATATCATATATAAAAATAGTGACATCATAATGGCCACCTTTGAAGGTGTTAAATGAGTATTGAACAATCATCGTTTCGGGAGGCAGAATTTCACCATCCACGGAAACCGTATGTTCTTTAACGATTTGATGTATTTGTGTGAGAGTGTATCTCGAATAAATATTATAACAAAATCCTAGTATATTTAAGATACTGGTGTTGTTATAAAAGAAGTAAATAAAAAGAGTTTAGGGGGTTGGAGAAGCAAAATAAAACAAATGAACATGAGAGAATGAATTACCTTTAAAAGTGTAACTCCTTTTGATTTGAGCCTAAAAGCTTCCTTTGAAAGGATTCTGCCCAAAGGGAATCTTCTAGGATGAGGAGAGGGATGTGGAGAGAGTAAATGGGCAGGGGATGGCTGAGCAAAAGGCTTGAGGAGTGTGTGAAATGAGCTAGAGGTGGGGGCCTTTTATAAGAGGAGAGGAGGGGCACTTTTGGAAATCAGGAAACTATTATTTTATTTTCAAAAGTGTTTCGAATTTATAAGGTACAACATTGATATATTTCAAAGATAAGATGATAAGGCTTCGAAATATTTCCTTCCAATAGTTTTTGGACAAGTGTAGGTCTTAGATTTTATATTATCGTTTCATTTTATTTAAACTGTTCATTAATGAAGTCATCGTTGCATCATCATGATGTCATAATTAAATTAATTTATTTAATGTCTAAAAATTATAAAAAAAAATCCTGATGTAGGAAATCTTTTTATCTTTCCAAATAGTATTTATAGACAAAAATATGATTAGTATAACCCCTTCTGAAATTTTTTTTAGTAAAACAATTTATGTTAGTGTCATTTTCACCTTTATTTTAAAAAAAGGCATTAAAGTCATTATCTCACCCAAGAGGCTCCATAGGGTCCTCTAAATCGACCCATGGGTTGTCTTGGTTGGCCATGACTCATCCAATAGGGGTAGGACAAGTGTCATGGTGTTTTCACATTTTTATAATATCATTTTTACCTTAAATTACACTAATTACCTCTAATCGCGATTAATGAAAAAAAGTTACTATTCACCAAAAAATTATTTTCATCCCATTGAACCACATATTACATACTAATAACAACCATGTATGTCGGATTTTCAAAATTCAATACACATTAGTGGTAAACTTTCATTTAACTGAAAAATCAGTTTGCTTGATTACCACTTAGTGGTTTCACTATTCATCAAAAATTGGAGTTTTTCAGAAAATTACCAAAAATTCACCCTAAGCTATATTTGATATTCCGAATTAAAAAATGAAGTCTATTTTACAAAATTCAAAACATATAAGTCACATTAATTAATTTAATAATTAATTCCCGTTGTCAGAGCAAATAGCGTGTTTTTATAAAACAATAAGTATCAAAAGATTGGCACCAGTTTAAGTCTAATTTCAAAGTGAAATTGATTCCAATGACCACCATTGGATTAAATGGTAAAAATATATCCAGATTACACATTAAGACCAATTCAAAAGATAATCTAATAATATAAATAAATTAGATTAAAAAGAGGTTTTGAATTTAAAATACAACATTTTACACTATTCATTAAAAAAATGAACTTTATCAGAAAGATACCAAAAATTTACACAAAGTAAATTTTGATGTCCCAATTCTTAAGAAGAGTTTTATTTGGTCCAATAGAATGTATAAGAGTGAACAAAACTATATTTAATGACGGTTCGCCATCAAAAGGCGATAAGTGAACCTTTAGTGAGAACTAGGGCATATACGCCTAAAATTGAATTCTTTCTGTATTTTATGCCTTTATCTTTTATTGGATAAATGTAAAAATATTTAAAAACATATATAATAATATTTTAGTTATTTCTATCCATTCTCGCCAATACAACGGCTACATGTTAACTACCATTTAAAATAATATTATTTTATTATTAGAGTGCAACGTAAGATTCCCAAGAAACTTGTTGTTGCGTGTTCGGTACGCCATCGAGCATAGCGTCCCCTTTAAAGACATATTAATATTTTATTCACAAATATGGATAAATATGAAAATGTCATATTCTTTATTTACCTGGGGTGTTACATCCTTCCCCCCTTTTGGGAATTGCGTCCTCGCAATTTTTTTAAAATTGAGCTTGGAAACATCGTTGAAAGTCCCACATTGGAACAAGAGTCGGTAAAACAACCACTTTAAAATAAAGAAAGATAAGTACAAAGGTCACCCGTGTTAACCCATACTAGGATTCCATGTAGAAAAATATATACATGGAGGAGAAAACATAGGGTCATGTTCTGATGGAGAGTGATAGAAAACATGTTTAGGATAAAGTTAACCACAAGAAAATCACAAACTTGTGATGGGTTAAACGGTATTCGATTCCCCAGTAGGAAAAGTTAATAGACAACATTTTTGTTTTAAGTTACTTTTTATTGAGTAATTCATTCATAGGGAAACATAATCACTTATCATGTTGACTTTCAACTTTTACACAAACTCATATTTTCTCCAAAAGACAAGTATTTAGGAAGACTTGTTCACATTAAGAGTACTATAATCAACTTCTAGAGAATCACCTAATCCAACAAAGAGAACTATATACATCCCATATCTTTAGACCTTAACCAAAACTAAAAATGTTAGTACAAGGTCAGATAATCCATAAAAGGATAACCCTTTAAAAAGAAAATCTATGCTTAATCTCCACAATTTGTCCAACAAAACCCAAAGTTCAACGAGGACCATCCGATAAACAATTTGTCCATAAAATTCTTCAAAGTAAACCAATATAAGATTGAAAGCCAAATATTTGAAGGATTTAGTCACATAGTCTTCCAAGTTAAATCGTAACATTTATCTCCAAACAACATTAGTTGCTCCTAAAGTCTCGTATTGAAAACTAATTAACCTAATCACATATCCTCCATGATAGGTTAATCATTTTCATAAATAACCCAAAATCAACTTAATCTTAATTCATAAAATCATATAACTAAAAAGAATCAGTCAAACTAACCAGGGACTTCACGTAGTCCAGTGGTAGGCGATAAATACCAGTCGCACTTTGGTTGTGGGTTCGAATCCCGCAGCTTTGTCCGACGCGATGGGTTGTCACACGGTCTGCATGTTGTCCTTTTTATAAAACTCCAAAAATAACCCTAACATGTTTTAACCTCAATCGTTTCCTTATACCTTTAATTTTTATCCGAATTTGTTACGATCTCAACATCTTAATTCTTGATGTCTTATTTCACCACCATAAGATAAAATAAAATGATTCCCAAAATGAATATCATCATACCTTGATCATGGTGTCCACTCGGTTTCATCATCATCTTGCTCACATAGGTAGAAGTCCCATGCATTACAACAATGATTTAGATATCCTTCAAAATCATTTGCTTCCTCCATCCAAATACACCTCGTACAACATGGGTCATATGGGTGTTCACAGAAAAAGAATTTTGGAAAATAATCATGTATGACATATAATTCCAAAACATCTGATAAAACCTAATTTCTATAAAATAGTTGGACCGAAATTGAGTTGAAACTTTCTATTATTGGTCCTTTTAAAATACCATAAGTATGTGATGTGAGACTATATTTTAAAAGCAAATATAAATAGGTTGCGCAAGGGTATCCTTCCTCAGCACCATTTTTAAAATCATAATATGCTTCAAATTCTTATGATAAGGTAAAATATTTGAAAATACCTTGATAATATTTACCTTTCTTGAAAATATGAGAATATTGTGAAAATAATATTTTTCTAAAAATAACCCATGATCCACGATGATAACGAGGTATAGTGGAGATGTTTGATATCTCAAAAAACTGCTTGCAAGTGAGTTGTATGCTAGAAAAAGTTTCACAATCATCCGAAGATGACTTTGCAATAATTATTGCAAGCATGTCATCAGGAAGAGAGAGGAATGTCGTTTGAGATCCTTCTCCTTCCATTCGTAACCGAATTTACTTGACCTGAAAAAAAAAGTTATAAAACAAGGATTTAACTGAAATAATAGATACAGGGACTAATCATGTGTCTCACAAAAACTCCTAATCCCTAAAGTTGTCTAAACCGACCTCTGATACCAACTATAAGGCCCCAGCCTTAAACCTTACTTAATCTTGAGTTATTACAGGATTACATATTGAGGATCTTTTCAGGTTTAGAGTTTTAGAGAATTAGATCATGAAACTTGCATTACATTCCACATTTAAACAATGTGGTTACATAAAAGACAGTATTCATTCTTCCCATCAACGGAAACATATTTAAAATAAAACGTGGATTCTTTCTTGACACATCCTTGACACTATCATCACATCATGTACCTTTCCCTTGACCTATGAAAAACATTTCAAAAACTTGGGATGAGAATAAAAAGCTCAGTAAGGGTTATAAAAAATATGGAAAGGAAACATGTGTTCATATATACATAAGAATAAAATCATACTTTACCCATAAAACATAGGCACTTTAACATAACTCAACAAACCATGAATAAATCATAGAAATCATAAGACATAAAGGTAACTTGAGGCATTCATAACATTCTTTCGTAGGGAGTAACCCTCTTGGTTACATTTGGAATACCCATCACAGTATATTCCCTAAATCTCTTTGGAGAAACCTTAACGTTTCACTCATTCGCGTTACCCAATGCATTGGAGAGATATAACGGGCTCACCCGCCCTTAGTTTATCATGGAACCACCCATCTTCATAATAATTCCCAAGAACCATAACATAATCATATCACATAAAACATGCATAAAGGAAACATAACATTTCCACATTTCAATCACAAGATATCAATACAACATATTGATATAATAAAAACATTATGAAAACCATTTTAAATACCAAAATAAAACATGGTATTTATTTTTCATTTAAAAAAAGGGTATGGCTTGTAGTGGAAGCCAAAAATCAAATAATGGTCAAGGCGGTGGAGAAGTCGTTGTCACCGCATACGTACGACAAAAACATTCCCTTTTGTCGTTTAGTAAAAGGCTTAGTTTAAAAAATATTCCTTTTGGATAAATGTAAAAGTCAAAGGGGTTTATACACCGTATAAAATAAGGTTGTGTATAAAACAAAATATGCCTCAATGAAAGGAGATTGAGACGAAGTCCCATACAAAGATGGTATCCTTGGTTTAAGGATAAATCAATTACATAATTATGTGTGACAAACGAATACACCAAGTATAAGTGGATATTAAGTGTAAAATAATCAAAGGTCATTCACACATATTCAAGGGATGACATATTCAATAACTACATATTGAACCCAAAGAAATCGAAATTGGGTTAAGAAGTTCCCTTGACAGCCTAACAGCGTCACATCAAAATGAGTTGATGAGAGATAAAAAAAGGGTATCTCATCACTTGGACATAAAATTTACATCAATAAGGATATATGAGAACATATCCCAACATAACAATATGTAAATTAAAAGACCCAACAAAAGAAGTCTTTTAAAAAGAGGAGGGTGAAAGGTTCCCTTACCGACATGGGTATCTTTCGAAACATGCACCTCGTGAAAGAAGGACAATACAACATTGATGTAAATACTCATAAAAGAAAGTATATTACACAATGAGTAAAATAATGGGCAGTACATACACCACTCAAAGGAAATTGTGGCAAATGTAGCATAAATCTCACGGGAATAAAAGTGAGATGAAAAATCCCTTACGAAAACTCAGTAGCCTAACGGCGCCACATAAAACTTACAAAAATGGATTGATGAGATCAAATAGGGTATCTCATCATATTAAAATAAAGTTTATAGAAAGTTTAATATAAAAGAAAATCCCCCAACATAACAAAGAGGAGCTTAAAAGAAGTGACATAAAGGGGAGTACTTAAAGAGAAAGAGAGAGGTTAGATCTCTTACGAAAATTCGGCAGCCTAACGGCGCCACTTAAAACTTCCAAAATGGATTGATGAGAGAGAATAGGGTCTCTCATAATATAAAAATTACAGTAAGAGTAATATAAAAAAACATCCCAATAACAATAAAGTTGAGCTTTAAAAGGAATGACATAAAAGAGCGTACTTAAAAAGAAAGAGAGGAGTATGATCCCTTACCTCAAGTCCAAATTGACTCGATCGTTATTTAACGTCCTGAATAATAAACTTGAGTTAATATCTACTTGCTTAAGAACCTTTTTCAAGTTCATTATTCCTTTTATACCATGTTATAAACATCATGTAATCATTTAAGTTAATAATGTTCATTTTGTCGGTATTTGGTTCTTAAGTCAAAAATAGACTTCTTACACTTACATGTTGTTAATTTGGTCAAAGGTTCGTTATATCCAGAATGATATTAATGATTTGGATAACATATATATCATATATATTCATAATATACATGTATTTATAATATTACATCACATTTAGAGGTAAGAAATGAAATGCACCGTTCATGGAGACGGAAAGCCGTACGTACACATGAACGCTACTTCCATTTCTATTTCGTATTTTATGGAATGGAATCATAATGATATAAGAGTATATTATAATTCCATTATAATAACATATATAATATCATTAACTTTATCCTTTACACATCCCACATATGGTATTAACGAATCAAATCACTTTCAGGGGTCGGTAGTCCGCACTTCCGAAAATGAAGATATCGTGTTTACCCATAATGGAAACAGTAATGGTATGCCATAATTGGAAAATACAGAAGATTAAGGAAATAATAAACATATTATATATCATATATAAAAATAGTGACATCATAATGGCCACCTTTGAAGGTGTTAAATGAGTATTGAACAATCATCGTTTCAGGAGGCAGAATTTCTCCATCCACGGAAACCGTATGTTCTTTAACCATTTGATGTAGTTTTGTGAGAGTGTAGCTCGAATAAATATTATAAAAACATCCTAGTATATTGAAGATACTGGTGTTGTTACAAAAGAAGTAAATAAAAAGTGTTTTGGGGGTTGGAGAAGCAAAATAAAACAAATGAACATGAGAGAATGAATTACCTTTAAAAGTGTAACTCCTTTTGATTTGAGCCTAAAGGATTCCTTTGAAAGGATTCTGCCCAAAGGGAATCCTCTAGGATGAGGAGAGGGATGTGGAGAGAGTAAATGGTCAGGGGATGGCCGAGCCAAAGGCTTGAGGAGTGTGTGAAATGAGGTAGAGGTGGGGGCCTTTTATAAGAGGAGAGGAGGGGCACTTTTGGAAATCATGAAACTATTATTTTATTTTCAAAAGTGTTTCGAATTTCTAAGGTCCCACATTGATATATTTCGAAGATAATATGATAAGGCTTCGAAATATTCCCATACAATAGTTTTTGGACAAGTGTAGGTCTTAGATTTTATATTATTGTTTCATTTTATTTAAACTGTTCATTAATGAGGTCATCGTTGCATCATCATGATGTCATAATTAAATTAATTTATTTAATGTCTAAAAATTATAAAAAAAATATCCTGATGTAGAAATTTTATTATCCTTCCAAATAGTATTTATAGACAAAAATATGATTAGTATAACCCCTTCTAAAAATTGTTTTAGTAAAATAATTTATGTTAGTGTCATTTTCACCTTTATTTTAAAAAAAAGGCATTAAAGTCATTATCTCACCCAAGAGGCTCCATAGGGTCCCCTAAATCGACCCATGGGTTGTCTTGGTCGGCCATGACTCATCCAATAGGGGTAGGACAAGTGTCATGGTGTTTTCACATTTTTATAATATCATTTTTACCTTAAATTACACTAATTACCTCTAATCGCGATTAATGAAAAAAAGTTACTATTCACCAAAAAATTATTTTCATCCCATTGAACCACATTTTACATACTAATGACAACCATGTATGTCGGATTTTCAAAATTCAATACACATTAGTGGTAAACTTTCATTTAACTGAAAAATCAGTTTGCTTGATTACCACTTAGTGGTTTCACTATTCATCAAAAATTGGAGTTTTTTAGAAAATTACCAAAAATTCACCCTAAGCTATATTTGATATTCCGAATTCAAAAATGAAGTCTATTTTACAAAATTCAAAACATATAAGTCACATTAATTAATTTAATAATTAATTCCCGCTGTCAGAGCAAATAGCGTGTTTTTATAAAACAATAAGTATCAAAATATTGGCACCAGTTTAAGTCTAATTTCAAAGTGAAATTGATTCCAATGACCACCATTGGATTAAATGGTAAAAATATATTCAGATTACACATTAAGACCAATTCAAAAGATAATCTAATCATATAAATAAATTAGATTAAAAAGAGGTTTTGAATTTAAAATACAACATTTTACACTATTCATTAAAAAAATGAACTTTATCAGAAAGATACCAAAAATTTACAAAAAAGTAAATTTTGATGTCCCAATTCTTAAGAAGAGTTTTATTTGGTCCAATAGAATGTATAAGAGTGAAAAAAACTATATTTAATGACGGTTTGCCATTAAAAGGCGATAAGTGAACCTTTAGTGAGAACTAGGGCATATACGCCTAAAATTGAATTCTTTCTGTATTTTATGCCTTTATCTTTTATTGGATAAATGTAAAAATATTTAAAAACATATATAATCATATTTTAGTTATTTATATCCATTCCCGCCAATACAACGGCTACATGTTAACTACCATTTAAAATAATATTATTTTATTATTAGAGTACAACGTAAGATTCCCAAGAAACTCGTTGTTGCGTGTTGGGTACGCCATCGAGCATAGTGTCCCCTTTAAAGACATATTAATATTTTATTCACAAATACAGATAAATATGAAAATGTCATATTCTTTATTTACCTGGGGTGTTACAATGAGTGCCTAGAGTTCTAAGAAGATTGAAGGATTTATAAGGAATCAAAATTGGTGTAATAATTAATATTAAATATTAATAATCATAGAATCACATAATGTCAGGAGTAGTCATTCCATAATGGTGGAATGATTCACAAATCACAGTGAAACCTCACCATATATTGATGACTCAACCAATTTAAAATCAATAAAACCAAGGAAGATCATTGTGAAACTAATATCTTAATATCATAAAGCTTAAATCCCTAGGGTTCATGGTTAAACCCAAACCTTAACCTCAAACCTAAAAATAAATCATACCAATATCATAGAGTTACGCCATCCACCATGTAAAAACGATAAAAAAATGGTAGAAACAAGGAAATAATTATCCATGACCTTTAAAACAAAATACATAGTACCACAACATGATGAAGCTTATGTTTACTATCGTAATACTCCTTATGATTTAACTAAAATCTTATTCATCAATAATATATCATTAAATATATAGAACATTGTTGAAATTTAATGGCCTAATATTCAAACCTTAATTCATTACCTTATTGAAGATCCTTTTCCATAATGATTTGGAATAATAGAATAATAAAATCTGTATATATTTAGTCTAAAGACAATGCCTCATCCCCCATGATATTGGAATGACCTTTGTTGTAAGCTAAAAAATTAACCTAGAACCCTATTTCATTATACCAATCACTCCATTATAAACTCTATCTCCCAAAAAAATTTAATGGTTCATGAATGTTCGTGCTATAATTTTTTTTATTTGATTATTATTACCTACTCGGATGATATGTTTTCCTTCATGATAATGGAATGGATAGATTTCCTTTAAACCATTTTTATTAAAATATTTATTATTTTAATAATGTTTTTTTCTTCCAAATAATGATATTGAGAAGAAATTTACATAATTGATTTATAAACCTTGCATTAGAATTACATGATTATATTACTCATTCATGGGATTAATTTGTATTTGTAGGTAAATACTATTGATTTTATACTCACCCCTTACATGTTCACTTTGGTGGATATGTATACGTTATTATACATGATACTAGAAATAAAAGAAATTTTTCTTTATCATTTTTCAATCATGATCCATAACTAATATATGAAAGGAGGTGTTTTTTGGATTTTATATTTGAGTAAATTTGATATTTCATCAGTAAATTTCCTCCATTTTATCATTTTTTATAAACATAAATTATTTTTTATTGTAATATTTTATCATTTTATTATACAGAAAAGTTTATATTTACATGAACATGTGGTTTATGTTTTCCAATGGAAAATCATTCCATAAAAATTATTTTATTCCTAAACACTATTTTCCAACATCTTTTGATTAGGAGCATGCTTGAAGCCTTATAGACATCTTGTTTGGACTCATGGTATGGTACCGAAGTCAAGTCACTATGAAATGGATTCAAGGTATGTCTATTTCAAGGTAAGTCTTACATTCATGGAGTATATTATGGTTGGGACTCAAAATATACAAATAAAAAATAACTAATTTTTTTATTCCAAAATTCACGCCACTAGGAAGTTTACGAAAAATGATGGTTGATGAAAACATTTTTTAGTTGTGATAATAATCTTACAATGATTAAATAGTGTGGGTGAGTTTTCATTATTTATTCTAGTATTCTTATATATGAATCATATTAAAATATTTTTTGAAAATGATTTTTGAAAATATATTTCCAATAAAACAATGTATGTTTATTTTTAAATGTTTATTTGAAAATGATTTTGGAAATGGAACTTAATTAATTATTATAATATTTTTTCATAACCAAGTATGAAATAGATCCACCTAGATGAATATTTTAAAAGTTATGTGTGTAATTTATTTAAGAATTTATGAATATTAGAAAATTAATTCTCTAAGAATATTTCCATTGTGTGAGGATGATGGGAAATAGAAGTTGATCTTATAGATCCTCTGTTGGTAAGAAATATTGTGAAGACTCTACGAATAATGAATAAATAAGATAACCATTATAGGTTTATGTAATGAATTGGATATTATAGTTTTTAATGTATAATACACCATTGTTTTGATGAAATATTTGAATAAATCTGGAAGAATAATGGCTGGATAATACCAATAGTATATTGTTTTTTTGTGAATTCTAGAAATCTTGAAGGTTCAATTTTTATCCTTTTTTCTTTATATGATGACTCAAAATTACATGGATATAAAAATAAAAGATTAAATTCACAAGAAAATTTAATATAATGGGTTCTATATGATCTTCAATGGAATGTACTTCCTTGAAGAGATAAATCTAATGAATAATATTGAATTTATGGAGTTTTAGTAATAAATTTTTATGGTGGTGCAGTACTTATCAATGTTCATAGATATTTTTAATTATGTGTTATAGTTATTGAATAAGGGTACCCTTAAATAATGGATATTTAATATGTGTCTAAGACCAAATATTGTATACATAATCATCTTACTGAGGTTACCTATATATAAAAGAGTGGTGAGTGTGGCTACCATGGTAATGGAAAAAATAGATGAAATGTACAGTTCTAATATATTCATTTCATAGCCTACTAAATGAAATAAATATTTCAATGGATATAATAGGAATGAAACGGATTTTCCTAAAGAATAATAAAATATTCTTTTTGGTATATCTTAATATAAAATGTTACATGTGTGCTGTCAAACTGAAGTGAATGGTCACATAAAGACTCACCACCCTATTATGCCTTTACATTATTAGAATTGTATGCAGATATTCCATTTGACTAAATTTATTGGATATTTTTATTGATCAATAATAAAACGGTCTTACAATGTGGGTCATGTAACATGGTTTTTAGTGAATAAAAAAAGTGGTATGGGTAAAAAACCTATGGAAATATGAAAAAACAATCAAAATATCAAGGCTTATTTTTTATCACTCAGAAAGTGGAGAATTATTTTGTGGTTCAGGTAAGACCATCAACTATCTAAGTTACTATATTAATCGATTTTACTCACATTAACACTATAATTGATATGGTCTCATCTAATTATCTTATATCTTAATTGGTAGTGGGTCATTTTGGTTTACATATTGAAATGGTGTCGTATACCATAAAAATTAATACCTATTTGGATAAAATGAATGTAAAAGGATTTAAATTTATATTATGTAAATTTTTAGGTGATTTGGATAATTAATATGATTTCATAGTCCATTAAATGAAAAAAATTTCAACTAATCATTAGGATAGACTGGTTTATCAATTAAAAACCAAAAAATGAATTATATATCTAAAGAGTGCAATTTATTTCACTGGGTTGGGTTTACCATTAATTCAATGTATAGTGGGATGTTAATACTAATATGATTGCTATAATTATTTTAGACATTGTATATATAACTCATTAGATGGTAGCTTAATTTCTAAAAACCCTATATATGGATATTATTGAAAAAATAGCTCTCAAAACATCCTTATAGAGGGTGAATTAGTTTAATATTTTATTCAGGTCTCATAGGTAATTAATTTTACATTCATCATGATTTCTATTACTAAAAATAAAATAAGGAGTAAATTTTTTTACTTGTTTTATAGCTATAGGATACATCCAAGGGTCATAGACAATTGTTGTGTTAATAATTTGTAATCCAAAAATCTATACTATATTTATGGATCCAATTTTTAGTCATAGTTACTTCATGTGAGTCTGGCTATCATTATAATTGAAAACATTGAATAGAACATTGCCTCTCTTAGGAAACTTTTTTTGAATCCTTCTTTATTCACTATATTGGATCGATGTATTATATGTTTATTAACTTGAATGTTTCTTCATATATGTAATAATGTTTACTATGATTTTCATCATGAAATCCATAACACAATTCTCTAATATTATCCAAAATCACAAGTAATAGTCCCCAATTACAATATAGATCTCTAGATTCACTTATGTTTAGGTTTTTACATGAATCCTAATTTTATTATATTTTTTTTCATAGACTTATTAACACACATATTCAATGTATTTTATAGTTCCCCATGAAATTTATTCTTATAAATCATCCTTCTGAATAAGTTATTAATGGTACTTTCTTCTATGTATGTTCTTCAAGGTTCTGTCTTCCATGTATTTTCTTCATAATTTTATCAATAATTTTAATTATTCATGTTTCTATATGTCATATATATATTTATTTGTTATGTACAAAATGTATGATCTTCAGGTTCTGTCTTTCAGATAATTCTTTTGTTTTTCTATTTGTTCCATAAGTTCTTTATAGTTGTATTTAGTTTTAGAAAAAAAGAGATTAATTCACTCTAATATTCATTCAATGGAATCCCCTTTAGTAAATTATATTCATATGGATCAATTTATAAGAAAACGACCTTCAAAAATATTCTCCATATAAGATTATATAATTAACAATTTCACAAAAAAATTTATAGAAAATTTCTCATTTTCATCTATGCTTTTCTGCAACCATAAATGATTCACCCTTCGTGGACGCATTGTGATACCACATCCTTTTTTTTGAAAAAATTACACCACCTCTATATAATTATATCATAGTATCATCCTTCTATATATCTTTTTTTCATGTAATAATTCTTTCACATAATTCTTTCATTGGATTCCTCTATCATTTAATTCATTCATAATATACTTACATATTTTAATTCATTCTCTATATCCTTTTTTATGAAAATAATTTTTTAAAATCCATTATCCACACAATTATTTAACATAATACATTTCCCATGTAGTTGTTTTATTTAATACTTCAATACGCTATGTATTTTTTCTTGAATAATACAAAAAATCATTCACCAACTATGATATACATATAATTTCTCATTAAAAATCACCCACTTCTCCAAATTTGTGATTTAAAAAATATTTACTATCACACAATTTTTCTAAACACACATAATATAATTGTAATATTTAACTTCTTCTCATCATTTAATGTTACATTGATACTATAATTACAATGGATAATTTACTGAAAAAATATCTGTTTAACTTAAAATCCATTTTAACTAGGAAACATAACTAAAAATTTTATTTATATCAATCATAACATTACAATAATTTTTATGAGTTATGAAATTTCATTTTCTATATTCTGACATTCTTACATGTATGACCTTATTTTTTAAACCTTTATAATTTTCCACTTTGGTTCTAGCATTCTCTTTCATTGGGGTTGTTGGTAATCCAAAGTGAAATTCAGTCTCACAAACACATTTTACTTCTATCAAATGGATATAGATTAACTCATAAATTAATCTATGTTGATAAAAGAAAATTTTATTTTATAAAACAAGATAGAAATTGAGATTTTTTTTCATCATGACATACCTCATTCAAAAAAATTCAAAAAATACATATTCCATATCTACCCATGTCTTCATAATTTTGAAAATTATATTCTCTATGGATCATATCTACCCCTAGAATTCATACCATGTTCTCCCACTTAATGAAGAAATTATAGATAGGGTCCATTTATTAGGAAATCAAAAATTTTATATCCATGTGTACCAGAATGTCAAAACCTACATATTTTCCATTAATATCATTAAAATTATAGTTTTACCCCTCTATAAAAATATATAAAGAACATTTCAAACACTAAAAAACCATTTATGATAATTGATTCATATTTTGTGAGGGAAAATTCAAAAACCTATTTAATTTGAATTATATAATTTTTATCAATAAGTTTTAATCGGTGTTTCTCAAATGTTGATGAGAAAATATTTTTAGTCATTAAGTTTTCTACTTGGTTATTAGTAACAACATGTTTTATTTTGATCACTTATTATTCCACCATATAATTAATAAAGTGATATCTTATTACACTATATTTGGTATGAGGGTGTTATATTTAACTTTTAATTATTTTAATTCTGATATATTTATAAAATAATATCATAATAGTTTGTTTGTATTCATCAAAAATATCAACTAATTTTATGTTCAATAATATAATATTATTTCATTCTCTTACAACTAAGTTATATTATTCTTCTCCCATTCAAAGATATTTTTTCCTAATTCATACTCATCTAGAAAATTTATTTATTTTCAAAAAATAATCCACCACCACATGTGGTCATTCATTCCACTACATCAGTATTCAAGAACACATCACAAATTGTTATTAATCCTTTCCTTCTTCAATAAAAAATCCAAAATTTAGTGTATATTTCATCAACCTCATAATCTATTTCACCACTAAAAGATGCTAATTCTTTATACTGATTTGTATATGTTCCACTAAATTCATCATACTAAAAATATCTAGTTGGTTTACTATCAAATATAACAAAACCCCCAACTATTTTCATTTATAAGGTAGAATACACATATTTACTTTTATTGTTCTTCCCAAGATTGGTTATAAGAACAATTAGAGTTGATATTAACTTGGGTTCATGCGTATCATTCTTCTTTATTGGATATCTTGCATATATATATATATTGAGAGATAAGGGTTTACCTATCTTTCTAAACCAATTTCAGCCCAAAAAAGTATGTGATATTTCCTATATAGGGAATTTTAAATTCATACAACGTGATTCTAGAAAAATATTCTATAAATATTTTATTTCTTCCACCAAATATGATATCTCTAACATAAACAAGCACTATTAATTTTTATTCCATTGATGAATATACATAGAGGTTTTTATCAAATCCCCTTCATTTGAATTATATCTTCATTAAGAATGATTCCATCCATCAATACTAACCTATTAGAACTTATTTTTAACTGTAAAAGTCCAAATTTTAAACTTTTCAACTTATTTACATCATATCCAATAAATAATCCCTCCAATTTCTAAATTTAAACCTCCACTTTAGGTATGCAATTCAATTTTTTTATCCTTATATCCATTTGATAAAACATAAATACCTATTGAATCACAACTTCCCAAAAATGTTTGATCGACTCAAGTGAGTCTATTAGTGAAAAATTCTATTAAGCATGAATGCATTTATTTTGTGTATAGACTTTAAAAAAATGTACCCTATTTCGAATCCCATTCCCATGTCCATATAAATTATTTTTGAATACCCACATTGTTCCAATCATATTATAATGGACCAACCTATCCAAAATATCTAAAGTTTGATTATTGTGAATTTGATCTAATTTTGAATTCATAGATCCAACCCATAACTCATTTTTTTCAATTTCTCATATGATATTGGATATTCAATTAATAATAGAGAATAATTATCTATATTTATTATCCTCCATGTTTTTTATATATTATATCCATCAAAAATTATATTTTTTCTTATCATATATTATCCCATTTCTTTTTTGAGTTATACATTAACTCCCCTTCACAATTATTTCCTCCTTTGATTAATACTAGGATTCATTATTGTCTTGGGAACCATGTTAAAATTAAAAATCTACACAAATTTCACCATTAACTATAAATAAATCTTCAATTTTTGATCATCAATAATTCTTTCCGCCTTTCTCTTCAATTACCTCAAATCATCACTCTCTATAATTTCATTTAGCCTAATTTTAAGCATTTTTATTCCTTACTCATTATCAAGTGGAATAAAATTATTCCATTCACTTAATTGACATGATATCAATAATTTCAATATTTATTTTAATTTTAGGATCTATTTCCAACAACTCAAAAATATTTTAGCGAGGGTTTCCTTTCATGTTGAATTTTATATTGTGTCCTTTTATCCTTAGTTATTAGAAATTATATATTTTGAGTTCAAACTATAACTTTTTCTAGTTCCTTCTAATAGTAGTAAGATAAAACACTATTAATGAGAAATTTCTTATCCATATTTATTATCATTCATTTTCATATTTTAATAACTATATTTTTTTAGAGTTCCCTCAATAAAGATATGTCATGTTTAGAGTTATATTTCTCAAGATAATTTCCCACCTTAACAGATGTGTACTATATCCCATTTCCTGATTGAATTTTTATTGAGTATCCAATAATGTAACCAACCTTATTCTACCTAATCTTATCAAGACAGGTCACTATTTAACCTCATGAAAACCTCCTCATAGAAAATAGGCTACTAAATAGTAATGATAGTCTATGGAATATAGTGGGTAGACTATACTATATGGAAGAGATTAGAAATCCCAATTGAAATAATATAAATCAATAATGATATAAAACTCAAGAAGATAACACATTAATACCAATAATCCAAATAATTATAATAAACTATGTTAGGTCATACTATATTATAATCTAAATTTCATACTAAATATTATATATGTGAATAACTAAAAAACACACTCCATAATATAGAATCCAAATATCTTGGTCCTGAACCCCTTGCTCGGTCCCATATATAAGATATGATCCCATATAAAAAGGAAAAAAATAAAACATAGGGACCCATTCCCTTGTCTAGACCTACAACCATGAAGTCTAGCTGGGTATCAAATGGTTCTAAAATTGGGTGTGAGTAAATCTCAATAGGCCAACATCCACTGTTTCAAATTGATCTAGTTTAAATAAACAGTGCATGCAACAATATGATAAAAATTATTATTAATTCATAATATTAAAATATACTCATCAACCATCAATATTTAGGTTGACACACATGTTCAAAAAATCCTTCTTCGACATGATGTCAGATGCCTCTATCTAATAGCAGATTCTCATTCCTATGATTAATTAACCATACTACTAATGTATTCTACTAATGAGGATGAATCACCCATTATATGTATCTTATAACCATAAATCATACACTCATGTATCAATGATGGACTCTATGTGAATTACCATGTTATAGCTTTTTACATGTTCCCATGGCGCATTACTAACTCCAAGAGTGAAGAACAAAGTATCCACGAATACTGTAATATATACGAATTCCCCTTTTAGAGACTCTTATGTATTATCATTGCGATTTACCCATGATAAGGGTAAATTAACACCATATACAGTGAGAATTCCTATTCTAATGATGTTTATATGTTCACAAAATGAATTACTCATGTCAATGGTGATTTAATCATTTTGTAAAAAAAGAAACACGATTCAATAAATTTCATCTCATTAAACCATCCAAACATGTTATGCTGAGTCATATTTGTTAACTTATCCAAATTACCAATTTTCAATAATTTATCCCATTAATTGATATTATTAATTTTCACAATAATCATAACAATTCTATTTCACAATCCATATATTACCAGTTAACATTTCACATTTCATTATATCCATATTATAGCATATATAATTCCCATTCCAATTTCATTCTAATTAACCACTTTTATGCCAATTTATTCTTTATCAAGTTAATTACATAAATTCAGATTCTATCCAAATTAAATTGTTTATCCAATCCACAATCAATTTTTCAATTTTTCATATTGATCTAGGCTCATACATTCTATGATCCAACCTAGTGTCAATGAAAGGTGAACTTATTTGGTGACTGCAAGTCCCAATCATAATGAAAACAAAATCAACATGATTCATGGGTTGTCTAAACAATAATAATTTAACAATCTCAATTAATAAATTTCATTCGCATGGAATGCTGGTGAAATCACACAAGTTTCACATACTAGAGAAACAAAATAGACATTAGAGAGTTGTTTTTGACTACCCAAATCAACCAATTAATAAGAAAGATACAATTATCAATCATCGAATCAATGTGAAAAACCAATATCCCCTATGGAAAAGAATGATTAAACATCATCAAGGATTCAAGAAGGGGATCCAAGATGATAACTAGAGGAAAATGATAATTCCAAGATGTACTCACCCATTTGAGTAGTCTGGATCGATGAACGGGTCAAGAAACTAAGGATTGGTGTTAGAGGAGTCATGGAATCTCTATATAACCATTAATATTCATAAATCCTTTGTTAGGGTTAAATGAGGGGTCAGTTAGGATTAAAAAGTTGTCTTAGTAAAGAAAAATATGATCCTGATCCTCATTAATTCATCCTATTTTGACACCATCATCTTGCTGGTGGTGTCCTCCTATGGCCATGCTTGGCTGGGGACCCCACCATCTAGCCGTTAAGACTCTTTTAAGAGACACATTATCTCTATGTCCCATTGTAATGATAGTGGGTCTCACAATCTAGAAGGCTAGAATCTTGTATATTTATTAAGCTACTATTTAGAGCACTGACTGGCTAGTGGACTTCACCGGTTAGCTAGTGTAACTACAACATCTTCGATACTACATGCTATCTCAAGAATTCCACTTTCTTGGATTCTCTATGCCCCATAACACCACCAAAGAATCTATTTAATCAAAGAACATAGATTTTTTTTAAGAAAATAATGAAGTTTAACCACAAAATAAATATAACACACCATTGTAAAAAGAAGGGATCCTATAACATCCCCATAATAAAATACCTCATCCCATAGCTAAGCTCCCAAGTATAATTGGGTGGTATTAGTGAAAAATATATAACACTCCACCAATATATCAGAATCTCACTCATAAGTCTCATCTTCAACATACTAATTCTTACACTACTCCCACAATGTAGGGTTGGTCTTTCCATGAATATTATTCTCACCAAATTCCATGATGTAGATCAGATTCTCCTCTAAGGACGCATTTCCATCAATATCAACAGAATAATAATTTATCATATGAGAAGGGTTAGGGTGATAGATATAAAGCTGGGACACGTGAAACAAATTTTTCTTGGAATTATATCACTATATAATGTTCAATTGGTATTCCACAGGACTAGACCTCTCTAATAACACAAACAGCCTGACAAACCTAGGTGTTTGCTTTCCCTTCTTTCAGATACAGTGTTACTTGGACTAGGAAACACCAAAAATAAAACTTGGTGATGAACCACAAACTCTAGAGGTCATATCTAATTGAATTCATACCATTTTTGTCTACTCTATATGGGTTTCAAGAATTTTTTGATCAAATATACCTACACATATGTCTTCTATATGAGACAATTTCGAATGAGTGCAAACTAATCCACCTCTAACCAGTACACAAGAAAAGGAAACAATATTACATAAAAGGCCTCAAAAAAATAAATTTTTAATGATTTCTAGAATTTGATATTATTAGAGAACTCCACATGTTCTTGATGTTACTTCCAATGGCCACTGATGTACAAATCATAGGCTTGTAACATGTCCTCCAGAATTTGAATTTTCCATTTTGATTGGTTGTCAGTCTGATGATAGTAGGATGTACACATAAGAACCTATGTTACCATTAACATCAGAAGGCCCATTTATAAATGTGATTTAAAATGGGGATCATGATAAAAATGATACTCCATGGAACACTTTGAAATCAAAATATCAACAAAAAATAGAGATTACCTAGATTATTGGTAGTGAAGGTCCCCTAATAAGAATGAAGTGGGATTCCTTCCTCTGCAGGTTCATGATCCCCTATACAACATCATTTTACAAATTTTTATAGGAAATCATATCATGATGTTTGTGGTGACATAATCCCACTTCAATTCTATATTTAAGAAAGCCTACAGTAACCCCAACATGCCTCTGATGCTTAGCCTTTACATATTGATAAGTGAAACATTCTACCATAAAGTTAGATATATCCCTCTTCATATGTGGAAACTAGTATTTCATATTAATATAACCTTACATATTAAACACAATGAGATGTAATTACCATTTAGAATAATGAAATTCACACATCATATCCTCACACAATACCATAGGTACCCATACATGTGAACATATAAGAGGAACCTCATCCTGGGAAAGATATAACTCGATGGTTTCTACCCAACATATTTTATTTCTTTTAGAGATAATCACTTTGGGTTAGATGAATCCCATCTCTACATATTTTCCAGGAGCATTGGAACAATATATGTAAAATTTAAAGTCAATCATCCCTAGGACTCCTGAAAATCCAAATAAATTTCATAAAAGAGTGCCACCAGTGACCACTCATCATATGATTCCCCCTACCTCAGTCTACGTCTTCCTAATCAGCATTTCAGCAATGATGTTTTCCTTTCCTGATATTTATTCCAACTCAACATTAATAGACTATAGATATTCAACCCATCTCTTATAGTCAAGGTTTGGGTCTCACCGTGAAAATATTTACTTTATTCTCTTATGATCTGTGTACAAAACAAACCTCTCACAAAAATGATAATGTTGCCAGTATCTCATGGAATGTATCATGGTAGCTAACACAAGATTATGTGTACGATAATTCCGATCATGCAACCTCCACTTCATGAATCCCCAATAATCCACTTGATCAATCTACATTAGAACTACTCTACCAAAAATTCCCTATGTATCAAAGTATATGGTATTTTACTTACCTGACATGGGTATGGTGAGGATTGGTGTTGTGGTCAGACTTCTTTTTATTTTCTTGAAATCCTCAATGTTGGAATTATAAAAAACAAATATCTCCCCTTTCTTGGTTAGCTCAAACATTGGTTCTTTCATATTGGAGAAGACATAGTTGAAATGTTGTAAATAGTATGCCAGACCCCAAAATCTCCAAATTTTGAAGATGGTTATGGACCTTTCCCAAGATACCATGTATTATACCTTGACTTGGACTATTGATACTCTAACCTATGAGATAACATGACCAATGAAGTGAACTCTATCAATATAAAAATTAAATTTATATTTCTTTTCATGTAGATGATTATTATTCATTATATTTAGGAAAATGTAAAGATATTGGGCATGATCATACTTAGGATTGGAATACCCCAAGAATTCATCAATGAAACCCACAAAAAAAACTAATCAAAATGTTATGGAAGATCTAATTAATCAAGTCCATCAATACCACATGTGTGTTCATTTGACCAAACAACATCACCATGAAATCATTCAAACCATAAGTACACCTAAATTAAGTCTGGATTATGCTAGATGTTCTCAACTTCAATAGTTAGAACCGTATCCTAAATTTAATATTGGAGAAAATTTAGGTATCTATTAGTTGATTGAGGAGATCATTGATTTGTGGTAGGTCATACCAGTTCTTGACCATCGTTAGGTTAAGTATATGGTAATGCAAACATATTCTCATTATCCCATCAACCTTTTTGGTGAAAAGCATGGGAGAATCCCCTGATGATGTACTACGACATATGAATCCATTAGATATTGTATTCTCTAATTGTACTTTCAAATCTAGAAGCTACACTGGGGCCATAATGAATAGAAAGATAGAATTTTTCTTGACACATGGAACCAAATAGATATTGAACTCAATATCCCACTGGTGCAGTGAGAAAGACCAATATTTAGAAAATATGTCATGATAGTGGTCCACTTCTGGAGGAAAGGTACTATATTAGAACTCACCATCATCCAGAACAAGTATTGTTATCCAGTCAATGATATAATCTAATATGCATTGAATTAGTCATGCGTGACTATCCAATAGATTCAATTCATTTTGATGGATATAGAATCTCCCTTCTAGAGATAGAAAATTAACCCCCCTTCGATAACAGTCGATATGATCATGGTACAGAACTAGAAAATTCATAGCATTAATAAAATAATTTGCTTCCATTTATTTCATAAACAAATCAAAAAATAAATGATAGACACAAAATTCAATATAATTCTCCTTGAAGTATTGGATACCCTTTGATCGTACCACTAACAGTGTGTCAATAGTCATATCACCATCAACACTCTCCACAGAAAAACCCAATATGTTGAAAAATTGAGAAGATATTAAGGAGTTAGATTCCCATGTATCAAAAAATATATATATACAAGGGTAGATGAAATAATAATCGTACCATTTATAGAGTAATTTTCTACATCTAGACTAATAATATTATACTCTATAGCATGCAACTGACATGACCCTCTTCCATAGGATCCATTCTAACTCTCCTATGATACTCCCACCATTTGGTACTTTCAGTCCTATATTAGGTTACCAAAACCCTGACCCTTTACCTAGTGACTTGTTAAGATCCATATAACTATATACTAAGGATAATCTGAGTCCTTCCTAGACTCTGAAGTCTTCCCTACTCCTCTTACACCCATCAATTATAGATTGGTCCTATAAAATATCATCAACTGAACAATCATAACACATTTTCAGTAGTCCAATATAGGGAATGGATACTAGAATCACTTTTGGACATTTATAAAAAACAAATAGAGCTACCCATAGTTATAGTCCTATGGTGGTTTTCCACTCCCTGAGTTGTTGGACCCACTACATCCCTATTAGAAACTATCATAGTGTTGATTCTTGCTACATGAAAAATAACTCCCTAATCACACTTCTTACAGATAATTCATACCAATTGGGGCCTGTATCAGGTCCCCTATGGCAATTAGGTCCTAACTCATTACATTAGAGAAGTTACTTAGGTGATAAATGTTCACCTAAAACATTATCTCATAATTAAGCCCATCCAAAAGAGTTTCACCCTAGACATCTTATCAATGACCAAATATGGAGAAAAATAATTTATGGTTTTAAAATTTCAAGAGTATTCTATCTCTGGCATGATTTCATACATCAAGTGGATAAACTCTCAATCCATTGCACCCCTCTTCATATATCAAATAAAATTGACATGTGAACATCACCTTAATATCCTTCAAGGTCATCTCCTATTATGGTCTTCCTTTATTTATGATTCCCACCAATAATTGGATAAACTTTTTATCATATAAGAAGAAGTTTCAACCTCTTATCCGTGGGTGTCTATAGGTGTCTGAAGATCATCTGGAAGTACTCAATCCAAAAAACATCTTCTAGGGGTCCATCCTCCCCAATGAACCTGTGCATGTATTTTAACTTGAACTATCTCATTAGATCAGAAATTGAAGGAAGATAATGATTAGTCTTACACAACATGTAATAACATGCCCTGTTGGAAACCATGTGAAGGTGATCATCCATATGGTTCCCTATAGCCATAAGAAGTTCTCACTCAACTTTTTAGGGGCTCCCTGATTACCACTCTCATGATAACCAACCCAAATATGATACTGATGTATTTTTTATACAAGGTTAAACACACCACTCTGATCCTAGTATATGCTACAGGATAAATTCAAAATGGAATGGTGATAATAGAGAATCTCTAGCATAATGTTACTCTAAAACATTTCTAAACAAGTAAATTAGCATGTTACAATGGTTTCATTTATTCCTCATTATCTGATATACCAAGGTATTACATTTCACAACTATGATATGGAGTTACATCACACATGATAAATATTTCCCTTGAATTAAAAATTCATGTCATTATATTTTACTACATTTCTATAATGATTCATGCATATACACCATGTTTTATATCAGTATATGATATAAAATATTATAAATAATAATATCACACATAAAGTGTATCACCCAAGGTAAAATAACATCAAAATTATTAAAATTGAACATCATGAATAGTAATAACATCACTGCGAACTTGATTTTCCCCTCACACATGGGATTGTAACTCCCATGCATGAGCTCATTTTCAAGCCCTAACACATCTTAGTATCCAATCTACCATCCCCTGATAATAATGAAATAGAAATGACATGATATCTGATACCACTATGTGAATTCCTTGGATAGGTTATCCCACACGTGACTAAGATGGGATACTATATGACATCAAGCTCACCCACAACATGGTAGAGGTTACCAACTAGAAGAAAGGGTATAAGGAATATAGTTAAGATATTATCCCATTAATAATAGAGTAGAAATCACAAAGTAAATAAGACAAATCAATCATGTAATATAATTCAAGTAGATAATGGTTCAATACCTAAAATCCAAATAATAACAATAAAGAATGAAACATCATTAAATATTAAAATCAAAATTTCATACAACATTTCATACAAGTTAAAAACCACAATGAGACTATATAATAATGAATCAAATTATCCTAGTCATGAACCCCTTGCTATATCCCATCTGCAAGCTCCAATCACATTAAATAAGGAAGCCAAAAAAGTAAAGGCCCCCTTTCCCTTGACCAGACTTGCATCAATGAAGACATCCTTAGCACCAAATAGAGACTAAATAGGGTGTGGGTAAAACTCATTAGGCTAACATGAATCATGTATAAATAGTACAATCTGAATAAATGTGAATGAAATAGTTCGATAAATGTTGGGGTTGATTCATAAATTAATAAATAATATAAATATATACATGTCAACCCTTGAGCTTCAGATTAAAACCTAATGTTAGGAAAACCAACTTCTACATGATGCCAAATGTCTCTTTCTAGTGGTGGATTCTCCTTCATAGGATGAATCACCCCTAACACTGGTGGATTTTATTAATGAGCATGAATCACCCCTATCATTTATCTCATAAAAATATGTATCTCCCTTCGACATCAGTAATGGAATCTATGGGAATTTCCATCCCAGAACCACTTACACATTCCAATGGAACAATACTCATTCCAATAAAGAAGTATCAAGTAACCTTTAATATTAGACTATATGAAAATTTAAATGTTATAGCAACTTATCTGTTCCCATAATGCATTACCCTTTCTAAGGATGAAGTACTACTCAACCTAGTATGAATTTCTAGGCTAGGATCAATTATGTGATCTCATGGTGAATTACCCATGACAAGAGTGATTTAATCATTTAAAAAATAAAAAAACAACAGTCAACACATTTTAACTCATAAGACATGAAAAACATGTTATATTATTCCATATTCATTAATTTATTCAAATCACTGACTATCAACAATTTTACCCATTATTCCATGTTAATAATTATCACAATAATTATAATAATTCTATTTCACATTCTATATTTTCCCAATTACTATTTCACATTTCATTATATCCAAACTATATTATGTCATTATGTCAATTCCAATTTCTTTCAAATTAACCACCTTCAAGACAAGTGATTCTTTATTAATCCAATTAAATCATTTCACATTATATCAAAATCACATTGTTAATCCAATCCATAAAACATTTCAAATTTATCATAGGTCACTAGGTTTATATGTTCCATGTCCCAACATTGGGTCAAATGTAGGGGAACCTTTTAGGTGGATACCAATCCAAATCTTAATGAAAATGGACCCACATGATATATTATAGGTATATAAATTAAGATTTTGGCAACTAAAATTATGAAATTTATGTCTCATGGTGTGCTGGCGTGATTGGATAGGTTTTATGTACTAGGGAAACAAAACAGAACTTATAGAGTTGTTTTAGACCACCCACATTATGAAACAAAGAATAAGAAATCCAAGATTTAGAAATGGATCAATGTAAAACACCATGATCCACTATGAGGAAAAAACATAAAACCCCATCATGGATAGAATAATGTGATATAAGAAGAAATCAAGAGGAACAAACCAATTCGAGGATGAAAACACTTATTCGAGTTATCATGATCGAAGAAAAGATAAAGGAAGTATGGAATGGTGTTTGATGAGTCAGGGAAGCATTGTATAACCCTTAAAATTCTTAAATCATGTGTTATAGTCGAATGGGGGGTAAATTAGACATAAATTGGGGTTTCAAGGAGAAAAAACATGATCTAACCCCTTATTAATTTGGTCTAGTTCAGCACCACCAACTGATTGGTGGGCATCTCCAACTAGCCGATGGTGTCCCCAACATTCCTAACCAGATGGCGACCCCACTTGTTTTCTGGTGTTTATAATATAATAGTTCATTATTCTTTTTTTCTACTAGATATCTTTTATGTCTCACTAGGTAGTTAGTGGGGTTATCATAGCTTTTCCAAGCTACGAGTTATCCCACGAGCTAATCGGAAGATGGCACTAGCTAACTTGTGGCTCTTTAGTATCACTGGTGCTACATGACACCTCTAATAATCTTCTTTATCAGATTTTCTAAGCCCTAGAACACCATCAAAGCATCCATTTAATTAAATAATGTGAATAATTTTCAGAACAATAAAAGGTTCAACAAGTACAAAAAGAGAAATCATATAGGTAAAAATGAGATATTACCCATCTAGTATCATTTCAATCTCTCCGTTGATAACTATTAATGAACTCTACAACTAATTTTATTATTTACATGATAAAAACACATGCCCTTCTACTACAATAAAGAAAAAACTGGGTAAAATACATCTCTTTGAGAGTGCCAAGATATTTCATTGTACCATATACATCTATGTGAACAAAATCATATTGATTGGATTCTATCTTCCTCTATTATCAATAAATATTTCAAACCATCATTCCTCAAATACATGCATCAAATTTATTTTAATACTCTTAAATAAAAATATGAATATACAACATATATGTTATATTGGATAAATTCTCCATGATTGTTTGGTTAATGTACCCCAACCTTTTGTTTCTCAAGCTTTCTCCACTTAAAATGTAAATAGACATGAAATTTCTTCTCTATACACCATGTACATATTTAAATTTTCCACCAACCATTAATAATAGTGTTCCTGACTATTCCATTGATCAAACACCATTTTAAATTAAATTCAACATGAAATACAATGTCACAAAGTTGAATCTCACATATGAGGTTGTTCCATAATCCATACACATAGTGTGATTATATATTCATCAACCAATATATTGATAACCTTGATTTTTCACTTACTTTCATTTTCAAGGCTCCATTATTTCTAAATCAAACTAGTTCATCATCTCTTCCATCACTTTATTTTATAGGATCACATTTCTAGTAAAGTGGGTTGAACATCCACTATAAAGGATCTAGGTTTTTTTATTCTTTATTACATTGAGAGTGTTTTCTACCTGGTTAACCTTCTCATTCTATTTATTTTCCATCCATGTGATTTTTTCCTTGGAATAACGTTTCCTAGGAATGTAAGGTAAAAATATAGAATTAATGTAGAATAATTTAGGTTTATAAAAATTAAACTTATATCTTACCAACCCCATGATTATAATAATATTAATCGGATGAACAGAAATTATGATAGAAAATATAATTTTAGAGTAAGAAAAAAATGATGACTATATAGTATTAAATTTGTATAGAATGAATAAAAGAAATATATAGAACATTGTTTAAAAAAAGGATATAATAAATAAATATATAACATCTAATAAATGATCTCATCAAATTCACCCAAAGTGATAAGGAAATATATAGACCCGGCATTAGTTATCCCTATTTATCAACATATCGAAAGGTCTACGTTACAATCCTCATAACCCCTCAATCAAATAAATTATAAAAAACTCTATATCCTAATCCTTATGAGACCTTGATCAACTTGATTAGAAAATCCTCTATCCCTCTATCCATTAGATACCATGTTCAACATGATCAAGAAAAAAATTAATACAATAGAAAAATGTATAATATTTACTATAATATCCTCACAGAACATATTCTATAAGAAATGTTCTCTAAATATTAAAAATCATTGCACCCTCAATGATGAGACAATATAAACCCAAACAATACATTCATAAATATTACAAAATTTTAGAAGAATATTCATTAGATATCATTACGACCCATGCTCAAACTATAAAGGTTTAGTTTTATTGGAAACATTGATACATAAACAACTGGTACATAAAATATCTACATCATCTCATACATATTTCATTGCATATACTACCCTTATGAATCATATCATACTTAAAACCATTTTTCATATCCTTGGGATAACAAGATATATAAATGGGTGATTTAATATTCTTAGTAATGGTAATAAAGGTATAATATGATCAATGATAACATGTAAGGATATAATGATCACAAATTTATGATAACCTGTTCTTAAAATTTGAAATTAAAACCTAAAAATTCATATAATAATGAGTTATGGAACAAATCATTGATGTTTATAAGATATTAATCATAAAGGAATCAAAGAACATAATCCATGAGATAATAACCTTATCATGAGATCATTTTATAGGAGAGTGTCATAAAATGTGTTGTATTCATAATCATAGAAATATTATGTTAAGGTTACACACCAAGACATTCATCACATGTTAAGATTGGTCTAACCAACCATGTACATACTTTTGGCTTGGGATAACCTCATGTGTACCCTCTTCTATGATTACAATATCTCTAATGTTCTCTATTTTAGGATTTGGGTAACCACTCATCAACCCTTTTAGCTTATAATAAATTAATATTTACCCAACTCATTATAGGGATATAATAGACCCACTCATCACATAGTCATAATCCATACATATGTATCACACAAGATCATGATATAATTCATCATTACATCAAATCTTAATCAATGGAAAAGAAAAAGTATTTCAAAAATATTTCAAAAATACTTCATAAAGATAATTACAAATCATCTAGAAAAATAATAAATATGGTAAGATAGATTATATCTCTTTTAAATCATAGGAAACATCAAATTTTTTTATAAGTGAAAATACCTTTAAATGATCATTGGAACATTTCTTAAGAAAAATATCTATAACGAACCGAATCTGGAGCCACTCAACTGGTGCCCCATACCTGATTCACCACATGACCTCAAGCACATTTCCCCAAGTGCCAGAGGCTTCCGACTAGCAGCGAGGGACTTGGTGAGTCATTTGGGAAACTATACCCTCATTTGGTAAAGTATACAAGGGAGAGGAAATAAAAGTCAATAGCAGAAGCAGTAAACAACATACAATAACTGAAACTAAAAAGCGGAAGTAATGAATATATAGTAATGATGATAATGATGCAGCAGGTACAAGTATCTAAGGAAAATAGAAAACACAACAACATGCTGAAATACAACTGAGAAAAAAATTACTAAAAGTAAAAAACAACTTCAGCAGCATCGCAAGCCTAGGATCGGTCCTATAGTCTCCAACTCCAACTAGCAATAATGTACCTGAAGTAGAAGGGCCAAAATATCTATCCATACCTGCAACCATGTAACCTGTTTGGGCCAAAAAGCAGGACCCAAATAGGGTGTGAGACTAATTCCAGTAGGCAATCACGACAAGATCTGTGCCCTACTGTCAGTGAGCAATATAGAAAAAGTAATGGAAATAAATGCAGTAGAGAAATAGGAGTACACTAATTAAACAATCCTACAAATATATATTCACATTTAATTATAAATTTAACTCAATCATGTAATTATCAATCAAGGAATCTAGCAAGAAGCTCTATATTCCCAAGGCATAGCAAGTAACACTATAAATATCTCAATAGACTACCTAAACAACAAGCAGTACAAAACTCAAGCTTGTTCTTTGGATTGGTGGACTCGTCACAACAAAACAAAAAATATTCACACTAACTCTCTGGGTGGATCATATTGGAAGACCCCTCTAGTCAAGTAATCATACAAAGGCACAGACACTCTGGGAAGCTCTCACCATCAATTCCCCTACGGTCTTGCAACGATAGGTTTAGACTCTATGAGGAAGAACTTACATATAATTCCCCTTGTATTCTCGATACGTAACTAAGGAAACTCTGAGGAAGCACAAAGTCCCATTCCCATAGGTCCTGAGAACGATACTAAATTATAACAGACTCTCTAGGAAAGCCCTTAATCGTCAATTCCCTCTTTAGTCTAGCACACCAGGCTCACACAACCCTGAGCAGTCTAGTCATGTGTAATTGACTGTCAGCAGCCCTATGTAAGTTCAAAAAACTACTTGGATAATAGCTACAATTCATCAAAAGAATATAAACAGTAGGCAATACATGCATTCAATTATATCAAGGTAGGCAATCAATGCAACAAGGTCTTCCCCATAGGCAAACGAAGCCAAATGACGATAAACAGCCAAAACAAGGGAAAACACCCATGGGGTGATCCTCAAACATGCTAATAAGCAGTCATTATTCATCTAATAACCTCATGCACACAAGATATCTAAGGAAAATAAAAAACAGGATCAAAAACCTAACCCGAGATACCTGAAACATGGGAATCCGGAACTTTTTCACAAAAGCTCAAATACATTCAACGTAAGGAAACAAACCAACTAACTCGATCCTAGGAGATCGATATACTTGAACCTCGGCCCGTGAATCGGCCTAGAATGGAGTAGATCTTAAAAAAAATCTAAAACTTTCAAACTCAGATAACTCTCATAAGAGAAAGAATCAGGAAACGTGGCCAAAGAGGAACCAAGAACTCACCGCTGCAATTCTATTGCAACCGACGACGTTCGATTCAGATATCCGGTGACGGATCGATGGATCAGATAATATCTGTGGCAAAACCCTCACTCTCGGTCGAAGAAGATAGAGGAGAAGACATTTTTGGGGTTAAGACATGACCCCAATCCATTTAATGAAAAAAAGAAAGTACACGGCGTGTACTTTTAGAGTACACGGCATGTACTAGGCTTTTCCGTACTCTACATTAAGCGGCCTCCACATCACCCCTACATGGACATGTGTGTGGCCCTGACACGACTAGCACACGGCCTCAAGTGGCATCAAATTACTTGGCATGTACTTATAAAGTACACGATGTGTACTTAGAAAATTTACAAATTCTCCTCTTTTTCCCAAAAATGACCAGAAAAGGAAAAACATACCTGAAAATAATGTCCGAGTTCTTAAAAACTTCCCCCTTTAAAGAAATTTGTCCCCAAATTTCCCTATCAAGGTGGAGGAGAAGAAACCTCAAACAACTCTGGCCACTGTGATCGCATATCGGCCTCCCTCTCCCAAGTCTCGTCCTGTAAATGGCTATGCTGCCATAGCACCCGTACCAGAGGAATAGACTGGCCACGGAGTACCTTTTCACTATGATCAACAATCCTGATAGGATTCTCATTGAACAATGCATCCTGCTACAGCTCAAACTCCTCGGGTTGGAAGACATGAGACGGGTTTGAGAAATAGCGTTGAAGTTGAGAGACATGGAAGATGTCATGCATAGCCTGGTACCTTTAAGGTAACTGCAACTTATAAGAAACCAGCCCGACTCCCTCCAGAACCTCAAACGGCCCGACATATCTCGGAAAAAGCTTACCCTATCTCTTGATCCTCTTGTGTCCCAACCTCAGGGTAACACGTAGGAAAAACTAATCCCCAACCTCGAACTCTAGAGGTCATCTCCGTTGATCAGCATAAGATTTATGATGAGACTATGCAGTAGCCATCCTCTTCCGAATCAAATCCACCTGTTCTGTGGTCTCCTGAACGAGACGAGGTCCCAACATAGCTGCCTCTCCTACCTCCATCCAACACAAGGGTGATCAGCACGGCCTATCGTACAAATCCTCGTAAGGTGCCATCTATTTTTTTTTGAAAAACTATTATTGTAGGAAAACACCACTAGAGGTATATGTCTCTCCCAAGAACCTCCAAAATCAAGGACGCATGCTCGAAGCATGTCCTCAGGCACCTGAATTGTGCGCTATGACTGGCCATCTGTATGGGGATGGTAAGCTGTACATAGAAGTACCTATGTACCCAAATCCCTCTATAGCCCTTACCAGGAATGCGATGTGAAGCGGGTGTCCCTATCTGAAATGATAGTTCTCAGAACCCCATTTAAGCATACAATCTCACGAATGTACAACCATCCAAGCTCATCAACACCAAAGGTCTCCTTAATCGGCAAGAAGTGAGCAACCTTCGTGAGCCTGTCAATGACAACCCATACCACATTATTCCCTCAAGGAGATCTTGGTAACCCTATCAGGAAGTCCATCACGACATCATTCCACTTCCAATCGGGAATGGTTAGCTACTGTAAAAGACCTACTAGTCACTGGTGCTCCGCCTTCACCTGCTAACAGGTGGAACACCTCATGACAAAACCAGCAATATCTCTCTTCATATATGGCCACCAATACTTGAGGTGTAGATCACGATAAATCTTGGTGATGCTTGGATGAACTTCCCAAACTGAGGAATGAAAGTCTCGCATCATCTCCTCACGTATATCTTCTAGCACCCATATGTGTCTCTGGAAACGCAAGATATCACCCTCAAATATGGTCCATCCGAGAAGTGGGTCCTCTCCTGACACACTTTCTCGTAGGACTAAGCCTTCAGAATCTGATAGCTGCCTCATTCAAACTTGGTCAAGAAGGGTAGAGGTAACAGCTACAGAAGAAAGAAAAGTCTGACCCAATCTGCCGTGAACCTCCAAATGCATTTCAGAGAACAGAGCCATAAGATTCCACTCACTTCTGGCATCCTGAACTACCTGTATCTGAGTCCTCCTGCTCAGTGCATCAGCCACTTCATTGCCTTTCCCAGGCATATAAGCAAGCTCAAAATCGAATGACTGGAGATACTCAACCCACCTCTACTGTCTCAAATTCAAGTCACACTGTGTGAAGATATACTTGAGGCTCTTATGGTCAGTATATACCACAAAATGCTCTCCCAGAAGATAATGTCTCCAACAACGCAAAGCGTGAACAAATGCAACCAACTCCAGGTCATGCGTAGGATAGTTCCTCTCATGTGGCCTTAGATGCCGTGATATATATGCAACAATTTGATCTTCCTGCAGAAGCAATTCTCCAAGACTAATGCTAGATGCATCACAAAAAACTATATAACTCTTTCCCGGCTCCGAAAAAATTAGAATTGGTGCTGATGTCAATCTCCCCTTCAGCTCCTGGAAGGCTGAATCGCAGGCTTCTGACCAAACATACTTCGCCTCATTCTTAGTCAAGCCTGTAAACAGTGCTAATAAGCATGAGAAGTCTTATATAAACCGCATGTAGTAACCATCCAACCCTAATAAACTTCACACCTCAAAGACATTCTTTGGATGCTCCCAGGTAACTACTTCTCTCACCTTCTCTGGGTCTACTGATACTCCTGTCTCTGAGATGACATGACCCAGGAAGTGAATCTCATCCATCCAAAAGTGTCACTTTGAGAGATTAGCATATAACTGATCCTCCCTCAGTATACTCAAAATGATCTCAAGATGGGTAGCATGGTCGTTTGAGTGTGAGATTACACCAAGATATCGTCCACAAAAACCACCATGAAAGAATCCAAGTAAGGATGGAAAACTCTGTTCATCAGTGTCATGAAAACTTTTGGCACATTCATGAGACCGAACGGCATAACCAAATACTCATACAGACTATACCTGCTTTAGAAGGCAGTAAGAGGTATATTTGATGGTCTGACACGAAACTGATGATAGTCAAATCTCAATTAGATCTTCGAGAACACTCCGAATCCTCGAAGATGACCAAAGAGATCATCTATCCACGACAATGGATATCAGTTCTTGACCATAAACTGGTTCAACATCCAATAATCCACACAAAGCCTAAGGGTGTCGTCTGCCTTCTTCGCAAACAGGACAGGAGAACCCCAAGGAGAAGTACTGGGTCAGATAAAACCCTTTGCCTGTAACTACTCCAACTGCTTCTTGATCTCCTGTAACTTAGGTGTATCCATACTATATAGAGTAATGTATACTGGTGCCGCTCCTGGCACAAGCTCAATAGAAAAGTCTACCTCATGCTTCAGAGGAAAACCAGAAAATTCTTATGGAAAGACATCTGGAAAGCGATTAAAAACTGGAGGAAAATATATCTGAGAAGTCCCCTGGTCATCCAAATATAAGCTAGAAATCTGGGCCATAAAACTTCCCAACCCATGATGCTCTGGTCCAGCTCTGCTCACCTGTACATCCCATTTTCCCTTGTGAAGAAAACATATGCCCTATGGTGATGTGAAACTCACCCTACGAAGATAGCAATCGACAAAGGCCTGGAAGGAAAATAACCAATCCATCCTAAGAATGACATCATAGCCTGTCATTTTCAAAACATAGAGACTCCATGAAAAATGACACCCACCAATCTCAAGGGGCATTCTAAGCACTGACGCACGCTAGCAGTTCTAATTCACAAGGGAGTGTCTAGCATCATCATATCCTCAGAAGTATAAACAGTAAGTCTAAGGATTTAAATATTATGCGTAGAAATAAAGCTATGAGAAGATCTCATATCAAAAAGGGCGGAGGATAAAACTGAGGCTACTAAAATTGTACCTCTAACTATAGAAGGTCCAGGATCCTGATCCTGATGAATCTGCTCTACCGAAAAAGTCTGGCCTGTACCGCGACCCTGTGTAGCAGCCTGAGATCCTTGAGCTGACCCTCCTTGAGCCGAACCACTACTTCCACAGCCTCTACCCTATCCTAAACGAACTGAATAACTCCATCCCCCAATCTGCTATAGAACTGGTAATCCTACTCCTGTACACGGAGTCGAAACTGATCCTCCTTCACTAGCCTCTGGAAGGAGAACCTTGCAGAAACGCTGTAGACGAACCATATTGCCGCAAGATCGACACTCCACTGGGTGTCTCGGGCATTGAGACTTATTATGACCATTTCTTCCACACTGATATCACACCACTTGGTTTTCAGAGGGAAGATCCCGTATACTAGAAGGAATACCTCGCTTCCTCGGGTTACCTCGTGTAGACTCTCGGTGGCGCTTCCTACGGTCTATCTGAAACAAATCAACCCTATATTCTGAACCACCCTAGTCCAAAGCTCCAATATCCCTCATATTTTTATCCATGATAAGTGCTTGGTTGAATATCAGAGTACTAGAAGTTGTCTAAAAGACGTTCACTTGCGATCTGATGCCCGGTCTGAGGCCTTCCTCAAACTTCCTCGCTAAAAACAGCTCGTCATTCCCCAGAACGGGAGTGAAACACCGTAACTCTGTGAAGCGGGAGGAATACCCCATAACTGTGAGAGTACCCTACTATAGGTTCATGAAATATATGGCTCTGTTAGCCCTCAGTGTCGCTGGGTAGAAGTAGTCATAGAACGTACGCTGAAACTCATCCCAAGCCATAGCCTGTTGGCGCCCTACCTGCGAAACCACATCCCACATTCTCTTGGAGGAATCTCACAACATATAAGTCAAGAGCTTCACTATCCTCTCCGGAGGCGTCTCTAGGTGCTTGAAGATGGATAGAATGGATTCTATCCATGACTCCGCAGCCTACGGTCCACCATCCCCTGTGAACGCGGGAGGATACTGCTGCTGAAAAACCCACGTCAGTTCTGCCATAGACGGGGCAAGATGATGAGATCCCTGTATGATTTTCATGAATCTCATGAAACCCTCTCTAAAATGTGTGTCAGCACGAGCGTCTAGAATCACTGCAGGTTACATATCCGGGACGATAGGCAGAACTACTGGTAGTCCCTAATATGCTGTATCAGGCGTACGGTCACTGCCTGGTTCCTGACGTGCAATGGGAGGATGTCTCAGTGCCATGACTCTGCAAGGTTAAGCACACCTTAGATTCAGGATTAACAAAGACAAAAAAACTGAAGGCACAAAAAGGAACAGGGAAAGAAGACATTTAAGTGAGAAAAACATGACTACACGGAGTGTTCTTTACCTACACGGCGTGTTCCCTTAGGTTATTCACATGGGCGTGTACTTCTACCTCAACTGGTTGTGTAACACCCAAAATACATGGCGTGTTGTCCTAACACATGGCATGTACTTGAATCCTCTTCCCTACCCGAGTCCTTCTACACGGTCAAGACACATGGTTCTTCTAAGACAAAACTACACGGCGTGTTCAAGGTAGACACGATGTGTACTAGAAATGCCTTACATGGCCCGTGTTGTTAGCGACATGGTCTACAATACACGACATGTTCCAGATGGACACGGTGTGTACTAGGAAGGGTAACACCAACCTATGTTGTTCGCGATACGGTTGGATACATAGATCAAACTACACGACGTGTAAGATTAAGACACTGCGTGTATGTGAAAAGATAACACGACTCATGTTGTTCGTGACACGGCCGGGGTACCTATATCATACTACACGGCGTGCTAAACTAGTACACAACGTGTTCCTATAAGATTTTTCAGAACCCCATGTTTCTACTCACACAGTTAGTGACATAGTTTAAAAACTACACGACGTGTATTAATAAAATATATGCTGTGTATTCTGGGTTTTTCCGGGCAATAGCTCAGAAACTACTCCGAAGCCCAGCAAACACAGAAAATAAGAGTTAAGGTGCCAAATTCCGATCCTTGAGGGCCCATACTCCCCGCGAATCGAATCTTGACATCTTTTACAATGCATATAACAAGTAAACTTTATAATGAACTCAAGATCAACCAAATTACAATCCTTGAGGGCCCATAACACCTCTAAGACCAAGGTTTGGTATCCATGATAAAGAATCTCTAAAAAAAAGATACCCTATCAACATAAAAGTTATTCTATCAAAGAAACTATCACAACAACATGCATAGTCTATCACAAATTCTATCACAACAGCATGAAATTTATAATTCAATTTAGATATCATGGAAAAATGCATGACATGTGATTTCCTAACAAGTTAATATGTGATGAATGAGATGGCATACCCTCATCTCATCGGGTTCCAAAAAAATAGAACCACAATCATATAAATAGTAAAAACACAACACAAGTGCACCACCCAATGGTGAAGTCAATTAAACTGTAACATTTGCAAAACTCAAAAATTGAAATATTCAAGGTAACTTGGATTTTTCCCTGTACACGAGTTCTAGAACTCCTGGGCAAAACTATTTACCATTTACTTGTTCAGTCCAATCCCTGTCTAATGTTGCTAAACAATAAGTCAATAGAAAATAAAATAAACCTCCTCTAATACCACTTTGTAACGACGCAAATTCGGAGCCACTCAACTGGTGCCCCGTACCCGGTTCGCCACATGACCTCAAGTGCATTTCCCCAAATGCTAGAGGCTGTCGTCTAGCAGCGAGGGCCTTAGTGAGTCATTGGGGAAACTATGCCCTCATTTGGTAAACTATACATGGGAGAGGAAATAATAGTCAATAGCGGAAGTAGTAAACATCATACAATAACTGAAACTAAACAACTGAAGTAATGAATATATAGTAATGATGATAATGATGTAGCATGTACAAGTATATAAGGAAAACAACAAACACAACAATGTGCTGAAATAAAACTGAGAAACAAAGTACTAAAAGTAAACAACAACTCCAGCAGCATCACAAGCCTAGGCTCGGTCCTATGCTCTCCCGCTCCAACCAGAAATCATGTACCTGAAGTAGAAGGGCCACAATCCCTATCCACACCTGCAACCATATAACCCATTTTGGCTGAAAAGCAGGACCCAAATAGCGTGTGAGACTAATCTCAGTAGGCAATCACCATAAGATCTATGCCCTAATGTCAGTGGGCAATATAGCAAAAGTAATGGAAATAAATGCAACAGAGAAATATGAGTACACTAAGTAAACAATTATAGAAATCTCTATTCACATTTAATTATTAATTTAACTCAATCATTTAATTATCAATCAAGGAATCTAGAAAACAACTCTATATTCCCAAGGCATAGCAAGCAACACAACAGGTATCTCAGTAGACTACCTAAACAACAAGCAGTACAAAACCCAAGCTTGTTCTTTGGCTTGGTGGACTCTTCACAACCAACCTAACAATATTCACATAGACTCTCTGGGTGGCTCATACTGGCAGACCCCTCTAGTCAATTAATCATACAAAGGCAGAGGCACTCTTGGAAGCTCTCACTGTCAATTCCCCTATGGTCTTCCAATGATAGGTTTAGACTCTTTAAGAAATCACTTAAATCTAATTCCCCCTATAGTCTCGATGCATAACTAAGGACACTCTGAGAAATCACAAAGTTACATTCCCGTAGGTCCTGTGAACGATACTATATTATAACAGACTCTCTATGGAAGCCCTTAATCATTAATTCCCTCTTTAGTCTACTGCACTAGGTTCACACAGCCATTAGCAGTCTAGTCGTGTGTAATCGACTGTCAGCAGCCCTAAGTAAGTTCAAAAAACTACTTAGATAATAGCTACAATGCATAAAAAGCTTATAAATAATTGGAAATACATGCAATCAATTATATCAAGGTAGGAAATCAATGCAACAAGGTCTGCCCCACAGGCAACCTAAGCCAAACAACGATAAATAGCCAAAACAAGGGAAAACACCCATGGGGTGATCCTCAAACATGATAACAAGTAGTCATTATTCATCTAATAACCTCATGCACACAAGATATCTAAGGCAGATAAAAAAAGGGTCAAAACCCTAACCCGATATACCCGAAACATTGGAATCCGACACTTTTACAAAAAAACTCAAAGACATTCAACGTAAAGAAACAATCCACCTACCTCGATCCTAGGAGATCGATATACTTAAACCTCGTCCCATGAATCGGCCTAGAATGGAGTAGATATGAAAAAACGTCTAAAACATTAAAACTCAGATAAATCTTATAAGGGAAAGAATCAGGAAATGTGGCCAAAGAGGAACCAAGAACTCACCATTGAGATTCTATTACAACTGACGATGTTCAATTTAGATAACTAGTGATGGATAGGTTGGTTGGAGAAGATCTGTGGTCGTACCCTCACTCTCGGTCAAAGAAGCTGGAGAAGAAGACGTTTTTGGTGTTAAGATACAACCCCAGTCCATTTAATGAAAAAAAGAAAGTACACGACATGTACATTTAGAGTACACGACGTGTATTAGGCTTTTCTGTACTCTGCATTAAGCGGCCTCCAAATCACCCCTACAAGGCCGTGTGTGTGGCCATGACATGACCAGCACACGGCCTCGAGCGACATCAATGTACACGGCGTGTACTTATAAGATTTCCAGATTCTCTTCTTTTTCCCAAAAATGACCAGAAAAGAAAAAACATACCTAAAAAGAAGGTCTGGGTTCTTACAATATCATTTCATTTTAATATCACTTATATATAATATTAAAAATTATTAATATAGATAAATTTTTTTATTCACATATAAGTATGGAAACATGTAAATTAATATTCAAATTAATTATATCTCATGATTCTGGAAAAAATATCTTATGTGGTGTATATTAAAAAATATCCTTAAACATTTTCAGTAAAAATATAAAAGAACATAAATCTGAAAATGAATAAAATAATCCTTTAAAAAATTATTGAAAATAAAGCATTGGTAAAATTATGTTTATAAAATAATTATGAAATTATAAAAAATAAATATGGAAAATAATTTAAATAAAATATGGACATGGAAGAAAAATATTCATAATCAAAGAGAGAAATAATTTCAATTTCCCTTAATAAAATTCCTTCAGTATTATGAGTACATAAAGAGATTAAATTGAAAGGAAAACTTGTAATATTGAGGAATGAGTAAATTATAATAAAATACTTAATATTTTTGATATATAGATCATAAAATTTCATCACCAAAAAATTGATCATAAATAATTCTGTAAAAATGTGACGTTGTAATGTAAAACTCTTAGTGCTTTGGTACATTTTGATTCATAACACCCATGAAAGAAATAACTTCAAATGAAAAATTAAATATAATTTATATAATGATATAAATAATTGAACATATATAAGGGTCATTAAATACACCTCAAAAAAGTATATTGGTGTATAATATAACATATGTCCCTAAGAAGACAATATTATTTGATAAACCATTACACCAAGTCAGAATTGATTCATAAGCACTCTAGCAATCTTTTATAAAAAATTTATTTATTATAATTATATAATAGAAACACATTAATAAATATAATACCATATATATTCCACTTATAATATTTAAAATCCTATTTATTAATAATTTTTTATTTAAATCACTCTTTCTAGGTGTTAACTGTTTTGTTTTTCTTGTATGTTATGGTTTAAAAATTATAGTCCTTGACCTTTTATCATAGATCCATCTCCTATATAATTTTAAAAATTTTATACTTATAATATTTAATCATTATTTAATTTTTTAACCATTAATATAAATAAGTGATTAAAAATTAATTACATCACTTCATGGAGATAATAGTCTGTACGTATGCAAGAGTGATGTTATACAGTTTTCAATGCATGAAATAGAAGAAAGGTAATTAATAATCCAAATTTAATATATCATTATAATATAATAAATAAACTTTATATACATAAAATCTATTTTAATAACCATCAATGAATGATGGTTGTGGAAAATGAATCATATTTCTACATGGAGGAGGTAGTCGACATGTACGCACGATTGATAAATTCATTTCCAATTTTATTTAGATAAGGTGATAAATGGTTTTAAAATCATCATAATAACATATAATTATATTTATCATACTATATTCATCATTTTTTATGCATATAATAGATTTATAGATGAAGAAAGAAGAAATAAATTTGAAATAGTTTGGTTAACATTCATACCTCTTCTTCAAGACACATATTTTTTCTTAAACCTTATGTGTCGAATAATTGGTATTAAAAGAGGAATAGGATATTTATGATTAATTGAAGTGATATAGTAAAGGGTTTAAAATGGTAATTTGAAGTATATGAGGATCAAATTGTGACAATAATGGAGGATACTACATTCACTTTTATAAGTGAGGGAGGACATGCATAAAATTACCTAAAAGATTTCAATAATATAGTACCGATTCCATGTGAATATAGATCTATATAGAGATGTATTATAATTTATGATAATATATGGTTAAAATATATTCAAAAAATAAAAATTTCACATGTTTAGATTTCATTCCTACCACTGTATTTTGATTTAACACCCCTGATAAACTTATTTTAACTTTAACCACGATAATAAAAATGTACTTTTTTTACTATTCATTATGTGCTAAAATTAATTTAACCCTATTAAATAATATTAATTTTTATAAATAAAAATATGGAATACATTTTATTATGTTCAACTTCTGTAAGTAGAATAATATAATTTTAATTAATCAGGTTAAATATAATGGAAATCCATTTTAGAAAAAGGAATTTAAAGAATAAAACTGAATTTAATACCATTACTTTCCTTGTAAAAACCATTAAATTAAAGATAAAATATTATATTTATTTTATATTATAAAAATATAATTATAATTCCCCACCGTTGGTGGGGGGGGGGGGGTGGGCCAGGTTGTAGGGTTAAGTCCCCTAGCATGAACGTTTACTGCATTTTCTCTATAGCGTTGTCTTCCACTCTTGCGGTTGTACCCAAAATTTTAAAAATATAATTATAATAATAATATCATATATATTTATTTAATTTATTATAAAAAAAAACATTTTATATATAATTTTTTAGAAAAATGTGTTTTGAAGCCTAAAAATGAACTTAAAAAAAAATAAAGTGTAATGCTAATTTTTATATAATTAATTTGGTTATTTATAATTAAAGGGTACTTATATTATATTAATATAAAATTAAAAACAAAATTATACTTTTATTTTACATTATTTAATAGAAAAGAAATGATTATTTGAATTTTTTTTATTTCCACCACTCACTAAAAAATATTTTTTTTAAATTAAAACATAATAATAAGACAATATAAAAATAATAATTTCTAAAATGATATTAATTTCATTAAAAAAATTCAATTTTTTATAAAATAATTAAGAATTTTACATATAAAATGAAATAAAAACAATTTTTGAAGAACATATGTATTTGAATCATAAGGTGACATTATTAAAAATTGTGTACTTTTTTCTTATGAATTAATAAATAAATTTAATTACAGAAAAAACGTAAAAATATTTGTCATAATGAATTTATTACTATTATTACCTATCAATTTAATAGCTACGTTATAAAGGATTACTAAACAATAGATCATTTATACTCTATGTTTCGTGTGAATATATTTATCAAATACTTAGGTTTATTACAAGGGAAATAAAAATAAAATCCTGGAGCGTAATAAATACATTTAAAAACATAAACAATAAGATTATGATTTCATGAATGTTAGTTCACTTATTCTCCACCAATTTTTTTTCATATTTATAGAAATTGGTGTAAAAAACATCTAACTATAAAATTATAGACTTCTTAAGATTGGTAGTACTGTCATCAAACCTGACATATTTATCTTTTCATGGGTTCAAAATAAAAAAACTTTATCTAATGTTAAATATGTTCCTCACTATTATAATTATTTGTAAAAATTTCCATCCCATAGGATTAAAATATATCTTTCTAATAAAATTTGTACATCTTCACTTGATAGCTTTTCGGTATCTATATCTTCCATACTTTATATATCTCTTTTATTATACATTGTATACCATTATCTATTGATTAAAAAAATATTCAATCCAAAAAAACTAATTTAATCCATCCAGTAAAACTAAAAAATCTATAAAAATATGAATTCTTTATAAAACATTATATGTGGAAATAAATAAATATTCGAAATACAAACATTGTAAGAGTTAATTATTATTTTCAAAAGTAAGAGTCTAAAAGGCATATTTTGACTTAATAATCTCCCCCTTTTAAAAATAAAAAATACAAAACATAATGAGAAATTTAAAACAAAACATTAAAATGTACACTGAATTATATACACATATCTTTAATTTTCTACCTTTATACCCCTTTGTGATTTTTGAAGAGAAATATATTGGAAATAATTTAGGTAGAAAGAAATCATAGAATTTAAACAACACTGTACAAATTTTTTTATAGAGATATATATGCATTTTTCAGGAAATTAATTAATAATTAATATAATTATATAAAAGTAATAAAGTAAAAAAGGATGTTTAATTATTAAAATGAATAAATAAAATTAAATAAATCATTCATTATTTATAATGTTTTTGAAAATATACTTAAAATTCTTGTGTTATTTTTTCATATTTTAATATTTTTCATCATTGGACTCCCACATTTAAATAATTTATTCTTGAAAATGTATATTTTTCTTAAGTTTATCAATCCTATAATATTATTTAATTGAAAGTGATTCAAAACCATCTATATCCCTAGAGAATTATACAACTTCATTATTTACATTTTCATTAAGATAAAGACTATATTTGTAACCCTTTTTATTCCAGTCATTTTCTCATCAAAATAATTTACATCTTCATCATTTTAATTAATATAATTGTGAATATTTCTCAACATTATAAACTAAAAAATAAAATTTCCATTAAAATTATTAAACTCTATTTCAATCCGAATGAAAAACTCTAAATATCTCTTAAGATAAATTGGGGGTTGAATGTCATTAACATTTCCTTGAATTTATTTTCACTTGGTCAAAAGTTTAGGGAATATATCCATGACTCCATCAAGTATCGTGATAAATTCATTTAAGTGATTCATCTATATTTGATTAATTTTTTATTTTTTTCTCATATTTGAACAACTGGAATCATTAAAAACTTTAATAAGAATTTATTCTCTAAAATTAGGTGGCAATGTTTCCACACTTTCAAAATAATTTTATTGATAAATTTATTTAATCAAAAAATCCTAATCATTATAATAATTTATTTCTTCCAAATATTCTTAAAGTAGAATTTTATTTTTCACTATCTTCTAATTATATTTTTTATGAGTAGACGGTTCTTCTCTTTTTAAATACTGAGATATTAATGATGTAGTAGTGTGTACTGAGGACTATTTTGGAGAAGAATATTTTGGTTCAAATTATATGATTAAGGTTATAGAAACTTCTTTTGATTTTTTATAAATTTCATTTTGTTTGATCCTTCATGTTTCTACCTTTGAGTATTATATTTTTCATTATACTCATAAAATAAATATGATTTTTTATTTAAAAAAACTGAAAAACTTTGTTTCCTTTATCTTTTATAGTAGAGCCAACAAAATCATTTTATTCTTTAGTGAACTCATGATATTTATTTATTTACTTAAGGAAATATGGTGTTACTTTATCTTTATTTTCTATAACATGATCTTTCTTCTACTTCTCACCTTCCATAATCCTTTAAAAAGAATTCTTTTTTTATAGCCTTAGCTTTAGTGGTATCAAAAACATATAGGAACACCTACCTTCCTATGATTTTTCTCTTTCATAATTTCAGTAATGGATTCATCAAGAATAGACTTAAAATTCTTATGAGGAAGTTCAAGTGAATTTTAAACTAATTCTAGAAAATTTCTTCTATCATGATTTTTTTAAATACTGTTAATCTCTTATGATGAAGACTTTTTTTCTTCAATATTAAATTCTTCCCATAAATAATGTAAACTAATATTATTTTAGTGATAGGATTATATCGCCTAAAATATTTATATTCTCTAACTATAAAAAATTAATTCCTTATCTTTTGAACTTCTATAAATATAATAATAGCATGATCTAGAAACATTGGATAATAGATCATCTTTATATTTTCTATTCTAAAAAAAATTTCATTAATATTGTTCCAGGAAAACATAACAATTTTGATCTTTCTTATATTGAAGATAAAATCAAGAAAAAAATTATCCCAAACCACAATATTATCATTTAACTCTTTACTTGGAATTATGAAACATTGAATCCAATGAAAAACAATTCTTACATCTAGTGTCAAATTATTCATCTTGTGAAATTTTTCATTGAAAATATGAGGTACTATTCAGCATGTGAAATAGTAAAAGAAACTAACATATCAGGAGGATTTTGGGTTCAAAACATAGCTTAAAAATATATATGTAATCCAAACATCTATTCTAAATTACCTATATTCATAAAACGAGTTTACAAAACTATATAAAGAAACATTGTTTTGGATATAAAACTCATTAAATATTTAATTAATATAAAACTCTCTGATTATGCTTGGATAATACAAACCATACTTTGAATTTTTAACACATATATTTTCCCATCCTAGAAAAAGAATAGATTATTTTTTAGTGTCATATTATTCAAACTAGCTTATATCTATAATACTTTCTTTTAAAATATAATTAATTGTTAAAAGACCAAAAGTGGCCATGAAAACTATCAAACAAGCATAGATGATTCTAGATAAAATCTAAAATCTAATATATTGAGAAAAGTAATATGGTGAATGTTCTTCAAACAAATATATAGTAAAGAAAAAATTTCAATCCACTACTTATATATATAGTAAAAATAGTGTAATGTTTCAAATTATAAATCAACTGATTACTATGATTTAATCATTAATTTTTTGATGTTAATGTTAGGTTTAAGAAAGTATTTATTTTGAATATTTTATCATTATAATAACATTTGAATGAAGTTTTGAGGTCATAAAATCAATTTAATTCTAGTATAACATAAAAAATTATAACAAATCATTTATAAAATTCCTACTATAAAAGATAGAAAAAAGTGATAAGAAAATATAATTCACATTCAAAAAAACATTTGAAATTACTAACTTGAGAATGTTTTCCCAGTGGTTTCGTAACAATGATACACAAAAAGATAATTGAAAAAAGGTTCACTCTGACTAAATATTAGATGAACCTTATTTCAATATAATTATTATTATTATATTAATAAATCACATTATGTATATTTTAATAACAAGGAGGAAACCAAGGTAAAAACAAATAATAAAAAAACACCCTCCCCTTTATAAAGAGATTTTCCATTTAAGTAGATATGTAAAATAAGAATTAGATTAATGATCATTTTATATTAATTATACTAAGATTCTATTTAATATTCTCAAATATATCATAATGAAGAGGTTTTTAAAAATATCAACATGTTAATCTTGTGTTTTGATGAATTTATGAATATTATATCCTTGAGAATTGTCACCAAAAGTTATTTTCCATATATCATCTTATGAATTTTATTAAAGAAATTTTTTTCGTGTAATATTATTTGAACATTAACTATCAAATTACCATTTGTTTAGACTGACCATAATAATCCTTTCTTCCTAAATTATAAAATCTTTTATTTAAATACACAGACTCAATTGGGTCTATATATATTATAGAATAACACATTTGGAATCCGATTTTTTCTGACATTATTTTCTATATAGCCAAAAAATATTTAGTTATATATGATTTAATAATACTAATTTACTGAATAAAATTTAATGAATAAATATTTTTATAATATCTTCCTCTTATATTTCGTAAAAAGGTGCATTTTTTAGAAGAAAATATTATGACTTAAAATGAAACATTTCAGATGTATAAACTATTTTTAATTTTTTTTCTATTGTCTAAATAGTATATAAATGTTATAATAAATATCATTCTTAGAGATACAAATTTGAATGAAATTTTTTTAAACATTTAATTTAATAATTATTATTTACAACTAAATTATTATCTTTAAGAGTTGAGCTAGAATTATATTTCTTATATAACTATGATTTATGTTTATAAATATCATAATTAATATTTTATATTCTATTATTGGATATAGAAATATCTTTCATAGCATAATCATAGTCTATCAATACATTATAATTCCTCTTTTCAAGGAAATTTATACATACAGTCATTTCTTCAAAATATGGTAAACTATCCTCATATTTATATATATTAACCTTTTCTTCTTCTAATGAAGATGAAATAAATTCTTCATGAGAAGTTTCAAGTATTTTTTCATTTAATTTAAAGTTTTGATGAGTTTCATCAGATACCTTAACCATGGTGAGTTTACTAGTCTTCATAATAATAGTATAAAATCATATAACCATGTGAAATTTTTTAATCCAATCAGAAGAAATTTTTGAAGATTATTCTCCCTTATTTTTTCTCTATGTTTCTAAATAATTTATTATATTCTTCCCTTTTATTTATAGTATTTATTTTAATTTATATAATTTCTTTTTAAAATACCATAATCATGTTTGTTATGCTCTGGTTTATTACACTCATAACAAATTGACTAAGAAGTGTCTTTTTCTCTCTTTCATCCTTTGTATTTTTTATTTACTTATAATGATAATATTTATTTCCAACTATTGTATGTATCTACTTAAACAATTGATAATGTTTAAATTTACTCCCCTAGAAATAAATAAAATCTAAATCACCTTTAACTTTCTTCTTATATTCATAATACATTGAAGCATTTTCATAAATATCAGCCTTCATAGTTGTAAATGTTTTAGATTTTGAAGAAAAAGATACCATATTTTTTTTTAATTTCATTATCTAAATATATTTTAAATCAAATCTCATAATTCATAAGAGTTTCAATAAGATCATAAAATCTCATATCTATAATATATTTTACATCATCATTAACTATTCCCTTATCCTCCCACTCTTTAGGCATAATATAAATAATCTTTTCAATAATTCATTCATCAGAAAACACTTTCTTTCTATGAAATTGTAAGATATTTTCAATAGTCCAAACTCACTTATGAATATGAGAAATTGATTTACCAGGTAAAAAAATAAAAATCCTAATAATCCAAAAGAATCATTTCTCATATGGTTTCCAAATTTTTTAAAGTTATAAAATAGTTCACATCAAGATTTCACCGTATATTACTGGCTATCTAAAATGAAGACATCTGATTGTATATATTCTATATCACTGAATGAAAAAGGTATTCTAAACACTATAATTCAATTTATATTAATTCTCATATTCTCATTAAAATAACAACACTTCCTTGTAAATATTATTATATTTATTAGTCATCAATAAAATATTATTAGGTCAAATATTAATAAAAAAGTATCCATGTGACCTCTATAGTACTAATAATCAACATCATCAAATATTAGTGGTATGCTCAGATTATAAATCTCTAAAGTTCTAATAGATTAACCTACCATCACAAAAAATACTTTTATGTACAAACAATTTTAGTGTATAAAAAATATATATAGAGACATTTCATCAATACCAAATATTTTTGAAGAATGCTACAAAGAAATACTTCCTGATGGGTGCGAATTGTATTTAATAAAAATATAATTATTACTTTCCAAAACCATGGTTATATTAACCTTATTCAGATGAATAATTGTTCCTATAAACTATAATTTTAGGAAATTAAATAAACAAATATTACGTAGTATAATATTTTCATATAATGCACAATATAAATATAATAAACTTTTTATAAACATTGGATAACACAATAATATACAGAACCTCGAATAAGTGAGGTATTCTCATTCACCCAATGTGATAAGGATGTATATTGACTTGACATTATGTATCCTTATGTATCAACCTATCAGAATGTCAGTCTTCTAATCTCTGGAATCCCAAGACCAACTTGGTAAGACAAAACCCAGTCTCAATATACCTAGGAGCCATCGATCAAACAAATCAAAACAGATTCTATATCCACTTCCCTAGGTTCCTTGGATCAAAAAAATTGTATAAAAAATTAATAAAACATACAAAAATAGAGAGTTTTAAATAAAATCCTAACACACCATATTTTGTATGATATTATCTTTTAAGGTTACAAATTGAAATGTTCTAAGTAATGAGTTATTACAAAACGTCAACTACATGCTTCAGATTTCATAAAAGTCTGTTAATTTATTCACCTCAAGGATATGGTTATATTTATTATTGTAATGGTAACACAATAAACTTTTTATAATTCCTCACTTCTCAATATCAATTGCAATTCAATCATACGAAATATCATCTTATTTTAATTGGTTAAAAACAATAGTAATTTATCTGATTATCATTAGGTCCCACAACATTACAATTACTTGTATGGATTTTATCTAGTAGGATTAGAAAATATATATATGGTAAACATTTTATAACTTTATTTAGTAAAATTTTTATGTCTATATATGTAAAACTCTGAATACCTTCGTTTGGTATACATTATGAATCTCAATATATTGATTAAACAGAATCTTCATCTGGTAAAAATAACTTCCTCCATCGACTAAAACAGAACACTTTATAGCTACAAGAATTCCTAAAAAAATATTATACCTGGTAATAAATAAAGATTAAAAATAAAAACATTTCATTATATAATAGTGATGTTCATAAGTAAGATTAGAAAGAAATATTTTGACTCAATCGAGATAACCAAATGATTTGAAACTTAATATAGAATCTCCCATTTATCTTCGGTAAAAGTAGTGAAATCATATTATTCAACCCTTTATAATTGAGTAAAACTATTTCATAATGATACTATAACACCCAATGATTTTATGGAATATTTTTTCAGGTAAATATATTATTTTCAATAATTTGTGGTATATACAACACTAAGTTTAAAGAAACCATGATATATTATTAAAATATTTTTATATTGAATTTATCACCCAAAATTTTAATTGGAAGTAATGAATAAGACTATATAATATATAAAATATTTTTTTTTGATATATATTTTTAAAAAACTTTTTCATTACTAGTTTATTATAAAATAAAACAAAATTTTTTTTGAATATAAAATCAATATTTTTTTGAAATAATTAATTTATGAGAAAAATATGTTTTTATCATAATAATATAAATTATCTAATAATTTTGAATATTTATAATGATATCTATATAATATATATTCAATCAAATATTTTACAATTCATCTAATATTTCATTCTTGGTGTGGTATAAGAATAAATCCAATGTATTTCTTATAGAATGTATTTTTATAAAAAAGAGGTTTATTCATGTTTTGTGCACTTATTTTAAAGTTATTTATTTCCAAATATTGGAAATTTTAATTTAAAAAATTAGATTTGATTTTAAAATAAAAATTTCAAGATAATATTTTCATGATTTTTTTATAATTATCCGAAGATATTAATTTTTTGATGAATAGTTAAAAATATTTATTTTTGTTAACATTTTCGTTTCTTTTAAAGAATTTACAATGTTCTATTTTATTAAAATGGTTTTAAAAGTAAAATTATTTCAATAATTTTAATTTTAATATGATTTATATAATTTTAATTAATTTTATGTCAAATTTTGATATAAAATCTTTTATAGTAAAGGAAACATTTTCTTTCAAAAATTGATTTTCATCGCATTTGTAGGTTTAATTTTAAATTTAATTTTTATAATTTTATAAATTAAATTTTATTATATGGATTTAATATTTTAAATTAGAATAATTTATATTAGTTAATAAGTTCAAAATAATTATTGTTCATAATCAAAATTAAAAATAGTAAAAATCTGTTACCGTGGTAAAGGTTGAACCAGGTTCACTGTGGGTTAAACTAAAAATATAATGGTTAAAATGACATAAAAACTTGTATAATTTCTATATTATTGAAATTTCAAGACCTTAAATCATATTAGGTTCATTATTTTTCCATTTTTGATTTATTTTTTGAATATATTGACAATTATATATTTTAATACTTATAATAATTTTCAACTATGCCACTCACCTCAATTTTAAAAGGGTACGACCACCAATCGTATCCTATCCACAAATAAATATCCATTTGGGTTGTAAAATTCTTACAAAAATCACTTCATTAAAATGATCCTCATTACCTATAGTCCTTGATTTCATTTTATGACCATCCAATGAAGTATATATGTAGAAACCTAAAGAGGTTGTCTGAAGAATAGGTATAATTCTTAACCATGTAGTTCATTTTTTTTCTTTTCCAACCTCCTTGAAATATTCTTAAACTACACTAAAATAATAACACCATTTTATTATATATACATAGATTTTATTAATTTAATGTAATAACCTATATTTTTTCGACTTCGATCAAATTGGAAATGAAACTGTAGATCGGGTGTACAACTGACTACCATCTCCCAAACAGATTTATTCATTTTACATCACCACATCTAAAGGATAGATATAATGATGGATTTAATTTATATATTTTATATTTATGAAATAATTATACTTATGTAATTATAATATCATATCTATATTCTTACATTACAATCCATTTGAAACTGAGAATGCTGCTCATGCGTATGTATGGAATTTCATCTCCATGTACCGATGTCATTTTTTTATCATTTTATCTCTACATGGATGGTAATAAGGATAAGATTAATGAAAAAATATGATATATATTATATAATAATTTTTATTTAAATATGAATTTATATTTACCTTTTTTTCATTCCATTTATCGGAATTTTAAAATAGCATTCCTGCATACGTAAGGCTTACCGTTTCCATTAACAGTGAGATTCATTTTTATGTCTATAAATTTTATTGATGAATATAAATATGTATATAATTAATATATGTGATATTAATATAATTATTGATATTTTGGAAATTATGGAACCATTATCAATGTACAAGTATGAAAACTACCTAACTAAAACATATATGAAAAATGAACCAATTATCGCTTATAAAAACAATTTTAGTGAATAATTTTTAATAGAAGGGTGATAAAAGGTTATAGGTAAATTATGAATTGTTTGGTATATGTGTTAGTATGGTTATGGAATATATTTATAATTAACTTGTATTTATATACACAAAGTTTTAATGTGTACTAATATCTCTAAGACCTATGGTAAGAGATTTTCATCTCAGTTTTATTTCAGTGAGACACATTCCATATTCACCACTTATTTCCATTATGTTGTGTATATACTACCCAAAAATGAATTGTATGATGATTAATATGAAAATTATGGATTTTTATATATCCCTTTAGGGATCATTTTAGGGGGGGTTATGACACAATAGTTACCGAAGTGGTTTGGTATTTTTGTTTCAATCATATTTTAATTGGGATTGGTTATGATCCAATTTTTATTAATAAAATTATATGAACCTTTTACATTAATATCATTAAAAGTTTTTCTAATATGGTTATTCCATTAAAATACAATTTTCCTTTATTTTAATCAATTTATTTACTCAACATATTGATATATTTATTAAGGAAAACATAAATTAGTTCACTCTTCAGATGCAAATCCATTTTCTTCCTTGTCTATGTATTCAAAAAATATTTTCATGAATTCTTTTAATACACTACCATGATTGTTCAAAGTTATTTTCACCCTTATTTTACTTTTAATTTTTTTAAAGGGAATCTTCTTATCGGTTTTCAAATGAGGTAAATCTTTTTTTTCTTTATACAATAATGTGAAAAGAATCTTTTATTTTAACTTACTCGGTATAATGGAATTTTCCACCATCATGGGCACTCGATGAATTAAATCATACATTTTAATTTTTAAATATTATTTTAAAATAAATGTTTTCCACTATATTTAGAAACTATTTAGATTTTAAATAAGTAATTTTCAATTGGGAAAGATATTTTCCTTAGGAAATATTACAATGATATTTTGAATGGTATATCATCAATGATAACATCATTTGATGTTACTTATGTTTTAATATACACCGGGTATGACACTCCATGTCGATATGAATATGTTACATAAAATTTTCCTCATGAACCATTAGGAAGTATTTCTATAAATAATGACCATGGATGACCTAGTATAACCCTAATGTGTCATAGGATGAAAATAATGTGTCATGAATAATAAATCCTATATTATTTTGTATTATGTAGTTTCCCACAATGATTATTGATTATCACACATTTGTTTTTGGATTTTGTATTTTGCTGGAACTATAATACATCATGATCACAATGAACGTGATAAAAAATTAAATTATTTTCCACTTGATCAATCAAATGTTGTAGGATATAGAAAGAATAATCTTGTTCATATGCCTACAGAACATTTTCAGGCTATGAATCATGTTGATCTTCAAAATGATCAAAGGATGAAACATCCTACTACTGAGTATTTCATGGGGAAAATTCCACCATATATTAGTATTTCTTATAATCCACTAGTATTCATGTGATGTGTTAGTAATATTAAGAAGATATATTATAATAGCTAGTGATCGAAACATGAAATTTTTTTCATAGCCAGTTATTGTTTGGAAGGAACAACAGATCAATGGTGGAACCATATTAGGAATATGAGACAAGAAGAATAAATAGACTCTATGAAATGGGATAATTTTTAAATGATATTGATCAATTAGTATATCCCTTATATTCTACATGAAAATATTGAGAAGGAATTCATCAATCATAAGATAATGAAGGAAAAATGAATTGGTACTTACAATGAAAATTTTACAAGACTTATTAAGTATTATTCCATTTTCATCATTATCCCTAAAATAAAAATTGGCCGATTATTTATTGTCTTGAAACCAATTATATGATGTGAATAATGTACCAGATACATTATTGGATATAAATAAATATGTTATTTTTCACTCAAGGTAAAAATTTATATTATAGATTTCCACCATTCTTATGTTTTTTATAATAAAATAATGATCAATTATAATTAAATGTAGAATTAAATTCAAACCATTTAAATGAATTTTATTTGGAATAAAAATCAATTAATTTTATTTAATGGAACAAAAATGTTATTTAAATGTGTAAAGGTGGTTTATAAAATGTGTGAATGTAGAACGACGATGAATATGCTGATTAACATGATGCAAGAGAAGAAGATTCCAACTAGTGCACCACCCACAGTCCAATGATTCATTTTAAAAGTGTATGGGAATTATTAGAACTATTATATGAATATTTAGGATTATGAGGATGATTAGTTTCAGCAACCTATTAATATCAAATACAATATGAAATATCTTGGGATCATGATTGCTGAAGTGGGTTATGATAATGAAAAGGTGAAAGGTACACAAATTTTCTTTTCTAGAATTAATAATTTCTTATTGATTCTATCTATAATGAAACATTTATTTCTTTAGAATTTACTATTGGTATTTAATTACCAAAAAAGATTAAAAATTTAGCTAGAAATAAAAATTCCTTAAGTTATGATTTTCACATCTATAGTCTTTAATTCCTCTCCAATTAATTTTCTGGGTAATCATTTCATGAAAATATTATGATTCCCCCTTTAGTTGAATTTGATGTGATTTTATACTTGGTATGACTTTTATTATATGGATACATATCAATTACTGAGGATGAGAATTCATATTTAATATTCAAAATGAACCTATTCACATTTATCAGTGCAATGATGAATACAAGCCATCAATGGAAATTACTTCTATATTGTGGGAATTAATTTCTATCCATGAAGTATATTTATCAAATATAATTGGGAAAAATATCAAAATCGAATACATGACTATTTTCCAAGAGTTTTTGATGTATTTATTAAATAATTCCCAGGTATTAAATTGAGTTGTGATGTTGATTTTTTAATATAACACATACCAAGGATACTCCTATTTCAATGATTCCTTATATAATGGCCCCAATTGAGTTCATAAAATTGAATTAGAAACTCAATGAAAATCATGAGATGTGATTTATTCATCCAAGTGATACACATTGGGATGCACTAGTTATTTTTTATTAATAAACATGAATCAATACAAGTTTTCATTGATTATGAAGAACATAAAAAGATCACTATCCATGTGAGAATTAAAGAGGCACATAAGGATTATGTGGAACTGTAGAAGATGTTATGAAATTTTTATGAATTAAACCATTAATATGATTTAATGACAATGTTCTTGAACCATGTATTTGTTCTTTCTATACTATATTTGAATAAGGCATTGTTAGTGGAGGCTCATATTTTATCATTGTCAATTCATCCCAGAATTATGAATAAGTATAGTGATTTGAATGAGTTTTTCTGGTGGGACAACATTAAGAGAGATATGGTAGAATATGTATCTTGGTGTTTAGAATGTCATTATGTTAAGGATTATATAGAAAATTATAAGGTGATTTTACAAGGATTACCCATTCCAGAATGGAAATTGGGAAGAAAAACATGTATTTTGTTATTAAACTCCCCTAAAAATCTAAATACAATAATTTTATTTGGGATGTAATTGATTTTATTATGAAGTAAACACACATGGTTTTTTATAGAATAATTTTATCTTTATATTATTTCATGAATATATGTTAATGGAGTGGTAATGTTTTATAGAGTACCATATTCTATTGTATCTGATTAGGGTGTAATATTTCCCTTGATATTTAGAGAAGTCTTCCTTAGGCTCTGGATATAGAGTTATGATTCAGTATTTCTTATCTTCATCATAAATATTGTCAGTATATGATAATAATTTAAACCATTAAAGGATTTATGATATCTTGATCTCTAAAATTCAAACTTAGTCAGAATTCACACCTTCTTATAGTTGAGTTTTAATAAAATGGAAGCTTTCACTCATGAATTTAGATAGATCCTTATGAAGCCCTATATGGAAATAAGTGTAGAACTCCAAAGTGATAGAATGAAGTTGTAATAAGAAGTATATTTGGAACTAAGCTAGATTAATAATAAAAGTTAATGATAGATCCATTTATAAACACATAAGGGAAGACAAATGTCGATATAAAATTTATGTTGGTAACCATAGGAGAGATATAGAACTAGAAGTCAATGATTAAGAAATTCTATGAATTTATCAATTGAATAAGGGCATGGGATTATAGAAGAAAGGAATGAGGATACATAGGTATATTATCCCCTTTGATACACTATATTTTTTTGGGATAATAGTTTATTAATTTTTGTTTCCACTAAACTGATTTCAAGGTCATTATGTGTTCTATGTATCTCTTCTCTGGAAGTATATAAATAACCCTTCACTTGTATTGATATCAGAGTTCAAATAATTTTATAAACATATCTCTTATGAGGAAAATTTTTTGAGATTCTAGATCATAGGTAGAATCCTTTATGAACTAAAAACACTCACATGGTTAGTATTTTGTTGCAATGGCCCAAATTTGTGGAATCTATATGGGAACCTAAGGACATGATGTGGAAGAAGGTTCCTCAGTTTTTTGTATCAGAGTGATATAATTTTATGTGTGAAATTATTTTTAAAGGGTATATAGTTATACCCCTTTATAATTAATGAAAAAAATGTTTGAAATAATTTTATTTTCATTCATAGCATTTGTTACACACAACACCAAGTTTAAACGAACCATGATATATAATTAAAATATTATAATGTAAAAGTTATCACATATTTTTTTGGATAAGAGGGTATGAAATGTAATAACAATATTATGAAAAAAATGGTTTATAAATTTATAATACAAATTAATTGGTTATCAATTGTTTAGAAATGAAAATAAAAATCAGTTGAAAGTATAATAATTTTTTTTGAGAAAAATGATTTTATGGGAAAAATGTGTTCTTATAATAAAAAATTATTATACACTATAAATGAATGGTTTTAATTAAATTTATATATTATATATTAATTAAAATGTTTTATCATTCATCTATTTTTTTCTAGGAATGGGATAAAAATAAATATAATGTTCTATTTAAAAACTGTATTTTTCTAAAATGAGATTTCATTGTGTTTTGAAAAAATATTTTTAAATTAATTTTAAATAATTTTACAAAAATTATTTGAAAAAATAAAAATCAATTTTCAAATAAAAATTTTAAAATAACATTACAGTGAATTTTTTAACATTTTCTAAAATGATTAATTATTTGATGAATAATGAAAATACAAATTTTCATTAAAATTGGAATTTAATTTAATGAATTCAAAAAGTAAAATTATTTTTTTAAATTTTTATAAAAGAAACAATATTCAAATTATATTTTTTTATTTCAATCTATATCATTGGAATTAATTTAATGTCTATTTTTGATACATGAAATATTTATTCTTAAGAAAACTTTTTTTTGGAAAACAACATTTTGTGTAATTTGTAGGTTTAATTTTAAATTAAATTATTCATGATATATGAAATGAACTTGAAAAAATTAATTATATATTTTAAATAAATATAAATAATATTATTTAATATGCTTAACATAGTTAGTTTTCATATTTAATAGTAAAAAAACAAAAAATATGTTATCACGGTTAAGGTTGAAACAAGTATACTGAGGGTTAAAATATAAATAAAATGGGTAAAATGACTTATAAAAATGTATAATTTCTATTTTATGACCATATTTTGACTTCATTCCATCCACATATTGATAATGGTTCATTTTTTTAGTTAATTTCCCATGAAATTGTCCTTACATTATTTTAAAACATTGAAGAATTTCAACTATGTTACTCACCTCAATTATAAAAGGGAACCCCCTATCCTATATTATACACACTTATATAGCCTTTTGGTTCAGAAAAAATCTACCCAAATACCTTACATGAATCCATACACATGTCTTGGAGTCCCTATTTTGATCATAAAACCATCCATAGAAGTTCCTAGGTATAAACCTATAGAGGTTGTTTGAAAAGTGTTTTAGTTTATAACCATGATTTTTCCCATTTCTTCTCGTATATACTTAAAATATTATAAAAATAGGAATAAAAATTAAAAAAATGTCTTAAATATAATTAAATGTTATTATATTAATATAATAACCTGTATCCATTAATTTTTCCATCAAACATGAAAATAACCGTCAATCTTGTGTACTGCGGACTATCGCCTCATTAATTGAAATAATTTATTTTACATCACCTATTATCAAGGATGGATATAACGATGTATTAATTTTTTATATATGATATTTATGACATAATTATACTTCATAAATTATAATATTACATCCAACTTTATACCTTCTAATCCTTTGGAAAATGATAATGTCACTCGTGCATACTTGTGGACTACCACCTCCATGAAGTGATGCGATTAATTTTTCATTTATTATTTACATGTATTATTATAAGGACAATTTTAATGATTATATATGATATATATTTGATAAAATAATGATTTAATAAAGGTTAATTAATATTTACCATTCATTTATTCCATATTTTGAAAAGTGAAAATAACATTCATGCGTACGTACAACTTATCATCTCTATGAACAGTGAAATTCATCTTTCTATTAGTAATTTATTTGGATGAATCAATATATATATATAATTAATATATATATTATTTATATTATAATTAAAATTCTTTTATCATTGAACCATGATCAATATATAATGGCTGAAACTACTAAACCAAAACATACACGAGAAACGAAGCTCTTATCACCCAAAACAATAATTTTAATAAATAATTATTAATAAATGAGTGATAAATGGTTATAAGTATATAATTTATGGTACGATATATATGATTATGGTTCTGAAATATATGTATAATAAATCCTTATTTATTATATATGAGTATTTAATTTTTACAAATAATGTCGATACTTGAGGTAATGGATTTTCATGTCACTTTTATTTCTATGAGACACATGCCATATTTACCACTCATTTCATTTATATGGTGTATATATTACACATTAATGTATATTATTTTTATTCTTATGAAAATTATAGTGATTTAAATATCCCCTTGTGGTTTTTTGATAAATTTTTTGATTAAAAAGTTACCAATGTGGTAACAGATTTATGTTTGAATCATATTTTAATCAGGATTGTTTATGATTGAATTTCCATTCAGAATTTTTATTGATCATTATAAAATAAACCTATTTAATTTTTTTTCTCCTAGGTATTTTAATGAGAATAAATTTTTTCCTTTCAGTTTTCTCAAATTATGTACTCAACATATCAAATGAATGTTTTATAGAAAATATAAATTATTTTCATATTCAGTCAAAAACCCTTCATCTTCCATATCAATGGTTTCTAAAAACATTTTTAATAATCTACTATTATTATATGAATTCATTATTACCCAGGTTCAAATTCAAAAAAATAAAGTGGATATTATTATCTTATTCTGAACATGGTACTTTTTTTTTGCTTTTTATAATATTTTGAATGTAATGTTTTATTTTAACATAACCAACATAAATAGAATATAATGTTTTCCTAAACAATTGATGAATTGAATGATAAATTAAACTTTTTATACGTTCGTTTCAAATAAATATTTTTCCTTAATTTTTGAGTTTTTTTTGATTTTAAATATGCGATTTTAATGTAAAATGGGTATTTTTCTCAAGAAACATTCCAGCGGTACATTTAAATGAATTTTAGACTATGAAAACAAAATTTTATGTTAATTATGTTTTATAGGGGATACTATCTAATGTGTTTATACTTATTTTTCACACTATGCTTTATGATTTTTATGATGAGATCTTTTAGAAAACCATTTATTTTCCATGTCTTATACTATGATGCATTGAGAAAATATTTTTGAAACCTATTTTCATTGCATAGGTTATGATATGATGATATTATGTATGTTTTATGATAATGTGGAAAACATGTACATTTTTTCATTATGTTATGGGTGTGATGAGAATTATATATCCCTCTAATGCATTTGGTATACTATTATATATCTGAGATAATTATGGGAAACAAGTATATGTGCTTGATCCACTATGATAAATAAGTTTATGTACGAGATCCACTATGGGATACATGTTGATCTTCTTGATTCAATAGGAGAAACAAGTTTATGTGCTTGATCTACTATAGGATATAGGTGTTCATTACTATTCTATTATGATTTTATGATCTCAATGGTTATCCTTGATATATGAAATGGTTTCTATACTTATGATGGTTCCAAACATTTTTGATCTAAAAATATGCTTCAAGAATGAATTTTAATTATTTCTCACTATTTTTATTCTTTCTTTTTTGTAATGATAAATCATTAGGACATGACTCTTGCTTGGGATCTTTGATAGATTGGGTATTAACATTGTACATTATGGTCATGATCTCACACCCTTATACGTATCTTATGTTATCATATAATAATTGATTGATATCTCACATATTTACCCTTACTGAGGATCTATGATCACTAATTATAATGTTTTCTTTCCCCAAGTTACGATGAATATTTTTATGTGGGATATATTTATTAATAGTACTAAATTTGGAGATCATTGTGGGAGCTTTTGAAAACAATTCTTAAAAAAATAATATTTTGTATCTATTCTCCAAGGATTGTAATTCATTATGGTCATTCACCATGTATTTATGATATATAATGAATATTAATATAAATGATACAATATTTATGTATGAAATGTTTGGGTCTCTATAAGAATCATTTTAGGTTGTCCTGAATTCTTATTTATTTGAATTTAATGGTTTTAGTTTCTTCCATTTTTATATTATTTTTCATTTTCCATTATTTTGATTTCTTAGTGTAAAATACAATATCTCTGACTTTTTATTATCCTTTTTTGACCTATCAATGTTCTTTATTTTTAACGCTCAATAATGAATCCAACTAAATATTTTCCCATGTAACAAGGTCATTGATCATTCAACACTTTCTTAACACCTCCTGAGCCTCATTTGGCCATTTATAGTAATTATTAATCAGATAAATTTTCAAATAGAAGCTTATACTTTGGAGTGTATAATTTTGTTTTAGATTAAATATTGTTTATTAATAAAACCACCACTCATTCAAGGTATTTAACATTAATTGTTTCCTTAATTAAAATAAATTAAGGTCATCAATCACCTTATCTTTTTCATCAATATTCACATTGAAATATTCAACTTATCCTATTTTTATTAGATATTTAATTGATCTTCCAACTCCTTTTCTCATCACTCAATATCACATTAGTAATGATACACATATTAAAAGGATTATTTAAAAAATAAACCCATAATTCAATTTTAGTTTTTTGATCATATATCACTTTAAGAGCCCCCCTCCTAATTACGGTGTATATAAACAATGCATTTTAATTATGATCCTCCCATTCAGATTGTTCCTTTTCAATAGATTACATCATAACATATTCTATGTATGATATAAATTATAATTAATCTTCCTTAAAATAATCTCCACCTTCTTATTTTTCTTTTCTCACCAAGACTATTTAATAAAAATTCTTCCCAAAAGAATTTTCTGATTTAATGTTTGTTTTAGGGGGAATTTCCTCCATGTATTTTTTATAATTTAAAATTCACCCCCACCATCATCAAATCTTTTCGAATTTCATGGTTTGAAGTATCTTCCCAACAAACCTTCCTTTTACTCGGAATAATTTCCATTCCAAAAGATACACGAATTCATTACATATATATTCTTCCTATTCTCTACCTAAATTGGTGTCAAGATTCGATAATGATTTAGTTGTTATCATCTTATTTGGGTGATTTAATATTCATTCCATAATTACATGAATTTCATATGAAACCAATTTTATTTATAGATCACTCAATAACAGTTCTTCAAAATTCCACTCTTTAAGATCTAACACTGCTAGATTATAAAGAGTTCGAAACCATCATAATAGCCTCTTTATATGAAAAAAAATGTTTTATTTATTCACCAAGTCCCTAAATATCATCAAAAAATACAATGACTATATTGAGGGATCCCTCCATATTTTCACCAGGTTATGTTTTTGAAATCATAAAAAATATCATGTCTTACTTGAATCATGAATCCATTCTCCTTGATGTTTCATTAATATATAATCGAAAATTTATCTCACATGTGCACTAAAAATGTAAATTGAGACTACCCAAACCTAAAACCCTAGATCTGGTTCTAAAAAAATATTCATTACAAGATTCATATGATATTAAATATGATAGGTTGAACATATCCATCCATAATTACAAAATTTATTGAAATTATCATATAAAATACATACCAAAGACCATTTAGTTATATAATTTTAGAGAATTAGGGAAAAAAATTATCTAAAAAAACCCATATCATTATAATCCAATGGAATATATTCACACTAAACCATGACCTCAGTAATTCACAATAATTCATTAACATCTTCCATAAAATTTTATACCCAAGATACCATTATAGCCATATCATATACAGTACTCTTATTAATTATATAAAAACCAAACCTAAGAAATCTTAAAGCCTATATCTACTACTATTACATTGTCATGATTAAAAGAAATCAAATCATAACGGACTGATCAATTTAGTAGTCTTGGTAAACTAGAAAAATACACGAGTCTTGTATTATAAATGGATACACTAATTACAACATATTTTTTTGAGGATAACATTTTCCCATTTATTGTATCCTTTTGTATCTTTCTTATTACACTAATTAGATTCTTGGGGAAAGAAAACATAATAAGGGTGACCTCAATTTCCCAGTAAGGGAAAATTTTAACATAATAAATAATTAATCACTAAGAATAATCAGTATGGAAAGGTAATAACTAAATAAATATTCCATGTAATCAATAAACAAATAAGTAAGTGCATAAACAATATGAAAATGTAAATAACATGAAACATAAAAAATTAAAATAACTAAATAATGAAAAAACAATATAGAAAAGTAATAAACTAAAACAAATTCCATTTAATCAATGAAATGAGAATGAAATGCTTCCATATATTTGTCAACACAAAATCTCATGGATAAATAATAAATGAATTGAAATAAAGGCAATTCTTAATTATGGTATGTCATGTATTTGGCACATGAAGCAATACCATCAAGGCCTTTCACAAGATGGTTTTAGTTTATGAGTAGGAACTCATCTATTCTTCTTGGAATAAATCTTGAAGGGTTTCCCCTAAACTAATTTTTCCTCATTAGAATATTGATGCATTGAGGGGATTGCATTAACTAGTCCCTAACCCCTGTCTTGTCTATACAAAGAATTCATCATATATCGAATTACTGATTTAATTAATAAAAAATTCTCCTTAACATAAAATATCTATATTAAATAAAATATATAAATTTATCAAAATTTCCCTAGTAGAAAATATGTAACAACATGGGTTATTGACTTTGATTACTAGAAATACAATTGAAACATCATTAAAACATTATTGAGGAGAATAATCATTAAACATTTTAAATTGTCCCATATGACCATGAAAAATTTGAATCATAACCCTAATAAAGGAATAACATTAAATAAAACTTAGAATATCACAAGAATAAGGAGATTTAGGATATAACATGTCAATGTAAACACCATATGTAAAAATGGTATACAATTTAGGAAATAATAATATCCATGATAAATGATATGGATAATTAGGGGAAATTAAATGATCAAAGGAAATTTAATACTTCAAGGGAAATAAAAATTAACCAAGGTAGTGAATTTAAATACTATCCTTAGACAAATACAGCAAAAACCATCCAATGGAATTATAATGATGGAACTAATACAACATATCCCATGTGGATTAAAAATAAAGTGTTTTTATTATTGATGAATAAAAATACTATAAAAATATCTTTAAGAATCATTATTGAGGAAAATATATTATTCATTTTGAAAAAAATGGTAATAATTTTCATTGATAATAACTTTTGAAATAATTTTCTTTAAAAAGTAACATTTTAATCTTAAAATGAAGATTTTAAGAAGTGATGGTGGGTAAATACGTACATTCTATATGAGGTAAAAATAACATTACTTTTTCTAGGTGAAAATAGTAGAAAAGTGCCTTGTTCGAAAAGTGAAAAAAATATTTATTTGAAAAAATTTGTAAAATATAGTAGGGTAAAAATGGATTTAATAAATATTTTTGTAAAGGTTATTTTTTTTGAAAATCATTTTTATAAAAAATGTGTTTTATATGAAAACTGGTTCTCCAACTAAAGAGATAATTTATGTTGGGTTTTCTTAAAATTACTTTCCAAAAAAATTTCAGTAACAAAGAGGAAAATTTGTACTATTACTTTAAAAAGGTCATGAATAACCATAGGAGAATAAAATTAAATGGTTTTGTATAAAGTTATCAAATAATTTCTTCTTATGTAAATTCAAGTGTAAACACTCCCAAACAAATTGAGATTGTGAGGTAAACCCTTTAAAAGACCATAAAGTTTATGTGATAATTAATCAATGAATAGATTATGTAATGGACCAGACCTTTTGAACAATTAATTATCCAAAAATAATATGTTTTAGGTGTTTGGGAGTAGTCCGGGGTGATTTTGGGACATCTGAGTCATTCTAATGGCAAGTCATTCGAATAGTTTTCCAAATTCCTAGTTTTCTTATGAAGATTCATCTTGGTGGTGAATCATCTTGTAGTGAATCATACTTGAGGTGACTCATTTGGTAGTGACTTGTCTAGTGGTGACTCATTTGGTGGTGAATCATCTATTGGAGACTCATCTGAAGGTGACTCATCCGGCAGTGACTCCTCCTATAGGTAACCCATTTGGTAGTGACTCATCTAGCGGTGACTCATCTGGTAATGAATTATCTATCAGTGACTTATATAATGGTGACTCATTGGGTGGAGAATCTTCTAGTGATTATTCATCCTTATGGTGAATCATCTTGTGGTAAATTATCTCGTGGTGAATCATCATGATAGTGACTCATTTTTTTTTTAATTTTCCAGCTTTCCAGAAAAATTTCATAATTTCAATTTTGACACATTTTACGGTGAAAAATGGGTTTAAATGCATTAATTAATTGTTTTAAAGATATTTCAAAAATATTTTAATGATATAATTAATTTATACAATGTTTTTAGAACTTATAAATTCTAAAATTTATTGTTTTAATGAGATTTTCCTTTAATGGTTAGCTAAACTATTCCAATCCCATTAGTTTTGGATCCAGTCCTTCCAAGGAGGAGATATTTCCTTCGTTCATTCCTTATTATTTATATTAATATGGTATGTACCAAATCATTATTCCTTTGAGTTCTGTAATGATGTGCTGTAGTTGGTTTGAGTCCCCTTTGAATAGGTTCCCTCCTATACACGTGCCCCTATCTTGGTGCAGCAAGTTTGGAAAAAATATTCTTCCTTAGAGGTAGGATTTTCCTTCATTTCTTTTAATCTGTATCATAATGGATGGGTATATAATTATTATCCCTAATGAATATGGTACCAGACATATTAAGATAGATAATAAATCAATTTATATTTAAATTAAAGTGGTAGGGGAACACAAAGTATAATCTTACATATTTTTATTGATTTTGTTTTTATTGATTTGATATTATGATTATATGAGTGTAATTCCAAGATGAATATCATTTATTATGGTGGATTTAATCTTATATAGTGTATTTTCCTTTTAATCTACTATTTTTCTAAATGTGTGGTATCATCATAAATAATTCGCGATTTACATACAGTCAGATAATGAATTAAATTACCCAGGATATAATGGCTTGTGAAATAACACCCTAAATTAATAAATTGAAAATGAATAAGATATACATTGATAAATATGAAATTTTTTTTGGTTGTTCTATGTGATATGATGTATGTGAGGGTAGTGGGCATGATATTATTGAGTAGAGGGGTTGCGATGAAATGTTGTAGTGGATGTGGTCGTTGGGATATTTCAATATTATACTTGATGTGTGTTGCTTTGTTTTAGGCACCCGGTTGGTATGGATAGAGAAATGAATAATAACTATGTACTAGAATTATAACATGATAATTATTTAAATGACATATTAAATGGAATGGTTTTGAAATGGAGAACCTGGAAAATGGATTAATGATAGTTTGAGACTGAAATATCAGTTATGGATTGAGTTTTTCTTGTATGGTGTTATGCATTTAGAGGTGGCAGTAAAGTGTTGAAGTCATGAGTAGGTTGGTGTTTTATTGTAAACTTATTGGTTGGTATTGTGTATTTTTTATCTATATATATGTACACTTTGTATATTCTCATGATTTATATATGCACCCCACCCATGTCAAGCACCATGTTCTCACACCCACATAGTCATGTGGGAGAGTGTCTTTCCCAACATCCCGACGGGAGAATGGATGGCTATCCACCTACTATTCCCTGCTCCCTCTTCTACATGATAATGGATTAGGTGTCTTTGGGTGAGTTTTGATGTGGTGCCCCAGGTGTCTTTAGGTTTATTTGTCAAGTGGTTTCCCCGGTGTCTTCAGGATGACATGTGGTGTGCTATACCCAGTGTCATTGGGATGATATGTGATTTGTGGCCTTGGTGTGTGTGGGAGGGATGTGATGTGATGTGATTTGATGTGTGAAATAGGTGTGTGTGAGTGGTATATGATGTGATTATATGTCATGTGTGTCCTAGGTGTGTGCGGGCAAGATGTGATGTGATATATTTGGAAGAGGTGGGAGTGCGAGAAAGTTTTCCCTTGGGGTGTAATAGTGGATAATCAGCAAGAAAGTGGTCTAGGTTACCCGATTATTAATGTTATTAGTATTATAATATTTTACTTGAATGCTTTATTTGGTTATGGAACCTTGTTGAGGTTAGGGTTTGGTTAGTATACCTACTTAGGTGCTTTTGGTTCAGTTGTTTTCTCATAGGTTCATTAGTACACTCTTTCACATGTGTATGAGAGAATTTGGTTTCCCCATTTAGTATATGTGTATTCACACCCTATGTATATAAAAACTTTTTTTAGGTTTCTAGGAGGATTATGTGGATTCTGTTGGGTGTTACTATCTTAGAAATTGGGATAGTTCCAGTTTCGCTCCTTAGTTTTATTTTGGGCATTTACTTTGGAGACTGTTTATCTGTATCAGTTTTATTTACACATGCATTGTGGGATGGTTTTGGTTTTCTTATATATATTTCATGTAGTTTATTATGTTTGATTCATGAAATCTCTAGATATTGTTTCCTTATAAAGGGTAAGAGCTCCAATATTTTGATATTTTTACATCATTGGTGCTAGTCTCTATTCTGGGGACTACCGGAGGCAGGGCTCGGGGGTCATTATATCTCTCCCTTCATTGTTGTATCTTTTATGGGGGGGGGGGTCGTGACAGAGTGGTATTAGAGATGATGGTTGAGATATATGGTGGATTTCAGAGTTAGTAATAGTGAGGAATGAATGCGTTGGTATGGAAACAATGTCAGTTGACCTTTGTGCATGGCATATTCTAGGGCTACTGGCTAGGAAATAGGATTTTAGGGCCCCCATGATATAGTGCATAGAATCTGAGCTTATTGAATAACCAAGTGATAGGGGAATGCTTGTAGGATATAGAACTAGGACAGGTATATGGATCATGATGACTTTTGTTATTGTTTAAATTGGGTTTTTTTGGGAATGTTAAAATTGATAAAATGAATAAAATGGATTAAAGTTGGTTAAAATATTTCATAATGAAAATACATACTACCAGGCTTAGGAAATCCTTGTTTCTTTTTCAGCTAAGGCTCTAGGTAATCATCTACATGTGGATTAATAATTACAGATTCAACAAGCTAACTTGGATGATCGATGAATGGTTGATCTAGTTAAGAAGGATGATCTGTGAAAAAGGATGTTTCACAATTTTTAGTGGTAGGATATGGAAAAGTAATATGTGAGGGCTTATCATATAGACTTAGAGAGTTGGCTAGATGACTTGGAGATTTATTTTGGTTTGATCAAACCCTCAACGGAGTACATGGTACCTTTTTCGGTTAGTCAAATGTGAGGAGATGCGCATCAGTGGTCGATATTATACCTTGGTGAGAAGAGGGAGACAGATGTTTCATGGGTTGACTTCTAAAAGGAGTTTCGAGTTAAGTTCCTCTCATTGACCATGAAGGCCAAGAAGAGGCAGAAGATACTCTCCCTTCAGTTTGAGAGTATGTTTGTGTAGGTTCATGGGATTATTTTCAATTACCTTGTGCGCTTTACCCCAGATATGTTTCTGGATGAGGATTCCCGACTGAGGCGTCTTAAGGAGGCACTCCATACTTTGATCCAGTTTGAAGTAACACTTTTTACATTGCCAACGTGCCTGGAAGTTTAGAAGAAGGTAGATCCGATTGAATAGATTCACTCACAAGGATTTTTTCCATGAGAGGGGAACCAAAAGGGTTTCATAAGGAGAAAATTTGTCACTGGAAAGCCTTGGCTACTCAGTCCTTCAAGGTTTCAACCAATCGGGAGTCCGCCTCGACAAATTTCATTTCGACCTTCTGGTTTCCATTCCTTTCATGTGGGATTGGGGATGATGTGTTTCTTTTTTGGTGTTTATGGACATATTCATGACTAGTTCCCAATGGTTTCTCAAGCTTAGTTTGGCTGAGGCATACAAGTTCAACATCAGCCTCAACAACAGTTAATGGTGAGGCTATTTCAACAGCAGGGGCTATAGGCTTATTGTCCATCTTGGTAGCATGAGGTAGGTAGAGGCTAACCTTAGGATATTCCTTAAGCTCATGGACCTCAAACCAAGCGTGTTTGTGGAAGTGGTCTTTATTAGAGAGGAATGAGATATGGACATGGTTAGTTGCATGTATTGGATGTAGCAGCACCAAATGGGCCAAAGATCGTTAGAGGTATGATCAGTTTATCATATATGTTTGAATTTGATTTATTTGATTATGGATATTTTCATTCATTTTTGACACCCAATCTAGTATGTTATTTGGTAATAGATGTATAGAGGCTTCCCAAACCCCTAGTATTGACTACATCAGTTGGGGGCTAGACCATCTTGTTTGATGTGTATGGGGGTTGTAGACTGATGATGGGGATGCATCAGTCTCATGGGAATATTTTCTTGCTTCAGATGCAGTTATATGATTTTATCCTTAACATTGAATTATTTTATTCTATACATGATGTTATTGAATCCTTTCATATTAGAATCATGTTTTTGGATTTGGATGGCCAACGCATGGTATTTGTTGGTGAGAGGAGTTGTCAGGTGGGAGGTCGGTGTGTGGAGCCCCTTCTTTCCTGGTAAGATGAGTTTTCAATTGAATTAATGGACACTAGGATGGTATAGGTTCCTAGGGTATTCATGTATTTCTTATAAATTTTTACCTTTGTAGGTTATGACACTACCCCCTCGATGTGAAGTTGAGTTTTTAATATACTTACATCTTAAGGATTATCCAATTTTGATGGATCCATATCAGATAGAACACTATAAGTTGTGGGAGTTGAGGATTCAGATTGATGATATAATGTAGAAAGCCTTCATATTGCCTAGTGTGTCATTTTGGGGCTCCCTATTGTTGTTTTATAAGAAGGAGGATGTTATAATGAGGTTTTACATAGACTTCCAGAGGTTGAATCTGGTGATAGTCAAGAACCGTTACCCACTTCTGAGGATCAATGATCTTTTATACCAACTGAGAGGAGTGAGTCTGTTTTCTATGATTGACCTATGGTTTGGATATCAGCAGTTAAGGGTGGAGGAGGGTGATATCATTAATACTGTCATCAGATATAGTTATGAGAACTTTGAGTTTGTAATCATTCAGATCAGTGTTACGAACGCACCATCCATTTTCATGGGGCTAATGAAATCCTTGTTTCGTGAGTTCTTAGACCAGTTCATCAACATATTCATTGATTATATCTTGATCTACTCAAATTCATAATAGGATCACGTCGAGCATCTACGAGCTATCTTGTAGGTTCTTTGGCACCACTAGATCTATGAAATTTTTTCCAAGTGTAAGTTTGGGACACAATCACTCCATTTCCTTGGGCATGTGGTATTTTAGTGGGGCGTGTTAGTTGACCCAACAATTTTTGAGGTAGTATTTTCTTGGGAATCACCCAAGAATGGGGCATAGGTTCGTAGCTTTCTTTGTTTTATAGACTATTTTCAGATGTTTGTGCCCAAATTATCTCGAGTTACAACACTTTTTAATGCATTCAGTAAGAACAACTAATATTTATTATGGACAGATCGATGCTGGGTAGCATTCAGTTACCTAAAGGTGAGGTTGGTTAGTGCTTCAGTACTTCAGGTTTTGGAGAAGGGTGTGTTGTTTGATGTTTTTTGCGACACATCCTATCTGGTATTAGGGTGCATCTTGATGCAGTAGAAGTCAGGGATCACTTATGGGTCTAGGAAGTTATTCCCTCACAAACATAACTATTCCACCCATTATCGAGAGCTAGTGAAAATTGTTCTTGCACTAAAGTTTTGAAGACATTACCTCATTGAGGAGTACTTTGGGGTTTTCACATATCACAAGAGTTTTATGTATTTATTTACATAGTCCAATCTGAATCTACTATAGTTTAGGTGGATGGTGTTTATTCAGGACTATGATTTTGATATCTCTTACACCTTAAGAAATGGGAATGTCGTGGTTGATGCTTTGAGAACAATGTCACAGAAGGATGTTTTTAGGGAGTCTATGGATGCTTGGAGAGTGATGGAGGAGTTAGTGGATGTATAATAAAATGAAAGTGTGGATGGTTTTAGAGGATGTTTTTTTCAAAGGAAAGTTCATTATTCCCTGATGTAGTAGGTGGAGGAGTCTCATTAGTGAGACTCAAAGGTAGAGGTGATGCATCATTGTGTTGTCCATGGTGATGTTTTGGAGGGATAGTTGAGAATAGTGTATTATTTTTAAAAGAGGTAGGTAGAAGTGGTGGTGTGGTTTCATGTATTTCCATGGTCCATTGTATTAGATCAAGATTCCCATTTTACTTCGTGATTTTGGAAGGGATTGCAGCATGATTTTCATACCCATTTTCACCTTAGAACTACATTTAACCCTAAAAAAATGGGTAGACAGAACAAACTATCAAGACACTGGAGGATATGTTGTAGGCATGTGTCTTAGAAATCAATGGATCATGGGAACAACAATTTACCTTGTCCATGTTTTATTATAATAATATCTATTACTCTTACATTGGTATGATCCTATTTGAGGATTTGTATGGATGACCATGTCATTCACCATTGTGCTGTACTGAGGTTGGGGAGGTAGCAGTTCCTCATCCTAAGGTGGTGTAGAGCACAACAGAGAAGGTTCTGTTGGTTCGAGAGAGGATAAAAGTATAAAAGACCTTAATAAGTCATATGATGATCATAGGAGGAGGTCCCTAGATTTTGAGGTTGGATACCATGTGTTTTTGAAGGTTTCCTCTCAATGTGGGAAGTATAGATTTTGGAAGGGGAGTAAGATATCACCCTAGTTTTTCAAACCTTTTGACGTGTTGGGGAATGTTGGTGAGATGGAATATTAGTTGGTGTCACCACCATGGTTTGGTAGGGTCCACTATGTCTTCCACAACACTCAGTTCCATCGATATATTCTTGATGAATCCCATATCATTGACTGAGGATTTAGGGAATGGAGAAACAATCCTAGAGAATCCAGTGGAGATCCAAGACCATTGAGATAAGGTACTATGAGGACAAACCATTCCCTAGGTTAGGGTTCTATGGAGGCATACTAGATTAGAGGAGAGTACTTGGGAGCATAAGACGTAGATGAAAGCCTAGTACCCAAAGTTGTTTTGGGTTTTCCATTTTCTTTCTTTTCTTTGTGATATGTTGTTCGGACCTTAATATTTTATGAGATATGTTGTTTTCCCCTTATTTTTATGTGTTATATGTGATTTGTGATGATATTACAACATGGGAAAAAGGGAATACCTGATTCCTAATCAAAAAACATTCTACTAAGATGTGATTAAACCTGTGTGGGTGAATTAGTTCCTCCTAAAGAAGATAGTATCTTGACATGGAGGATGGAATTACCTATTTTATATTTCTAGGATAGTATGGTTGTTTAGTTTTTATAAGAGTTGGGTTAGTGGTTTTTATTAGTGGAGGTGTTTTAGGTGTAACAATATCCTTGATAGGTATCTCAAGGGATGATTTATCAGACCCTTCATCTCTTCTTCCCTAGGTTGGTTTTGAATTATTGAGGGAAAGAATAGTTTGAGAGGTATCTAATATAATGTAATGGACCTTCCTTCCAATTAAATTGAATAAAATATGATGTTTGATGGGTATGGGGGTAGTCTAGGATAGTTTTAGGACATGTGAGTCATTCCAACGGTGGGTCATTCCAATAGTTTTCTAAATTTGAAGTTTTCCAATGATGACTCATCCTTTTAGTGACTCATCTGGCGGTTACTCATCCTGGTGGTGAATTTTTTGGTGGTGAATCATATGGGGATGACTCATCTGGTTGTAAATCATCTAGTGGTGCCTTTTATAGAGGTGATTCATCTGGTGGTGACTTGTCTAGTAGTGACACATCCTGACAGTGACTCATCTGGAAGTGACTCTTCCAGTAGTGACTCATCTGGAAGTGACTCGTCTAGCGGTGACTCATCATAGATGTGACTTTTCTACTGGCGAATCATCTGGTAGTGAATTTTCTATTTGTGGCTCATCCTTATGGTGAATCCTTTAATTTTTTTTCCAATCTTCTAGAATTTTTCAATTTTCCAGAGAAATTACAGAATTACCATTTTGACATCTTTTATAATGAAAAATGGGTTTTAATTCCTTAATTAATTAGTTTAAAGTAATTTAAAAATATTTTAATCACATTCTAAATTTATACAAAGTCTGTAGAACTTTTAAATTCTAAAATGGATGATTTTAATGATATCTACCTTTTATGGTCATCTAAATCACTCTAATCCTGTTAGTTTTGAATCTAGTCATTCTAAGGAGGATATCTTACCTTTGTTTATTATCATTCATTATACTGATATGATAGGTCATAATTCCTTCTCCATTGGATTCCTAGAATGATGTGTTATATTTGGTTTGAGTCCCCCCATGAAGATGTTCCCTCATGTATGTGCACCTCAGTTTTGGTGAAGTTATTTTGGAAAATGATTCTTCCTTCAAGGTAGGATTTTATTTTATTTCATTTCATGCATATCATGTGGGATGGGTATATAATCGTTATCACTGGTGAATATGTGTTCATCTAGATTAATTATGATAATGAATCAGTTTATATTGAATTTAAAGGGTATGGGGAAGCACGAATTATAATTTTACACATCTTTATTAATTTGATTTTTATTAATTTGATATTATTATTGTATGAGTGTAATTCCATGATGAAGATTGTGTCTTTTGGTGTCTTGATTCAACTGTAGCGACTTTTTTTTATTGAAACGACTAATTTCTTGATTGTTTGGTATCATCATAAATAATTGGATAATTTTGTATAGTCGGTTAAGGAATTAATGTACCTAGGATTTAATGGCCTGTGTGATAACACCCTAAATTAATAAAGTGAAATTGATTAAGAGATCCTTTTATAAATCTAAAAATGTGTTGTGTTGTGATATGAGATATGATGTGTGTGGGGAATGTGGGTACGGTATGATTGATAAATGGTGTTTTGATGAAAGGTAGTGGTGGACGTGGTTGTTGGGATCTTTTAATATGCTTCTTAGTGTGTATTGTTTTGTTTTAGGGATTTGGTTGGTATGTAGGGTCAAATGAATAAAAATAATGAACATGAATTATTTCATGATAATGATTTATACACCATTTTTAATGGATGAATTGATGATGGGAATTAAGTAAAAATAAAACTACATGTTTAATGGAATGGTTCAGAAATGGAGAATCTGAAAAATGGCTTAATGATAGTTCAAGAATGAAATATAAATTATGGACTCTACTTTTATTATATGGTGTTATGCATCTTGAGGTGGAAGAAATGTGGGGAAGTCATTAGTATATTGATGTTTTGTTTTTAAACCTATAGGTTGGTTTTCTGTGATTTCTCTCTCTATATATGTATACACTTTATATTCTCATGATTTATAAACACACCCCACCCATGTTGAGAACCATGTATTGACACCCACATAGTCATGTGGGAGGGGGTCTTTTCCAACATCTTAGTGGGAGTATGGATGGATGGCCACCCATTCTTCCTTAATCTCTATTTTAGGTGATGATGGACCAAGTGTATTCAAGTGAGTTTTGATGTGGTGTCACATGTGTCTTTAGTATTAGTTGTGATGTAGTGTCACATATATCTTTTGGATGAGTTGTGGTGTGCTATTAAAGGTGTCTTTAGGAGGAGATGTGATGCATTTCCCAGGTGTGTATAGGAGGGATGTGATGTGACATGATGCGATGTGTGGAATAGGTGTGTACATGAGGGATTTTATGTGATTATATGTGATGTTTGGACTAGGTGTGTGCTGGTGGGATGCGATGTGATATAACCAGAAGATGTGGGAACGCCAAGAAATTTTATGTTTGGGTGTGGGAGCAGCTAATCACTGGGAAAATAGTGCAGGGTACCCTATTATCAATGTTATTAGTATTATAATATTTTACCTAGATGAATTATTTAGTGAGATAGGCTTGGTGAGGTTGGGGTTTGGTTAGTATACCTACTTAGGTGCTTTTGGTTCTACTATTTTCTCATGGGTGAATTAATATTCTTTTTCACATGTGTATGAGAGACTTTGGTTTTCCTACCGATTATTCTCGTATACTTACCCTAGGTATATAAAAATATTTTTTAGGATTCTAGGAGGATTTTGTGGACTGAGCTGGGTGTTATAGGCTCAAACCTTTGGATAGTTGTTGTTTCGCTGCTTAGTTTTATTTTGGGTATTTACTTTGGATACTTTTTCTCTATATCAGTTTTATTTACACATGCATTGTGTGATGATTTTGGTTTTCTTATATATATTTTATAGTTTTTATTGTGGTTGATTCATCCTATATTCTAATATTGTTTCCTTATAAATTGAAATTCCTCTCATATTGTGATATTTGTACTTCCTTAGTGCTAGTCGTAATCCCGGGGCCTACTAGAGGTGGGACTCAAGGGTCATTATCTCTCTCCCTCCATTGATGTATCTTTGGCGGGAGGGGGTCATGATAGATTATGTGTCAAATTTAAATCGACATACTAAAGGTATAAATTCAATAATATATAGTAAAAATTTATTACGCACATAATCATAGAATATTAATGACAACAAAGAAGTAATATAACCCAAAGAAAATAAATTGTGCTATGAAATTATATTCCACTATATAATTCTTAATTAAAATCCAAATGGATGAAATAATTCAAATTAAAACTAAAAATATCATGAATAATGATTTAATCATGATATTATATGTCAAAGTGGAAGTATGTACACTATATAAAAGAAATTATATGCACAAAAATAAAGTATGCCTCAAAGAATGAAAATTGAGATGAAGTCCTTTACTACTTGGTAACTTTTGAATCAGAAGACCCAAAATAAATAATCATAAAATGAAACATTTGAATACCATGAATATGAAATAATTCATGATTTAATATTTCTAAAGGGGTAGTAGGTACACCACACCAAATAAGTAAGTGTTGTCAATGGCATAAGCCTCACAGAAAGAAAAGTGAGACAAGAATCCCTTACCCTATCCTTTATTTTTGTTGTGTGGTATTTAAAATAATATGAAGTGGTTTAAAATGTAAAGACCCGTAAATATCAAGGAATTTTTTTTCTTAATTTTCTTTTGAATTTTACAAGAACGCAGTTTCAGACGGCACCTGATTCCAAGGCCCGGTGTGCCCGGAATCATTTTCCAAAGTTTGACTCGGGTACGTTTAGTGAACGGATGAGCGGGTTTTTCTAACTTTTGAACCGGTGCTCAGAATCGAATTTTGAGGGAACCGATGGAATCGTAGTGCCGATATTTGCTTAGAAACGCCTCTTCCGGAGTTGCGTTTTCTCGGGTGTGGTTTTTAAATTTTTGGCGTTAAGTTAAGAAATAAAATAAAGTGTGCGAAAACTTTATTTTTATTTCACTTAAAGCCACTTCAAAGCCACTTAAAGCTGCTTAAGATGAGTAAAAGCGGATAGGGTACGATTCAAAATATCCTACCCACTTGGTAGGATATTTGTGAGGTGGGGCCCGCACGAGCCCCACCGTTTCTTTTCCGCTAAGTAACGCCCCCGCGAAAACCCGTCATTATGAAAGTCAACTGACACGTTTTATTAAATTCTTAACGCACCAATTAATTGGGCGGTTAACTTCGTTAAATTAATTCTATGAATTAATTTAATCATTTCTTAACCTGTTTACAATCCGTTGGCATAATAATGAAATAAGACCAACACACAACTTCTTGAGGATTGCTCGTTGAGAGGCTTTTGACAGAAATTTTGTGCCTTCATCCTCCTTCGCGAAGAACGCGAAGAACGCGAAGAACGCGAAGAACGCCATCACCCTCGGAAATTGACAATGATTCTTCCAAGACGTTATTCCCCGCAACGATCCCCGATCACCAACTGCTTGAGGTAGGAGATTTCAGGTTTCTTTTTTTAAATCTCTTCGTGGGTTATAATAACTTCATAGATTTAATTAATATAATTAAATCTACATGTTATTGAACCTCCGAGTTTGTCGACGCGACACCGTATTCCGCGACGACGCGATGCCCTTCCGCAACGACGCGACGCACTTCCGCGACGCGACGATCACCTCCTTCCGCGGCAATCAATTCCGCGAAGAACGCATGCTCGACGACTTGACGAGGTAGGGGTTTTATCTGAGAATAACATTTAATTCCCATGATTGTTTCTTTTAAAACAAAGAACCCGGATCAAAGTCCAATTTTAATTCTATTAAAATTGTGCCTTGCTTGTTATTCAAGTGTTGAATATTTATTCCCGATTGTTATCACCTAACGCGGAGGGTGCGGGCCAAACAAACACGGCCCGACAACCCTCCACAGTTCTTCGTTGATGTGCAGATTGGTGGGCGATGACAAAACATGCCGCAGAGGTGATTCGTTGTTTCCGCAGTGAAGTACGGGACCCGGGAGGAGCTACGGCATAGACGGAAACGAAATCGGACCACCAGAGCAACTCCGATGGCCCGCGGTACCCACCGGCGGCACCAGCGGACTCGCGGCCGTGCGGGTCCGGTGCACACAGGACGCGGCAATGCCGCATCTACTGACCAAGGGAGGGCCCCACAGGGGGGGGGGGGTGCGGTGTTCACACGCGGGGGCAGCGCGCCCCCTCCCCCGGACTCCGCTCGCTCGGCCGAGCCGAGCCGACACGGCGGCCGGGTCGCGCCCCAGCCGGGCCGGGTCGCACCCAACCGGGTCAGACCCGGACCCATGTCGAGTCGACCCGGTTTGGGCCGACTTAGGGGGGGTCGGGCCGGGTCGGTCCGGGTCTAGACCCCCCATCTCCGGACATTTTCGGTCTTTTGCTCATAACTTGAGCTACGGGCCTTCGAATGATGCGCCGTCAGCGGAGATGCGATCCTTGGATCGAGACGGTCGTTTCGGTATATCGTACTCATGGTTTCAGAAAACTTTGGGTTTGGCCGGGTTGGTTCGTACACGAAACCAACCGGGCCCTCAGAGCGGAAACGCTCATATCTTGTGCTTCGGACGTCCGATTGACGTGCCGTCGACTTTGTTGATTTTATCTGAGTGAGACGGATCTTTCGGCATACTCTGCCCGAGGTTTGGACATAGGTGGAGTATGGCCGGGTTGGTTTTGCCTTAAAAACCAACCGGGGCCCTGGGACGAAAAAGCCAATAACTCTCAGACCGGGCGTCCGATTGACGCGCTGTCTGTGACGTTGAGTTCCTGTTGACGATACAGAACTTTTGGATACATGAACTCTGGACTAGGTGTCAGTTGATGTATCAGCCTCTCGGCTCGTGGAGCGGACCCTCCCGAACGAGCTTGCTGTGTGCGGGAACCGTAGAGCTGGCTGCGACTCCTACTGTGACGACGACGACTGTGCAGAGATCCTCAGTGGATTCGACGACGACGACTACAGCACTCAGCGATCCTTTGTGGGTCAGTGCTACCGATCCTGTGTGGGTCCGATCCTGTGTGGGTCAGCGCTCAGCGGTCCTGTGTGGGCCAGTGCCTACAGGTCTTGTGTGGGCCCGATCCTGTGTGGGTCTTTGCAGGGGTTAGTTACCTATCGATCCTTTGTGGGTCAGATCCTTTGTGGGTCATTGCGGGGGTTAGTACCTATCGATCCTTTGTGGGTCCGATGACTTAGATGGACCAGTGATCATCTCTATCGTCATTTGAAGAAGTATACCTGTGTGAGCTAAAATTCTGTTTTACTTTCCTTTGTGGATTGTGTTGTGCTATCCTGTGTGGATTTACATTTTACCTTCCTTTGTGGAATGTGTTGAGCTATCCTGTGTGGATTTCACGTTTTGCTTTCCTATGTGGACTGGGTTGTACTTGAGCTCGGATGTTGGAGCCGATCGAGAATTCATGACTTAGGTATATGTATGGGCATATACCTAAGCAGTGTCGGATGTTACTTTGTGATTGTATCTTTCCTTTGTGGTTTATCCTTTGTGGATTTTTGGAGACCTTCAGGGGTCTCAGGGTCCCTACTGAGTAGCTTATACTCACCCCTGCATGGGCTATGCCCGCACTATGTTGTGTTGGTTGCAGACGACGGACAGTGCTGATCGTGGTGGAGGATTACGGAGCAAGAAGGTACCTGGAGGTGGACCATAGGGCGGGACGTACTCGGAGCGGTCGGCTGGACCCAAGGAGCAATGGAGGATTTCTGTACCCACCCTTTAGGTGGGACTTCCAGTGGATGGCTTGACGTTGCGGCTTTACTTTTTAGTTGCTGTTTTTCCCCTTTCAGTTGTACTTTACAGTTGGGCTTGTATTTCCGGCCCCCTTTACTTTTCCGCACTTACTGTTGTACCAGCTTATACTTAGTGTTTACTTTTTCCGCTTGCTTACTATGTAGTGATTGTTTACTTTACAAAGGCAATGACTTCCCTTTTTACTGGGATTTATGCCTTGGTGCTAGTCGCCAGCCCCTAACCTATGGAAGGCGAGCTTGGGGTAGTCACGGCACGGGCCCCGAGGACGAGTCATGACAATTGGTATCATAGGAGTTCAGTTCTACCGCAGACTCTGATCTTTTCTATGTGAAGCAATAGTGTTTAGCATATTGGGTGTGGTTATCAGTCCAGGGAGCCCAGTGTTGGTGCGGCGGCCGACGTATCCGTACACCAGGACCCTGACTTCTGATTTCCGACTTAATGCACGAAAACATTGATAGCATGTGTGTTTCAAGTTTTCTTCGTGATTACATTGTATCAGCTCACCAGGTATACTGTTCTGACCGTGGTGCACCCGTTTCCTTTCAGGATGGCCCCACGACGGCAGCCAGCTAGGGTTCTGAGACTTGAGCGTGACGATAGCCCGCAGAGCGACGAGGCCTTGGTACAGGGCCCTTTGACAGCAGAGGCACCGGCGGTACCTCTACCCACCGATCCCCCGATGCTTCCAGCACCAGCCGCTGACGATGCACGTCGCCTCAGTGCACTGCATGAGTTCCAGTGCCAGCGACCGCCCAGGTTCTGCAGGGAGACGGACCCCCAGGCAGCCAAGGACTGGCTGGAGGCAGTGGTACGAGTTTTCAGGCTACTGAGGACACCAGCAGACCTCTTGGTGATCCTCGCAGCGAGCCTACTACACGCAGCAACAAGCCGATGGTGGAGCTTGATGCTCCAGGTGCACGATGAGGCATCTCTCCTCTAGAAAGACTTTGAGAGCCTCTTCCGCTCAGAGTTCGTCCCGGCCACCCTCTGTGCGGTGCGCATCCAAGAGCTTCTTCAGCTGCGGCAGGGCAGCTTGACGGTCGCCTAATACTTGGCGAGATTTACCGATCTCTCTCGCTACTTGACCGACATGGTACGAGACCCATTCTTCCGGGCCCAGACCTTTGAGTAAGGATTGAGATATGAGATCAGGGCATCGCTGATCTCCCTCAGCATTCTGACTCAGGCAGGAGTACTGGAGCGAGCCCTCTTGATCGAGATCTTTCTTGCTGAGACTTCTCCAGCAGCGAGACCTACCGCAGGGCGGCACGTAGCAGAGTCTTCCGCAGCAGGCAGTCGGCGGATGACTAAGGGGTCCAGGCAGACCAGAACCTCACGCAGACGACCTCAGGACACTGGCTCAGAAGTGTGGGGCACACAACTTGGAGCCAGTCTTTCAAGAGGCAGGCAGTGCTACACATGCGGCGGGCATGGTCACATGGCTCTTGACTGCCCGACCCACCGTGCCGAGGAGCAGCAGACTGTTGAGGGGCCACCCAGGTAGAGGCAGAGGGTCGACCGTGGTGGTACACAGGGAGGATACGGACGAGGCAGAGGAGCTAGCCGAGTAGCAGGTGGTGGGTGACGCTTTGAGGCTCTACCACCACCACCACCAGGAGGTCCACCCCAACCACAGGGAGCTGGCGGGCAGAGACATGCACAACTCCAGGCAGCGGAGGCCTACGACCACGACACGCCCGAGATGATTCGAGGTATGATCTGTGTCTATTCCACCCTTGCTGCAGTTCTTATAGACATAGGAGAAAGTCACTCTTTCATAGCCGCTGCCCTTGTTCGGAGCTCGGAGATTCCGACAGAGCCGTTGGCTCGATCCTTATGGCTAGAGACTCCTACGGGAGCAGACTCGACGATTACGCACTGGTGCCAGCAGTGTGAGCTTACTCTAGGAGGCGAGATCTTCGGATGGGATCTTCTTGTAGCAGTGTCGAGGCCTTACGACGTCATCTTGGGCATGGATTGGTTATCTACAGTCCATGCACAGATTGACTGTATTAGGCACAGGGTGCGATGTGTACGCACCGAAGGGAGCAAGTTTACCTTCACCGGTGAGAAGGGAGCCTTCGCATCATAGGATGGACTTCCGCAGAGGAGGGGACAACCCATCACTCATCAGTTGGCTAGCCTTATACTAGTAGCTGTTGACGTGCGGAGTCCTAGTTTTCCTGCAGTGGTGGATCAGTACGCGAAAGTCTTTCCCGACGATGTTCTAGGGCTACCTCCTCATAGAGAGGTAGACTTTCATATTGATCTATACCTCGGGACAACCCCGATATCTACTCCAGCCTATCGGATGGCCCCCGCTAAGCTTCGAGAGCTACATGTACAGTTGGAGGACTTGCAGGGCAAGAGTTTCATCTGACCCAGTGTTTCACCCTGGGCTTCCCCGATATTGTTCACCAAGAAGGCGGATGGGATCTTGCGACTGTGTGTCGACTATAGTTGCCTGAACCAGGTGACAGTGAGGAACAAGTATCTGCTACCGAGGATTGATGACCTCTTTGATCAGCTCAAGGGATCACGGTGGTTCTCGAAGATAGAGCTCAGGTCAGGCTATTATCAGCTCAGAGTTCGAGACGAGGATGTGCAGAAGACGGCCTTCAGATGTCGGTATGGACACTATGAGTTCTTGGTTATGCCATTCGGCATAACCAATGCTCCAGCGGTGTTCATGGGCCCCATGAACAGGATCTTTCAGCCATACCTTGATTGATTTTTTGTGGTCTTCATCGACGACATTTTGATATACTCGACGACTGAGGAGGAGCACGCCTATCACTTACGGGTTGTACTAGACACAGTCCGAGAGCACTAGATTTATGGAAAGCTCTCGAAGTGTCAGTTCTGGATACGTGAGGTCCACTTCTTGGGACACGTCATCTCTGAGGCGGGAGTTTCAGTGGATCCTGCGAAGATCGAGGCGGTGCTAGCTTGGGAACCACCCAGGAGTGTGACAGAGGTGCGGAGTTTCTTGGGACTATATGGATACTATCGGAGATTCGTGCCAGACTTCTCCAGAGTTGTGGTACCACTCTCAGCTATGACGAATAAGGGGAAACCCTTTGTGTGGTCAGACAGATGTCAGCAGAGCTTCCAGGAGCTGAGACCGAGATTGACCAGCACCCCTATCTTGAGGTTGCCTGAGGAGGGAGTAGGGTACGTAGTCTACTGCGATGCATCAGGGAACGGACTCGGATGTGTCCTGATGTAGGAGCGGGCAATGATCGCCTATGGATCACGTCATTTGAGGCCGCATGAGCAGAACTACGCTACCCATGAACTGGAGTTAGCAGCAGTGGTCTTCGCTCTGGAGACATGGCGACACTATCTGATGGGCGAGCGCTTTACAGTCTTTTCTGACCATCAGAGTCTCAGGTACATCTTCTCTCAAAAGGACCTAAACCTAAGACAACAGCGATGGCTTGAGTTCCTCTAGGACTATGAATTTTATATAGTCTATACTCCTGGGAAGGGGAACGTGGTAGCCGATGATCTCATCTGGAGGACGGGCATTCAGCTACTTGAGGAGGTGACAGAGTAGCTAGCCACTTTTCAGATATCCTTCGTGGATAGAGATGGAGCAGCCTTCCTCCAGTCTCTCACAGTCACCCCTCCACTACTGCAGCAGGTCAGAGAGGCACAACGTGGGGACGCCGACTATGAGACGCGACGTGCGCAGTTATCCTTAGGATAGGCACCTAATGGCTTCTCCTTTGGAGCAGAGCACGACGTACTTTTCAGAGGATGTACCATGGTACCAGTCTCTTTACGAGAGGAGGTGCTGAGAGAGTTTCACACTTCTCCTTTGGCGGTACATCCTGGAGTGGAGAAGATGTACCAGGTCCTCAGACGACAGCACTGGTGGCCAGGCATGAAGAAGGCTGTGGTAGAGTTCGTTTCTCGATGCCTCACCTGCCAGTAGGTGAAGGCAGAGCATCAGGTTCCAGCAGGATTGGTACAACCCTTGGAGGTCCTGGAGTGGAAGTGGGACGTCATATCTATGGACTTCGTGACTGGAATTCCACGCTCTTCTAGAGGTCACGACTCCATCTGGGTGATTGTCGACCGACTCACCAAGTCGGCTCACTTCTTACCCATTAGAGAGCAGGGCTTAGTGGAGAGCTTGGGGCGTCTCTACGTTCAGAAGATTGTACGGCTTCATGGTGTGCCATCATCTATCATCTCTGATCAAGATACTTGCTTTACTTCCCGGCTTTGGAAGGGGTTGCAGGAGACGTTCGGGACGCGGCTACATCTGAGCACCACCTTTCACCCTCAGACAGATGGTCAGACGGAGAGGACCATTCAGACTCTCGAGGACATGCTCCGCGTATGTGTCCTCGACTTTGGTCACAGTTGGGAGGACCACCTACCCTTGGTGGAGTTCGCGTACAACAACAGCTACCACTCCACCATCGAGATGGCACTATATGAGGCGTTGTACAACAGACCTTGCAGATCTCCTTTGTGCTGGACAGACCCTGGGGAGTCAGCACTTGTGGGACCAGAGATGGTCTAGGCCACGACAGAGAAGGTCCAGGTCATCCAGGAGCGGATGAGGACAGCTCAGAGCCGGCAGAAGTCTTATGCTGACAGGAGGCGGAGGCCACTAGAGTTCGAGGATGGCGACCACGTCTTTTTGCGTGTCTCACCTTGACGTGCATTACAGATATTTGGCCGAGGAGGCAAGTTGTCTCCACGCATCATTGGACCATTCTAGGTCCTCAGCAGGATTGGCGAGGTGGCTTATCGCCTAGCTCTACCACCTCAGTTGCACCGGGTGCACAACATCTTCCATGTATCTCAGCTGAGGAGATACGTGCACGACCTGACGCACATCATTGACCATGGGGAGCTAGACATTGATGATGGGGCGACTTTTGGGGAGGTCCCAGTGGAGATCGAGGATCGACAAGAGCGGGTCCTACATGGATGATTGATTCCTCTTGTGCGCATCAGATGGCAGCACGGGAACCTCCAGGAGAGCACTTGGGAGCGGGAGGCTCAGATGCATGCTCAGTACCCACATTTGTTTCCCTAGTTTATAATGTATCTTTACGGGGACGTAAATCCCTGAGGTGGGAGTGATGTAAAGACCCGTAAATTTCAAGGAAATTTTTTTCTTAATTTTCTTTGGAATTTTACAAGAACGCAGTTTCAGACGGCACCTGATTCCGAGGACCGGTGTGCCTGGAATCATTTTCCGATGTTTGACTCAGGTACGTTCAGTGAACGGACGAGCGGGGTTTTCTAAATTTTGAACCGGTGCTCGGAATCGAATTCTGAGGGCACCGATGGAATCACAACGCCAATATTTTCTTAGAAACTCCTCTTCCGGAGTTGTGTTTTCTCGGGTGTGGTTTTTAAATTTTTGGCGTTAAGTTAAGAAATAAAATAAAGTGTGCGACAACTTTATTTTTATTTCTCTTAAAGCCACTTCAAATCCACTTAAAGCTGCTCAAGCTGAGTTAAAGAGGATAGGGTACGATTCAAAATATCCTACCCTCTTGGTAGGATATTTGTGAGGTGGGGCCCGCACGAGCCCCACCGTTTCTTTTCCGCTAAGTAACGCCCCCTAAAAAACCCATCATTATGAAAGTCAACTGACGCGTTTTCTTAAATTCTTAACGCACCAATTAATTTGGCGGTTAACTTCGTTAAATTAATTCTATGAATTAATTTAATCGTTTCTTAACCTGTTTACAATCCGTTGGCGTAATAATAAAATAAGACCAACGCACGACTTCTTGAGGATTGCTTGTTGAGAGGCTTTTGACAGAAATTTTTTCCCTTCATCCTCCTTCACGAAGAACGTGAAGAACCTGAAGAATGCCATCACTCTCGGAAATTGACGACACTTCTTCCGAGACGTTCTTCCCCGCAACGATCCCCGATCACCAACTGCTTGAGGTAGGAGATTTGGGGTTTCTTTTTTTAAATCTCTTTGTGGGTTATAACAACATCATGGATTTAATTAATATAATTAAATCTACATGTTCTTGAACCTCGGAGTTTGTCGACGCCACACCGTATTCCGCGACGATGCAATGCCCTTCCGCGATGACGTGACACCCTTCCGCGACGCGACGATCACCTCCTTCCGCGGCAATCAATTCCGCGAAGAACGCACGCTCGACGACTTGAAGAGGTAGGGGTTTTATCTGAGAATAACATTTAATTCCCGTAATTGTTTCTTTTAAAACAAAGAACCCGAATCAAAGTCCAATTTTAATTCTATTAAAATTGTGCCATGCTTGTTATTCAAGTGTTGAATATTTATTCCCGATTGTTATCACCTAATGCAGAGGGTGCGGGCCAAACAAACACGGCCCGAAAACCCTCCACAGTCCTTCGTTGATGTGCGGATTGGCAGGAGACGACAAAACATGATGCAGAGGTGATTCGCTGTTTCCGCAGTGAAGTACGGGACCCGGGAGGAGCTACGACGCAGACGGAAACGAAATCGGACCACCGGAGCAACTCCGGTGGCCCGCTGAACCCACCGGCGGCGCGCCGCCGGACAGAGCCGTCGCGGCTGATGCCGCGGCGGAAGCGGCACCAGCGGACCCGTGGCCGCGTGGGTCTGGCGTAGACGGGACGCGACAATGCCGCGTCCGCTAACCAAGGGCGGCCCCCGTGGATGGGGGGGGTGTTCACACGCGGGGGCAGCGCGCCCCCGCCCCCGGACTCCGCTCGCTCGACCGCCCGGCCGAGCCGACCCGCCGGCCGGGTCGCGCCCGAGCCGGGCCGGGTCGTGCCCAACTGGGTTGGACCCGGGTCGGGTCGACCCAGTTCGGGCCAACCCAGGGGGGGTCGGGCCGGGTCGGTCGGGGCCCAGACCCCCCATCTCTGGACGTTTTCGGTCTTTTGCTCATAACTTGAGCTAAGGGCCTACGAACGACGCGCCGTCAGCGGCGATATGATCCTTGGATCAAGACGGTCGTTTAGGTATATCGCACTCAAGGTTTCGGAAAACTTTGTGTTTGGCTGGGTTGGTTCGTACACGAAACCAACCGGGCCCTCGGAGCAGAAACACTCATATCTTGAGCTTCGGACGTCTGATTGACGTGCCGTTGACTTTGTTGATTTCCTCTGAGTGAGATAGATCTTTCGACATACTACGCCCGACGCTTGGACGCAGGTGGAGTACGGCCGGGTTGGTTTTTCCTTAAAAACCAACCGGGCCCCTGGGACGAAAAAGCCAATAACTCTCAGACCGGGCGTCCGATTGACGCGCCATCTGTGACGTTGAGTTCCTGTTGACGATACAGAACTTTTGGATACGTCAAATCTGGACTAGGTGTCAGTTGATGTATCAGCCTCTCGGCTCGTGGAGGGGACCCTCCCGAACGAGCTTGCTGTGTGCGGGAACCCTAGAGCTGGCTGCGACTGCTACTGTGATGACGACGACTGTGCAGAGATCCTCAGTGGATTCGACGGCGACGACTACATAACTCAGCGATCCTTTGTGGGTCAGTGCTACCGATCCTGTGCGGGTCCGATCCTGTGTGGGTCAGCGCTCAGTGGTCCTGTGTGGGCCAGCGCCTACAGGTCCTGTGTGGGCCCGATCCTGTGTGGGTCTTTGCGGGGGATAGTTATCTATCGATCCTTTGTGGGTCAGATCCTTTGTGGGTCATTACGGGGGTTAGTACCTATCGATCCTTTGTGGGTCCGACGACTTAAATGGATCAGTGATCATCTCTATCGTCATTTGAAGAAGTATACCTGTGTGAGTTGAAACTCTGTTTTACTTTCCTTTGTGGATTGTGTTGTGCTATCCTGTGTGGATTTACGTTTTACCTTCCTTTGTGGATTGTGTTGAGTTATCCTATATGGATTTCACGTTTTTCTTTCCTGTGTGGACTGAGTTGTACTTGAGATCGAATGTTGGAGCTGAGCGAGAATTCATGACTTAGGTACATGTATGGGAATATACCTAAGCAGTGTCGGGTGTTACTTCGTGATTGTATCTTTCCTTTGTGGTTTATCCTTTGTGGATTTTCGGAGACATTCGGGGGTCTCGGGGTCCCTACTGAGTAGCTTATACTCACCCCTGCATAGGCTATGCCCGCACTACGTTGTGTTGGTTGTAGACAAAGGACATCACTGATCGTGGTGGAGTCTTGCGGAGCAGGACGGTACCTGGAGGTGGACCACTGGGCGGGACGTACTCGGAGCGGTCAGCTGGACCCGAGGAGCAGTGGAGGCTTTCTGTACCCACCCTTCAGGTGGGACTTCCAGTGGACAGCTCGATGTTGCGGCTTTACTTTTCAGTTGCTGTTTTCCCCCTTTCTGTTGTACTTTATAGTTGGGCTTGTATTTCCGACCCCCTTTACTTTTCCGCACTTACTGTTGTACCAGCTTTTACTTAGTGTTTACTTTTTCCACTTGCTTACTCTGTAGTGCTTGTTTACTTTACAAAGGCAATGCCTTCCCTTTTTACCGGGATTTACTCATTGGTGCTAGTCACCAGCCCTTGGCCTATGGAAGGCGGGCTTGGGGTAGTCACGACACGGGACCCGAGGACGGGTCGTGACATAAAAAATGTTAATTCTTTATTTCAAAGACATGAAAAAATCTATTATATCATATATAATCTTCTTAAAATATCTTATTACCCATTTGTTAACAATCATTCATTATTTTCACTATTTCGGGTGTTAATTACCTAATTTTTCGAATATGTTTTGAACTAATACTTTTTGTTCCTATTAATTAGATCAAGATTAAATCATATATAGAAATTTAAAAAGATTTAATTATCATATAAAATCTTTATATATTTATTTATAATAATCCAGAAGGTTTGGAGATAATAAATGAAATTCATCATTCATGGAGACGGTAGGCCTTACATACTCAGGAACACTAATTTCATTTCATTATTATATTAACATAATCAATATTAAATGATATATATCAATATTATAATTATTGTATCATATTTATGTCATATATTTCAAATATTTTTATTAAAACCATCCTTTATACATTCCATGTATAGTGTGATCATATCAAACCGCTTTGAGGATCCAGTAGTCCACACTCCCACAAACGATGTTATCGTATTCCCAAAAAATTGAAAGAATGAAGGTATGAGTTATATAAGAATTATAAAAGAATGAATAAATTATTATTATCACATATATCATATATAATGAAATTTTACATCATAATTTCCACTCTAAGAGGTGGTAAAGGAAAAATGAACAACATCGTTTTTTGTGGTGGTAGTTCACGATACACAAGAATGGTAAGTTCGTTACCAATTAGATGAATGTGTGCATAATATTAGGTATAAAAATTATAATAAAAAAATAATATTATATTTATTATATTGGTGTTATTATATAATCATGTAATAATAAGTTTTTAGGGGGCGGAGAAAGAAAATAAAACAAAACAACGTGAGCAAAGATGTTACCTCTTATTCGGGAAACTCATTTTGGTTTGCAGGAAATGGAATCTATAGATGGATTCATTCACAAGTTTAGGATTCAAGGTTTTTGTTAGGGATTTTTAGGATCTATTTTGGTAGATATCGGTTGATAAAAAGTGTCTTGAGAGTTTTCACGATGTGGGAGGGGTGACTGTCTTTTTATAGCGGGGGAGGAGTGAGACTGTTGTAGATTTTTGGAATGTGAATTCCACCCATGTTGTTTTATGAAAAGTGGATCCAATAATAGTATAAATTTTATACAAGGGAGTATATGGTGAAAATATGAACATAAATTATCTTTTGGACACGTTTCTAGTTCATTTTGGCCCTTAAGATTAAGGTTTATTCCCTTATTGAGCTAATTTTTCTCTTAATCGCTGTAATTAATTTTAGTCACTTTCACTAATATTTTTTCCATCAAAAACTATGTTGACATTATAATAAATTATAAATTATTATAATTAAAAATATGGAATCTATTTTCCATATTATAATCATATAAGTGGAATAAATTAATTTAAATTTAATCCTACAGACGGGACGACAAACCAGTGTTTTAAAGTAAAAACATTCAAGTGTTTTCTAAGTTTTTATATTAAATTTCAACATTAAATTGATTCTTATTACCATAATTGGATTAATTTATAAAATTTTTATTTTAATAAACGTTATAACCAATCATAAATAAAATTTATCCTTATTAATAAATTAGATGAAAAAGATGTTTTGAATTAAAATTCAGTATTTTTCACTATTCATTAAAAATTTAAACTCCAAAAAAAATACCAAAAAATTAACCTAAGATAATATTTTTTTGATTTAAATTATTAATTTTTTTTAAATAATAAATTTACAAAATATTAAATAATAATATTGAAAATATTTTCCCTATTAAAAGGTGGTAAAAGTTCCTTTAAAAAAACATAGGTTTTTTGTATAATATTGGGTTAGTTCTTATCTTATGCATATCAAATATATTGTATTAATATAAAAAGTATTTTATTTAATATAAATATATATATATATATATATATATTAAATGAACATCAGTCACTAATTTTAATTAATAAAATTTATTAGGATAAAACAACCTTTTGAGCTTAAAAATAGAAATATTCCCTTTATATTCTATTAGTTCTTATATTCATTATTAATTAAATTGTAATAAATCAAGTTATATTATATTTTTTTAAACCATACATTTTCATATGTTAATTAGTCATGTTCATAACAATAATTTAATGGCTAGGTTATATCTTATTATATTAAATAATAATGTTATAATAAGATGTTGTTGTTTGGTAAAACTCAGTCTTGTGAGTAATGCAAGCCATCGATGAAACTGTTAGTTCCATGTATAGAAAGATAACTTAGTGTTTGGGTGCATTGAAATATAAACCCTATATTTAATTTATTTTAAAATAGTAATTATATCATAAATTTTTGAGATATTTTATTCCCTTATTCTCTTGGTGTTGCATTTCATACATGTTATCGATTAAAATGTTCTTACTTTAAAATTTCAGAGCATACCATTATCCCCAACTTAAATAAATTATATCCTTGAAATTTAAACACAATATTTGTAACATATTGTTTGATTTTTCCAATTTATAAATCCCACATCATGAGAAGGGTTTGTAACACTTCCTCTATAAAAGAGAGAATGTGAAGTACAATGGTCACATTGACTAACATATAACTATGTCTCTAAGTAATAAAACATTATTTTAAAATGGATATACATACATGGGGTAAAAGAGTAAATATTTATTGGAAGTGTTCGAGGTCATAAATAAAAAAAGTGAATTATAAATGGAATTTTGAGGGCCTCAAATTCATAAATCAATGATGATTTATAAAACCATTGGTTAAAAAAAAGGTATTAGGAAATTTTTTTATTTCTAGATCATTTTACTAATGTTGGGTAACTAATTAAATTACTAATAATATAAGGAAATATAACCACTTTTCATATTTCTAAAGTCACAATTTTCATCCTTTGGTTTTTCTTTGATCAAATTTTAATTCATCCAAAAGATAACATTGAATCTTGAAGAACTAAAAACTATTTAAAAATATATCAAGTCCCATTAAAGATGGAAAAGTCTATCTATTTGTCTCTAACTATTATCGAAAAAATTCTTAATAAAAGAAAATCTAAACTAAATAATATAATAATATTTATTCATCATTAAAATTTATTCATCAAATTGTTTATCTAAAAACAATGAAAATTTACCCCGGACATCGTGTAGGCTAGTAGTAGGCATGAAACCCTTATCATTCTTAGGTCATGGGTTCATGTGATATGGAATTTATAGACATAATGGGATAACTAAAAATGTATAGGTTTTCTTTTCTAAAACCATACTAATATAATTCATATGATTTTCACGAAATGTGATATAAATCCTTGAAATAAGGTTAATAACTAAATTGTATTTTAATTAATGTTTTAAATACAAAATCAATACATAAAGACTTCATCCATTTATTTATACATAAGTAATTTATTGGTCTAAGGTTTAACCAGAATATCATTTAAAAAATTTCTAAATCATGAAACCTTATCCTCAATTTAAAACACCTCAATTTTAACTTAGTTTGTTTAATCATATATTCAAATACTTTATAATGTATTATAAATAAAATGTTAATTATCCTAAACATATGCCTTGGGAGTGTCAAACCAAGTGCATACTAAGGATAATTTTTGTGTACCAGGTTATGCTCAAGTTAGGCCCAACTCACCATTCTAGAGTTTTTAACTTCAGGTACATTTTTTCTAAAACCAAATCCAATTATAGTATTCAGATAAGGATTCATTTATAGAAATAACCACATAATAACTACCTTACCAAAATTATAGGATGTTATTATATAATTATCCTCAAATTATACCTTTGGGATATGTTCTCTAATATATGTTTTCCTAAATCTAGTTCCTAAGGTTGCTACTAAACATCCTCTAATACCAAATGTACCGACCAGACACGAAAAAGCCAAGATCTGGTGTCTACTACCATTACATTAGAATTATTTAAAAGAATAAAATCCCAAAGGACAAATCATTTTAGTAGACATGGTAAAATAGACACATACATGAGTCTTTCATTACACATGAAGACACTAATGAAAACATAATATTTTTTTTCAAGGATAACTTTCTTCAATCTAGTGTATCCTTTCATATATTTCTAAGTATAATTTTTGGATTTCTAGGGAAAGGAAATATAGTAAGGGTGAGATCAAATGATCATTAAGGTACAAATATTTCATAAAAAACAATTAATTAATGAGAATAATAAATATGAAAATATAATAATTAAATACACATGACATGTAATAAGTAAACCAAGCAGGGAGTGTATAAAAAATATGGAAAGGTAAATAACTAGAAGCTCATTACATTCAAATAAATGGATAATACAAAATAAATATGGAAAGGTAAGAAACTAAAACAAGTTAAATTTAATCAATGAACTAAGAATGAAATGCATCCAAATATATGTCGATGCAAAATCTCATGGATAAATAATAACTAAAACAAAATGAAGGCAATGAATAATTATAAGATGTCAGGTATATGGCACATGAACCACTACCATCAAGTCCTTTCATAATAATGTCTATGTCTATGGGTAGAAACCTATCTATTCTACATGGAAGCAAACTTAAAGGGGTTTTCACCAACTAATTTCATCTTATGACACTACCGATGCATCAATTGTATTATATTAACCAGTCCCCAAATCATTTCTTGCATGTCCAATTCATTCCTCATATATTGAAAAATATATTAAATTAATAAACAATGTGATTTATCATGAAATATGTGTGTTGAATAAAATATATAAATTTAATAAAATTCCCCCATTGTAGGTTAAGTAACAACAAGGGATTTTGATTATGATGAATGGAAATACCATTGAAAGATCCTTAAAACATTCTTGAGGAGATAATCTTTAAACATTTCAAAGTGTCCCATACCCCATTGAAACATTTGAATCATAATAAAAATGAAGGAATAACATTAAATAAAACTTATAATATCATGATAATAAGGTGATTCATGATATACCATGTCTATCTAAACACCATATGTAAAAATGGTATGCAGTTCAGGAAATAATAATATTCATTATAAATGATATGGATAATTTGGGTAAATTCAATGGTCATAGGAAATTGAATATTTCAAGGGGACTAAAACGAAATCACGGTAGTGAATATAAATACAATCATTGGAAAAATAAATCATAAACCATCCAGAGGAAGAATAATAATTATACCAATACATCATATTCGAAGTGAAGTACAAATAAAGGGTTGTTGTTGTTGATTAATAAAAATACTATAAAAAGGTATTTTGAAAAAATTCTTGACGAAAATATCCTTATCATTTTGAAAAAAATTTTAAAAAATAATTTTCTTTAAAAATTATCATTTTATACATGAAATGGAAGCTTATAAGATGTTACAATGGGTAAATCTGTACATGTCGTACGAGTTAAAAAGAATAGTTCTTTGGCCAAGTGAAAAGGGTTGCAAAGTGCCTTGTTCAGAAAGTGAAAAGAATATTCCATTAAAAATAGTTTTAAATGATAAAAGGGTAAAAATTTCTTTAATAAATCATTTTGTAATAGTTAGAATATTTTTGAAAAGCCTTTTAAAAAAATAGGGTTTTTAGAAGAAAACATTATCTCTGACTAAAGAGAGGATTGAAGTCGGGTTTTCATGCAAAAAACATTCTAAATCTATTTGAGTACCAAAGAGTTTAAAAATAGTAATGTTACTTGAAAATGTTCCTGAATAACCATAGGAGAAGAAAATTAAAGGGTTTTGTAGATAATGATCATATAATTTTCTCTGATGGAAATTCATGTGTAAACAGTCCTGAATAAAATGATATTTTAAAGTAAACCATTGAAAAGACCTTAACTTTGATGTGAGAACCAATAATTGAATAGATTATGAGTGTCAAATGTAAATCCAGATACATAAAGTGGAAATAAAAAATTGATATTAATAAGTGATTATGCAAATAATTTTATAATATTAACAATAACGAGTATGTAAAATAACCCAAAGAAAAGAAACTGGGTTATGGAAATCTTTTCTACTTCGTAACACATAATTCAAATCCCATTATATGAAATAATTAAAATTGAAACTAAAAATATCATGAATAATTAATGAATCATGACATTACATTTCAAAGTGGAAGTATATACACCATATATACGAAATTAGGTTCACAACAATAAAATATGTCTAACATAATGGAAATTGAGATGCAGTCCCTTACTACTTGGTAAATTTTTAATTGGAAGACCCAAAAGAAATAATAATAAAAATAAAAATTTAAATAACATTAAGATAAAATAATTCCTAATTTACTATATCAAAAGGGGAAGTAGGTACACTACACAAATTAATTAAGTGGTGTTAATGGCATATGCCTAACAGAAAGAAAAGTTAGATAATATTCCATTACCTTATCCTTAATTTTTATTGTGTGGTATTTAACCTACTGTATTGTGTTTAAAAAAATGTTACTAAATGATTTAATAACCATAAAAAAATTTATGATATCATATATAATCTTCTTATAATATATTATTACCTGTTGGTTAAAAATCTTTCATTATTTTCACTATTTTAGGTGGTAATTTATGAGTTTTTCGAGTATGTATTGACTTTTTACTTATTGTTAATATTAATTAGATAGTGATTTAATAATTAAAATCATTTAAAACATGAATTAATTATCATATATTATCATTATATATGTATTTATAATAATTCATAAGGTTTGGAGATGATAAATGAAATGCATCGTTCATGGAGACGACAAACCATACGTACGCATGAACACTACCTTCATTTATTTTTCATATTAAAAGAATGAAAATTAAATGATATATATGTATATTATAATTAAATGATAATATGTATTTCATATAAATAAAATAGGTTTATTAAAAACATTCTTTATATATTCCATGCATAGTGTGAACGTATCACATTGTTTTGAGGAGGCAGTAGTTCACTCTTCCAAAAATCGATGTAATCGTATTACCAAAAAATTGGAAGAATGAAGGTATGAGTTATATAATAATTAAATAAGGATAAATGAATTATAATTATCAAATATATAATATATAAATAGTGTGTCCACTATAATTACCACTATGAGAGGCAGAAAGGAAGAATGAAAAACGTCATTTCATGAGGTGGTAGTTCGTCGTACAAAAGAACGGTAAGTTCATTACCCATTAGATAGAATTGTGTGTAAGTATAGGTAAAATCCTTATAATAAATAAGAATCAGTATATTTTTTACATTTTGGTTCTTATATAATTATGTAATAAGAATATTATAGGGGGTGGAGAATGAAAATAAAATTAAAGAGCTCGAGGAAGGATGTTACATGTTTTTTGAGTAACTCCTTTTGGTTTTCACAAAAGGGATTCCATGGATGGATTTCTGCACAAGGTGTGGATTATTAGTTGAGGGTATGCATTTTTAGTAGATATTTTTGTATATATTTTTCAAGACAATGTGTCTTAAGAGGTTTAAGTAAGTGGGTGGGGTGATTGTTTTTTTATAATGGAGGAGGAGTGGCACTCTTGTTAATTTTTGGAAAAGGAATTTCAACAAAGTTTTTAAAATAAAAATTGGCTCCAATATTGGTAAAAATTATATCTAAGGGAGGATATGGTATAAATATAAACTACCAATATATTTTGGAAAAGTTTTTAGGTAATTTTTTTTATTTAATTGTAAGGTTTAGTCCCTTGTCAAGGTAATTCTTCTCTTAATCACTGTAATTAATGTTAATCACATTCTATAATATTTTTTTTTTCAAAAAACAAGTTGAAATTATTATAAATTATTATATTTTATTATTACAAATATTTAATATATTTTTAAAAATTCCAATCATATTAGTGGAATAAATTAATTTAAATTTATTCATGTAAAAGGGATGACAAAGTAGGGTTTTAAAGTAAAAGCATTCTAAAGTTTTCTTTATTTTTATATTAATTTTCAATGTTAAATTTATTACAATGACCTAAATTGTATTAATTTATGTAAAATTTATTTAAATAATATTTAAAATAAATATAAAATTTATTTGATCCTTATTAATAAACTAGATCAAAAATTGAATTAAAATTCTGTATTTATCACTATTCATCAAAAAATGAAACTTCACAGAAAAATAAATTTTTTTCCCTAAGATAATTATAATGTTTATATTTTAAATATTATGTTTATTTTGAAATAAGTTTTTTTAAATGTTCCAAAAATTGAATTTAAAATATGTTCCCCATTAAATGGTGATAAAATTTACTTTTAAATATATATGTTTTTATTTGTAATATTGTGCTTTTTCTTATATTATGCCTATCAAATCTTTTGGATGAATATAAAAAATATTTTATTTAATATATAATATATATATTATATTAATATCTCTAAATATTTTTAAATAATTTAATTTATTTGGAAAAAACAACATTGTGAGCATAAAAATAAAAATATTCCCTTTATATTCAATTGGTCCTTATATTCATTTCTAATTAATTTTTAACCCATTAACTCATTTTATATTTTTGTAAACCATATATTTTAATAAGTTAGTTATTAATATTCATAACCATAATTTAATGACTAAGTTATTTTTTATTATATTAGATAATAAAATTTAAATAATATATAGTTGTTTAGTAAAACTTTGTCTTACGTGCAACGCAAGTCAACAATGATAGTCATTTTTCCATGTAAGGAAAAATAATTTAGTGTTTGTGTGAATTGGAAGATATATCTTAGATTAAATTTATTTGGAAATAGTAATAATATAATAAAGTATCATGGTATTGTAATCCATTACATGCTTGGTGTTTCATGTCATACACTATTTTTAATACAATGTTCTTACTTTAGAATTTTGAGGTGTTACACATTATCAAGGGATATAGAATCATAAAAAGAGTGATCTCAAGAACTCAATAAGGGTAAAAATAAGTGATATAAATTGAATATCATAAGTATTTATAATATTAGTACATGGGTATTAGAATATAGTCAATTATATTCGACACTAGTAAGAGAATCATACCCAATAAAAAAGATCATAAATTTTAATTCTTGGTATAATTCATTTATTTGTAAACATGAGCTCAATATATATCCATGAATAATAAAATAATATAAATAATCACAAGAAAAATTATAAATTATTTCATTATGATAGAATTCATAATACAAGGTATCTTAATATTATTTTCAATTCCTCATTCCAAGTTGTCATACACAAAAATATAAGGATACCAAATCAATTTTGTCTCATGAGACCTACTGATATATTGAGTGGCTATAAAATATCATGCCAGACCCATTATTAAATAATTATAATTCATTCATTATATGAACGGAATGAATAAACCATAAAATAAAAAAAACATGTCTTAGTAATTAATAAATATCCATATTCATTTGACAAGTATACATAATGTTTGTATTTCCTCAATCAATAAAAGGAATAAAATTTCATGATCACCAGCTTCCTATATAATTTCCATAAACCCTACATATGTGTGTCTTGTTAGTATTGATACACTAGATGAAACACGTTTGTACCTTAACATAACTATCACGTACCCTTACCTAGTGTATGTAAACTATTGTTTACGTTTAAGAAATGTTAAATTGCCCTTACATTAGATATACATTACCTTTACAAATCCTAATGAAACTATATCTTACACTTACACATCTCTATTTTTACCTTTAGATGAGTTATATGAAATTATTTTTACCTTTAGGTGAGTAACCTTATTCAATTCATTACCCTTTAACAAGGTACATATTGTAATGAAATAACTACTAAAAATATGAGTTAAAACTTACACAACTCCTTATACACTTACACAACACGTGTATACCCTTACACAAGTTAGTACCTTTACTTAGTGTGCATATGATTTTTCAAACCATTATGTAAACTACATATTTTCTTTTTTACATTCACACCACAATTAGAAAATATATATTCCCATTAAAAGTGTTTTAAAAATGATAAAAAACCTTTACATTTCCTATGTATAAATCATTTTACTTCTTTTGGTAGGTTTTAAATTCCCTTATTTCAATATTACAAAAGATAAATTAGACCATCAATGCTACTACTAGGAAGATTTATACTTATTAAAATTGATTATTTTTTGTACTATATCTAAAACAAATATAATGGTTGATTTCATTTAATATTTATAACCATTTATTTAAAAATATATAATTGCATAAATATGAAACACTCGAGCCGAGATGATTCATGAGATTTCATATTAAAGAATAGTATTCATTAGGGTTATGGTTATAAATAAATGGAAAAGTAATGTATTGTAAAAATAAAAGGAATAATATTTATAACTACATTTATTCATTGATACAATATTATTTAAGTACTATTTTTTTCAAATGAATTTCCTTGTACTGTATCAATTGTAGAAAGGAAAAATAACAACATTTCTAATCCATCTCTCTCCACCAACACATTATTGATTTTATGTTTTATTATTTTGTAGAAGTTTTTTATTTCATATTTTACCTCTAGATTATACCTCTATTAAAGGGTAGCCTCTGGTTATTCCCACCTACAAAAAATGAAATCACAAATGTTCTGTCTTAACCTTCAAAAGACTGAGTGATAAGTTAGGGATTCTCCTTTGTAAAGTGTTGAGGTTACTTCATAAACCCAAAAAAGGAAAAGTGATGATGTATCTTATAGTGGAATAGGTTGAGTATAGAACTATAAAAGGCTTCTTCTCTCTCTTTTTAGTGAGTTTATATCCTCTCCCTTAGTTAGAGCGGATTGAAGAGTACACTTGGTTCACTTTGAACCAAACTACAATAAAAATTATTTTCTTCATGTTCTTTGTTTTTATTCATCTGACTAACTATATGAACACCACACTCATATTAAATTATTTATATTTTTGAATTAAAATTACATTGAAAATTTCACAATTATGATTAAAAACATTAACAAGACTATTAAACACCCCTTATAGTCCATATTTCCATCTATATTCTAGGAAATATATTTTTGTCAGAGTAGGGTCCTTAATGGATAGTTTTTTCCTTTTATTATTATGATTTTATTATTTTTAGTTTTTTAACACTATCATAGATGTAACCTTCTATGTAAAGATTATTTACTTCACTAGTAAGTCATGAAACTGAATTTATACATCCTATTAGACCAGATAACTTCAATGGAGGTGATTATGAATTTTTTATGGATTATATAAATTTATTTTAAAATAATATTGACATAGAATATTGGATAGTTCTGATTAAGACTTATAAACTGACTAAAGTAAATATGGATAATCTAACTAGAAATTATTCTACCAAGCAAGTGTTAAAATATAAATTTATTCATTTAATTTATTACTCTTTATATCAAAAAAATATAAAGACATATTTCATCATGAAAAAATAATTTGGTAATTTGGAAGAAATTAAAAGTCACTCATCATGGAAATGATAAGTTGCAAGAAACTAAATTTGAAATACATCATGTAAAATTTTAAGAATTTATCATATTTTATTATGAGAATATCAGTGAGATGTACAACCAATTTACTAATATTGTTAACTAAATGGTTTCTCTTAGGGAGACTATGAAGAAAGAATTAATTATTTAGATAATACATCATTCATAACCTAATATGTGGCACTAAATTAAGGTCTCAATCAAATAAATAAAGGATTTCGCTCAATATACTATAGATGAATTGATAGGATCTATTCTTCAATATGATATTTAATTGAATATAAGAGATTGTGAATCTTTTCACAAATAGAAAAATATAACATTTAAATCCAATACAACTTTATAAAGTAATCATTCTGATACAAATTCCATGAAGAGTGATGTGGATCATGTTGAAAAAATAAGAGAAGGTATTTACATATTAATGAGAGGAGAATTAGGGATCAAGAGACAATCCAAAAGAACCAAAATAAATATTAATTAAATGGAAATGATGGTAAATCTAGTAAGTAAAATAGTATTTCTTGACTAAAAATTTTTAATGTAAGAAGATAGTGTATATAAAACCGGATTGTGAAAAACTAAAACAATAAGGAATAAATAATAAGTACCATAAGGATGTAAAGTATCCATATCATGCTACATAGAGTTTTTCAGATGATTAAATCTCATGATGTGAATATGAATATGGGAAATATATAGGAAACCTTTATTTCTTGTATACTCAATAAAATGAGGTTTATAATAAATATGAGTCCATTTATTTTCATGAAACAAAATCTAAAAGAATAAATTAAATAAATAAAGATAATTATTGGATAATGGCTTAAAAGAAAGATAAAAGAATCTTAAAAATGAAAATAAATGTTTGGATTAAGAGAATAAGAAAATATCTGTTGAAAGTTCTAAATGTGAATATCTTTAAAGTATTAACAGAATATGATAAGGTATGAAATGATATTGAAAGAAATAATATTTCTATGTCTATCACTAATGGATATCAATAAAAGAGTTTAAAATATGTTTTATATGATATATCCAAAGATGAGAAAGAATATAAGAATATAATAGAGGAGAATAGTAAACTATGAAATTTAACCTCCTTATAAAATAGAAAAATCTGTAAAGACTAGGAAAATTCTAAAAATAGAATAAAAATATTAAAAATAAATTATCTTATTTAGAATTAACTCTTTAAAAATTTTTATTAGGGAAAGTGAATTTTGACAATATGATGTCCATGATGAAACCGAATAAGTACATATTTGGTTTTTATAATAATATGTAGATTACAATAATACATAATACTTATTTTTTTAAAATTAGAAATGGTAAAACAACCACTGCAATATGTTTTATGTGATGTAAAAAATTAAGTTATGAAAATGAATTTTATCATTTATTTAAAAAATATATGGGTTTTAGAAAATAAATTATTTCCAAATATTTATCTTTAAGATTACCCTATACTAAATGTATTAAATCTAAATGGGTACCAATTAAATTTTGTACTAATATAATTGGACCCAGTGTATAATATGTTCTAAAAACAATATCTATATTATTTAACTTTTATAAACCTTACCTACAAGTATCAAGGGAATATGTTATATTGGTAGTGGTTTATCACACCACATGACTAGAAATACATAGATATTTCTATCATCAAATCAACACGATAAGTGTATTTTCATTTTTCGAGAAAATAGAAAGGGAAAGGTTTATGGGTATGGAGAATTTTTTTTTTATAAATATATTATAATTTATACTATTTTATATATTGAGTGCTAAAAAATCAATTATTACTATATCATAACATAAAGATGATGGGATGGATGTCATTTTTCAAGATAATATATGTATAGTTTTCAAAAGATAAATTTGTGTTATTTTATGAAAAAAAATAAATTTAACATTTATAATTTTTTTATTATCTAACCAAGAATTATGTAATGTGTTTAAATAATATAGAAAAGGATGATATTCTATTGAAAATGATACATGTCTATACTCATTTTTTTCTACTATATAGGTTATCCAAGCATGGAAATTTTTAAGATCTTCCCAAGTTAGGTTTTAGAAATTTTTTTGAATGTAATTCATGATTAAATGATATATAACATAATGTAAAATTTAGATATAAGAATAATATTATCACTTTAAGACCTTTAGATTTATTACATATTTATTTTTTTGGACCAATAATAAAAACTTGTTTATGAGGTAAAATTTATGTGTTTTTAATTGTTAATGATTATATATGGTTGATCTAGATTTAATTTATGGATATCAAGTATGAAACATCATCTAGACTTATTAAATTTTAAAAATTAATTAAAATTATGTGTTTATTTTATTATTTGAATTAGAATAAATAAACATGTTGAGTTTTTTAAATCTATATTTTGAAATATTTTGTGATGAAAATGGATAAATATAATCAATTTTTATCCTATAGAACACCATAATAAAATAGTGATGTAGAATAAAAGAATAGAATAATTTGTAAAATATATAAAACAATTATAAATGAATATAATATATTGAATTTTTTGTTGGATGAATATATTTACACATCTTGTTATATTCATAAAATAGTCTTTATTAGACCTTTTTTTGAATAAAATACCATATGAATTTATTAATGGAAGGATGTCCAAAGTGGGTTACTCTATGTTGTTTGGGTGTAAATATTTCATTTTAAATACTAAATACAGCTTAGATAAATTTTATTCTTAATGTGATGAAGGAATTTTTCTTTGATATTCAACCAATATAAAATCATGTAATGTGTATAATAACAAATCAATGATTTTAGAATAATATTTTCATTTAAGAATGAATGAAATAATTATAAATAGAGCACATATTTGGAAATATTTTTAGAATAATTTTGAGATTTCAACATTGGATATGATGAATCTAATAATAATAATTAAAATATTGAGAGGGATAATATACCTACTCAATATAATCCAAATATTTTTAGGATGTATAATGATCATATATTATAGAAAGTCATTTGAAATATTGATTTGGGAGTCAAAACTAGAAACTCTATTTTAAATTATAGGTCAAATTATGCATTTATATATGAGATAATACATAATAATATTGATGAATAATTAAAATATTTTAGTTTGTATTTTTTTTAATAGTATGAGAACCCTGAATGTAATAATTAATAATTTGATAGTAATGATTTGGAAAAATATATTGAAGATTAATTATATAGACGAAGGATATGAAGTTTTCATTACATAACTGCTTCTTGAACTGACATATTCTTCAATATGTATTTTTGTGAAATGTATCATGATAATATTAAAGGGAGACATATTAAATATGTTAAAATAATAATAGGATATATAAAAGGAAATTTTAATTTTGGTATGCTTTATTCCAAACAAAAGTGATTTAATTTCTCATGTTACTCTAATTCTGACATTTGATATTTTAGGGATGATAGGAAATGTACATCACATATGTTACATTTTCTTAGTGTAATATTAATATTATTGAATTAAAAGAAACAATTTTAAATATACTTATCTACAATCAAGTCCAAATTTATAGTACCTTAAAATTTATATGTTCAATGTCTTTGGATTAAGAAAATATTGGGTGATTTTGATGTTTATTTTGATAAAATTTTTATTTAATATGACAATACTATCACTATTACAATATCAAAAAATATATTACCACATTATTGAAAAAATAATATAGATGTATGATTTCATTTCATTCCAGATCTTGTTTATAAAGGATACATTATATTAGATTTTTTTCCTAGTTAAAATACATTAGATAACATATTTAATAAACCATTAGATTCTATGATTTTTGAGAGAATAAATATTGTACTTGGAATGTTGGAAGCATAAATATCTATAAATATTCATTAAACTATTTTTTGATAGATTTTTTTTTCCAGTTAATAATATTATTATATATTTTTTAAAAATAAATTAGCATTAATATAGGGGGATTATTTATTTTTATTCTGGTTAATTTTCCTTTTTTTAATAATCAATGGAATTTGTTTAATCTATTTAGTAATTTTAATTCATTTAAAATTTATTTCCAATACCTTGGTTTTTTTTGTATAGATTCATAAATTTAGGGGGAGCATATCAATTTATTTATTTTATCATTATTATATTACATCAATTAAGGAAGATATTTTTCTCATTCGTATTAATTCTAAATGCTGGAAAAATATGTTTATAGAAAATATGATAATTTTCGTTTAGAATTATGAGTTTTATTATATCTCTAAATAATTTTGTGTTGGGGGAGGTCTTATTATAGATTTTTTGACCCTCTATAATTATTTAAAATGGATATTTAATTTGTTGATGAAAGCATGTTCATATCTATTAATTGGATGTATCCATTTATAAATTTGAGTATATATTATAATTTAATTTTGTTAATAAATTTATTATAAATAATTTTTCATTCTTAGTTAGTATTAATTAATCATTTTATTTATTTATTTATTAGAGGATGTCAATTTCAAAAAGGGGGAATTATTTTTTAGTGTTTTAATATTTTGGATATATTTCAAAATGGGGGAGAATGATTTGGATTTTTGAATTAAATGTTTGGTTTTTCAATTTATTAAAAGGGGAAATTGTTAGTATTGAGACACTAGAGTTTTTATAAAATGAGTATTATTGTTTTGATAAATTGAAAACAGCCTCTTAATTTATTATTCAAATTCTATTGGAAATTATTTAAATATCATGATTGGAATTAATGTTTTACTTTAGTTAAAGAATTTAAATTCTAATATCCATCCATTATTTGGTTCATTATTAATTGTTTTATTTTTAGGAGTGGTTTGTTATTTTTTTTATTTTAATTGATTATCATTTTTCTATATTATTTATTTTATTCTTTATAATTATGTTTGTTTGAAACATAGGAAAATTTCAATTTATAAAGTTCATTTTTACCTTTATGTAAGCCTTTTAATTTTCCATTTACCTTTATGCGAATTGTTTAAAACCTTAAGGATGATATGTATTCTTTGTATTACCCTTAAAAATGTTTTATACACCCTTATGTATTATGTTATAATTTTATGATAATATAAGTTTTCTTGATGTAACCTTATATAATGTTAATAATTCCTTTTATACCTTTACGTAGCTTTATATTTACTCTTACTCAAGTTTAGTGTAGCACTGTGCAGGGTGTTATAATCTTTTTTACCTTTATAAATATTTATTTTACCCTTATTTAAGTTATGTTTAATATGTTGTACCCATACACACCTATACTATAACCATATAGAACGTATGTAAACTATTTTTTACCTTTACAAAATGCTATGTTACCAACAAATGAGATTTACATTGACATTACACATCTTATTGAAACTATAGTTTTCACTTACACAACTCTATAGCGACCCCGCCTTTTCTTAAATTACTTTTAAATCATTTCAAAGATAAAAAAAATAATAGTATTACACATAGAGGATCCAAAGGTTTAGTGTCTTGGGAAAACTAGGACCATACATAACAAATACAACATCAACCATAAACATTTATTTAATTTATTCTTCACTAGCTTCTTAGTGGCACTTGTCCTCTCCTTAGTACATGTAGCCACCTGAGGATATACATAAAAAAGGGGTGATATATAAGACCAGAAAGAGGATAAATAAGAATATTATAGCATGGGGTGAGCATAATCATAACACAGGCAAAAGATCACGAACATGAGAGGAGCATAAATAAAAGACTTGAAATGTGGCAATGCATAAAAATGAAACATCATGTCTTAGTGGTTAACTAACACACATAATTTTGAACCAAGATACATCTTGTTCAAACATAATTTCACATTTACTCATGATATTCATCACTTTACCCAATGCATTGGAGCGCTATATAATTCCGGGCGCACCCGTCACATTTAAACATTCATATTGCGCTATATAATTTCGGGCGAACCCATCACATCATAACATTATCATTTATCATGCATGACACAATGATAATATAACGTAAATAAACATAATGAACCCATGAAAAGGAATGAGTTCCATCTCATAATAACACATTCATAAGCTTTGGGTTACCAAAAGAAAGAGGGAACACCATACTTGATACAAGAACCATCAACCTTGAATGAGAGGTAAAAGGTGAGTTCTTGAAAGAAGTGTTCTTTTGGAAAACATTTTGAGGAAAAAAAAACTAGTGACATACATTTATATACCATAAAAGTAAAGGCAATGATGAACAAATGATCTTTGAGGAGTAACCATATCAAAAATGGAGTGAAAGAGGGAGAACCCGAAGGAAGAAAATTGGGTTCGAGATTTCCCCTTACCTTGTACCAGAATGCATCCTTCTATTTAATGTCCTGTATAATGACATTATATTCATTAATTAGAAATATAGAACCATTTTTACGTTAATAAGGTTCATTATGGTTTCATTATGTCATATTATGTTCCTTTGGATGACTTATAGAGTTTAAAAACATTGTTCGGGGATGTTCGTTTTTATGGTTTTTCTTAGGTGGTTCACTTGTATTCTTAAATTGAAGTTTGGGTAGAACATGAGTAGAAATCCAGAAATGATATTACATGTTATTAATGATATTACAGGAGTCTTAATGATCTTATAATGAACCACATTATAGCAATGTGGATGAATCATTAGATAATAATTAAATGATGATTATTTGGGTTAATTTGAGCAGTTTTTGGATCACTACGAACATGTTTTAACTTTTTACATAGTAATATGGCCCTAGGTTATTTCCAGAACTTAAAATAGAACATAATAAATATAAAATATTCTGGTTCAACCATAAAAATGGTTTCATGACCAGATCTGAAGGTATAAATGGAAGACGAGAGCATGTCGTTTTTGAAGGTGATAAATTAACCCCTCATGAACAACGTTCTCTTTAATGAAATAAAAGGAAGAGGGAAAGGGTGTGGGGTGATATAATATCCCATTAGAATCATAAAATTATAGTATATGTATAATAATGGAGTTAAAAAACAATTTGGATGAATATAGGTGGGGTGAGATCAAGAAAGGAACTTGAACTTGAAAGAAAATTAAAGGAGAAGAGGGAGAGAAATTACCTCTTAAATCTTCCTCTAGAGATCCTCCTTAAAGAAGCTAGTCTTGGTCTTTTGATGAGAACAGAAGATTTTGGACATGGGGGAGGTGATAGGGAAGATGTTTGGGCAGATTTTAGAGAATGATTGGAGCTTGAGAGGTGTGAGTAAAAGAGGGAGTGAATGGTGGCTTTTATAGTGGAGGGGAGAGGGGTTTCTTTAATATAAAATTGATTAGTTTATTAATTTCACCCAAGACAAGGAATAGTGAGTATTGAACGACCAAGAATAGTAATTTTATAATTTAATCCTGAACCAAGTGGGCTTACATTAGAAAAACATCATCGATGACTCAATTAATACATTATTTAGCATTTATTGTGAATTATCAGATTCTACTATTCATCAAAAATTCAAGTATCTCAGAAAAATCCCAAAAATTTTCCCCAACCATTTTTCGACGTGTAGAATCCAAAAATGAAGTCCATTTTTCAAAAATAATTTTCTAAATATTATTAATTTAATATTTAATTAAAATCATAGTTTACTTAAAAAAACAGTTTTTAAGATTAAAACTGATTTTATAGTTCTTTCAAAAATTATGTAGGGTCTTATAAAATTATCTAAAAACTATTAAACATTGATTCAATAATTTATGAATAAATTTCAGGTAAATAAATATTATTTTAAATTAATTAATTAATTATAATTAATTATTTATGACTTATAAAATACCAAAAAACGCTTACTAAGGTCAAATTGTCACTTTCTAAGATGTCTAAATTTTATTTTATTATTCATAGGCAATGTTACTCTTATTTACTATTTATAAGGGTCATATTACTATTCATAAGGGTAGGTTACTATTCATAAGGGTAGGTTACTATTCACCAAAAATTATTTTTGTTTCATTAGACTCCAAAAATCATCTCGAACAAAACCGTGAATGTCAAATTTTCAAAATTCCAAACATAGAAGTGACAAACTTATGTTTAAAGGTTACTTATCACTTATTAGTTCATTTTGTTTTGTTTTCATGTTATTTTATGACATATTTATAAGAAGGGAATTTCCATTGAAAAACTTTGGGTCGTTACATTCTTCCCCCCTTAAGAAATTTCGCCCCCAAAATTTCACTTTACACAAAAAGGTGATGGTACTTCTCCTTCATTACCTCTTCTGGTTCCCAAGTTGCTTCCTCAAACTTATGGTTCCTCCACAACACTTTGACAATATGGGTTGTCTTGTTTCATAGAACCTTATCACTTCGGTCCAGAATTTTTACAGGCTGCTCCTCATAGGAGAGATCATCTTCCGGATGCACCACCTCTGAGTTTAGTACATGTGAGGGGTCTGGTATGTACTTCCTCAGTAGTGATACATGAAACACATCATGAACTTGAGCCATATTTTATGGAAGTGCCAGACGATAGGCCATGGCTCCTATAAGGTCAAGGATCTCAAAGGGGCCAATGTACCTTGGGCTTAGCTTCCCTTTCTTCCCGAATCACATGACTCTCTTCCATGGAGATATTCGAAGGAATAATTTATCTCCAATATCGAACTTCAAGTCCCTTAGAAGATTGTTAGCATATCCCTTTTGCCGACTTTGAGCAGCTTTGATGTGTTTCTAGATGACTTGAACCTTCTCTATAATCTTTTGAACAAGATCGGGTCCAAGTAGCTTTCTTTCTCCAACTTCATCCCAACAGGTTGGAGTTCTACATCACATCCCATAAAGAGCTTCATACGGAGCCATCTGAATACTCGAGTGGAAGCTATTGTTGTATGAGAACTCAACCGATGGGAGATGCTGATCCCAACCACCTTTGAATTTTAAGAGAGCAGGCTCTTAGCATATCTTCAAGCGTCTGAATAGTCCTTTCAGACTGGCCATCGGTTTGGGGGTGATAGGCCGTGCTGAAATTTAATTCAGTACTCAAAGAATGTTGAAGGCTCCTCCAGAATTTAGATGTGATCCTTGGGTCACGGCCGGAGACAATTGAGAGTGGAACACCGTACAGTCTCACCACTTCCTTCACATATATCCTTGCAAGTTGTTCAAGCGAGAGGTCTTCCCGAATAGTGATAAAATGGGCAGTCTTGGTGAGTCAATCAACCACGACCCATATTGCAATATTTCCATTTTACGTCTTCGGGAGAACCGTGACAAAGTCCATAGTAACATTTTCCCATTTCCACATGGGTATAGGCAATGGATACATCATACCCTTGGACTTTTGCCGCTCAGATTTAACTTGCTGACATACCAAGAACCTTTATATATATTCCACAATCTCCTTCTTCATGTTATCCCACTAGAAGTGTTCTCAGAGATCACAGTACATCTTGGTACTCCCAGGATGGATAGAGAAAGTTGAGCTATGTGCATTATCCAATATCTCCTTCTTTATCCCGGGTGATGAAGGCACACAAAGCCGCGTTCCAAACCGAATCACACCATCATCGTCGATATGGAACTCTTGCAGCTTCCCTTCCTTTACTGAATTCACCCTCTTTTGTATCTCCACATCATCCCTTTGTGCTTCCTTAATCTTCTCTTGGATGAATGGTTGTGCAATCATTTGGGGAAGGTAGGATGTATCCCCTTCCCTTACAATTTCCAAATCCATTCTTTACTCATCCATGAAGATAAGGTCTTTCTCAATCCTCAACATGGATAGAGTAGCAGGTTCTTTTTTGCTTAGAGCATCAGCTAACTTGTTCGCCTTTCCAGGATGATAGTGAATTGAATAATCGTAATCTTTGATTAGCTCTAACCATCTCCTTTGACGCATGTTGAGCTCCTTTTGTGTGAATATATACTTTAGGCTCTTGTGGTCGGTGTATATGTCACACTTCTCGCCATAAAGGTAGTGCCGCCATATTTTCAAGGAAAAAATCACGGCTGCCAGCTCTAGATCATGCGTCGGGTAGTTATGCTAATGGATTTTCAACTGTCGTGTGGTGTAGGCTATCACATTATCATTTTTCATGAGTACAGAACCCAAGAATTTCTTTGAAGCATCGCTGTATATCACAAAACTTTCTCCACTTTTTGGTAGTGTGAGTATAAGTGCAGTGATCAGGCTTCTCTTTAGCTCCTTGAAGCTTGCCTCACATTCTTCCATCCAGACATACTTTACCCCTTTCCTTGTTAACTTAGTTAGCGGTCTTGACAATCGTGAGAAGTTTCTCACAAAACGTCGGTAGTACCCAGCTAATCCATGAAAACTATGGATTTCTGTGACACTAGAGGGTCTGGGCCATTACTCAATCGCCTTTGTCGTTAAAGGATCCACATAAATTCCCTCACTTGTGATCACATGTCCCAAGAACGTGACTTGATTCATCCAAAAGTCACACTTTCTGAACTTGGCGTACAACTTCTCCTTTCTCAATGTCACCAACACAAGTCTTAGATGTTCTTCATGTTCCTCCTTTCTCTTGGAGTAGATGAGAATATCATCGATAAACACTACCACAAACTTTTCGAGGTGATGTCTAAAGACTCTATTCATCAAATCCATGAAGATTGCAGGGGAATTAGTAAGTCCAAAGGGCATCACCAAAAACTCATAGTGACCATACCTTGTATGGAAGGCAGTCTTCTGAATATCTTCCTTCTTCACCTTTACTTGATTATATCCAGAATAAACATCCACCTTTGAGAAGTATTGAGCTCCTCTTAACTGATCAAACAACTCATCAATCCTTGGGAGATGATACTTGTTCTTTATGGTGATCTTGTTGAGTTGCCGATAATCGATACATAACCGCATGGTTCCATCATTCTTCTTCACAAAGAGCACTGGCGCACCCCAAGGTGATGCACTAGGGAATATGAACCCTTTGTCTAGATTCTCTTGCAGCTGCTTCTTTAACTCCTACAATTCGATAGGATCCATCCTATAGGGGCACTTCGAGATAGGAGTAGCTCCGGGTATGAGTTAAATTGAGAACTCTACCTCACAATCCGAGGGAATTCTGGGTAACTCTTCAGGAAATACATCGCCGTATTCCCTCACGATGGGAATTTCCTCAAGGTTGGAACTTTACTTCGACTCAACCATTTGGGCAAGGTATGCTTCTTCATAGGGAATCAACACCCAAACCATTGAAGGATTTCTAAAAGGAGATTCATGATATTCCTTGAATTTGTAGAGGAGTACGAGATGGTTTAGAATATGAAAATATATTTCCTTTTCCTGAAAGTTGATATGTGATCTATATAACGAGAGCCAATCCATTCCCATTATAGCATCGAATTCCACCGAGGGAAGTATTACGAGATTTTTCAGAAGAATCTTCCCACATACATCAATAGGAGAAGAGTCAAACACTTGGGTTGCAATGATTTCACCACTTGGTGTTTTTACAGATATCTGTACTTCAAGGTTTCAGGGCTTCGATTCTATAGTTCTAGAAAACATGCAAGATATAAAGGAATGCGTAGAACCAGAATCAAATAAGAATTTTTCCATTATTGAGTGAATAGGAAGTCTACCTTGTACGACTTCATTATCATGCTCCACCTCCGCAGTAGTGATGGTATAAGCCCTCCCTTGTTCCTTTGGATTTGGTGGTTGCTGACATTGATTACCCTCGAGAACTCGAGGTTTAGTGCACTGGTTTGAATAATGCCCTAGCTACCTACAGTTGTAGCATTGAACCACGAGTGGTTCTCTGCTTTCATCGGCTAAATTATCCTTCCTTTTCATATCTTTTCTACACTCTTGAGCATGGTGTCCTTCTTTCCCACACTTGAAGCATTTCCCCGTCCCTTTGAGGAAGTTCCCATTGTGCAACATCCCACATTTTTGGCATGTGGGTCGTTGATTTTTCTTCCCACCTTTGTCATTAGATCCACCAGCTTGAAAATCCATCTTTCTTTTCTTATCGCCATAGCCATGAGACCATTCTCCAAACTCCATCTCCACTTTGAGAACACACTAAACAACTTCTTCATAACTCCCAATGTCTCGAATCACAAGAGCCTTTCGAAGGTGTGGTTTTAATCCACTAAAGAATCTATCAATTTTGCTATCATTGTTGATAACAAAACCCGAAGCATACCTTGCGAGCCTTGTGAAATTCGCTTCATAGGTTGTGACATATTCTCCTTCCTTTTGCTTGAGCTCTATGAATTCTCTCTCCATCTTCATGCGAAGAGTTCTTGGGAAATACTTGTTAAGAAACATTATCTTAATGTCTTCCCATTCCATCTCTTCATTTTCCTCCCTTGGCTTGGTGTTCTTAATCAAAGGCCACCGTTGATCAACTTCTCCATCTAGACGATCGATGGCTAGAGTCACCTTCTATGTATTGGAATAGTGAAGCACAGAAAAGATCTTCTCCATGGATTTGACCCACTGTTCCGCAACTAGTGGATCAGAAGATCCACAAAACATTGCTGGTCGTTGCCACATAGAACATTCAATAGCTAGTTTCTCCCTCTTCAGTGAAGGAGGACGTTCCCCATTATTATGGTTATTATTCGTAACCTGAGATAATTGGGTAAGAATCTCCATGAAGTTTTGAACTCCACCTCCCAAATCATTAGGGATGTTGTTCAGGCAGTCGTTGCTTTTTCCCTCGCATGAGTTGTTGGCCTGATTTCCCCTAGTTCCAACCATTTTCTAAAATAGAAAAGGTTAGAACAAAACATAAGTAAAAAATTCATGAATAACTTATTCATTTAGAAAATTATACAAAAAACATAACATATGGGATCCCTAGTAAATATCCTTGTGTGTATATTTGTACTTAGTCTCATGTTGTAGGTTTTCTCTAGGGTTCACTAATCCTAATCCCCAAATTAACTAAACCTTTCCTATGATACCAACTATAGAGACCCCGCCTTTTCTTACATTACAATTACATTATTTCAAAGATAAAAAATATAATAGTATTACAAATAGAGGATCAAAATGTTCAGTGTCTTGGGCAAACTAGGACCACACATAACAAATACAGCATCAACCATAAACATTTATTTAATTTCTTCTTCACTAGCTTCTTAGTGGCACTTGACCTCTCCTTAGTACATGTAGCCATCTGAGGATATACATCAAAAAGGGGTGATCTATAAGCCCAGTAAGAGGATAGATAAGAACAATATAGCATGGGGTGAGCATAATCATAACATAGGAAACATATCATGAACATGATAGGAGCATAAATAAAAGACTTGAAATGTGGCAATGCATAAAAATGAAACATCATGTCTTAGTGGTTAACTACCACACATAATTGTAAAACAAGCTAGCATCTTGTTCACACATAATTTAAAATTTACTCACGAGATTCATCACTTTACCCAATTCATTGGAGTGCTATATAATTCTGGGCGCACCCGTCACATTTAAACATTCATATTGTGCTATATAATTCCGGGTGCACCCGTCACATCATAACATTATCATTTATCATGCATGACACAATGATCATATAACATAAATCAACATAATTAACCCATGAAAAGGAATGGTTTTCATCTCATAATAACACATTCATAAGCTTTGGGTTCCCAAAAGAAAGATGGAACAACATACTTCATACAAGAACCATCAACCTTGAATGAGAGGTAAAGTGTGAGGTCTTGAAAGAAGTGTTCTTTTGGAAAACATTTTGATGGAAATAAAAAACAATTACATACATGTATATCCCAGAAAAGTAAAGTCAATGATGAACAAATGATATTTGAGGAGTAACCATATCAAAAATGGAGTGAAAGAGGGAGAACCCGAAGGAAGAAAATTGGGTTCGAGATTTCCCCTTACCTTGTACCCGAATGCTTCCTTCTCTTTAATGTCCTGTATAATGACGTTATATTCATTATTTAGAAATCCAGAACCATGTGTATGTTAATAGGGTTCATTATGGTTTCATTATTTCATATTATGTTCCTTTGGATGACTTATAGAGTTTAAAAACATTGTTCGAGGATGTTCGTGTTTTATGGTTTTTCTTGGGTGGTTCACTTGTACTCTTAAATTGAAGTTTGGGTAGAACATGAGTAGAAATCCAGAACTGATATTACATGTTATTAATGATATTTCAGGAGTTTTAATGATCTTATAATGAACCACATTATATCCATGTGGATGAATCATTAGATAAGAATTAAATGATGATTATTTGGGTTAATTTGAGTAGTTTTTGGATCACAACGAACGTGTTTTCACTTTTCACATAGTAATATGCCCCTAGGTTATTTAAAGAACTTAAAATAGAACATAATACATAATAAATATTCTGGTTCAACCATAAAAATGGTTTCATGACCAGATCTGAAGGTAGAAATGGAAGAAGAGAGCATGTCGTTTTTGAAGGTGATAAAATAACACCTCATGAACAACGTTCTCTTTAATGAAATAAAAGGAAGAGGGAAAGGGTGTGGGGTGATATAATATCACATTAGAATAATAAAATTACAGTATATGTATAATACTGGAGTTAAAAAACAATTTTGGTTGAATATAGGTTGGGTGAGATCAAGAAAGGAACTTGAACTTGAAAGGAAATTAAAGGAGAAGAGGGAGAGAAATTACCTCTTAAATCTTCCTCTTGAGATCCTCCTTAAGGAAGCTAGTATTGGTATTTTGATGAGACCAGAAGATTTTGGATGTGGGGGAGGTGCTAGGGAATATTTTTGGGTATATTTTAGATAAGTCTTGGATCTTGAGAGGTGTGAGGAAAAGAGGGAGTGAATGGTGGCTTTTATAGTGGAGGGGAGAGGGGTTTCCTTAATATAAAATTGATTAGTTTGTTAATTTCACCTAAGACAAGGAATAGTGAGTCTTGAATTAACAAGAATAGTAATTTTATAATGTAATCCCGAACCAAGTGGGCTTATGTCATCAGAACATCATCGATGACTCAATTAATACATTATTTAGCATTTATTGTGAATTATCGGATTCAACTATTCATCAAAAATTCAAGTATCTCAGAAAAATCCCAAAAATTTACCCCAAACATTTTTCGACGTGTAGAATCCAAAAATGAAGTCCATTTTTCAAAAATAATTTTCTAAATATTATTAATTTAATATTTAATTAAAATCATAATTTACTTAAAAAAACAGTTTTTAAGATTAAAACTGATTTTATAGTTCTTTCAAAAATTACGTAGGGTCTTATAAAATTATCTAAAAACTATTAAACATTGATTCAATAATTTATGAATACATTTAAGGGAAATAAATGTTCTTTTAAATGAATTAATTAATTATAATTAATTATTTACGACTTATAAAATACAAAAAAATTTACTAAGGTCAAATTGTCAATTTCTAAGATGTCTAAATTTTATTTTATTATTCATAGGTAATGTTACTTTTATTTACTATTCATAAAGGTAATATTACTATTCATAAGGGTAGGTTGCTATTCATAAGGGTAGGTTACTATTCACCAAAAATTATTTTTGTTTCATTAGACTCCAAAAATCATCTTGAACACAACCGTGAATGTCAGATTTTAAAAATTCCAAACATAGAAGTGAAAAACTTTTGTTTAAAGGTTACTTATCACTTAGTAGTTAATTTTGTTGTGTTTTCATGTTATTTTATGACATATTTATAAGAAGGGAATTTTCGTTGAAAAACATTGGGTCGTTACAAACTCTATGTTTACCTTTAGGTGATTTGTATGACATTTTTTTTACCTTTACATGAGTAACCATAAGTAAGTCATTACCCATAGGCAAGGTACATATTATGCTTACATAACTAGTGAAAATGATATTTGAAACTAACATAACTCCTTGTAACCATATGAAGTTCATTTTAACTCTTACATGAGCACCCTTACACATTTCAATACCTTTACACAATTTTTATAAACTCTTTCCTACATTAATTTAAACTATTTGTTTTCATACCCATATTCCACAAGTGGAAATTATATCTTGTCATTATGGCTATTTAAAAAATTATGACCTAAAAATACATAACTTATGTATAAATAATTTTAATTATTACTCTATGTTTAGAGTTACATTGATTTCCTCTTTTTATAGAAGAAATAGGACCTCGATCCTATTATCAGTAAGATTCATGGGGATTAAAATCGTTTAATTTGTGTGAAATATTAAAAATATAAGAAACAAATGACTTCCATTAATAATTTTGACCATTTGGTTTTAAATAAAAAATTTATGATATAAGAGACACTTTTATGAAGATTATTGACATGAATTGTGATTAATGATAAATATTCATTAGAGTTATAGCTATAAATAAATAGAGAAATAATGTAGTGGAAAAAATACAAGAAAGGGATTGAGAACTACATTGATTTGTTTTTATAGAATTACAGTAGAACTACTTGTTTCCTAAAGAATTACCATGTTCTATATCAATATAACAAGGTATAAAGATCAATATTTATACTCTATAATTCTCAATCAACACCTTCTAGTATTTTAGTTGTTTTTATTGCCTTCAGAAGTTTCTATATTTCATATTTTAACTCATAGTTATACCTCTACTAAATGCGTGTGTTTGGTTATGTGAACCCAGCGAAAAAACAATATAAAAGGTTCTATCTGAAACTAAAAATGTCTAAGTGACTGGTTAAGGCTTCTCAATTAAAAAATATTGGATTTTTTCATTAATCTACAAAAAAAGGTGTGTTCTGTCCTATAGTAAACTTGGCTGAGTCTGTAATTTTAAAATCCTCTATTTGTCTTTTTCATAATGAGTCTAATTCCTCGCACTGAGTTATAGGGGTTTGATGAGTATACTAATTTCACTTTTAACAAAAATTCTTTAAAAATTTGGGTGTTCTTGTTCCGTGTTTTTATTTTGTTTCCCAATTGTTTAAAAACCACACTCACATTCCATTATTATTATGATTAAATAAAAATAAAACAATTATTTAATAATTATTTGTAAGAAATTTAATAAGAAAATTCACCCCCTCTAGTTCATCTTTACATCCATATTTGTGCCAACATATCACATAAACATGAAAGCATGTGTAATCATGGCATTGTTAACACATGTGAAATAATTTAGTATGAAGAATATTTCCAAAAATCACCTTGATAAGACATATAATGATAGATGGTGGATTATATCATTAGATAATATCCCCATTGAAGTATAAGAACACTAAAATATTTTGAAATATATGAAAAACACTCTAATAAGAAAATGTTTTACTTAACACTATAGAATTTTATATGTAATATCATGTTAAATTAATTCAATTACATCTTTACCATTTTTGATACTGCATTTATTAGAATTTATTTTGGGGTCGATAGGGTATTTTTTAAACAAAAAATGATTCCCTTGGGGTTTTACATTGTTGGCACATGGTTAGGAAAAATTTTGTGATTTAGACTTGAAAACCTTATTCTCTATGATGTTGGTATAGAGAGTGGCGTACGATTTTTGTAAAGCATGTAGCCACCCCTTAAAACCATGAAACTTTGGAAAGTGATGGTTTTCAAGGTTAGTTCATGGTCAATGTAACTATACATAAAAACAATGCACCATCCAGAAGTCCATCAGGACATCACAGTTACGGTGTATGGTTACTACTAACCGTGCAACCTATCTAGTAAATAGTTCATAGGATTTTTAATTTCCCCAAAATATTAATTTAAAATCATGGGACCAATGTTTTAACCCCTAATTTTATATTTGACCTTAATATGATTTATTGGTATCTGGAGGCCTTAAAGCATTTTTTTGACACCTAATACTCCATCTCTTTTCATATTGAAGCCCTATTGATCACATTTGATCTCCTTACAGTTTTTTAATATTCCCTCACATGTTTTCTTCCAATATCCTATTCCCTCACCCATAGAGTGTGTTATATCATTATGTTATTAACATATATAATATCTATTTTTGGTGTATCTTGGTTATAAGTTTGATTTATTGATCCCTTACACCTTACTTCTTTATGGTGAGTCCCTTTGCTGGTGTTCTATAGATTTAGATCTTATGACAAAGGGTATATGGTTCCATATGATTTTACCTAAAACTTAAACCTTAAATTTATTGATTATTTTGAAATGTGTTTACAATTTATTTAAAAACCATTAATTGAATTTCGATGAAGTGTTATTTGAAATGGCATGGAAATTGAGAAAAAACACACAACTTCAATGCTATTTAAATTGTGGTATGGATTTGTGATAGATAGATTTATTTGGAAAATTTAATTTATTTATTGATTTGAGAAATTGAAACCATTTAATTTTGATTCAATATAAAATTAGCATAAAATTATAAATGACATAAAAGGCATGATTTTGATGAAAACCTATTATTCAATTTTCAAATGAAAAGGCATGTTTGAAATGAATTTCAAAAAATCAATTTTGAGTGTTAAATTTATATGAAATTAATGAATTTTCCAATAATAATTGATTGAATGATTGATGAACATGTGAGCCTAGGTTGTTAGGGAGTGATTAGGACAACCACTCTTGGACTTTGACTCCCTAAAAATTGATAGATTATGAAAACACTAACTAAACCAAGTTCAACATGATTTACAATAATGGGTCCACCAATGGGGGTATAGATTGATTTCTCATAACGAGTCCTCTAATGGAGTGTTAATATTGAGTGTGAACACCTATCTTGAGATAATATTATTATTGGTATGTGTGAGGATCCTATTACCTAAAACTAACATACGACAATGATTATTACATGGAGTTATGATATGCTTTTATTTTATGATTACATGACATTGATTATTGAAATATGTTATTGATACCAAATTCATTATATAAATATTTTATATAAAATTTTCATTTAATCCTGTTTTGATATATCTACCATCCATTTTTAGTTGAAATAAACTTTTCTTTCCAAAAAATATGCAATTTACTTACTATGCATTTTTTTAAATTGAATGAATATATACTTTATTGGTTTATAATTAATTATGGAAAACATTGTGGGACCCTACTATGATATTTATCTGAATACCTACCTTTTCCATTGGTATTTAGTAGATGATTGTTTTCTAGTTCCAAGAAAAAGTGAAATATCTACTAAGAGGTGGTTGATGTTCTTGATCATTGGGACCCAAAGTGATGTAGGTGACCCATGGTGATGTGATCCACATATTACATGGGATTTTAAAGAATTATCCTTAACAGATTCTAGTCATTGATGATATAAAATAAAGTATTTTCTTTTAAATATTTTCTTCTTTTGTTACATGCTCCTTGAGGAGTTTTTACATAATGACTTTTATATTTTAACTTCCTCTATTTCAAAAAAAAACATTACCATGTGTTTTTTAAGGATTCTAGGTGATAGTATCCAACCCTTGGGGATTAAAAACTTTCTCAGGTCTATGGAAAGGCTATATTAAGCATTAGGGTACAAGGGTATCTAGGTTGGTTCATGAAAATGTGAAGGTGTAGGTTGTGCATCCTTCCTTGATGTTGATATGCAGCTTGAGTTTTCTGATTGATAATAGGTATGATTGATGGGACATATGAGGTAGTTATGAGTTATTTCATAGGTATATATCATTATTACAAGAATTAAGTCACCATATTTATTTGGTAAAAGAGTTTTTAAAGAATATTTTGATCTTATTCTATTATTTTACCCTGTTTCTGATATGTGTATCTTGGAAAATACTATTGTTGAATTATATTGATGAAATTTATTTTCCATGAAACTCTTGATTAAGTGAATGATATTTTTATACTTGGGGTTATATCAATGTACTATATTTATATTGTGTCGAATCATGCATCTAAGAAGATGTTTGAATAGGACACTAGTTGAATCATCTGGTGAACCACACTAGGAAAATCCTCTAGTTGACAAGAATATTGGTGAGAATGTGGTGTATAAGGCCCAAGCCTTAAAAATTACATAATATTGAATTATGTTAATAATTTACATTGAGGTTATTTTCATGTTTAGATTTTTAGAGAATTAGGCCATAACTATTACATTTCATCTCAAAAATTAAAAAGTAGACACTTCTACTCAGTATGTAATTTTTCATAAAATAAAAATTCTTAAAAGAAAAAAATAATTCTTTTCTTGATATAAATCTTCTTGAGTTATTAATTTCTCTTACCATACCTTATAGCCAGTGAAAAACATTTCCAAAAATTGGGATGAGCATAAAAATCTGAGTAAGATTTATAAAATAATGAAAGAAAACATTAGTTCATCAATACATACAAAACATAAGCTCTTTAACATACCTCACGGAATCATAAGATTTATGAAAAACACATATAAATAATAAATCATAAATTTAAATTGTGGAATCCATATCAATATTACATTGTAGATTTCACACCTACATAGGGAGATACACTTGGAATACCCATTACAGTATATTACCTAAATCTCTTAGGAGAAACATTATCATTTACCTCCGTCATGTTACCCAATGCATTGGAGAGCTATCTCAGGCCCACCCGCCCTAGGTTTATCATGGAAAAACCCATATACATAAAAAAATACCAAGAGACATAACATATTAATAACACATAAAACAAGAATAAAGTAAAGATACATTTCCACATTGAAATCACAATATATCATTTCAAGATATCGACATAATCAAAGCTTTACTAAACCATTTTGAAAATCATTTAAAACATTTAATAAAGATATTTTTGAATAAATGTGTCCTATATCAATTTAAATCTTTTCAATTATTTTTAATTTCAAACATTCAAGTCCATATAAATAAATCCATAAAACCATTTTTAAAACATGGAAATTAATGAAAGAGATTTAGAAGAATAAATCTTTAAAACATTTAAAACGATATTTTATTTAAAGAGTTCCTAACCAAATGAGAGATGATTGAATACAAATATTTGAGTAATAAAATTAATCAAAATATCATGAGAATAATGATATTCGTGACATAATATGTCAAAGGGTAGTATATACACCCTATAAAAGTGAATTGGTGTATAACAACGAATAAGTCTCAATGGAATGTAAATTGAGATAAAGTCCATTGCAAAGATCATATCCTTAGATCAAGGACAAATCAATGACATAATTATGTATTAAAAACAATAATACATCCAATATAAGTGTAAATTAAGTGTAAATAAATAATATGTCCTTCACATATATTCGTAGAATTAAATAACAAGAAGAAGAAGTTTAACCAAAAGAATTAAAATTGGGTTAAAAAGTTCTCTTACAGAAATTCGACAGCCTAACGACGTCCCTTTAAAATTTATAAAATGAATTGATGAGAGATAAAAAGGTTATATCATCACTTGGATACAAAATGTAGAGTAATAAGTATATATAATAACATATCCTAACTTATGAATGTGGAAATTAAAAGACATAACAAAAATGAAGTCTCTGACTAAAAGCGTACGGTGAAAGGTTCCCTTACTGATTTGGTAAATTATGAAAAAAAGACCCCATGAAGTAAGGATCATAAAATTAAGATTTAATTACCCAAAAATTAAATTATATTATATAAATAATACAATCATGGGAAATACAAACACCACATCAAAGGAAATAGCGGCAATATTTCAGGAATCTCACGGAAATAAAAGTGAGATGAAAACCCATTACCACGTTGTAATCAATCAAATCATATGACAAAAATATAATAACCACCAAATTAATCACATAATTCCATGAATATAAATATAATAATGATAATATATATCAAATGAAAGTATACAATACACCGCATGCAATAAATAAGTGGTGAAAAATGGAAATCTCACGGAATTAAAAGTGAGATAAAAACCCCTTACCTCAAGTTTGACTTGTCTTGTATGTTTCTTGTTCTTCCTGAATAATAAAATTAAGTTAATTTATACTTTATTAATAACATATTTCAAGTTTATTATTCCTTTTATATCACTTATTACCCTGCTCTAACAATTAGCTAAATATTTGAGTTCATATCCGACATTTTGTTGATGTTTGAAACTTGAGTTAAAAATGAACATGTTATAATTATAAATTGTCCATGTTTTCAAAAGTACATTATCTTCAGAATGATATTCATGATTTAGATATCATATATATCATATATATCTAGTGTATATGTATTTATAATATTCAATATCATTTATAGTTAAGAAATGAAACGCACCGTTCATGGAGACGGTAAGCCATACGAACACATGGAAGCTACTTTCATTTCTATTTTATATTTAAAGGAATGAAAACTTAATAATAAATAGGTATATTATAATTCTACTATAATATATATGTTATTTAATTTAACTAACTCAATCCATTATACATTCCACCCATGGCATGAACGAGTCATATCACTTTGAGGGGGCGGTAGTTCGCACTTCTTCAAATGAAATTATCGTATTTACTCATTATGGAAAACATAAAGGTAAAATATAAATGAAAAATACAGAAGTATAGAGACAATATAAATATAATATATATCACATGTAAATACAATTCCATATTAATGGCCACCATAAGAGGTGATAGTAGAAAATTGAACAATCATCGTTTCGTGAGGTAATAGTTCCCTTCCATAAGAACAATATGTTCTTTACCAATTAGACGGAGGTGTGTGTAAGTTTAGTTAGAATAATTCTCAATAAAACAACCTAGTATGTTGAGGATACTAGTGTTGTTATAAAATAAACTATTAAAAGAGTTTATGGGGTTGGATAAGTAAAATAAAATAAAAGAACTTAATAAAATACATTACCTTTAAATCAGGTAACTCCCTTTGGTTTGAACCAAAAAGATTTCTTGAAGTGCCTTCTGCGTAAGATAAGGTTTCTAGGTGTAATAAAGAGATCTTGAGAGATTAATTGGGTAGTGTTTGGATGATCCAAGAGGATTGAGCGGTGTGAGTAATGGGTAAGAGGTGAGGTATTTTTATGTATAACCCTATATTAAAAATGTTTTAGTAAATAAACTTTGATTTTAACTCTTTTAACTCTTCTTTGAATTAAATAATAATAAATGTCCTAATCTAATCCAAGTGGACCTAAATGATAATATTTTATTCCTAAGGTTGTTTTTGGTCGAGATACACTTGTCCAATAGAATTAGGACATGTGTTAGGGTAATATTAATATCATTTTTACCCTTAATTACCCTATTTACTTTTAACCGTGGTAAATAAAAGTAAACAGTTACTATTCACCAAAAATTATTTTCATCTCATTGAACCACAATTTACTCCTTGATATTAACCGTGTCTCTTAGATTTTCGAAATTCCAATCACAGAAGCGGTAAAATAATGTTTTATGAAAAATTCAGTTTTTTAACTACCACTTAGTAGTTTCACTATTCATCAAAAATTGAAGTTTTTCAGAACAATGCCAAACTTTCACCCTAAGATATAATTGATATTCCAAATTCAAAAATGATGTCTATTTTACAAAATTACAAACATATAAGTTGCATTAATTAATTTTATAATTAAATCCCGCTGTCACAACAAATAGCGTGTTTTTAAGAAACAATATATATCAAAAGATTGACAATTGTTTATGTCCAATTTCAAAGTGAAATTAATTCTAATTAACACCATTGGATAAAATGATAAAAATATATTCTAATTATACTTTAAAAACACTAAATAATATAATTTATCACTATAAATTATTTTGATTAAAAATGTTGTTTTTAAGTATTTTTCACTATTCATAAAAATTGGAAGTTCTCAGAAAAATACCAAAAATTCAACTTAGGATAATTTCGATATTCTGAATCAAAAAATGAAGTCCATTTTGAAATATAATATATATATAATTTCAAAAATTAGGTATTACTATTCATAACCGCTAGTTTGATTGGTTGTGGGGTGTTAAAACTCGATGTTGCGTACAACGCACGCCATCACATTATTCAAAGAGAAGCGTACCGTAGAAGCTTGGGGTGTTACATTCTCCCCTACTTCAAATTATTTCATCCTCAAAATTTCTATAATAATACGGCATGAAAAGACTCGGGTGGTTCTTCATCATAAGTTCCTCGGGTTCCCACATTGCCTCTACCATCTTGTGGTTTCTCCACAAAACTTTTACCAGACACGTCGTCCGATTTCTCAGTACTTGTTCTCTCGTATCAAGAATCCTGACGGGCTCTTCACAATAAGACAGATCGGGTTCCAGTTCTAATTCCTCATAGGTTAGTACATGCATTGGGTCAGGCATGTATTTCCTCAACAGAGATACGTGGAACACATCATGAACTTTGGAGAGACTTGGCGGCATTGCCAATCAGTAAGCTACACCCCCAATTTGTTCTAGAATTTCGAAAGGTCCGATGTACCTGGGACTCTATTTACCTTTCTTACCAAAACTTATGACTCCCTTCCATGGATATACCTTCAAAAAAACATGATCACCGACATGAAATTCAAAATACTTCCTTCGATTATCGGCATAGCTCTTCTGCCTACTTTGAGCTGCTTTGATGTGATTTTGGATTACCTTCACCTTTTCTATCGTTTCCTCCACCAGTTCTGGGCCTACAAGTTTTCTTTCACCAACATCATCCCAACAGATTGGTGTACGACATCTCTTTCCGTATAACGCTTCATATGGTGCCATCTGAATACTCGAATGGAAGCTATTATTATAAGAAAATTCTACCAGAGGTAAATATTGATCCCACATACCCTGAAAGTCAAGTGATAAGGATCTCAACATGTCTTCTAAGGTTTGAATAGTTCGTTCTAATTGTCCATCTATTTGAGGGTGGTAGGCAGTTCTCAAATTAAGTTCAGTATCCAAGGCTTTCTGAAGACTTTTCCAGAATCTTTAAGTAAAACAGGGATCACGATCAGAAACAATCGATAAGGGTACTTCATGAAGTCTCACAACTTCATCAATATATAGTCTTGCTAGACGTTCCAGTGGTAGATATTCTCTTATAGCAAGAAAATGTGTTGAATTGGTAAGACGATCAACAATGACCCATATTACATCGTTCCTTCTAGGAGTCTTTGGTAGCCCCATGACAAAGTCCATCGTAATATTGTCCCATTTCCACTCAGGTATGGGAAGAGGTTTCATGAATCCTCAAGGTTGTTTCCTTCCAGATTTCACTTGTTGACAAACCATACATCTTGACACAAAATCAGAAATCCCCCTCTTCATGTTGTCCCACCAAAAATGTTCCTTCAGATCTGTATACATTATGGTGCTCCCAGGGTGTATAGAGAAATTGAAACTATGAGCATCATCCAACAATTCCCTTTTTAGATCAGGTATATCGGGAACACAAAGTCTCTTCCCAAATTTCAAAATTCCTTCTTCATACACAAAGTCTCTCAATCTCCCATCATTCACAGCTTTAATATTCTTTTGAAATTCTTCATCATCGGTCTGAGAACTCTTAATCCTTTCTAGTAAAGATGGTTTGGCCACCATTTGAAAAAGAATTGATGTTTCAACTTCCCTGGTTATTCCCATTTCCATCTTCACTAGATCCATGAAAATTGGATCCCTTTAAATTTTCACCACGTTCAAAACTCCATGGTATTTTCTGCTCAAAGCATCTGCCACCTTGTCTGCTTTCCCTGGGTGGTAGTGTATCGTACAATCATAATCTTTGAGTAATTCAAGCCATCTACTTTTCCTCATGTTGAGTTCTTTTTGTGAGAAAATATACTTCAAAATCTTGTGATCAGTATAAATATCACATTTTTCACCAAAGAGGTAGTGCCTCCATATCTTCAAAGCAAAGATCACAGATACTAACTCAAGATCATGAGTAGGATAGTTTTGTTCATGAATTTTCAACTATCGTGATGCATAGGCAATAACCCTATCATTCTGCATAAGAACACAACCAAGTCCTTTCTTCGATGCATCAATATAAATAACAAACCCATCACTCCCCGATGGTAGAGTCAATATAGGAGCATTGACTAATCTTCTCTTCAGTTCTTCGAAACATTATTTACACTCTTTTGTCCAAACAAATTTAACCCCTTTACGCGTGAGCTTTGTTAATGGGTTAGCCAACCGGGCAAAATTCTGGATGAAACGTTGATAATAACCTGCCAAACCAATAAAACTACGTACCTCAGTTATACTCGTAGGTGCTGGCCATTCTTGGATTTCCTTGTTATTAGAAGGATCAACAGAGATTCCATCTTTAGAGACAATATGGCCAAGAAAATAAATTTCATGAAGATAGAATTCACACTTGCTAAACTTCCAATATAATTCATGTCTTCTCAGAGTCTTCAGGATAATACGCAAGTGATTTTCATGATCTTCGTAGCTTTTGGAGTATACCAAGATATCATCAATAAATACCACCACAAATTCATCGAGATATTCCTTGAAAACTATATTCATCAGATCCATGAATACAGATGGTGCCTTAGTCAATCCAAAAGGCATTACTGTAAACTTGTAATGCCCGTACCTGGTTCGAAATGCTGTCTTCGGAATGTCTTCCTTGTTCACACACAACTGATGGTATCCAGATCGAAGGTCAATCTTTGAAAAGTATTGAGCTCCATGTAGTTGGTCAAATAAATCATCAATGCGAGGTAGGGGATACTTGTTCTTTATTGTTATAGAATTGATCTCCCTGTAGTGGATACATAACCTCATAGATCCATCTTTCTTTTTAATAAAAAGAACAGGGGCTCCCCAAGGAGAAACACTAGGGAGAATAAATCCCTTATTACTCAATTACTCTAGTTGTTTCTTTAGTTCAACTAATTCTACAATGGACATTCTATAAGGGGTCTTCGATATAGGCCTTGATCCAGGAATTAAATCAATGGAAAACTCAACTTATCGCTCTAGAGGATGTCCAGGTAAATCTTCCGGAAACACATCTACATATTCTTTCACAACATGTACATCCTCTATTTGAACATTCCTTTCCTCACCCACTGTAATTTCATCATATTCCTCCCCAATAATTGAATTTATTCGAGCTACTGGGGGTGGATCTAGATAAGAATTAGGTGGTGACGATTCTGCTCTAAAGATAAGGTGTTCCTTATCATCATCATCAAAAATCGTAACCTCCTTCTTCTTACAATAAATATTCGCATCATAATCCGAAATCCAATCCATACCTAGGATTATATCAAACTCAATCATAGGTATGACGATGAGATCAGCAGATAAAGAACATTTATGTGCTCTAATGGGGACTGATTAACAAAACTTTGTTGCAATGATACTTCCCTTAGGAGTTTTAACTGACAACTCCCTTGTTAAATCAAATTGGAAATATCTAATTTTCCTATCAAACTGGGAAGATATGAAACAATGCGATGATCCAGAATCAAATAATTCATTTTCTAAACTTGAGGAAACCATTAAATTACTCACCACCACGTCTTTCAGAGCTTCTACCTCAGCAGTAGTGATAGCATAAGCTTGGCCTTGATCCCTTGGCCTTTTCTGAGGTAAGTTCCCTTGACTCTTAGGACATTCATTTGCATAATGTCCCATATCCCTACAATTGTAGCATTGAACATTGGTAGCTTCCTTCTCCCCTTTGAAATCATGAGCTTGGTGGCCTTTTTCACCACACTTGTAACAGACGCCCATTCCCTTCAAGAAAGTACCGAGGTGTTTCTTCCCACATTTACCATATGATGGATATTCAACATTTCTCTTCTTCCCCTTATTTCCATTCCCAGATTGATCAGCAGATCTCTTCTTCTCTTTCTTTGCTTTAAAGTCATAAGACTTTGAGAATTCTTTCTCTGTCTTGATAGCACATGAGACAATGTCTTCATACAATGAGAAGTATTATGAGAATAATACTCGATGGAGAAATGGTTTTAACCCATCAAAGAAATGATCAATCTTAATTCTTTGGTTAATTATATAATCTCCAGCATACCTCGCTAACCTTGTAATGTTAGCCTCATACTTTGCGACATTCTCATCCTCCTTTTGTCTCAAACTCAGAAATTGCCTTTCCATATCTGCTCGATGGTCACGAGGAAAGTATTTTTCTAAAAATAGATCTTTGAACTCCCTCCATTCTATATTTGATACTTCATCATCTTCCTTCACGTTTTGAATCAATGACCACCATTGACCAGCATCTCCAGTGAGGCGGTAAACTGCCATGATAACTTTTTCCCTTTCACTACATCCCAAAGCCTGAAATATTTTCTCTAGGGAACTTATCCATTACTCAGCTACCAATGGATTTGTACTCCCATTGAACGTTGGTGGTTGTTTCCTCATGAAGCGATCTAACATTGATCCTCCACGCTGTGGGTCAGGGTGCTCCATACGGGTAAGGTTATTATTCATAACCTGAGTGAGTTGTCCCAGTATGGTAATTAGCTGATCGACACCAATTGCATCACCGACTCCACTATAATTATCTTGAGTGGGAGGGAAATCCATACATGGAGTGCGTGCATTGATACAATTTCCATTTCTTCCACTAGGCGCTATTTTTAAACAATGGCATAAACTAGATCAGTTTATGAATCAAAATACATAATTTCATACTTATAAAACACTTAACATAAATTGAACTATTTATGGATATAATCCATAATCATAAAAATGTTTTCTTTGAGGAAGTATATACTCATAATCCCTTCATAATTATTTGTAAAGAAAATGAGAGTTATCCTAAGCATATCCCCCGGGAGTGTCGTAACCAAGAGTGCAGCAAGGCCCGTTGTCGTGCACGAGTTCCCGTTCGAGTATAGCTCAAAGCGGTGTTTTCGGGTTTTACCCCTAGGTACATCTGTGCCAGAGCCTCCTCTACCTGCTCGTATCCAGATAGGGATGTATTGCTCGGAAAACTCACAAAATCTCTACAAAACCAAAATTCTAGGAAGTTATTCTATACTAATCCTCAAATTCCATCTTAGGTCTATGTTCTCTAATCAGAGTTTATCTGAATCTAGCTTCCATGGTTTGTACTAAACTTCCTCTGATACCAACTATAACGCCCCGACCCCAGTTACCCAGAGTCGGTGCATTATTACGTAACATTGGCATGATCCAAAGAAAGATCAAATCTCGAAATACCGATTAGTTTAGTATCCATGGAAACACTAGATATATTCATAAAGTTTTACATTACATCATAAAAATGAAAACTACAACAACATAGTCTCCATATTCTACACTCTTATCCCCTCATACTATCCCTGCAGGTCATTCATAATTTACTTCTTCACATCCTGGGAAACATAAAACATAGAAAAGGGGTGAGCTCAAATGCCCAGTAAGGATAAAAATATAGAGAAAACTTTTATAAATAAGAATAAACATTTAAGGCAATGTATAACTAAAAAAAAGCCTTTTAAACTTGAACTTCAACATAGTATTGAAAAAATAAAATGAAATAATTCCATTTACTTATTCACATGGATATTCTACTAATCGAATAATCACATGAAATATCAATAACCACTTTCATAATGATGGAATGCATAATGCTAGACTATCATAACCACATAGCCAAGGCCTCGTGCCAAGAATACAAATAAGATTTTTCCAAGGCCTTGTGACAAGACACTAGTTTATCTAATGAGACCTACCGATGCATCGAGGATCTATAGCGAGCTCCACCCGTCACATATTAATTCCAATGCATTCCCATATGAAAAGGTTTAAACATAAAATAAACATTCGTATTAAAAATAGCATACGAAATGTAAATACTTCATCCATAAACCATGAATGGTACAAAAATAACACATCCATAGTCAAACATATCACAAAACCTTCAATACAATATAGTAGTTTTGTATCATAGTAAATCAACTTCAAATAAGCGTAAAATCTTTCAAAGGATGTTGAGATAGATGAAATCAAAACTCTTTTTAGAGAAATATCTCTTTTTATTTTGAAATCATTTAAGAGTAATATATTTATAAAATAAAACATTTTCTTTGAAAATATTCTTATAAGATTGTAAGGGAAGCTTCAACGATTTTATAACGGCGGAAAATAGCCGCACCTGCCGTATAAGTTAAAAAAAACATTCTTACCTTAATTCTGTCGAAAAGGTTAAAAAGCACATTGTCTGGAAAACGATGGAAAGATTCCTTTATAAACCTCTTATAAAAAGTCGAACAAGGGTATAAATGAATTTAACCAATATTCTTGTAAATAGTAAAAATGTTTTGAAATATATTTTTGAGAAACATGGATGTGGATGATAAAGAGATCCCAGTAGATTATTATGTATAAACAACCTCGGATAATGAAGAGATTGTGAAATAAACCCTTAACTTGTACTTTTCCTTGGTTTAGGGTAGGTTAAACTCCTGTATAATGGTGAAATAATTGTTATTAAATTATAAAAGAATCATATACATTAATATGATATCATATATGATCTTTTAACATTGATTTGTTAATAATATCTTAGTATTATCGTTGTTTCAGGTGTAAACTTACTCATTTTCTTTTATATGTTTTGTTACGCAATCCATGTTTTTCATGGATAGGTTGTATATTACTCCTATAAAGAATGATATCAAGTCATTAAACATTATTTTTAAATCATCAAATGATAATTATACTTGAATGGATACGATGGAGAATGAATCTCATCACGTTCGTGGAGACGGTAGTCCGTACGTACGCACGAGCAACAATACCATTATTTTGATATTAAAATAATATATAATTGGATGGTATATCATATATAAAGAATCATTATCATATTATATTTATTATTTACATGAATTATAAATCATTATTATACCCATCCAAATAATAATATATTTAATAATAACAATTACACCACGACGTGGAGACGGTAAGCCGTACGTACACACGTATGGTGACATGTCATTCAAAGGATGGATAGAATACTGAATATGGTTGTACAATATTTATAATAATATTACAGTATATAGGAGATACTTGATTCATTATTTTATAATGGTAATAACAAAGAAAGAAGAAGTTGAAGAAGAAATGAATTTGAAAAAGGGTGATGAAAACAATACCTCTTCTTCGGGTTCTTCCTTTTGATTTGATCAAAAGGGATCCTTAGGTTGGCTTTCTGATCAAACTAAGGACACTAGGTTTTAGTGAGGGAAGTTTAGAGAGTATTTGGTCAGAGTTTTTCCGAGCCAAAAGGCTTTGAAGGTGTGAGTTAATGAGAAGGGAGAGTTCCCTTTTATAAGAGGGGTGAGGGGCACCTTTGGAAAAGCTAGAAATATTATTTTATAATAAATTTATATTCGGTTTCTAATGGATCCAAAGTGGATTATTTAAAGGTTAAGGTGGGTATGGGTCTAAAACCACTCATCCAATAGAATTTAGACAGGTTTGGGTCATTATATTAACCTTATCTTTAAGTTTTAACTCTTAGATAATTAGTTTGACACTTACCATGTCACTTTGTATTTTTATATTATATAGTTAATAAACTTACTATATAACTCCAAGAGACACCCAAGTGGTCCATTAATGATAAAAATATCATGATATAAGTCTCTTTTACTAACATTAGATTTTTAGGAATTTAATATCAATTAATAATATAATATTTGTTTTAAAGACTCTTTTATGTCAATTTTGATACTATCCAATAGTTGATTTTTTTAAAACTCATAACAGAATGATTACTTCGAAAAAAGTCAATTAAATCAATACTAATATGTCATATTATCCTATAAAATTAGCGTAATTCATTAAAAGTCTCAAATTATATTTATTTGGGTATTTATAATATCAATTATTTTAATTTTTCACTATTATGGTAATTACTGCATCATCATTGTGTCATAAATAAATTAAATTATTTAATGTCTAAAAATTATAAATAAAATATAATTATTTAGGAAATATTTTTAACTTTCTAATTAATATTTACAATCTAATTTATCTTATGTATGACCCTATATTAAAAATGTTTTAGTAAATAAACTTTGATTTTAACTCTTTTAACTCTTCTTTTAATTAAATAATAATAAATGTCCTAATATAATACAAGTGGACCTAAATGATAATATTTTATTCATAAGGTTGTTTTTTGTCGAGATAAACTTGTCCAATAGAGTTATAACATGTGTTAGGGTAATATTAATATCATTTTTACCCTTAATTACCCTATTTACTTTAAACTGTGGTAAATAAAAGTAAAAAGTTACTATTTACGAAAAATTATTTTCATCTCATTGAACCACATTTTACTCCTTGATATTAACCGTGTCTCTTAGATTTTTGAAATTTCAATCACAGAAGCGGTAAAATTAAGTTTTATGAAAAATTCAGTTTTTTAACTACCACTTCGTAGTTTCACTATTCATCAAAAATTGAAGTTTTTCAGAACAATGCCGAAATTTCGCCCTAAGATATAATTGATATTCCGAATTCAGAAATTATGTCTATTTTACAAAATTCCAAACATATAAGTTTCATTAATTAATTTTATAATTAATTCCCGTTGTCACAACAAATAGTGTGTTTTTAATAAACAATATATATCAAACGATTGACAATTGTTTATGTCCAATTTCAAAGTAAAATTAATTCTAATGAACACCATTGGATAAAATGGTAAAAATATATTCTAATTATACTTTAAAACCACTAAATAATATAATTTATCACTATAAATTATTTTTATTAAAAAAGTTATTTTTAAGTATTTTTCACTATTCATAAAAATTGGAAGTTCTCAGAAAAATACCAAAAATTCAACTTAGGATAATTTAGATATTCTAAATCCAAAAATGAAGTCCATTTTGAAATATAAAATATATAAAATTTCAAAAAGGGTTATTTAATAAAATGTAATAAAAATTTATTTAAAATAAAAAAGGGTTATTTTTGTGAGCGAGACGTCCAAACGTCTGATACATACAAATTTTAAACCTCATTTAGGGTAAAACCCACATTCCGGACCCATCAGTAGTCTCAGATTTTCCATACAATGCATTGTTTGATATATAATTAATTATTTTTAATAAAATAATATATTAAATATTATTAATATCTTTATCTCAAAAGAAAGGCATCCAAATGTTTGGCTCCTTCGAATATTCTACCCCTACTAGTTTAAATTCCATATTTTGAACATAATAGTGGTCTCATATTTTTCATTCATCACACCGTCTTGGATTTATTCAATTATTTTGAATGAATTTTCCTCCCTTACTATAATATAATTGTCTTCCTTTTTTTTTCACATAAAGTATTTTATAATTTATAAAAAGAAATAAATCAAAGTAAAAATACCTGAAAAAAGATAAAGTATTATAATCTCTCCACCTTATAAGAGATCATACTAAATCTACACTACCAAGGATCTCTAAGATTTTGAGCCAAAAATATCATTCCGCTAAGCCTGCATATCTACCTCCTTTTCCCATGTCTCTTCTTACACATGTCCATGTTGCCATAATACATGAAAAATGAGTATTGTCTTTCCCCTCAACATTTTCTTACTGTGATCCAACACATGTATCAGATATTCCTCAATGGACACATCTATCTCAACCTCGACATCATCCTCATCAATCACATGAGAAGGGTCGTGGTGATACATCCATAGTTGTGATAAATGGAAAACATCATGCATAACACTATATTTCAATGGAACTGTTAATCATTATGCTACCAGCCTGATTCTCTCCACGATCTCTAAAGGTCCAACAAACCTTGGCACCAACATTCCCTATCTCTATATCTTGCAATGGCCCAACCTATGTGACACTCTTAGGAATACACAATCACCCTCAATAAACTCTAGGGCCAGTCTCCATCTTTCTGTGTATGACTTCTACCTACTCTAAGATGTAGCCATGAGTTTTTTAATTAGATGAACCTGCTTCATTGTCTCATGAACGAGACACGGTACCAAAAACTCTGACTCGCCTACTTCCATCCAGCGAAGTGGTTATCTGCATAGCCTACCATAAAGTGCATCGTATGGTTCCATCTGAATAGTTGTCTAATAACTATTGTTATTGGAAAACTCCACTATATCCAATTGATTTTCCTATGGCCCACTTTAGTCAAACACACATGCTCTCAGCATATCCTCAAGCACTTGTATAGTATGCTCTGATTGTCCATCTGTCTGTGGGGGGAAATCCGTACTCAATAAACACTATGTACCAAGTGAATTATGCAAGACCTAACAGAAGCGTGAAGTAAATCAAGATTCATGATCAGAAACTATATTCTATAGAACCCCTTTCAAATGAACTATATCCTTTATATACAACTCTCCTAACTGATCAACTGTAAAGGTTTCCCATATAGGGAAAAAATATGCTGCCTTTTTGAGTCGATCCACAATGACCCAAATAACATCATTCTTCTTAAATGTCTTCAGAAGGCCCACCACAAATCCTATGGTCACGTTATCCCACATCCATTCTAGAAAAGGTAAAGGTTTCTATAAACCTCCAGGTCATTAATGATCTTCCTTCACCTACTGACGGATGAAGCATCGTGTCACAAACCCTCTTACCTCCTTCTTCATGCCAGACCACCAAAACTATCGTCGTAGGTCACAGTACATTTTGGTCACACCTAGATTCACCACCAACATTGAGGAATGAAATCCTGGCATGAGCACATCTAAGATGCTCATAGTAACAAAACCCTGATTCTTTACATAGATGATTTCATCTTTATCTTCTTTGAGTCCAAAGTTGTATACCCCTCTACCATAGGCTTCTGACAAGTAGCGAGGGTCTAGTAATTCTTTCGTGGAGAGACTATACCCTATTTTATCAGATAAAATACTAGCAGAAGTAAACTAGAAATAGCAGCAGAATATATAATCATAATAGTACAAATGTAACTAGAATAAACAAGATAAGAAAATAAAATACTCAACTGAAAGGTAAACATGAAATGTCTATATATATGTATCAAGTGAGAGAAATGAAACTTAATGTAAGAGGCTAGTGAATCCCAAGAGAGTCTTGAACAATGTATTGTTCCCTCAACCAAGATCCATCCACAATTAGCTATCTAAACTAGGGATCTTTCCCTTGACCTATCCAGGAATAGAAAATTTTATTCAGGTACCAATCAGGCAGCCTGAATAGGGTGTGAGTATGACCCTTTAGGCTACCACCAACGGTGTCTAAAACAAATCTAGTAAAAAAAGTGTATGCATTTATATAAAGAAATGTTAGGGCCAATAGGGGCCTATATACCCTAAGAGGGGGGGGGGGTGAATCAGGGTATGGATATTCTTTTTCAAAGTTCTTTCTGCCCCACTGGATCTTGACCTCTTTGTTACAAGGGTCACTTTGTTTGCACTTGTGTGGTTACTGTGATCACTTGTCTCATTTACCTGATGGTGATGCTTTGAATGCAATGCAGGAAAGTAAGCAGGCAGACACAGAGATTTTTACTTGGTTCACCGCTAAGGGCTACGTCCAAGGAGCATACGCCGACAAGTTGCCGGTTCGTACCAAATTCCACTAGGCTTCACTAGCTGTGGATTACAATGTTCGGGCTAGATCACTTCTATGCCCAGGCTCACTGCCTATACAAGGTTTAGGGTCAGCTCACTGCTTTCCCAAGGGTCACTCCCTGTTTCTCTCTCTCTGGCTCACTGCCGGTGGAGAGGATCACCTTCTTCCTCTTCCTAAGCTCACTGCTCTTGGAAGGGATTCACTCACAGTTTATAGACCTGTAGGTCTCCTCATTTCACTGAAGGAATGCATCTTCCTCTGTATGTAGATGCTCTGTTGAAGTCCAACTTTCACCCGCAGATGAATCTCACTTTGCACCGGATGTACCGGGCAACCTCAATTTTTACGCGCAACCCTTACGGTGCCTTGCGCGCAATTTCTATGATTTGCGCGAAATTCCTTTTTCGCGCAACCTCCAAATATTACGCGCAGCCTCGAAACTGCCTTTCGCGCAATTCACTGATTTTGCGCGAAATTCACTTTTCGCGCAACCTTCCTTTTACGCGCCAACACAAACTTTCTGCGCAATTGCTGACTTTACGCGCAAACGATTAAGTTTACGCGCAACACCCTTTCTAACTTCAATTTCGCGCACCAGAGCTCGGGTATTTTCTATGTCTTGAGCTCTACTGAATGGAGGAGGGTCACTTCATATTTATAGGCAAAATCGACCCCGCGCGAAAAACCCTCCTTGAGCGCGTAATCCGCTTTGATCGCGAAATACAAATCTTCCGCGCACAACCATTTTCCGCGCACTGCTCCATAATTTCGCGCACCTCATGCCTTTGCCATTTTCCGAGCTTCGGAGCTCGAAACACCTCTTGCGCGAAATACTTCATCTGCTATTTCGCGCGCCACTTCAATTTTCCGCGCACGCCTCCAAAATTTCGCGCGGCTCATGCCTTTACCGATTTTCAAGCTTTCGGCCTTGAAACATCTTTTGCGCGAAATACAATTTCGCGCAACCCGCTGTTTTGCACGCCACACTTCAAGATTTCGCGCAACCCGCTAGTTTTGCGCGCCACGCTTGATTTTTCCGCACACCTCCTTCATTTCTCTCTCCTCAACCTTCGCCAACAACATATCACTCCATTTTCAATTGGCGATTTTCAGGCCCAAAAATTTGGCAAACACTGGACAACGGCGCCACCTTGTACTGCTCTTTTGTACCGCCTCCAGATCGTCCTTTCCTTTGTCAAAGTTCTTTGTCAACATGGAATGTCAACAACTTCTCGGGAACTCGACAATTCTCCATGGAAACCTGCTTTGTCAACAAACACAATCAACCCAAAAATGCTGCAATGTTACCTTGAGGGATTTTTGCCCAACAATCTCCCCCTTTGGGTTTGTTGACAACTCTTCACAATTTTGCTCAGGATGATTTTCTGCACTTTGATACCTCACTGAGTCTTCTTCCAGCTGCTACCACCATTCGCCTCTTGCGATAATGATAGCGTTCAAGGATTCACTTAACATGTACTCTAAGCCCACATGAGCAGTGCTCGGCGTGAGAAACAAGAGTAGTATGAAAAGTTCATCAATTAATCACTTCATGTCAGACCCCAATTGTCGATTCCACCCTGATACCAATTCTTAAAATAAAACCAGTTGTTGAACCACACTGATACCAATTGGTGAATTCTTAAGTTGATACCACTTGTTGATAGCTGGACACCGTCTCACACCATTCCAACACCACTGTTCTGCTTTTATCACGATCATTAGCTGTCGTGATTTCTATGATTTGATCGATCACGTCTAGCATCGTCAGATTTAAAAATCTCTCCCCCTTTCTCATTGCTCCCCCTTTCTGGCTGCTCCACCTGTCAGCTTCTCCCCGTAACAATTATGATTTATCAAATCTCCGCACTATTTTCTCCCTTGAACAAACACTTTTCTCCCCCTTTGTCAAGCACTTGTCAAGCACTTTTCTCCCCCTTTGTCAACGAACCCAAAGGTCACGTCTTTGTAGTCTGTAACATAGTAGAGAACACATATCAGCGCATTAGGGAAAAAACACACCATACCTCGGGGAGAGGGGGGGTGGGGGACCCACATCCACACTATTTCAAGTGCGGGGAATCGACTGAACTCCCAGAGCCAGTCGATGCCTCTCAAAAGCTTCCTTGGGTAAGGCCTTTGTCAGAATGTCTGCAACCTGTAGTTCTGTAGGCACATACTCCAACTTCACGATCCCCTGCTCAACTTTCTCCTTGATAAAATGATACTTTATCTCAATGTGCTTTGTCCTAGAGTGATAGACGGGATTTTTGCTGAGATTGATAGCACTTGAGTTATCGCACTGGATTCCGATCGGAGACTTCACTTCAACTCCCATATCTTCAAGCTGCTGCTTCATCCACAATAACTGTGTGCATGCTTGAGTGGCCGCAATATACTCAACTTCTGCGGTGCTCAATGAAATGCAATCTTGTTTCTTGCTTAGCCAAGATATACACAATCCACCAAGATAGAAAGCACCACCTGATGTTGATTTTCTATTATCTGCTGAACTGGCCCAGTCTGCATCAGTATATCCCAATAACTCTATCTAAGATTTTTCGTTGTATGTCAAGCCGAAGTCCACCGTGCCCTTGATATACCGAAGTATTCTTTTCACAGCAAGCATGTGACTTTCCTTGGGATTACTCTGATACCTCGCTGCTTGGCATGTGGCGAAAACAATATCAGGCCTTGTTGCGGTTAAGTACAACAGACTTCCAATGATTTGCCTGTATTCTGTGATATTAACTGCCTTGCCATCCTCATCATCATTTGATTACTCTTTATCTGGGAGTCTCCTTTGCACATCAGTCGTGCTTTGTTCTGAATCATCATGCCATATTCATTCATCTTGTCTTTATAGACCCATTTTTTTAATGACATTTTTATCATCTAGCCTCGAAACAATCTCCCACGTCTGATTCTTCTCAAGTCTGATCTATCTCTTCATCCATGGTATGATCCCAGTTTTCATCTTTAGTTGCATTAGCAAAGCATTTCGGCTCAACCTGAGATATAAAGGATGTTTTCTGCAGTGATTTCATTCTCCTTGTCTAAGCTAGAGCTAACTAATCACCAATGATATTCTGCATGTCAATTTCAGCTCAACTCTTTGACTGTTGTGCAGATGAGGATTTTTACTTCCTTGTACTCACAAACTAGACACTTTCATGTTCATCATTGGTGTCTTCTTCTGAATTAGCATAATCCACTTCTGATCTCCCTATGTTGCTTTCTTCCTCAATACTTCCATCAGGAAGTTTTTCACTGACTCATTTTTCAGTGGCTTCATTTCATTCAGCTAGGTTTCTCAAATTTTTGTTGAGACGCCTTTGATTTTCTCTTGCAGCTTCTTGGTATCCTGAAAACAGTCAGCTGATACCATATTGTTAGAGCAAATAGATAAGCATGAAATGCATTGTTATTGCTGCTTCTCCCTGTGTGTCTTTCTTCCCTCAATAGGAAACACCTGAGCCGAGTCATCCAATTATTGCATTGATGGCTCTTGAATCTGATTTGGATATAGAATGCTCCCCCTATGTTATGCAACTCTTCCAGTTGTTAGGCCCAACAGTTTAGACCCATAACACGTCTTTTCCTCCTGCATCATTTGTTCTCATCTTCCACTCAAATTTGAGCCATTAACAAAATCTCTAAGCCTACGGAGTTGAAACTCGGTGTAGGAAACAAGAGATAAAGTTAATAACACAATCACTTCCTTTTGTGCTCTGTTGCTCCCTTTCTTCATCAACTCTAGTACCTGATTTGAATCAATTGAAATTCTAGAGCAAATCACTTCTCCACTTCGCATCCTTAGATGCCACTACCCCATGGATCGTATCTCCCTAAAACCTGAAACACATGAATCATCAGTTAATAGCATTTAAATATATAGGGAGAGGGGTTTCTTCTAGAATCCTCAACATGAGGATGATGGTTGATCCTGATGGGTCAACCCTTTGATTCTTTCTTGGAGAGCATCACACTCCTTTCTTGCTTCCTCCAACTGCCTAGCCAACTTCAATTGTTCTGGCCATATGACAAGGCATTCATTGCCTACATTCTGAGCCTTTTTCTGATATGTAGATTTGGTAGGCTCAGCCTTTCTCACCACTTGGGGTTTAAACCCACTAGTACACATTTCCTTCTTTGAGGTTCTACCAAAATTCCATTTTCCTTGATTATTTCTCTGAGTAGGAACCTCTCTGTTTGGCATCTTCCCCTTCTTCTTCTCCCATCGTAGGGGTCTTCCTCTTTCTTTCACTTCTCGATGAGAAACACAACATGTGAATTTTTCAATACGTTCTTTGTTCATCCATCTTTTATCAGATGTCTGAGTCACCACCCTATTTTTCATTGGTGGTGGGTCCTCCACTGAACGTCCATTCTTCTTACTCACAGTTGGAGTAGATCTCCCCTTAATCTTCCAGGTTTGTTCACATTCTCTCCTTGAGAGTGGTTGTGAGTACGATAGAGGAGGTGACTGATACACCTTTCGTTCAGCTCCATGTGATTCCCCTGAGGCTTTAGGCCTATTTTTCACCTTAACACTTTGTCTCCCAGTGTATAATTTCTCATTATGTACCACTGGAGTTGGTAATCTCTTTCTCGGGTCTTTTTCCTTCCCCGCTTTCTTCTTGCTGCACTGTCTGGCCAAATGCCCATGATCAGAACATATGAAACATTTTATATTAAAGGCATACCTCATTTCATCACTTCTCTGCTGAGATGTTGATGCAACTTGTTTTATTCTTCTGGCATCGATCTCCTGAGCTTCCTGACACATACTCATGGTGTGTCCCATCCTTCCGCAGTAATAGCACCTGATAAATGTTCTCCTCTGAGAAACTCTTTTCTCTGATTTATCATGATGCTTCTTCTTATTCTCAGATTTAGTAATGTCTCTATTTTCACACCCTGAGATGTATTCCAGAGCCTCTGAACAGAAGCTTGATGTGTGGCCATGAATCCCACAAAAATAGCACATGTCATCACTACTTTTTGTATCTGTCCTTTTAGGCCTTTCTACAGCACCTATAGGATTTCTTTCCCATCTAGAACTGTTCATAGCTCTCTTTCTATCTTGCATGGGAGGGGATTCATCAAATCCGATACCAGCTTTTCCGAAACTTGCTGGTCTTTGAGCTGAGAAAATATTCTGTTGTTTCTCTTCAGAAATAGCATACCTATTCTTCATTTTATCATCACTTGTCGAAGGATGATCAAATAGCAAGTGTAAGGCATCCTTCATTTTTGGCACTCCTTTAGCATTAGATTTCTCCACATCCTTCTTTACTAATTCTAGATCCTCTTCCAACTTTTTAATCTTCGTCTCCCTTGATTCAAGTTGGACATCCAGTTCTTTCTTGAGAAGCTTCCCATTACTCACCTCATCTTCTAGTTCCTGTGTGAGCTTTTCCACCATTGCACTTTTCTTCACTACTTTTAATTTTTCCTCAGAAACAGATTTAGAGATAGATTCATTCTCTTGTTGAAGGCTTCGATTGTTCTGAACTTCTTCAGACAACTGTGCTGCTAGATCATCATTTCTAGCTTTCAGATTCTGTACTTCATCTGACTTTTGATTCTCTTCATAATCATCAGCCTTTTGTTTTCCTTTCATTTTAGCCAGCTTCTGTAGTTCCTCACCTTGAGAATCATTCTTCTTTGTTAGGTCAGTAACTATATCGATAAGCCTTTGATTTAAGCCTCTTAGCTTGTTGACCTCAGTTTCCAGAGCATTGATCTGTATGCCTTTAGATTTAATTTCTTCAGTGGATTTCTGATCCAATTCTTTAGTCCCATGGACAACTTCCACCTTTTTGTTCAGGCCATCGATCTCTCTTTTCTGTTCTTCAACCTTCAGCTTATACTTACTAACGGATTCTGAGTTCTCTGATGTTGATAAATTAAGTTTCTCAATTTCTTCCATCAGCTCAGATTTCTCTTCTTCCGGCTGCTGCATATAGAGTTTGGCATCGCGAACAATTTTGTTAGCTTTCTTGGTTTTGGCCCTCCAAACATCTATCTCTTCCAGAGCAGCCTCCAACTCAGCTCGCATATCAATTCTTCCTTCAATTTCTTCTTCTTCATCATCAGTGGTTCCAACGTCACTTGGAAAGTCAGGTTCTTCACTCATTCCGTCAACATCTTTGAATGAGTAAGTATTTTTGTTGTATGATTTATCCAAATCATTTTTCTGTTCACTACATGATTCCTTCAGTAAGCTATTTGATTCTTTTAATTGAATCACACTTTTTCCAAAAACACTTCCACACTGAGGGATACCACCTGACTTCTGATTCTTCTTTGAAGATTTTCTTTTCCCCATGGAAGACCGATATAAGTGAAAACAATATATTCAACTACACAGAAAGACTACACCAAGTCCAAGCAAACAAATCTGATAAAAGCAACCTTCCCTCTGATACCAATTGTTAGGGCCAATAGGGGCCTATATACCCTGAGAGGGGGGGGGGGGGTGAATCAGGGTATGGATATTCTTTTTCAAAGTTCTTTCTGCCCCACTGGATCTTGACCTCTTTGTTACAAGGGTCACTTTGTTTGCACTTGTGTGGTTACTGTGATCACTTGTCTCATTTACCTGATGGTGATGCTTTGAATGCAATGCAGGAAAGTAAGCAGGCAGACACAGAGATTTTTACTTGGTTCACCGCTAAGGGCTACGTCCAAGGAGCATACGCCGACAAGTTGCCGGTTCGTACCAAATTCCACTAGGCTTCACTAGCTGTGGATTACAATGTTCGGGCTAGATCACTTCTATGCCCAGGCTCACTGCCTATACAAGGTTTAGGGTCAGCTCACTGCTTTCCCAAGGGTCACTCCCTGTTTCTCTCTCTCTGGCTCACTGCCGGTGGAGAGGATCACCTTCTTCCTCTTCCTAAGCTCACTGCTCTTGGAAGGGATTCACTCACAGTTTATAGACCTGTAGGTCTCCTCATTTCACTGAAGGAATGCATCTTCCTCTGTATGTAGATGCTCTGTTGAAGTCCAACTTTCACCCGCAGATGAATCTCACTTTGCACCGGATGTACCGGGCAACCTCAATTTTTACGCGCAACCCTTACGGTGCCTTGCGCGCAATTTCTATGATTTGCGCGAAATTCCTTTTTCGCGCAACCTCCAAATATTACGCGCAGCCTCGAAACTGCCTTTCGCGCAATTCACTGATTTTGCGCGAAATTCACTTTTCGCGCAACCTTCCTTTTACGCGCCAACACAAACTTTCTGCGCAATTGCTGACTTTACGCGCAAACGATTAAGTTTACGCGCAACACCCTTTCTAACTTCAATTTCGCGCACCAGAGCTCGGGTATTTTCTATGTCTTGAGCTCTACTGAATGGAGGAGGGTCACTTCATATTTATAGGCAAAATTGACCCCGCGCGAAAAACCCTCCTTGAGCGCGTAATCCGCTTTGATCGCGAAATACAAATCTTCCGCGCACAACCATTTTCCGCGCACTGCTCCATAATTTCGCGCACCTCATGCCTTTGCCATTTTCCGAGCTTCGGAGCTCGAAACACCTCTTGCGCGAAATACTTCATCTGCTATTTCGCGCGCCACTTCAATTTTCCGCGCACGCCTCCAAAATTTCGCGCGGCTCATGCCTTTACCGATTTTCAAGCTTTCGGCCTTGAAACATCTTTTGCGCGAAATACAATTTCGCGCAACCCGCTGTTTTGCGCGCCACACTTCAAGATTTCGCGCAACCCGCTAGTTTTGCGCGCCACGCTTGATTTTTCCGCACACCTCCTTCATTTCTCTCTCCTCAACCTTCGCCAACAACATATCACTCCATTTTCAATTGGCGATTTTCAGGCCCAAAAATTTGGCAAACACTGGACAACGGCGCCACCTTGTACTGCTCTTTTGTACCGCCTCCAGATCGTCCTTTCCTTTGTCAAAGTTCTTTGTGAACATGGAATGTCAACAACTTCTCGGGAACTCGAAAATTCTCCATGGAAACCTGCTTTGTCAACAAACACAATCAACCCAAAAATGCTGCAATGTTACCTTGAGGGATTTTTGCCCAACAAGAAAAATAATTACAATGTATAATTTAATTGTTATCACATTATCAATTAATTTTTATTAATCACATAGACTATCAAGTTTGAATCGTTTCACACATTCAATTCACAGTTTTAAATACATTTTTATCCTCAGTGTATAACACTGTGTCTAACACTGAAAAACCAATTGGTGTAGAATTCCATGTCTAACACCCAAAATCCCATTTATTATTATTTATCATTGGTGTAGAACACCATGTCTAACACCCCAAATCTCAACAATATAGATAAATCTAACAGTGGTGTAGAACACCATGTCTAACTCCCAAAATCCTATTGATGAATAATGCCATGTTGAACACCCAAAAATCTCGTTCATTTTTTATATCGTTGGTGTAGAATGTCATGTCTAACACCCCAAATATCATCTAATAATTATTTCATAAATCAATTAATCATATACATTAATTAATTCAATAACTAATTAACAATATCAATTCCATGTTAATTAATTATAAAATCAATTAACCCTTCAAAAACTAAACATTCAATAATTAATTAACCAATTAATTATTCTTCATCACAAAAGGACAAATTGATAATTAACTCAATATTTAATTATCTCAATTTCTCGATCATTTACATTGAAAATTAATTTACCAATTAATTATACTTATTTCCCATTCAAACACACAACTTGAAAAATATAATTAATTATCTTATTCTATAAAACCTAAACCCCACAATTTCTCAACATCCATAATTAATTAATTTACCACATTAATAAATTCAATAATAATGCTCAATTTCTAAAAAAAACTAGAAATCCAAAAACTTTCATATACGAGAACAAACCGTGACTATGGGATATAGAAAATAATACCACCAACCTTATTCAAAAAATGATCAATACGTCCAAAACAAAGGTGTGGTATGGTCTGGTTTGAGTGGAAACAAAGAATAAACAAACACCCTAAAAAATACCCATCAACTGCAGATAAATATCTTATGATAATATCATATTTATTTATCATGTAATAATTCCATGTTATTTATTTATAATTATATTTGATATTGTTATGAAAAGAATATAGAATTATAATTGTTGAAATATTATTTTAACAAATATATCTATGATATTTTATTTTAAAAATCAATGAAATTATCAATTTTTTTAAAAAAACTATCATTTATAAAACAATCCTCTATTTTTTTGTTTTCCTCATCCACTTTTTTTGGAAATAATTATTTTAGAGGGAGAGAAAATAGAGGTAATAAAATAATTAATTAAAAAAAGAGGAAGAAGGAACTTTCTTATGGTGCCCCAAGAGGGTCATGCAGCAGGGAGGGGTCGCGCACGGTCGATCTCAGAGGAAGATGAGAAAACAATTATCAACCTTACCCGGGGAACATACAAAGTCATTTTTAATAGACCCAATATCCTCCAAAACACGAAGATGGAAATGTTTATATAAGAAACTCTATGAAAACCCCAAATTAATTCTCCATGTTTTGTGTTCGTTTTGACCGATTATTGGCGGAGGGTTTTAATTCACCCCTAAATGATGTTTCAAGTTTTATTACGGTCCAAATGCTTAGAAATGGAGCTTCCAAAAATCCTAGGTGGTCAAAAATGGAAGAAACCCATTCGAGAATATGAACGTATAGTACATCCATTTTATTAATAATTTCATTTAATTATTTAATTAAATAAATCTATTTAAATTTGTGACTTATTAATAAGTCCATTGCGTATAATAATTATACCCCATCTAAGGTAAACCCCCCATTATAGACCAATCGATGGTCTCAGATTTCTTGTACGAAGTATGATTTCTGAGATATTAATGATTTTTTATTTAAAAAATAGAATAATCAATTAATTAAAATAAAAAATGTTATTTTTTGCGAGTGATACATCCAAACACTCAACGCATACAAATTTTATACCTCTTCTAGGATAAACCCCTCATTATGGATCCATCGGTGGTCTGAGATTTCTCTTATGATGCACAGTTTGTGAGATATCAATTATTTATTATTTACAAAATAGAATAAATAATTAATAAAAATAGAAGGGGTTTTTTGTGAGAGAGACGTCCAAACGCCTGATGCATAAAAATTTTATACCTCATCTAGGGTAAACTTCTCTTTATGGACCCATCAATAGTCTCAAATTTCTCATACAATGCACCATTTGAGAGATAATTAATTACTTTTAATAAAATAATATATTAAATATTATTTAATATCTTTATCTCACGGGTGAAGCATCCAAATTTCTGGTGCCTTCAAATGTTATACCCGTACTAGTGTAAATACAATATTTAAGACATAATATTAGTCTCATGTTTTTCATTTGTCACACCATCTTGGAGTTATTCAATTATTTTGAATAAAGTTTCTACTCTTACTATAATATAATTGTCCTCCCTTACATTTTTTTCACATAAAGTATTTTATAATTTATAAAAATAAAAATCTAAAAGAAAAACATACCTAAAAAAGGATATAATATTACATAGAGTCCTGGTGTATTTTTACTAATCATCCACTAACTACCCAGGCTCACATGTTCTGCAATATATCAATCAATTATTCATGGGATAATTATTCATATCAACTAAATTCATCATTCACAATTCAATTTCCCAAATTCATTTTGAAATTCCTTTTTTATTTCAAAACCATATCATAAGTTGTCTTCAAATTCATACTTTTTCAAAACATCTTTAAATTATACCCATTTTCTCATGAATCAAAATCCTATAATTAAAATTTATCAAATTAATCAATGAAGTAAATTTCCCAAATCAATCCATCATTTAAAAATCCCTCCCATAATTTAAATATCATTTAAATTGGAGGTGTATCTAAATTTTCATCCCATATCAAATCACAAATCGAATCATTTCAATTTCAAGTTTTTAATTCAATAAAAACTTGTTTCTAAAAATTTGATAAATTTATGGCTTAAAATATATGGAAAATTAAATTGAACCACCTACCCTTAATCATGATATTCAAAATAAAATAACACCAAAAACTGGATCCATTATGAATACTAAATGTTTAGGAGATAAAGAAATAAAATATACCATTAATATCCATAAATAATATGATGATCTAACACACTATAATTTGGATATAAGAGGGTTTGGAATAAACAACATGAGATGATATTTAGTCACTAGAATGAGATCCAATATGATTATAAGTGCTTAGATTCTCAAGGATAAGTGTTTGGAGGATTCCAAATATCCTCTTTAGAGCCTTTATTGACAAGGAAATCATATTAGGATTGAATGGGATATATTAGGGGTTAAATTTGGAGGGGTAAAAATATCATTAATAATAATTTTAGGGTAATTAAAAAATCTGTTCATGGTTTACTGGAGAGTTCACCCGATTATTAGTAATTGTGATCCTTAAACATGAACCCTGATAAAATTATATATGGGGTGCAATTTTTGTCCACATAGTTACTTTAACCATTCAAAAATGATGAAAAAACCACTATCAAATTGTTTATGGTATGGAGGGGTGACTATATGTTTTGTAAAAACCTTGCACCAAACATGCACCAACCTTATGACCTTCACAATAGGAGGAAATATTTTCTCAGCCAAACCACGTAGTTTCCACTAACCATGTATAAAACCATGTATATCCCCATATGATTCCAAATTTTTATTTTTGAAAAAACCACAAAATAAATCCAAAACAATATCAAATTAAATCATGATAAAAATTCTCAATAAATACTCGAATGAAGGTAACATGATATTACTTCATCCCCACCATACACACTTTATGTTCCTAGAAACCCTATCAAGATGATTCTATATCAAAGAAGTGAGACAACCTATCTTTTTTCAGTTCCTAATGCCCCAATATATCATGCTAATCTTAACCATGATACCATAACACATGGACCAATGGTATTATCTTCCCATGAAGAAATTTGGTCATCAAATAAATAATCATCACATAACGTTTAGTCATAGATAAATCATGATCATCATCAAGTTCTTCCCTACTCAAAACATTATATTAGTCATAAAAAGAGTTTTGTATATTCTATACATGAAGCACGTTTGGTATCATAGTCAACCATGGTGGATGTTCCCAATGGTATGCCTCTTTCCCCACATGATGAACAATCTCAAAAGGACCCACCAAAATCAGTGAATGATTACCTTATTTCCCAAGACATCATTGAACCAAATGGGTTGAAACTCTTAATATCACCTAGTCACCAAAGGAAAAAAATTAAATGCCCCTTAATGAAACTTAGTATAATATTTATACCAGCTCTGTGTCACTACCATTCACAAATGAAATAAATAAATATTCAACGTTGTCTCTGAGAGAAAAGTCGGTTCAAAAAAATAATCTCTCCAATAATTAACTAAAATAATATACATCTAAAATTCTATCCATATAATTCCTCTAATTCATTTGTTAAAATATTGGACTCGTAGCTGTAGTTATAAGAAAACTTAACTAGTCATAAATGGAAATCCCAAGCTCTAACCATTTTAAGAACACAATCATATAGAATATCATCAAGAATCTGTATAGATCGTTATTTCTGGATATAAATCTATAGATGATATTCAATATTCAAATGTACCTGGTACCCCAACACCTCCTTGAGGCCTCACTGAAATTGATATATAAAACTAGGATCCTAATCGGATATTGTAACAAAAGTAAATCCATGGAATCTAATGATCTCTTTCATATAGAGACTTCTCATATCCTCCATATGGGATGTATCTTGAATGGGTATAAAGTTATCTGATTTGGTCCTCACATTGATAAAAACTCATATAAAATTCCTCATGTAGGGGGTATGTGTAAACACAACCACAGAATCCATAAAAATATCATCCCATGTCCAACTTGGCACTAGAAGTTGTTGAAGAAAACACAAAGGTCACCAGTGCTTAGCCTTGTCTTGTGGAAAAGTATAATAATGGGAAATAAAGGTAGTAATGACTTAACTCATTATCAAGCACTAGAATCATATCTACGTGCCATAGAACATATTCTTGGTTCCATGTTTCACTACCCACTAGGAATTATAGCAACCCCCCTTGAATTTCTCACAAGGAAAGGAATAATGTACCAGTTCTCAAACATTGGATTCCCTCTAAAGAAAGAGACCACTTACAAATGGTCTTCCCATCATAAAGAGTTTACTTAATTACGTAGAATTTATTATCAATCTATTTATCCTAATGTATCATCCCAATAAGAGGGGAGGTCAAATAAACATTCATCAGAAAAACATCTATCAAATCCTCTTGGTCTCTTAAACACAGCTATGCAAAGAGACCCATCATATTTCACTCTTCTGATGATTCTTTCATGTTCTAGGTCAGATGTTTCCTACTAAAATAATAATCAATGACATTCCCATTATAATGGGTGAAGGTAATGTCAAAATTAAAATATTTTAGTTATTCCACCCACCAAAGTGTCAAATAATTTTTAGAGAAGATATAACTCATTAATTTGTGTTCACAATAGATGGTAAAACATTATCAAAATAGTTAATGTCACCAACACTTAAGAACAAGACTCAAGAAAGATAGATTATGATCATGTGAGATATTAATGATTTATTATTTAATAAAATGGAATAACAATTTATTTAAAAGAAAAAAGGGTTATTTTTGTGAGCGAGACGTCCAAACGTCTGATACATACAAATTTTATACCTCATTTAGGGTAAAACCCACATTCCGGACCCATCAGTAGTCTCAGATTTTCCATACAACACATTTTTTGATATATAATTAATTATTTTTAATAAAATAATATATTAAATATTATTAATATCTTTATCTCAAAAGAAAGGCATCCAAATGTTCGGCTCCTTCGAATGTTCTACCCCTACTAGGTTAAATGGCATATTTTGAACATAATAGTGGTCTCATATTTTTCATTCATTAAACCGTATGGAAAATCTGAGACTACTGATATTGTTTTGGACTTATTTTGTGGTTTTTTCAAAAATAAAAAATTGGAATCATATGGGGATATACATGGTTTTTTACATGGTTAGTGGAAACTACGTGGTTTGGCCAAGAAAATATTTCCTCCTATTATGAAGGTCATAAGGTTGGTGCATGTTTGGCGTAAGATTTTTCCAAAATATATAGTCACCCCTCCATACCATGAACAATTTGATAGTGATTTTTTCATCATTTTTGAATGGTTAAAGTAACTATGTGGACAAAAATTGAACCCCATATATAATTTTATCAGGGTTCAGGTTTAAGGATCACAATTACTAATAATCAGGTGAACTCTCAAGTAAACCATGAACAAAATTTTTAATTACCCTAAAATTATTATTAATGATATTTTTACCCCTCCAAATTTAACCCCTAATATATCCCATTCAATCCTAATACGATTTCCTTGTAAATAAAGGCTCTCAAGAGGATATTTGGACTCCTCCAACCACTTATCCTTGAGAATATAAGCACTGATAATCATATTGGATCTCATTCTAGTGACTAAATATCATCTCATGTTGTTTATTACAAACCCTCTTATATCCAAATTATAGTGTGTTAGATCATCATATTATTTATGGATATTGATGGTATATTTTATTTCTTTATCCCCTAAACATTTAGTATTCATAATGGATCCAGTTTTTCGTGTTATTTTATTTTGAATCTCATCATTAAGGGTAGGTGGTTAAATTTAATTTTCCATATATTTTAATCCATAAATTTATCAAATTTTTAGAAACAAGTTTTTTTGATTTAAAAACCTGAAATTGAAATGATTTGATTTGTGATTTGATGTGGAATGAAAATTTAGATACACCTCCAATTTAAATGATATTGAAATTATGGGAGGGATTTTTGAATGATGGATTGATTTGGGAAATTGACTTCATTGATTAATTTGATAAATTTTAATTATAGGATTTTGATTCATGAGAAAATGGGTATAAATTTAAAGTTGTTTTGAAAAAGTATGAATTTGAAGACAACTTATGATATGGTTTTGAAATAAAAAGAAATTTCAAAATGAATTTGGGAAATTGAATTGTGAATGATGAATTTAGTTGATATGAATAATTATCCCATGAATAATTGATTGATATATTGCAGAACATGTGAGCCTGGGTAGTTATTGGATGATTAGGAAAAATACACCAGGACTCTATGTAATAGTCTATCCTTTTTTAGGTATGTTTTTCTTTTAGATTTTTCTTTTTATAAATTATAAATTACTTCATGTGAAAAAAATGTAAGGGAAGACAATTATATTATAGTAAGAGTAGAAAATTTATTCAAAATAATTTAATAACTCCAAGATGGTGTGACAAATATAAAACATGAGACTAATATTATGTCCTAAATATTGTATTTACACTAGTAGGGGTATAACATTCGAAGGCACCAGAAATTTGGATGCTTTACCCGTGAGATAATGATATTAAATAATATTTAATATATTATTTTAGTAAAAGTAATTAATTATCTCTCAAATGGTGCATTGTATGAGAAATTTGAGACTATTGATGGGTCCATAAAGAGAAGTTTACCCTAGATGAGGTATAAAATTTTTATACATCAGGCGTTTGGATGTCTCGCTCACAAAAAACCCCCTTTTATTTTTATTAATTATTTATTCCATTTTGTAAATAATAAATAATTGATATCTCACAAACCGTGCATCATAAGAGAAATCTGAGACCACCGATGGATCCATAATGAGGGGTTTATCCTAGAAGAGGTATACAATTTGTATGCGTTGAGTGTTTGGATGTATCACTCGCAAAAAATAACATTTTTTATTTTAATTAATTAATTATTCTATTTTTTAAATAATAAATCATTAATATCTCACAAATCATACTTCGTACAAGAAATCCGAGACCATCGATTGGTCTAGAATGGGGGTTTTACCTTAGATGATGTATAATTATTATACGCAATGGACTTATTAATAAGTCACAAATTTAAATAGTTTTATTTAATTATATAATTAAATGAAATTATTAATAAAATGGATGTACTATACGTTAATCATCTCAAATGGGTTTCTTCCATTTTTGACCACCTTGGATTTTTGGAAGCTCCATTTCTAAGCATTTGGACCATAGTAAAACTTGAAACATCATTTAGGGGTGAATTAAAACCCTCCGCCAATAATCGGTCGAAACGAACACAAAACATGGAGAATTAATTTGGGGTTTTCATAGAGTTTCTTATATAAACATTTCCATCTTCATGTTTTGGAGGATATTGGGTCGATTGAAAATGACTTTGGATGTTCCCCGGGTAAGGTTGATGATTGTTTTCTCATCTTCCTCTGAGATCGGCTGTGCGCAACCCCTCCCTGCTTCGTGACCCTCTTGGGGCGCCATAAGAAAGTTCTTTCTTTCTCTTTTTTTAATTAATTATTTTATTACCTCTATTTTCTCTCCCTCTAAAATAATTATTTTAAAAAAAAGTGGATGAAAAAAATAAAAAAATGGAGGATTGTTTTATAAATGATAGTTTTTTTAAAAAAATTGATAATTTCATTGATTTTTAAAATAAAATATCATAGATATATTTGTTAAAATAATCTTTCAACAATTATAATTTTATCTTCTTTTCATAAAAATGTCAAATATAATTATAAATAAATAATATGTAATTATTACATGATAAATAAATATGATATTGTCATAAGATATTTATCTGTAGTTGATGGGTATTTTTTTAGGGTGTTTGTTTATTCTTTGTTTCCAATCAAACCAGACCATACCACACCTTTGTTTTGGACGTATTGATAATTTTTGGAATAAGGTTGGTGGTGTTATTTTCTATATCCCATAGTCACGGTTTGTTCTCGTATATGAAAGTTTTTGGATTTCTAGTTTTTTTTAGAAATTGAGCATTCTTATTGAATTTATTAATGTGGTAAATTAATTAATTATGGATTTTGAGAAATTGTGGGGTTTAGGTTTTATAAAATAAGATAATTAATTATATTTTTCAAGTTGTGTGTTTGAATGGGAAATAAGTATAATTAATTGGTAAATTAATTTTCAATGTAAATGATCGAGAAATTGAGATAATTAAATATTGAGTTAATTATCAATTTGTCCTTTTGTAATGAAGAATAATTAATTGGTTAATTAATTATTGAATGTTTAGTTTTTGAAGGGTTAATTGATTTTATAATTAATTAACATGGAATTGATATTTTTAATTAGTTATTGAATTAATTAATGTATATGATTAATTGATTTATGAAATAATTATTGGATGAGATTTGGGTTGTTAGACATGACATTCTACACCAACGATATAAAAAAATGAATGAGATTTTTGGGTGTTCAACATGGAATTATTCATCAATAGGATTTTGGGAGTTAGACATGGTGTTCTACACCACTGTTAGATTTATCTATATTTTTGAGATTTGGGGTGTTAGATATGGCGTTCTACACCAATAATAAATAATAATAAATGGGATTTGGGGTGTTAGACATGGAATTCTACACCAATTGGTTTTTCAGTGCTAGACACAGTGTTATACACTGAGGATAAAAATGTATTTAAAACTGTGAATTGAATGTGTGAAACGATTCAAACTTGATAGTCTATGTGATTAATAAAAAATAATTGATAATGTGATAACAATTAAATTATACATTGTAATTATTTTTCTTTATATAAATGCATACACTTTTTTACTATATTTGTTTTAGACACCATCGGTGGTGGCCTAATGGGTCATACTCACACCCTATTCGGGCTGCCTGATTGGTACCTAAATAAAACTTTCTATTCCTGGACAGGTCAAGGGAAAGATCCCTAGTTTAGATAGCTAATTGGGGATGGAGCTTGGTTGAGGGAACAATACATTGTTCAAGACGCTCTTGGGATTCACTAGCCTCTTACATTAAGTTTCATTTCTCTCACTTGATACATATATATAAACATTGCATGTTTAACTTTTAGTTGAGTATTTTATTTTCTTATCTTGTTTATTCTAGTTACATTTGTACTATTATGATTATATATGCTTCTGCTATTGCTAGTTTACTTCTGTTGGTATTTTATATGATAAAATAGGGTATAGTCTCCCCACGAAAGAAGTACTAGACCCTCACTACTTGTCAGAAGCCTATGGTAGAGGGGTATACAACTTTGGACTCGAAGAAGATGAAGATGAAATCATCTGTGTAAAGAATCAGGTTTTTGTTCCTATGAGCATCTTAGATTTCTCATGCCAGGATTTCATTCCTCAATGTGGGTGGTGAATCTAGGTGTGACCAAAATGTACTGTGACCTACGATGATAGTTTTGGTGGTCTAGCATGAAGAAGGAGGTAAGAGGGTTTGTGACACGATGCTTCATCCGTCAGTAGGTGAAGGAAGAGCATTAATGACCTGGAGGTTTATAGCACCCTTTAACTTTTCTATAATAGAAGTGGGATAATGTGACCATAGGCTTTTTAGTGTGCCTTCTGAAGACACTTAAGAAGAATGATGTTATTTGGGTCATTGTGGATCGACTCAAAAAGGCAGCATATTTCTTCCCTATATGGGAAACCTTTACAGTTGATCAGTTAGGAGAGTTGTATATAAAAGAAATAGTGCATTTGAAAGGGGTTCCATAGAATATAGTTTCCGATCATGAATCATGATTCACTTCATGCTTCTGTTAGGGCTTGCATAATTTACTTGGTACACACTATTTATTGAGTACGGATTTCCCCCCACAGACAGATGGACAATCAGAGCGTACTATACAAGTTCTTGAGGATATGCTGAGAGCATGTGTGTTTGACTACAGTGGGCCATAGTAAAAGCAATTGGATATAGTGGAGTTTTCCTATAACAATAGTTATTAGACAACTATTCAGATGGAACCATACGATGCACTTTATGGTAGGCTATGCAGATAACCGATTTGCTGGATGGAAGCAGGTGAGTCAGAGTTTTTGGTACCATGTCTTGTTCATGGGACAATGAAGTAGGTTAGTCTAATTCAAAAACTCATGGCTACATCTTAGAGTTGGTAGAAGTCATTCACAGAAAGATGGAGACTGACCCTAGAGTTTATTGAGGGTGATTGTGTATTCCTAAGAGTGTCACATAGGTTGGGTCATTGTAGGATATAGAGATAGGGAATGTTGGTGCCAAGGTTTGTTGGACCTTTAGAGATCGTGGAGAGAATCAGGCTGGTAGCATAACGATTAACTTTTCCATTGAAATACAGTGCTATGCATGATGTTTTCCATTTATCACAACTATAGATGTATCACCATGACCCTTCTCATGTGATTGATGAGGATGATGTCAAGGTTGAGATAGATGTGTCCATTGAGGAATATCTGATACATGTGTTGGATCATAGTAAGAAAATGTTGAGGGGAAAGACTATACTCATTTTTCATGTATTATGGAAACATGGACATGTGTAAGAAGAGACATGGGAAAGGGAGGTAGATATGCAGGCTTAGTGGACTGATCTTTTTGGATCAGAATCTTAGAGATCCTTGGTAGTGTAGATTGAGGATGAGCTCTTATAAGGTGGAGAGATTATAATACTTCATCTTTTTTCAGGTATTTTTACTTTGAGTTATTTCTTTTTATAAATTATAAAATAATTTATGTGAAAAAAACAAAAGGGAAGACAATTATATTATAGTAATGGAGGACAATTCATTCAAAATAATTGAATAAATCCAAGACGGTGTGATGAATGAAAAATATGAGACCACTGTTATGTTCAAAATATGTCATTTAACCTAGTAGGGGTAGAACATTCGAAGGATCCAAACATTTGGATGCCTTTATTTTGAGATAAAGATATTAATAATATTTAATATATTATTTTATTAAAAATAATTAATTATATATCAAACAATGCGTCGTATGGAAAATTTGAGACTACTGATGGGTCCGGAATGTGGGTTTTACCCTAAATGAGGTATAAAATTTGTATGTATCAGACCTTTGGACGTCTCGATCACAAAAATAACCCTTTTTTATTTTAAATAAATTTCTATTCCATTTTATTAAATAATAAATCATTAATATCTCACAAACTATTCATCGTACGTGAAATCTAAGACCACTGATGGGTCCATAATGAGGGTTTTACCAAAGATGAGGTATTAAATTTGTATGCGCTGGGCGTTTGGACGTCCCACTTTTCTAAAATAATAATTTTATTTTAATTAATTACTTATTCAATTTTTTAAATAATAAATCATTAATATCTCACAAACAGTGTGTTGTACAAGGAATCTGAGACCACCGATGGGTCTAGAATGGGGGGTTTACCCTATGTAGGGTATAATTCTTAAACGCAACAGACTTATTAATAAGGTCACAAATTAATTTTTTTTATTTAATTAAATAATTAAATGAAATAATTAATAACATGGATGTACTATAAATTCATCTTCTCCAATGGGTTTCTTCCATTTTGGACCACAGAGAATTCTTGGAATCTTTATTTTGAAGCATTTGGACTACAATAAAAGTTAAAACATCATTTTTGGAGGAATTAAAACACTCCACCATCAATAATTAGTTGAAAAGAACACCAAACATGGAGATTTAATTTGGTGTTTTTATGGAGTTTCCAATATAAGCGTATCCACCATTATGTTTCAAAGAATATCGGGTCGAGTAAGAATTAATTTGGATGTTCCCTAGGTAAGGTCGGTGATTATTTTTTCATATTCCTCCAAGACCTGTTGTGCACGACCCCTCCCTACCGTGTGACCCTATTAGTGTGCCACAAGAAGGTTCCTTCTTCCTCTATTTTAAATTAATTACTTTATTACCTTTTTTTCAATCACTTAATTATTTTAAATAAAAAGTGGATGAAAAAACTATAAAATTGAGGATTGTTTTCTAAATGATATTTAAAAAAATGATAATTTCATAGATTTTTAAAAGAAATTATCAAAGCACAATTTGATAAAATAATCTTTCAACGTAACACCCCATGCTTCCATGGTATGTTTCCCTTTGAATAATGTAATAGCTTGCGTTCTATGCAACTTTGAGTTTTAACACACCACAACCTATCAAACTAGCCGTTATGAATAGTAATATCCACTTTTTGAATTTTTTTAAATTTTATTTTTCAAAATTGACTTCAGTTTTGGATTCGGAATATCAAAATTAGATTATGGTGTATTTTTGGTATTTTTCTAAAAACTTTCAATTTTTTATGAATAGTGAAAAACACTACATTATTGTTTAAAATAGACTTTTAATTTAAATAATTATTTATTTTATTTAAATTTATATAAAGTAAAAATAGATACATAATATCTATATATGTTCAATGTAATTCGTTGGAGTCATTTTATAATAATATTACATATATAAAATCTTATTGAAATTTTTACCATATTTTACCCATCTTCTAGGCGCATTTGAAAATTTGAATAAAATGTAATTTTTATACTTCTGTTAATTGAATTTCAAAAATTTGATAGACACGGTTGATATCATTAAGTAAAATTTAGTTCAATAAGATGAAAATAATTTTTGATGAATAATAACTTTTGACTTTTATTTACCATGATTAAAAGTAAATAGGGTAATTAAAGGTAAAAAATGATATTATAATTACCCTAACACATGTCCTAATTCTATTGGATAAGTTTATTTCGAAAAAAACAACCTTAGGAATAAAATATTATCCTTTTGGTCCACATGGATTAGATTAGGACATTTATTATTATTTTATTTAAAGAAGAGTTAAAAGTGTTAAATTCAAAGTTTAATAACTAAACCATTTTTAGTATAGGATTACACATAAGATAAATTGAACTATAAATCTTAATTAGAAATATAAAATTATTTCCTACGTAATGGTACTTTATTTATAATTTTTATATATTAAATAATTAAATTTATTTATAACACATTGATGATGTAGTAATTACCTTATTTATGAATGTTTAAAAAAATTGATACTATAAATATCCAAATAAATATAAATTGAGACATTTGATGAATTAACATAATTTTAATGGTTAATATGACATGTTATGGTTGATTAAATAAATAATTTTCTAATTTATAAAGTTTTTATGACTTTCAAAAAAAAAAACAAAATACCAAATAGTGTCAAAATTCACATAAATGATGTTTAAAAAAAAATACTCTATTATTAATTGATACAATATTCCTAAGAATCTAAGGTTTCAACAAATTACTTTGGTAAGTTTAGATATATTAATAATTGACCACTTTGGGTTATCTTGGATTTTTTATTGCAAGTTTATTAACCATTTATTATATTAATACAAGAACACATGGTTAAAGTTAAACTATTTAACTAAGAGTTAAATCTAAAAGATATGGTTAATATGGTGACCTAAACCTATCTAAAACCTATTGGTTAAGATTTTTTTACCCATAACCACCTTATCCTTGAAATAAATTATTTCGGAGCCATTATAAACTGAATATTATTGTTTAATAAAATAATATTTCAAGATTTTCCTAAAGTAACCCCCATCTCTCTTAAAAAAGGGTACTTCCCCTTATATCAAAATCACACCTCCAAACCATTTGGCTCGGCCAAAACTTTCTCAAATATCCTCCAAAATACCCTGAATTCTACCTAGAGGCCTTACTTTGATTATAAAGCTAACTTAAGGAGCCCTTTTGATCAACTCAAAAGGAAACACCTGAAGAAGAGGTAATAATTTTACCACCTCTTTTAAAGTTCTTTTCTTCTTCCACTTCCTCTTTATTAGATGTTTACATACCAAAATAATAAATCTAGTACCTTATACATAATGTGATGTTATTATAAATATGGTACAACCATATTCATTATTCTATCCATCTCCTGAATGACAAGTCACTATAAGTACGTACGTACGGCTTACCGTCTCAAGGTTGTGGTGTAGTTTGTTATTCAAACACTTTATTATTTAAATGGGTATAATAATGAGTATAACTAATGTAAATAATAAATATAACATTTTAATTATTATGTATATATGATATAACATTAAATTACATATGAATTCACCATCAATATAATGATATTGTTGCTCGTACGTACGTACAGATTACCGTCTCCTAGAACTCGATGAGATTCATTCCCCAATATAACAATTCATGAATAAATTTCATTTTATGATTAAAAAATAATGTTTATGAACTTAATATCATTATATATATGAATCAAATACAGCTTTTCCACAAAAAACACGACTTATGTAACAAAACATACAAAGGAAAACAAATCAGTTAACACCCGAAACAATGATACCACCAAAATATTATTAACAATGAAATATTAGAAGATCATATATGATATCATTTCTATGTATTTGCTTCTTGTATAATTTAATAACAATGATTTATCTATTATATATGTGGTTAACATACCATCCACCAAGGAAAAGTACAAGGTAAGAGTTAATTCTACAATCTCTTCATTATCTAAGGTTGTATATACGTGACTATCTACTGAGACCTCTTTATCATCCACATCCATGTTTCTCAAAAATGTATTCAAAACATTTTTAATATTTCCTTGACTATGGGTTAAATTCATATATACCCTTTTTGATTTTTTAATAGAATTTTTGAAAAGTAATTTTTCCATCATTTTCCAAACAAGGTCCTTTATGACCTTTTTGAAAAAATTAAGGAAAGAATGTTTTTTTTACTTATACGGTGGGTGCATCTATTTTCTGCCATTGTAACACCTTCAAAGCTTCCCTTACATGATTATAAGAGTATTTTCAAAATAATTGTTTTCTTTTATAATTATGTGACTTTTAAATTATTTCAAGAAAAAAAAAGATATTTCTCTCAAATAGTTTTGATTTTATCTATGTCAACATCCTTTAATGGATTTTACACTTGTTTGAAGTTAATTTATTATTATACAATCTTCTATATTGTATTGAAGGATTTGTTATATGTTTGACTGTGTATGTGTTATTTTTATACCATTCATGGGTTATGGTTAACGTATTAACATTTCATATGATAATTTTAATATGAATGTTTATGTTATGTTTCAACCTTTTCATACGAGTAATGCATTGGACTAAGTAAGTGATGGGTGGAGCCCGCTATAGCTCTTCGATTCATTGGTTGGTGTCATGAGACAAACTAGTGTCTTGGCACAAGGACTTGAAAAAATCATATTTTTAGTCTTGGGAAGAGGCCTTGACTTTGTGGTTATGATGTCCAGAATTATGCATTCCATCATTATGAAATTGGATATTGATGTTTCATGTGATTATTCAACTAGTAGAATATCCATGTGAATAAGTAAATGAAAATATTTGATTTATTTTTTCCATATTATGAGGAATTTTATGTTTAAAAGGCTTGTGTTTTAGTCTTATATATTGCCTTAAATGTTTATGCTTATTTATGAAAGTTTCCACTATATTGTTATCCTTACTGAGCATCTGAGATCACCTTTTTCTATGTTTTATTTTTTGCAAGATGTGAAGAAGTATTCTATGGTTAACCTATAGGGATAGGATAAGGGATATAATTCGGTTCAAAGGGGACAAAATGTTGTTGTGGTTTTTATCTCAGGATGTAATGTAAAACTTATGTTTGTATCTACTACTTCCAAGGCTACTAAACTGATCGGTCTTTTGGGAAATGATTCCTTGTATCATGCCAATGTTATGTAATAATGCACCAACTCTGGGTGACTGGTGTTGGGGCATTATAGTTGGTATCAGAGGAAGTTTAGTAAAAACCTTGGAAACTAGATTTAGAAAAACTCTTATTAGAGAACATTAACCTAAGATAGACTTTGAGGATTAGTATTGAAGAACTTACTAGAATTTTGGTAATGTAGATATTTTGTGTATTTTCAAATAAATACATCCATTTATAGATATGATAAGGTAGAGGCGGATCTAGCACAGATGTACCTAGGAGTGAAAACTATGATAAGTAGTTTCAAGCTTGACCCGGGGTATCTTGGTACATGACAACGAGCCTTGCTGCAATCTTAGTTATGATAATCCCGGGGATATGATTAGGATAATTCACATTTTTTACAAACCATTATGAAGGATTTATGAGTATATACCTCCTTAATGAAAACGATTTTATGATTATGGAATATATCCTTAACCTGTTTAATTTATGTTAAGTGTTTTACAAGTTTAGAATTATGTATTGTGATTCATCAACTAATCTACTGTATTCCATTGTTTAGAAATGGAACCTAGTGGAAGGAATGGAAATTGTATCAACTCACATAATCCATGTATGGATTTACCTTCTACTCAAGATAATTATAGTGGTGCTGGTTATGCTACTAGTACTGATCAACTTATCACCATACTGGGACTACTGACTCAGGTTATTAATAAAAAACTTACCCATATAGAGCACCCTGATCCAAAACATGGAGGATCAATGTTTGTTCGCCTCATGAGGAAAAACCACCAACATTAAATGGGACTAAGAATTCATTTGTAGCTTAGTAATGGATAAGTTCCTTAGAGAAAATATTTAATGCTTTGGGGAGTAGCAAAAGAGAAAAAAGTTGTCATGACAGTTTATCACCTCACAGGAGATGCAAGTCAATGGTGGTCATTAATTTCAAACACAAAGTAGGATGAAAAAGTATCAAAAAATGGAATGATGGGAGTTTAAAGATATTTTCTTAGAAAAATACTATCCTCATGGACATCGAGTGGATATGGAAAGAAAATTTATGAGTCTGATTCAAAAGGAGGATACAAATGTTGTAATGTATGAGGCTAACTTTACAAGGTTAGAAAGGCAAGCAATAGATTATATACGTAACCCAAGGAGTAATATTGATAGATTCTTTTATGGGTTAAAACCATTTCTCCATCGAGCATTATTCTCATAACCATTCTCATTAGACGAAGATATTGTCTCATGTGATATCAAGACAGACAAGGAATTATCTATGTATTACGACTTTAAATAAAATAAAGAGAAGAAGAGATCTACTGAACACTCTAGGAATGGAAATAAGGGGAAGAAGGGAAAAGTTGAATATCCATCATGCGGTAAATTTGGGAAGAAACACCCTAGTACTTTCCTGAAGGGAATGAGAGTTTATTACAAGTGTGGTGAAAAAGGCCACCAATCTCATGATTGCAAGGTAATAAAAGAGGTTGTCAATGTTGAATTCTACAATTGTAGAGAGATGGGGAATTATGTAAATGAATTTCCTTAGCACCAAGGAAACTTACCTCAAAAAATGCCAAGGGAGCAAGGCCAAGCTTATGTGATTACTATTGTAGAGGTTGAAGCTCCAAAAGATGTGGTGGTAGGTAATTTAATGGTTTCCTCAAGTTTAGACAATGCTTTATTTTATTATATATCATCAAAATGTTTCATATCTTCCCAGTTTTCTAAGAAAATTAGATATTTTCAATGTGATTTAACAAGGGAGTTGTCATTCAAAACTCCTAAGGAAAGTATCATTGCAACAATGTTTTGTGAATCAGCTCCTATTGGGTAATATAAATGTTTTTTATCTATTGATCTCATCGTCATAACTGTGATTGAATTTGATATAATCTTCAAAATTTATTTTCTTTCAGAACATGATGCGGAAATTTATTGTAAGAAGGAGGTTCAATTTTTTGATGATGATAAGGAGTACCTTATCTTTAGACCAGAAACGTCACTACCTGATTCTTATCTATATCCACCCCCAGTAGCTCAACTAAATTCAATTATTGGGGAGGAAGAGAATGAAATAACTATGGGCGAGGAAAATAATGTTCAAATAGAGGACGTACCTATTGTATAAGAATATGTTGATGTATTTCCAGAAGATTTACCTAGACATACTTCAGAATGAGAAATTTAGTTTTATATTGATTTAATTCTAGGTTCAAGGCCTATATCGAAGACCCCTTATAGAATAGACACTGTAGAATCAGTGGAAATAAAGAAAAAACTATAATAATTGAGTAATAAAGGATTTATTCTCCCTAGTATTTCTCTATGGGGAGCCCTTGTTCTTTTTGTTAAGAAGAAAGAAGGATCTATGAGGTTGTGCATTGACTACAGGGAGATCAATGATATAACAATAAGGAACAAGTATCCCCTACCTCTCATTAATGATTTATTCAACCAACTTCATAGAGATCAATATTTTTCAAAGATTAACCTTCGATCTAGATATCATCAGTTGTTTGTGAAGAAGGAAGACATTCCGAAAAAAACATTTCAAACCAGGTACGTGCATTACAAGTTTACTGTAATGCCTTTTGGATTGACTAATGAAACCTCTATCTTCAGGGATCTAATGAATAAAGTTTTCAAGGAATATCCTGATGAATTTGTAGTGGTATTTATTGATGATATCTTGGTATACTCAAAAAGGTATGAATATTATGAAAATCACTTGCGTACTATTCTGAAAACCCTCAGAAGAAATGAATTATATGGGATGTTTAGAAAGTGTGAATTATTTCTTTAGGCGATTTATTTTCTTGGACATATTGTCTCTAAGGATGGAATCTCTGCTGATCCGTATAAGATAAGAGAAATACATGAATGACCATCACCAACGAGTATAACTGAGGTACATAGTTTTATTATTTTGGAAGGTTATTATATGAACTTCTTCCAGAATTTTGCTCAATTGGCTAACCCATTAACCAATCTCACATGTAACGAGGTTAAATTTATTTGGAAAAAAGAGTGTGAAGAATGTTTTGATGAACTGAAGAGAATATTATTCAATGCTCCTATCTGGAATCTACCATTGGGGAATCATTGGTTTGTTTTTTATAGTGATGCTTAAAAGAAAGGACTTGGTTGTGTCTTTATGTATAATGATAATGTTATTGCCTATACACAACGAAAGTTAAAGATTCATGAACAAAACTATCCCAATCATAATATTGAGTTAGAAGATGTAATATTTTCTTTTAAGATATGGCGACACTATCTCTATGGTGAAAAATGTGAGATATATACCAATCACAGGAGCTTGAAGTACATTTTCTCACAAAAATAACTCAACATGAGGCCGAGGTGATGACTTGAGCTACTCAAGGATTATGATTTCACTATACACTATAACTAGGGGAAGGAAAATAAGTTGGAAAAATCTTTAAGAAGAAAGGATCATGGATTTTTGAACAAGATAATAGTTGAAAGGGATCCTATGTTTATAGATCTAGTAAAGATGGATATGGGAATAATCATGGAAGGTGAAACATCAATAATTTTTCAAATGGTTTCCAATCCAACTTTACTATAAAGGACAAAAATTTCTAATGCTGATGATGAAGAGTTTCAAAATAAAATTAAAGATGTGAATGATGGGATATTGATTGACTTTTTATATGAAGATGGGATTTTGAAATTTGGGAAGAGACTTTGTGTTCTTGACATACCTGATCTAAAAAGGGAATTGTTGGATGATTCTCATAGCTCCAATTTCTCTATACACCCTGGTAGCACTAAGATGTATATAGATTTGAAGGAACATTTTTGGTGGGACATGAAAAGGGAGATTGATGATTATGTGTCAAGATGTATGGTCTATCAATATGTAAATTCATGAAGAAAACATCCTAGAAAAGTCTAGAAAAATCTTCCCATACCTAAGTGGAAATGGGATGATATTAATATGGATTTTTTCATGGGGCTACCAAAGACTCCTAGAAGAAATGATGCAATATGGGTTATTATTGACCGCCTTACTAAGTCAGTACATTTTCATGCTATAAGAGAAGATTTACCACTTAAACATTTAACAAGACTATATATTAATGATGTTGTAAGACATCATGAAGTACACCTATCGATTGTCTCTAATCGTGATCCCCATTTTACATCAAGATTCTGGAAAAGTATTCAGAAGGCCCTAGATACAAAACTTCATTTGAGAACTGCCTACCACCCTAAAAATGTTGGAAAATTAGAATAGACTATTCAAACCTTAGAAGACATGTTGAGATATTTCTCACTTGATTTTCAAGGAATGTGGGATTAGTATTTAACTCTAGTAGAATTTTCCTATAACAATTGCTTCCATTCAAGTATTCAAATGGCCCCGTATGAAGCATTATATGAAAAGAGATGTCGCACACCAACTTGTTGGGATGATGTTGATGAAAGAAAACTCATAGGCCCAGAAAATGTTGAGGAAACAATGGAAAGGGTGAAGGCTATCTAAACACACATCAAAGAAGCTCAAAGTAGGAAAAATATCTATGCTGATAACCAAAGGAATGATTTGGAATTTCAAGTAGGTGATCATGTTTTCTTGAAGGTATCTCCATGGAAGGGTGTCATACGATTCGATAAGAAGGGTAAATTAAGTCCAAGGTATATCGGACATGTCGAAATTCTAGAACGAATTAGAGTTGTAGCCTATCATTTGGCAATGCCACCAAGTCTCTCCAAAGTTCATGATGTGTTCCATGTATCACTATTAAGAAAATACATGCCTAACCCAACACATGAACTCACCTATGAATAAATAGAACCAGATCCCAATCAGTCTTATTGTGAAGAGCCTGTCAAGATTCTTGATACGAGAGAAGAGGTGTTGAGAAACCGGACGACTCGTTTGGTAAAAGTTCTATAGAGAAACTATAAGATAGAGGAGGCAATGTGGGAAACCGATTAAATTATGATGAAGAACCACATGAATCTTTTTATGTAGAAATATTCTAGAAATTTATAAGAAGAAATTATATTAATTAGGGAAGAATGTAACACCCCAAGCTTCCACAATACATTTCCCTTTGAATAATGCAATAGCTTGCGCTGTATGCAACTTGGAGTTTTTACACACCACGACCAATCATACCAGCCATTATGAATAGTAATACCCACTTTTTAATGTTTTTAAAATTTTATTTTTTAAAATGGACTTCATTTTTGGATTCAGAATATCAAAATTAGCTTAGGGTGATTTTTTGAGATTTTTTTTGAAAACTTTCAATTTATGATGAATACTAAAAAACACTGGGTTATTGTTTAAAACTGACTTTTATTTAAATAATTAGTTATTTTTTTTAAATTTATATTGGGTAAAAATAGATACAAAATACCTATATATATTCAATTTAATTTATTGGATTCATTTTATAATAATATTAGATATATAAAATTTTATTGAACTTTTTATGGTCTTTTACCAACCTTCTAGGGGCATTTTAAAATTTTCATAAAACATAATTTTACCACTTCTGTGAAATGAATTTCAAAAATCTTAGAGTCACGGTTGACATAAGTTAGTAAAATGTGGTTCAATAATATGAAATAATTTTTGGTGAATAGTAACTGTTGACTTTTATTTACCACAGTTAAAAGTAAATATGGTAATTAAAGGTAAAAAAATAATATTATAATTACCCTAAAACATATCCTAATTCTATTGGATAAGTGTATTTATACCAAAAATAACTTATGAATAAAATATTATCCGTTTCGTCTAATTGGATTTGATTAGAACATTTATTATTATTTTATTTAAAGAAGAGTTAAAAGTGTTAAATTCAATGTTTAATAACTAAACCATTTTTAATATAGGGTTATACATAAGATAAATTGGACTATAAATATTCATTATAAATCTATAAGTATTTCATATATAAAGGTATTTTATTTATAATTTTTATACATTAAATAAATAAATTTATTTATGACACAATTATAATGCAGTAATTACCTTATTAATGAAAGATTAAAGAAATTTATATTATAAAAATTAAAATAAATATATATTGTGACTTTTGATGAATTAAATTAATTTTATAGGTTAATATGACATGTTAGAGTGATTAAATATTTTTATTTAGAAGTTATAAAGTTGTTATGACTTTCACAAAAACAAAATACCAAATAGTGTCAAAATTAACATAAATGATTTTTTAAAACAAATACTATATCATTAATTGATATAATATTTCTAAAAATATAAGATTCCTCCAAAGGACTTAGATAAGGTTATATAAATTAATATTTAACCACTTGGGGTTCTCTTGGATTTTTATAGTATGTTTATTAACCAATTATTATAATAATAAAAGAATACATGGTAAATGTTAAACTATTAAACTAAGAGATAAATATAAAAGACAAGGTTAATATGGTGACCTAAAACAGTCTAAAACCTATTGGATGATATTTTTTCGACCCATCCCCACCTTAGAATCTAAATAAATCATTTTAGAGCCATTATAAACCGAATATGATTGTTTAATAAAATAACATTTCAAGCTTTTCCTAAAGTGACCATCACCTCTCTTATAAAAGGGTACTTCCCCTTCTCTGAAAATCACATCTCCAAAGCCATTTGGATCTGACAAAAACTACTAAAATATCCTCCCAAATACCCTAAATTATACTTAAATTCCTTAATTTTACCTGAAATCCAACCTAAGTAGCACTTTTCATCAAATAAAAGGAAACACCCGAAGAAGAGGTAATAATTTCACCACCACTTTCAAAGTTCTTTTCTTCTTCCACTTACTCGTTCTTTGTTGTTTACATGAAAAAATAATTACTCTAGTACATTATAAATACTGTGATGTTATTATAAATATTGTACAACCATATTCATTATTCTATCCATCCTATGAATCACAAGTCACCATAGATGCGTATGTACAACTTACCATCTCCACATCGTGGTGTATTTTGTTATTCAAACACTTAATTATTTGGATGGGTATAATAATGAGTATAAATGATGTAAATAATAAATATAACTTGTTAATGATTCTTTATATATCATATATCATTCAATTACATATTATTTCACCATCAATATGATGATATTGTCACCCGTGCATACATACGGATTACCGTCTCCACGAACGCGATGAGATTCATTCCACATCATAACCATTCAAGAATAAATATCATTTTATGATTAAAAAATAATATTTAAGAACATAATATCACTCTGTATATGAATCCAATACATCTTATCCATAACGAATATGACTTACATAACAAAGCATATAAAGGAAAATGAATCAGTTAACACCCGAAATAATGATACCACTAAAATATTATTAACAATGCAATATTAAAAGATCATATATGATATCATATTTATGTATTTGGTTATTGTATAATTTAATAACAATTATTTAACTATTATACAGAATTTTAACATACCCTATACCAAGGAAAAGTATAAGGTAAGAGTTATTTCTACAACCTCTTCATTATCCAAGGTTTTTTATACGTGAGTATCTACTGGGACCTCTTTATCATCCACATTAGTTTTTCTTAAAAATGTATTTCAATTTTTTTTTACTATTTCTTAGTCTATGGGTTAAATTCATTTATACCCTTGTTATATTTTTTTATGTAATGTTTCTAAAGGAATCTTTCTGTCTTTTTCCAAAAAAGGTCCTTTATGACCTTTTCGACGAAATATTGAAAGAATGTTTTTTAACTTATACAGTGGATGTGGCTATTTTCCACCGTTGTAACACCTTAGAAGCTTCCTTGACAAGTTTATAAGAGTATATTCAAAATAAATGTTTTCTTTTATAATTAGGTGACTTTTAAATGATTTCAAAATATAAAGGGATATCTCTCTCAAATAGTTTTTATTTCATCTACGTCAACATCATTTGATGGATTTTACACTTGTTTGAAGTTGATTTATTATGATAAAATCATCCATATTGTATTAAAGGTTTTGTGATATGTTTGACTATGGATGTGTTATTTTTATACCATTCATGATTTATGGTTAAATTATTAACATTTCGTATACTAGTTTTAATAGGATTGTTTATGTTATGTTTCAACCTTTTCATATGAGGAATGAATTTGACTTAGCAAGTGACGGATGGAGATCGATATAGATCTTCGATGCATCGGTAAGTCTCATGAGACAAACTTGTGTCTTAGCATAAGGCCTTGAGAAAATATTATTTGTATTCTTGGCATGAGGCCTTGACTATGTGGTTATGATGTCCGACATTATGCATTCCATCATTATGAAATTGGTTATTGATGTTTCATGTGATTATTTAACTAGTAGAATATCTATGTGAATAATTAAATAGCATTATTTGATTTATTTTTACCATATTATGCTTAAGATTATGTTTAAAAGACTTTTTTTAGTCTTATACATTGCCTTAAATGATTATACTTATTTATGAAAGTTTATGCTATATTGTTATCCTTACTGAGCATCTGAGATCACCGATTTCTACGTTTTATTTTTCCTAGTATGTGAAGAAGTATTTTATGTTTGACCAGCAGGGATAGGGTAAGGGATATAAGTTTGTTCAATGGGGAAAAATGTTGTTGTTGTTGGTATCTCATGATGTAATGTAAAACTTATGTATGTATCTATTACTTCCAAGGATACTAAACTGATTAGTATTTTGGGACATGATTCCTTTTATCATGCCAATGTTATGTAATAATGCACCAACTCTGTGTAACTAGGGTCGGGGCGTTACATTCAACAATTATCATTTTTTTGTATTTATGTAATAATATCAAATATAATTATAAAGAAATAATATGGAATTATTAAATGATAAATAAATATGATATTATCACAAGATATTTATCAATAGTTGATGTGCATTTTCATTATGGTGTTTGTATATTCTTCATTTCTGCTCAAACCCGACCATACCACACCTTGATTTTTGACGTATTGATCTTTTTTGGAATAAGGCAGGTGGTATAATTTTCTAAATCCCATATTCATGGTTTGTTTTTGTATATGCATGTTTTTGGATTACATATTATGTTTAGTAATTGAGACCACTTATTTATTTAATTAATGTCGTAAATTAATTAATTGTGGATGTTGTGAAATTGTGGGATTTATGGTATATAGAGTAATATAATTAATTTCAAGAATTAATTATGTTTTTAAAGTTATTTGTTTGAATGATAAATAAGGATAATTAATTGGTCAATTAATTATCAATGTAAATGATCAAGAAATTGGGATAATTAAATATTGAGTTAATTATCAAGTTGTCCTTTTTTAATAGAGAATAATTAATTAGTTTCTGAATGTTTAGTTTTTTAATGGTTAATTTATTGTAGAATTAATTAACATGGAGTTGATGTTGTTAATTTGTTATTAAATTAATTAATAGACATGGTTAATTAATTTATGAAATAATTAATGGATGGGATTTTGGGTCTCAGACATGATATTCTACACCAATGATATAAATAAATGAGTGATATTTTTGGGTGTTCTAGATGGAGTTCTTCACCAATACGATTTTGGGTGTTAGACATGGAGTTCTACACTACTGATAGATCTATCTATATTGTTGAGATTTGGGGTGTTAGACATGATGTTCTACACCAATGATAAATAATAATAAATGGTATTTGGGATGTTAGATATGGAATTCTTCACCAATTTGTTTTTGAGTGTTAGACATGGTGTTCTACACTGAGGATAAATATGTATTAAAAATTTTAAATTAAATGTGTGACACGATTCAAACTTGATAGTCTATGTAATTATTAAAGATTAATTGATAATGTGATAACCATTAAATTATACATTGGTATTATTTTTCTTTACATAGATGCGTACACTTGTTTTTGACTCAATTTTTTTTAGAAGACATTGGTGGTGGACTACTAATGCGTACTCACACATTATTGAGGATACCTAATCGTTACTCAAATAGACTTTTCTATTATAGGATAGGTCAAAGGCAAGAGCCATGGTTTAGATTGATGATTGGGGATGAATCTTGGTTGAGGGAACCAGACATGGTTCAGGACCCACTTGGGAGTCACTAGCCAGTTATATCCATTTTTATTTTTTTGACACTTGATACATATATATAGACATTGCTTGTTTACCTTTCAGTTGAGTATTATATTTTCATGTCTTGGTTATTCTTATTACATTTGTACTATTATGATTATATATGCTTCCGCTATTTCTCATTTACTTCTTCTGGTATTTTACTCTAATAAAAGAGGGTATAGACTCCCCAAGACTGCCTTACTATACCCTCGCTACTAATCGGTAGCCTCTGGATTACAGGTAGACACGCCTGAGGTCATGTGGAAAATCGGCTCAGGGCACCATTGAGTGGTACCCGGGCCGTGGCGTTATACTCAGACTCCATAGAAATAGATTGATGATGAAAACACTAACTAAACCATTTTGGGTATGATTTTCTATAATGGGATCCCCTAATGGGGTGTATATTTATTTCCCATAAGGGTTACCCAAATGGCGTCTTTATATTTAGTGTTCACACCTATGTGGATCCTTGATGATGATTGTGAAGTGTGTAGATCTTATTATATGAAACTAAAGTACCATATGAATTATTAAATGATGATATGATATGTTTTGTTTTCATGACTACATTCCATTGATTTTAGAAATTTTTTATTCATTCCAACATCTATATCTAAATGTTTTATATAAAATTATTAGTTAATCATGTTTTGATATGACTTCCATCCTTTTTTATTTAAAATAATGTTTTGTAAAAAATATGTAAATGTATTACAATGCATTTTTATTTAAATTTGAAGAATATATGGTTATTGGTATGGTATTGATTGTAGTAAACATGATAAGACCCTATTGAGTTATTTATCTCACAACCTACCTTTACCTTCGGGCGTTTCTAGATTATCTTATTCCATGTCCATGATAAGGGAAAGTGCCACTAAGAGGTGGTGTATGGTCTTGATCCTTGGGACCTGGAGTAATGGAGGTGACCCACAGTGTTGTAATCCATGTATGACATGGGATGTCATAGATTTATTCTTAATATACGTCAAGTCAATTATGATTGAATGTTTTGGGTTTTGTTTTACCTTTTTATCATTTCCAGTAATTTCTCTTTATGGAGTGTTGACATACTGACTTGTATCTTTTATATTATGATGTTTTGTTGAAAAAACCATTACCATATGATTATTATATAATTATAGGATCTATTCCCATACTCATGGGTATTGGGAATTCCTATCGAGCTATGTTAGGGCTAACTTGGGTATTATGGTACCAGGGTATCTAAGCCAGTTCATGATTGTATCACATAAGAAGAGATCATTAATTTAATCATTTTATATTGTATGTTTAGTATTAAAAAATAAAAACATCATAAGTTAATATAATGGGTAACATATGAAACATAACTCGATATGACATAGATATTTTTGATTTCGAGATGAAAATAGAAGTAAAATTATAAAAAGATATTCATAATGTTTTTATACTTAGGTTTAAAAAAATATTAAATTTAACAAAAAGTATCGATTTGAAGGGGATTAAAATAGGACATTGAAAATATTATTTTTAAGAGAATTAAAAATTTTAAATCCCAAAAAATAAATGAAATTATAGATAATAAATGTGTTGAATAACATGAAAATATACATAAATAGAATTAAATCACTATATTTATACTTCTAAATCACTAACCATATTTTTCAATTGAAAAATTTAGTAAACAATTTGAATTTAAATTATTTTGGTAGACCATGAAAAAATGAAGATGAAAAATAATTTTAAAAAATGGTTATATGCTTGGGAAAATGATTCCAATAAAAAAGTATTAAAAATGAGATTATTTTCACACTTTATTAAGGATTTCCAAAAATTTCCTATGTGGAAATTGATATAAAATTATTGTAAACATTTTTATTGAAAATAAAGGATATTTTAAAATAATTATAATCAATAATATAATTATATATAGGGAAACTATTAAAATAGTAGAATGATTATGGTCATAGAGGAGAAATATTATTATTCACAAAGAAGAGATAGGTTTGTTCAAATTATAAAAAATATTTTAGATGAATTATAAAAAAATGGAAGTGTAATGGTTATAATACATTTATACCCCAGTAGTAATGATAGGATAATAAAATATATTGGTTTATAAATACCAATAACCAATAATTCCCATTGGTTATAATTAAACATAAGAAATATCAAATTCAATGTGAGGTTAGATAAAAAAACCTTACAAAAATTATATGGTATAAACAATAAATCCAAAAGGGGGAAATGAGAATATAAATTCATCATAAATGGTAGTAAAACAGTACTTTAAATTTTTTTTAACTTTAATTATAGTAATATAATTGAAGATATGTAATTTTTGGACAATACATAAAATGAGTGGAGGATTGGAGAGGAAAGACTTTCTATGTACGCAACATGTGACGTAAGAATATATCAAGGTTGTAATTACGTAATGGAAATATAAATGTTCATAAAAAGTGGAAATAAAACATAAAAACACATATATAATAATGAACATAATAATAGAATAATATCATCTATTAATGAATCATATATCTTAGTGAAATTAAATTAAGTTATGAATCCTCTTATGTGCTTGATAATAGATGATAAAAAATCCCATGTAATTATATCATGAAAAACAATTTCAAATAATATGAAATTTTTTATTAATAATAATTAATTAAATTAATAATAATTACTTGATGTCAAATAATAATAGGTTCATGATTTGAAATTTGACTCAAAGAATGGGAATTGAGATAAACAATCATTAATTTATATTCCCACATGGTCATACATGAAATTTACATATAATAAATATAGACTCATTAATAATATTACTCATAACATTGTTCTTGTGTATTGAATTTTATAGTAATAATTTATATTCATTAGTCATATATTTATATCTTATTTTTAGTTTATATTTATCACCGAGATGTAGTAGTTTTAATCATTTAATATCTATTTTGATATAATGGTTTCTTAAATAACTCCATGTTCATAAGCTCTTCAGAAATATAATAGAAAAGGAACTATAATATAAGTTTCATATTGAGTTATGAAGTTCCATGTTGATTCCATGGGAGTTTTGGGTATGGTTCTCTATGATGAAATATCTAACAAACTTGTTTAATTAATTTATAACAAATACAAGGTAGTATATTAATAGTGATAAAAGTATTAATATTATTAATATATATAAAAATAAAAAACATTATTTATTTCTAAATATCACATATTACCAGTATTTAATTTTCTATAAACATACATGATAAATGTTTGTAGCATATTCATATCGGTGTTTAAACTAAATCAAACAAGAACATGTTATAATCAATGGATGTGTATGATTGTGAAGTGATTTTATTATAATATCATCACTATTGAAGTATAATGATATTATCTAGTGATAACTTAAGAGATAAATTACAATTTATAATGAGAGGAATAATATGATAAGTGAAATGAAATCATAAGATGTTATTACTTATATTGAACCCATCATATTTCCCACTAGAAACATTCTTGGTTTTGAGATGATTTGATAAATATATAAGGAAAAAAATATACCAACTATGGGAGAGTATTATGATATTAAAAAATATGGAAGATTATGGAGTGTAACTTTAATTTTTTGTAATTCCTAGAAATGGTTGTGGATGGGTCCTTTTATAAGTTAGAGTGGTGAAATTTAGTAAATATTATTTTCTCAATATATAAAAATTCTACATTCATGGAATGTGGACACAAATTTGAATATTAAAAAAGATAATATGAGGTTTGGTCAATAATACTATCATCCTCCCTTTTAAATATAAGGGTTTGTGATACTTCATGACAATATCAGTTAATTTAACACTTTCACCTTATTTATCTTTTACTATGGGGATTGAATTTTACCTTGGTAACTTATTTTTATGAAATTAAATTAAATTTACCTTTAAAAATAATTTTGATATGTTGATTCAAAGTATGATATCCATGTTACTGAATTCTATTTATAAATATGTTAAAAATTATATTCAATATAAGTATGTGTAATAAAATAAAATATATTTATAAAAAATATTATCAGGCATAAAAAAGAATTTTCAATTATTTAGGACAATAGTATTGATACCCATGCCATTTATTTCTTTATTATTAAAAAGTAGGTTTCTTTGGTTAAAAATATTTTTTTATTAGAATGAAATACAAATTAGTTTGAAGAATGCCAAACATAGGTCTCTAAATTCAACATATAATTTTTAAAAGCATTATTTTACTCTTTTAATATATATATTTTTATAAAAGGATTTATAAATTTTTATATCATGATTTTATCATTACAATTTCATAAATGTTATAGTATTTACAGAAACCATGTTTTCCACTATTAACTAAAAATCAACCCTTAAAAAAATCCAAAAAATTTACCCTCAGCTAATATTGAAGTTCTAAAACCAAAAAATAATTTTATTTAATCAAAATAAAATTCTAAAATTTAAAAATTTATCTTTTAAGTAATAACATATATAATATAAAATAAGAAACAATGTTTAAAAAATATATTTTTGTTCATTAATATATTAATTTACCATTGTATATAGTTTCTTAATTATTTCTTGGATGTTATTATTATTTTTACCCATTACACATTGAATTTAATTAATACATTTTACTGATGTAATTCATGAAAATTATTATATTTTTAAAAATTAATATATTATGAAAAAAATTCACTTAAAATAAATGATATCTTCATTAATTATTTTTAATATTTTTCTCTACTATAAAAAATTTATTTCCATTTAAATTATTTATATAAAAAATATATAAATTTACTATTTAAATAATAAATATTTATATATATTGTATACTATAAATTATATATCACTAATATTATACTCATCGACTTTATTCTGTTTTAATTTTATCCATATCTTTTTTAGTTTATTTCGTTCAAATTTAAAAAAATTAGATAGAAGTTATTTACAATTGTTAGATGTATTGTTTCTAGACTTAATTTTTTTAAAACCTAGGACATTACATTCCTCCCCATAAAATAGATTCTTTGTTGTAACACCCCAAGATTTCATAGTGTGTTATTTCTTCAAAATAATTCAATAACTTGCACTACACGCCACACCGAGTTCAAGCGCACCATGAATTACCAAACAAGCCGTTCAAAAGAGGTTATGAATAGTATTAACTAAAATTTAAACTTTATATAATCCTTATAATTTAAGAATCCATATTATGAGTTTCTTAGACATAATGTAAGAACAAATTCATTTTAAGTATTGCACTTTTACCAACATTTAATAGTGAACCCTTTTTAAATCCAATTTTTTAAACTTTTATATATTCAATTTGACTAAATAAATTTACTTTTTAGAATGGGGACATCAAAATTTTACAATGAAACATCCCAAGCTTCCATGATATTCTTTCCTTTGAATAATACAGTAGCGTGTGTTGTACGCAACTGTGAGTTCTAACACACACCAAAACCAATCAAACTAGCCGTTATGAATAGTAATACCTACTTTTTGAAATTTTATAAATTTTATCTCTCAAAATGAACTTCATTTTTGTATTCGGAGTATTGAATTTAGACTAAGGTGAAATTTTGGATCTTTTCGGATAACATTTATATTTTGATGAATAGTGAAAATTACTAAATTTTAATTAAAAACAACTTTTTTAATCGAAAAAATTAATAGTGATAAATTATTAATTTTAGTGGTTTTAAAGTTTATTTATAATATATTTTTACCATTTAATACAATGTTTGTAATTGGATGTAATTTCATATTTAAACCAGACATAAACAAGTGTCAATCTTTTGATAGTTATTATCTCTTAAAAACACACTATTTGTTTTGACGACGGGAATTAATTTTTAAGTTAATTAATGAAACTGATATGTTCTGAATTTGGTAAAATAGACATCATTTTTGAATTCATAATATCAAATATAGCTTAGGCATAATTTTTGGTATTTTTCTGGAAACTTTCATTTTTTGATGAATAGTGAAACCACTAAGTGGTAGTTAGAAAACTGAATTTTTCATAAAACTTAATTTTACCGATTCTGTGAGTGGAAATTCAAAAATCTGAGAGACACGGTTAATATCAAGGAGTAAAATGTGGTTCAAGGAGATGAAAATAATTATTGGTGAATAATAACTTTTTACTTTTATTTACCACGGTTAAAAGTAAATAGGGTAATTAAGGGTAAAAATGATATTAATATTACCCTAGCACATGTCCTAATTCTATTGGACAAGTGTATCTCGACCAAAAACAACCTTATGAATAAAATATTATCATTTAGGTCCACTTGTATTATAATAGGACATTTATTATTATTTAATTCAAAGAAGAGTTAAAAGAGTTAAAATCAAAGTTTCTTTACTAAATATTTTTTAATATAGGGTTATAAATAAGATAAATTCTATTGTAAAAATTCATTATAATGATAAAAAGATTTTCTACATAATGATATTTTATTTATAATATTTAGACATTAAATAATTTAATTTATTTATGACACAATGATGATACATTAATTACCATAATAGTGAAAAATTAAAATAATTGATATTATAAATACCCAAATAAATATAATTTGAGACTTTTAATGAATTAAACTAATTTTCTAGGTTAATATGACATGTTAGAAATGATTTATATAACTGTTTTAGAAGTAATAATTCTTTTATGAGTTTTAAAAAAATCAACTATTGAATAGTGTCAAAATTGACAGAATTTTTTTTAAAACAAATATTATATTATTAATTGATATTCAATTCCTAAAAATATAAGGTTCATCCAAGAGACTTATATCATGATAGGTGTATCATTAATGGACCACTTGGGGGTCTCTTGGATGTATATAGTATGTTTATTAACCATATAATATAAAAATACAAAAAGACATTGTAAAAGTGAAACTAATTAACTAATAGTTAATACTTAAAGATAAGGTTAGTATAATGACCCAAACCTGTCTAAATCCTATTGGTTGAGTGGTTTTCGACCTATAACCACCATAACATTTAACTAATCCACTTTGGAGCCATTAGAAACCTAATATGAATTTATTATAAAATAATATTTCTAGCTTTTCCAAAGGTGCACCTCACCCCTCTTATAAAAGGGTACTCTCCCTTCTCATTAACTCACACGTTCAAAGCCTTTTGGCTCAGCCAAACTATGCCCAAATACTCTCTCAACTTCCCTTACTTCATCCTATAGGCCTTCATTTAGTCAGAAATCCAACTTAAGGATCCCTTTTGATCAAATCAAAAGGAAGAACCTGAAGAAGAGGTAATGTTTTCACCACCCTTTTTCAAATTCATTTATTCTTCCACTTCTTATTTCTTTGTTATTACCATTCTAAAATAATGAATCCAGTATATTCTATATACTTTAATATTATTATAAGTATTTCACAACCATATTCATCATTATATTCATCCTTTGAATGACATGTCACCAAACGTGCATACGTACGACTTACCGTCTCCACATCATTGTGTAATTGTTATTCAAGATATTATTATTTGTATGGGAATAATAATGATGTTCAACTCATGTAAATAATAAATATAACATGATAATGATTCTATATATATGATATACCATCCAATTATATATTATTTTAATATCAAAAGAATGATATTGTCGCTCGTGTGTACGTACGGACTACCGTCTCCACGAACGCGATGAGATTCATTCTCCATCGTATCCATTCAAGTCTAATTCTCATTTGATGATTAATAATAGTATCTAAATACTTGATAGCATTATATATATGATTAAGATACAAACTATCCATGACAAACACAGATTACATAACAAAACATATAAAATAAAACGAGTAAGTTAACACCCGAAACAACGATAATACTAAGATATTATTAACAAATCAATGTTAAAAGATCATATATGATATCATATTAATATATATGATTCTTGTATAATTTAATAACAATTATTTCACCATTATACAAGAGGTTAACCTACCCCCAACCAAGGAAAAGTACAAGGTAAGGGTTTATTTTGCAATCTCTTCATTATCCGAGGTTGTTTATACGTAATAATCAACTGGGATCTCTTTATCATCCACATCCATGTTTTTTAAAAATGTATTTCAAAACATTTTTAATATTTACAAGAATACGGGTTAAAGTCATTTATACCCTTGTTTGACTTTTTATAAGAGGTTTATAAAGGAATCTTTCTGTCGTTTTCCAAACAGGGTGCTTTTTAACCTTTTCAACAGAATTAAGGTAAGAATGTTTTTTTAACTTATATGGTGGGTGCGGCTATTTTCTGCCATTATAAAATCGTTGAATCTTCCCTTACAAGATTATAAGAATATTTTCAAAGAAAATGTTTTATTTTACAAATATATTACTCTTAAATTATTTCAAAATATAAAGAGATATTTCTCTAAAAAGAGTTTTGATTTCATCTATGTCAACATCCTTTGATGGATTTTATGGTTATTTGAAATTGATTTATTATGATACAAAACTTCTATATTATATTGAAGGTTTTGTGATATGTTTGACTGTGGATGTGTTATTTTTATACCATTCATGGTTTATGGATGAAGTATTTACATTTCGTATGATAGTTTTAATACGAATGTTTATGTTATGTTTAAACCTTTTCATATGGGAATGCATTGGACTTAATATGTGACGGGTGGAGCCCGCTATAGCTCCTCGATGCATCAGTAGGTCTCATGAGAAAAACTAGTGTCTTGGCACAAGGCCTTGAAAAAATCTTATTTGTAGTCTTGGCACGAGGCCTTGGCTATGTGGTCATGATAGTCTGGCATTATGCATTCCAACATTATTAAAGTGATTATTGATATTGCATGTGATTATTCGATAAGTAGAATATCCATGTGAATAAGTGAATGGAATTATTTCATTTTACTTTTTCCATACTATGTTGAAGTTCAAGTTTTAAACGACTTTTGTTTTAGTTATACATTGCTTTAAATGTTTATTCTTATTTATCAATGTTTCCGCTATATTGTTATCCTTACTGCGCATTTGAGCTCACCCCTTTTCTATGTTTTATTTTTCCAAGGATGTGAAGAAGTAAATTATGAATCACCTGCAGGGATTTTATGAGGGGATAATAGTGTGGACTATGGAGACAATATGTTTTTGTAGTAGTTTTTCACTTTATGATGTAATGTAAACTTCATGAAAGTATCTAGTGTTTCCAAGGTTAATAAACCAATCGGTCTTTCGAGATTTGATCTTTCTTGTGATCATGAAAATGTTATGTAATAATGCACCGACCCTGGGTAACTGGGGCCAGGGCATTATAGTTGGTATCAGAGGAAGTTTAGTACAAACCTTGGAAGCTAGATTTAGATAAACTCAGATCAGAGCACGTAGACCTAAGATGAACTTTAAGGATTAGTATAGAAGAACTTCCTAGAATTTTGGTATTTTCGAGATTTTGTGAATTTTCCGAGCAATACATCCCTATCTGGATACGAGTAGGTAGAGGCAGCTCTGGCACATATGTACCTTGGGGTAAAACCCGAAAACACCACTTTGAGCTAGACTCGAATGGGAACTGGTGCACGACAACGGGCCTTGCTGCACTCTTGGTTATGACACTCCCGGGAGATATGCTTAGGATAATTCTCATTTTCATTACAAACCATTATGAAGGGTTAATGAGTATATACTTCCTCAAAGGAGACATTTTTATGATTATGGATTATATCCATAAACTATCTAATTTATGTTATGTGTTTTACAAGTTTGGGATTAGGTATTGTTATTCATAAACTAGTCTAGTGTATGCCATTGTTTAGAAATGGCACCCAGTAGAAGGAATGAGAACTCCAGCAATGCACATGATCCAAAGAGAAAGAAGGATCATATCTTTCATGGTATTAAGACATAATTTATAAGAGAAATAGTCTCCCATGTATTATCATCATATAAAGAAATAATATCATGTGTTGATAAGATAAGTAAAGAGTTTACTGAGTCCTATGGCTTTGAAGGGAAGCAAGAGAAGAAAAGGACGGAAGAGGGAAAGATGGATAAAAGGAAGATGGAATAGAAGAATTTTCCCATATGTGGTAACTGTGGGAAGAAACACCCTGGAACATGCCGGAAAGGAATGAGAGTTTGTTATAAGTGTGGAGGAAAAGGGCACAAAGTACGTGACTGCAAGGGTAAGAAAATGGTTTCAAACGTACAATGCTTCATTTGCAAGGAGTTTGGACACTACGCGAACCTTTGTCCCAGTCATCAGACTATGCCGCAAATGATGCTATTAGATAATAATCATGTTATGATAATACCACAGACGAAGAGGAATGATTAGAGTTCTTATGTTGATTATGTCATTTGAGTGTTGTATCAACAATGTACTTTTTATAATAATTATGGAGTATATAAGGATTGTACTGCAGTACTATTTAATTAATGACTTGAGATTGTGTGGAACATAGAAATGTGACTCAATAGCAGGTTAATTTTTTGGAAAATATATGGTTGAGAGAATGATAAACCATAATATGGTTCTGATACCGAGGTAGTGATTTTAGAATAATACATGATTGATTTGGATAAATTATATTGGATATTCTTGACTACCATGAAACTGGTTAATGATTTGTATATTCCATCATTATTGGGGTTTACAGCATTTTTGGATTGAAGGAGTATATCTATTATTCTTTAAGGAATAAGGGATCATGAATGTAATCAATAAGGTTTTATGGTAATTCAGGATGTTGCAGTGTTTTAAAAGAATAAACGATGAAGGTGTTCACATGTTATTATGCGGAAAAAAGGATCTTCATTGTGTTTACCTTCCTTATAAATTTTGGACTGAAGTATTTTGGATAGTTCTAATTTGGATTATTTTGCATTGCCATAAAAGGACAACCTGGAGGTCGGGCGGCAACCCGTCGCGCCTGGGAAGGCCGCAAGACTTGAACCCACAACCGAAGGGCGACAATGGTGTATCACCTACCACTGACCCACGTGATGTCCTGGATTGAATAATGCCATTTTTTTAATGGTTCTACTAGATGAATTATAAATTCATTTTTTACCCTATACGAATAAGATAAATAGAATATTATTCTTAAGTTCTATTATCTTTTAGAGTAAAAGATGAGTTTGTGGTAGAACTTAGTTAAAGGATGAGACTCTACTTATCAAGTATATATTTTTCTTCTTCTCTTATTCAATGAAGAAATTAATTCTTATACTTAAGTGAAGGGATCTTAAAACAAAAAAATGTGTTATCCTAATACCATATGTTTTGCTGAACCGATGGTATTTTAAATCATAATAGATTGATGAATTTAAGGCCCTCAATTTTACACTTGTTTGTGATTGATGACCTCAATCACTACCTATAAATATTTACGTTTTTCCTCCAATTATATGTCTCTAATTTCCACCAATGTTCTCCGAATAGAGATCATTATTTGGTGGTGACCCTTTCATTTCTCTTTTCCTCTTATTAAGACTGAAGTTTTATCAATCCAATTTCGGATGCGGGTTTTCCCACAAAGATATTTTCTATATTCAAACTTTTATTTTTGAAGAACAATTTCAAATTGCGAGGACGAAATTTATTGAATGAGGGGAGAATATAACACCCCAAGATTTCATAGTGTGTTATTTCTTCAAAATAATTCAATAACTTGCACTCCACGCAACACCAAGTTCAAGCGCACCATGACTTACCAAACAAGCCGTTCAAAAAAGGTTATGAATAGTATTAACTAAATTTTAAACTTTATATAATCCTTATAATTTTAGAATCCATATTATGAGTTTCTTAGACATAATGTAAGAACAAATTCATTTTCAGTATTGCACTTTTACCAACTTTTAATAGTGAACCCTTTTTAAATTCAATTTTTTTAAATTTTATATATTCAATTTGACTAAATAAATTTAATTTTTAGAATGGGGACATCAAAATTTTACAATGAAACATCCCAAGCTTCCATGATATGCTTTCCTTTGAATAATACAGTAGCGTGTGTTGTACGCAACTTCGAGTTCTAACACACACCAAAACCAATCAAACTAGCCGTTATGAATAGTAATACCGAATTTTTGAAAATTTATAAATATTATCTCTCAAAATGAACATAATTTTTGTATTCGGAGTATCGGATTTAGCCTAAGGTGAAATTTTGGAACTTTTCGGATAACATTTATATTTTGATGAATAGTGAAAATTACTAAATTTTAATTGAAAACAACTTTTTTAATCGAAATAATTAATAGTGATAAATTATTAATTTGAGTGGTTTTAAAGTATATTTAGAATATATTTTTACCATTTAATACAATGTTGGTCATTGGATGTAATTTCACATTTAAACCAGACATAAACAAGTGTCAATCTTTTGATAGTTATTATCTCTTAAAAACACGCTATTTGTTTTGACGATAGGACTTAATTTTTAAATTAATTAATTCTACTGATATGTTCTGAATTTGGTAAAATAGACATCATTTTTGAATTCATAATATCAAATATAGCTTAGGCCTAATTTTTGGTATTTTTCTGGAAACTTTCATTTTTGATGAATAGTGAAACCACTAAGTGGTAGTTAAAAAACTGAATTTTTCATAAAACTTAATTTTACCGCTTCTGTGAGTGGAATTTCGAAAATCCGAGAGACATGGTTAATATCAAGGAGTAAAATTTGGTTCAATGAGATGAAAATAATTATTGGTGAATAGTAACTTTTTACTTTTATTTACCACGGTTAAAAGTAAATAGGGTAATTAAGGGTAAAAATGATATTAATATTACCTTAACACATGTCCTAATTCTATTGGACAAGTGTATCTAGACCAAAAACAACCTTATGAATAAAATATTTTCATTTAGGTCTACTTTTATTATATTAGGACATTTATTATTATTTAATTCAAAGAAGAGTTAAAAGAGTTAAAATCAAAGTTTCTTTACTAAATATTTTTTAATATAGGGTTATAAATAAGATAAATTCTATTTTAAATATTAATTAGAATGATAAAAATATTTCCTACATAATGATATTTTATTTATAATTTTTAGATATTAAATAATTTAATTTATTTATGACACAATGATGATACATTAATTACCATAATAGTAAAAAATTAAAATAATTGATATTATAAATACCCAAATAAATATAATTTGAGACTTTTAATGAATTAAAATAATTTTATAGGTTAATATGACATGTTAGAAATGATTTAATTAACTGTTTTAGAAGTAATAATTCTTTTATGAGTTTTACAAAAATCAACTATTGAATAGTGTCAAAATTGACATAAAATTGTTTTTAAAACAAATATTATATTATTAATTGATATTAAATTCCTAAACATATAAAGTTCATCCAAGAGACTTATATCATGATAGGTGTATCATTAATGGACCACTTGCGGGTCTCTTGGATGTATATAGAAAGTTTATTAACCATATAATATAAAAATACAAAGAGACATTGTAAAAGTGAAACTAATTATCTAAGAGTTAATACTTAAAGATAAGGTTAGTATAATGACCCAAACCTGTCTAAATACTATTGGATGAGTGGTTTTCGACCTATCACAACCTTAACATTTAAATAATACACTTCGGAGCCATTAGAAACCGAATATGAATTTATTATAAAATAATATTTCTAGCTTTTCCAAAGGTGCCCCTCACCCCACTTATAAAAGGGAACTCTCGCTTCTCATTAACTCACACCTTCAAAGCCTTTTGTCTCGGCCAACCTCTGCCCAAATACTCTCTCAACTTCCCTAACTTCATCCTAGAGGCCTTCCTTTAGTCAGAAATCCAACTTAAGGAGCCCTTTTGATCAAATCAAAAGGAAGAACCCGAAGAAGAGGTAATGTTTTCACCACCCTTTTTCAAATTCATTTCTTCTTCCACTTCTTCTTTCTTTGTTATTACCATTATAAAATAATGAATCCAGTATATTATATATACTTTAATATTATTATAAATATGGAACAACCATATTCATCATTATATTCATCCTTTTAATGACATGTCACCATACGTGCGTACGTACGACTTACCGTCTCCACGTCATTGTGTAATTGTTATTCAAGATATTATTATTTGTATGGAAATAATAATGATGTGAAATTCATGTAAATAATAAATATAACATGATAATTATTCTTTATATATGATATACTATCCAATTATATATTATTTTAATATCAAAAGAATGATATTTTTGCTCGTGTGTACGTACGGACTACCATCTCCACGAACGCGATGAGATTCATTCTCCATCATATCCATTCAAGTCTAATTCTCATTTTATGATTAATAATAGTATCTAAGGACTTGATATCATTCTAGATATGATTAATATACAACCTATCTATGACAAACATGGCTTACATAACAAAACATATAAAAGAAAACGAGTAAGTTAACACCCGAAACAATGATAATACTAAGATATTATTAACAAATCAATGTTAAAAGATCATATATGATATCATATTAATATATATGATTCTTGTATAATTTAATAACAATTATTTCACTATTATACAGGAGTTTAACCTACCCCCAACCAAGGAAAAGTACAAGGTAAGGGTTTATTTTGCAATCTCTTCATTCTCCGAGGTTGTTTATACCTAATAATCTACTGGGATCTCTTTATCATCCACATCCATGTTTTTTAAAAATGTATTTCAAAACATTTTTAATATTTACAAGAATATGGATTAAAGTCATTTATACCCTTTTTTGACTTTTTATAAGAGGTTTATAAAGGAATCTTTCTTTCATTTTCCAAACAAGGTGCTTTTTATCCTTTTCGACAGAATTAAGGTAAGAATGTTTTTTTAACTTATACGGTGGGTGTGGCTATTTTCCGCCATTATAAAATCGTTGAAGCTTCCATTACAAGCTTATAAGAATATTTTCAAATAAAATGTTTTATTTTAAAAATATATGAATCTTAAATTATTTCAAAATATAAAGAGGTATTTCTCTAAAAAGAGTTTTGATTTCATCCATGTCAACATCCTTTGATGGATTTTACGCTTATTTGAAGTTGATTTATTATGATACAAAACTTCTATATTGTATTGTAGGTTTTGTGATATGTTTGACTGTGGATGTGTTATTTTTATACCATTCATGGTTTATCGATGAAGTATTTACATTTTGTATGATAGTTTTAGTACGAATGTTTATGTTATGTTTAAAACTTTTCATATGAGAATGCATTGGACTTAATATGTGACGGGTGGAGCCCACTATAGCACCTCGATGCATCGGTAGGTCTCATGAGAAAAACTAGTGTCTTGGCACAAGGCCTTGAGAAAATCATATTTGTAGTCTTGGCACGAGGCCTTGACTATGTAGTTATGATAGTCTGACATTATACATTCCAACATTATGAAAGTGGTTATTGATATTGCATGTGATTATTCGATTAGTAGAATATCCATGTGAATAAGTGAATGGAATTATTTCATTTTACTTTTTCCATACTATGTTGAAGTTCAATTTTTAAAAGGCTTTTGTTTTAGTTATACATTGCTTTAAATGTTTATTCTTATTTATGAAAGTTTCCGCTATATTGTTATCCTTACTGGGCATTTGAGATCACCCTTTTTCTATGTTTTATTTTTCCCAGGATGTGAAGAAGTAAATTATGAATGACCTGCTGGGATTTTATGAGGGGATAATAGTGTGGACTATGGAGACAATATGTTTTTGTAGTAGTTTTTCACTTTATGATGTAATGTAAACTTTATGAATGTATCTAGTGTTTCCAATGCTACTAAACCAATCGGTCTTTCGAGATTTGATCTTTCTTATGATCATGAAAATGTTATGTAATAATGCACCAAACCTGGGTAACTGGGACCGGGGCGTTACAGTTGGTATCATAGGAAGTTTAGTACAAACCTTGGAAGCTATATTTAGATAAACTCTGATTAGAGCACGTAGACCTAAGATGAACTTTAAGGATTAGTATAGAATAACTTCCTAGAATTTTTGTATTGTAGAGATTATGTGAATTTTCCGAGCAATACATCCCTGTCTGGATACGAGCAGGTAGAGGCAGCTCTGGCAAAGATGTACCTTGGGGTAAAACCCTAAAACACCACTTTGAGCTAGACTCGAACGGGAACTGGTGCACGAAAACGGGCCTTGCTGCACTCTTGGTTACGACACTCCCGGGGGATATGCTTAGGATAATTCTCATTTTCTTTACAAACCATTATGAAGGGTTAATGAGTATATACTTCCTCAAAGGATACATTTTTATGATTATGGATTATATCCATATACTATCTAATTTATGTTATGTGTTTTACAAGTTTGGGATTAGGTATTGTTATTCATAAACTAATCAAGTGTATTCCATTATTTAGAAATGGCGCCCAGTAGAAGGAATGAGAACTCCGACAATGCACATGATCCAAAGAGAAAGAAGGATCATATCTTTGATGGTCTTAAGATAGAATTTATAAGAGAAATAGTCTCCCATGTATTATCATCATATAAAGAAATAATATCATGTGTTGATAAGATAAGTAAAGAGTTTACTGAGTCCTATGGCTTTGAAGGGAAGAAAGAGAAGAAAAGGATGGAAGAGGGAAAGGTGGATAAAGGGAAGAGGGAAAAGAAGAATTTTCCCATATGTGGTAACTGTGGGAAGAAACACCCTGGAACTTTCCTGAAAGGAATGAGAGTTTGTTATAAGTGTGGAGGAAAAGGGCACAAAGTACGTGACTGCAAGGGTAAGAAAATGGTTTCAAACGTACAATGCTTCATTTGCAAGGAGTTTGGACACTACGCGAACCTTTGTCCCAGTCATCAAACTATGCCGCAAATGATGCTATTAGATAATAATCAAGTTATGATACTACCACAGATTAAGAGGAATGATTAGAGTTCTTATGTTGATTATGTCATTTGAGTGTTGTATCAACAATGTAATTTTTATAATATTTATGGAGTATATTAGGATTGTACTGCAGTACTATTTCATTAATGACTTGAGATTGTGTGGAACAGAGAAAAGTGACTCAATAACAGGTTAATTTTTTGGAAAATATATGGTTGAGAGAAAGATAAACCATAATATGGTTCTAATACCGAGGTAGTGATTTTAGAATAATACATGATTGATTTGGATAAATTATATTGGATATTCTTGACTACCATAAAACTGGTTAATGATTTGTATATTCCATCATTATTGGGGTTTACAACATTTTTGGAATGAAGGAGTATATCTGTTATTCTTTAAGGAATAAGGGATCATGAATGTAATCTATAAGGTTTTATGGTAATTTAGGATGTTGTAGTGTTTTAAAATAATAAACGATGAAGGTGTTCACATGTTATTATGCGGAAAAAAGGATCTTCATTGTGTTTACCTTCCTTATAAATTTTGGACTGAAGTATTTTGGATAGTTCTAATTTGGATTATTTTGGATTGCCATAAAAGGACAACCCGGAGGTCGGGCGGCAACCCATAAAGTCTGGGAAGGCCGCAAGAATTGAACCCACAACCGAAGGGCGACAAGGGTGTATCACCTACCACTGACCCATGTGATGTCCTAGATTGAATAATGTCGTTTTTTAATGGTTCTACTAGATGAATTATAAATTCATTTTTTACCCTATACGAATATGATAATTAGAATATTATTCTTAAGTTCTATTATCTTTTAGAGTGAAAGATGAGTTTGTGGTATAACTTAGTTAAAGGATGAGACTCTACTTATCAAGTATATATTTTTCTTCTTCTCTTATTCAATGAAGAAATTAATTCTTATAATTTAGTGAAGGGATCTTAAAACAAAAAAATGTGTTATCCTAATACCATATGTTTTGCTGAACCGATGGTATTTTAAATCATCATAGATTGATGAATTTAAGGCCCTCAATTTTACACTGGTTTGTTATTGATGACCTCAATCACTACCTATAAATATTTATGTTTTTCCTCCAATTATATGTCTTTAATTTCCACCAATGTTCTCCAAATAGAGATCATAATTTGGTGGTGACCCTTTCATTTATCTTTTTCTCTTAGTCAGACTGAAGTTTTATCAACCCAATTTCCGATGTGGGTTTTCCCACAAAGATATTTTCTATATTAAACCTTTTATTTTCGAAGAACAATTTCAAATTGTGAGGATGCAATTTATTGAATGAGGGGAGAATATAACACCCCAAGATTTCATAGTGTGTTATTTCTTCAAAATAATTCAATAAATTGCATTACACGCAACACCGAGTTCAAGCGCACCATGACTTACCAAACAAGCCGTTCAAAAGGGGTTATGAATAGTATTAACTAAATTTTAAACTTTATATAATCCTTATAATTTTAGAATCCATATTATGAGTTTCTTAGACATAATGTAAGAAAAAATTCATTTTCAGTATTGCACTTTTACCAACTTTTAATAGTGAACCCTTTTTAAATCCAATTTTTTAAACTTTTATATATTCAATTTGACTAAATAAATTTAATTTTTAGAATGGGGACATCAAAATTTTACAATGAAACATCCCAAGATTCCACGATACACTTTCCTTTGAATAATACAGTAGCGTGTGTTGTACGCAACTTCGAGTTCTAACACACACCACAACCAATCAAACTAGCCGTTATGAATAGTAATACCTACTTTTTGAAATTTTATAAATTTTATCTCTCAAAATGAACTTCAATTTTGTATTTGGAGTATCTAATTTATCCTAAGGTGAAATTTTGGAACTTTTCGGATAACATTTATATTTTGATGAATAGTAAAAATTACTAAATTTTAATTAAAAACAACTTTTTTAATCGAAACAATTAATAGTGATAAATTATTAATTTGAGTGGTTTTAAAGTATATTTGGAATATATTTTTACCATTTAATACAATGTTGGTCAGTGGATGTAATTTCACATTTAAACCAGAGATAAACAAGTGTCAATCTTTTGATAGTTATTATCTCTTAAAAACACGCTATTTGTTTTGACGACGGGAATTAATTTTTAAATTAATTACTACAACTGATATGTTCTGAATTTGGTAAAATAAACATCATTTTTGAATTCATAATATCAAATATAGCTTAGGCCTAATTTTTGGTATTTTTCTGGAAACTTTCATTTTTGATGAATAGTGAAACCACTAAGTGGTAGTTAAAAAATAGAATTTTTCATAAAATTTAATTTTACCGCTTCTGTGAGTGGAATTTCAAAAATCTGAGAGACACAGTTAATATCAAGGAGTAAAATGTGGTTCAATGAGATGAAAATATTTTTTGGTGAATAGTAACTTTTTACTTTTATTTACCACGGTTAAAAATAAATAGGGTAATTAAGGGTAAAAATGATATTAATATTACCCTAACACATGTCCTAATTCTATTGGACAAGTGTATCTCGACCAAAAACAATCTTATGAATAAAATATTATCATTTAGGTCCACTTTTATTATATTAGAACATTTATTATTATTTAATTCAAAGTAGAGTTAAAAGAGTTAAAATCAAAGTTTCTTTACTCAACATTTTTTAATATAGGGTTATACATAAGATAAATTCTATTTTAAATATTAATTAGAAAGATAAAAATATTTCCTACATAATGATATTTTATTTATAAATTTTATACATTAAATATTTTAATTTATTTATGACACAATGATGATGCAGTAATTACCATAATAGTGAAAAATTAAAATAATTGATATTATAAATACCCAAATAAATATAATTTGAGACTTTTAATGAATTGAACTAATTTTCTAGGTTAATATGACATGTTAGGAATGATTTAATTAACTTTTTTAGAAGTAATAATTGTTTTATGAGTTTTACAAAAATCAACTATTGAATAGTGTCAAAATTGACATAAAATTGTTTTTAAAACAAATATTATATTATTAATTGATATTGAATTCCTAAAAATATAAGGTTCATGCAAGAAACTTATATCATGATAGGCGTATCATTAAAGGACCACTTGGGGGTCTCTTGGATGTATATAGTAAGTTTATTAACCATATAATATAAAAATACAAAGAGACATTGTAAAAGTGAAACTAATTATCAAAGAGTTAATACTTAAAGATAAGGTTAGTATAATGACCCAAACCTGTCTAAATCCTATTGGTTGAGTGGTTTTCGACCTATAACCACCTTAACATTTAAATAATCCACTTCGGAGCCATTAGAAACCGAATATGAATTTATTATAAAATAATATTTCTAGCTTTTCCAAAGGTGCCCCTCACCCTTCTTATAAAAGGGAACTCTCCCTTCTCATTAACTCACACATTCAAAGCCTTTTGGCTCGACCAACATCTGCCAAAATACTCTATCAACTTCCCTCAATTCATCCTAGAGGCCTTCCTTTAGTCAGAAAGCCAACTTAAGGAGCCCTTTTGATCAAATCAAAAGGAAGAACCCGAAGAAGAGGTAATGTTTTCACCACCCTTTTTCAAATTCATTTCTTCTTCCACTTCTTCCTTCTTTGTTATTCACATTCTAAAATAATGAATCCAGTATATTCTATATAATTTAAAATTATTATAAATATGGCAAAACCATATTCATCATTATATTCATCCTTTGAATGACATGTCACCATACGTGCGTACGTACGACTTACCGTCTCCACGTCGTTGTGTAATTGTTATTCAAGATATTATTATTTGTATGGGAATAATAATGATGTAAAATTCATGTAAATAATAAATATAACATGATAATGATTCTTTATATATGATATACCATCCAATTATATATTATTTTAATATCAAAAGAATGATATTTTCGCTCGTGTGTACGTACGGACTACCGTCTCCACGAACGTGATGAGATTCATTCTCCATCGTATCCATTCAAGTATAATTCTCATTTGATGATTAATAATAGTATCTAAGGACTTGATATAATTCTAGATATTATTAAGATACAACCTATCCATGACAAACACGACTTACATAACAAAACATATAAAAGAAAATGAGTAAGTTAACACCCGAAACAACGATAATACTAAGATATTATTAACAAATAAATGTTAAAAGATCATATATGATATCATATTAATATATATGATTCTTGTATAATTTAATAACAATTATTTCACCATTACAATGGAGGTTAACCTACCCCCAACTAAGGAAAAGTACAAGGTAAGGGTTTATTTTTCAATCTTTTCATTATCCGAGGTTGTTTATACATAATAATCTACTGGGATCTCTTTATCATCCAAATCCATGTTTTTTAAAAATATATTTCAAAACATTTTTAATATTTACAAGAATATGGGTTAAAGTCATTTATACCCTTTTTTGACTTTTTATAAGAGGTTTATAAAGGAATCCTTCTGTCGTTTTCCCAACAAGGTGCTTTTTAACCTTTTCGACAAAATTAAGGTAAGAATGTTTTTTTAACTTATACGGTGGGTGCGGCTATTTTCCACCATTATAAAATCGTTGAAGCTTCCCTTACAAGCTTATAAGAATATTTTCAAAGAAAATGTTTTATTTTACAAATATATGACTCTTAAATGATTTCAAAATATAAAGAGATATTTCTCTAAAAAGAGTTTTGATTTCATCTATGTCAACATCCTTTGATGGATTTTACGCTTATTTGAAGTTGATTTATTATGATACGAAACATCTATATTGTATTGTAGGTTTTGTGATATGTTTGACTATGGATGTGTTATTTTTATACCATTCATGGTTTATGGATGAAGTATTTATATTTCGTATGATAGTTTTAATACGAATATTTATGTTATGTTTAAAACTTTTCATATGGGAATGCATTGGACTTAATATGTGACGGGTGGAGCCCGCTATAGCTCCTCGATCCATCGGTAGGTCTCATGAGAAAAACTAGTGTCTTGGCACAAGGCCTTGAGAAAATCTTATTTTTAGTCCTGGCATGAGGCCTTGGCTATGTGGTTATGATATTCTGGCATTATGCATTCCAACATTATGAAAGTGGTTAATGATATTGCATGTGATTATTCGATTAGTAGAATATCCATGTGAATAAGTGAATGGAATTATTTCATTTTACTTTTTCCATACTATGTTGAAGTTCAATTTTTAAAAGGCTTTTGTTTTAGTTATACATTACTTTAAATGTTTATTATTATTTATGAAAGTTTCCGCTATATTGTTATCCTTACTGGGCATTTGAGATCACCCCTTTTCTATGTTTTATTTTTCCCAGGATGTGAAGAAGTAAATTATGAATGACCTGCAGGGATTTTATGAGGGGATAATAGTGTGGACTATGGAGACAATATGTTTTTGTAGTAGTTTTTCTCTTTATGATGTAATGTAAACTTCATGAATGTATCTAGTGTTTCCAAGGCTACTAAACCAATTGGTCTTTCGAGATTTGATCTTTCTTGTGATCATGAAAATGTTATGTAATAATGCACCGACCCTAGGTAACTAGGGCCGGGGCATTACAGTTGGTATCAGAGGAAGTTTAGTACAAACCTTGGAAGCTATATTTAGATAAACTCCGATTAGAGCATGTAGACCTAAGATGAACTTTAAGGATTAGTATAGAAGAACTTCCTAGAATTTTGGTATTGTAGAGATTTTGTGAATTTTCCGAGCAATACATCCCTGTCTGGATACGAGCAGGTAGAGGCAGCTCTGGCACAGATGTACCTTGGGGTAAAACCCGAAAACACCACTTTGAGCTAGACTCGAATGGGAACTGGTGCACGACAACGGGCCTTGCTGCACTCTTGGTTACGACACTCCTAGGGGATATACTTAGGATAATTCTCATTTTCTTTACAAACCATTATGAAGGGTTAATGAGTATATACTTCTTCAAAGGAGACATTTTTATGATTATGGATTATATCCATACACTATCTAATTTATGTTATGTGTTTTACAAGTTTGGGATTAGGTATTGTTATTCATAAACTAATATAGTGTATGCCATTGTTTAGAAATGGCGCCCAGTAGAAGGAATGAGAACTCCAGCAATGCACATGATCCAAAGAGAAAGAAGGATCATATCTTTCATGGTTTTAAGACAGAATTTATAAGAGAAATAGTCTCCCATGTATTATCATCATATAAAGAAATAATATCATGTGTTGATAAGATAAGTAAAGAGTTTACTGAGTCCTATGGCTTTGAAGGGAAGCAAGAGAAGAAAAGGATGGAAGAGGGAAATGTGAATAAAGGGAAGAGGGAAAAGAAGAATTTTCCCATATGTGGTAACTGTGGGAAGAAACACCCTGGAACTTGCCTGAAAGGAATGGGAGTTTGTTATAAGTGTGGAGGAAAAGGGCACAAAGTACATGACTGCAAGGGTAAGAAAATGGTTTCAAACGTACAATGCTTCATTTGTAAGGAGTTTGGACACTACGCGAACCTTTGTCCCAGTCATCAGACTATGCTGCAAATGATGCTATTAGATAATAATCAAGTTATGATACTACCACAGATGAAGAGGAATGATTAGAGTTCTTATGTTGATTATGTCATTTGAGTGTTGTATCAACAATGCACTTTTTATAATAATTATGGAGTATATAAGGATTGTACTGCAGTACTATTTCATTAATGACTTGAGATTGTGTAGAACAGAGAAAAGTGACTCAATAACAGGTTAATTTTTTGGAAAATATATGGTTGAGAGAAAGATAAACCATAATATGGTTCTGATACCGAGGTAGTGATTTTAGAATAATACATGATTGATTTGGATAAATTATATTGGATATTCTTGACTACCTTGAAACTGGTTAATGATTTGTATATTCCATCATTATTGGGGTTTACAACATTTTTGGATTGAAGGAGTATATCTATTATTCTTTAAGGAATAAGGGATCATTAATGTAATCAATAAGGTTTTATGGTAATTCAGGATGTTGCAGTGTTTTAAAAGAATAAATGATGAAGGTGTTCACATGTTATTACACAGAAAAAAGGATCTTCATTGTGTTTACCTTCCTTATAAATTTTGGATGGATGTATTTTGGATAGTTCTAATTTGGATTATTTTGGATTTCCATAAAAGGACAACCCGGAGGTCAGGTGACAACCCATCACGTCCGGAAAGGCCATAAGACTTGAACCCACAACTGAAGGGCGAAAAGGGTGTATCACCTACCACTGACCCACGTGATGTCCTGGATTGAATAATGTCGTTTTTTTAATGGTTCTACTAGATGAATTATAAATTCATTTTTTACCCTATACGAATAAGATAAATAGAATATTATTCTTAAGTTCTATTATCTTTTAGAGTGAAAGATGAGTTTGTGGTAGAACTTAGTTAAAGGATGAGACTCTACTTATCAAGTATATATTTTTCTTCTTCTCTTATTCAATGAAGAAATTAATTCTTATGATTTAGTGAAGGGATCTTAAAACAAAAAAATGTGTTATCCTAATACCATATGTTTTGCTGAACCGATGGTATTTTAAATCATCACAGATTGATGAATTTAAGGCCCTCAATTTTACACTTGTTTGTGATTGATGAACTCAATCACTACCTATAAATATTTATGTTTTTCTTCTAATTATATGTCTCTAATTTCCACCAATGTTCTCCGAATAGAGATCATAATTTGGTGGTGACCCTTTCATTTCTCTTTTCCTCTTATTGAGACTAAAGTTTTATCAACCTAATTTCCGATGTGGGTTTTCCCACAAAGATATTTTCTATATTCAACCTTTTATTTTTGAAGAACAATTTCAAATTGCGAGGATGCAATTTATTGAATGAGGGGAGAATATAACACCCCAAGATTTCATAGTGTGTTATTTCTTCAAAATAATTCAATAACTTTCACTACACGCAACACCGAGTTCAAGCGCACCATGACTTACCAAACAAGCCGTTCAAAAGAGGTTATGAATAGTACTAACTAAATTTTAAACTTTATATAATCCTTATAATTTTAGAATCCATATTATGAGTTTCTTAGACATAATGTAAGAAAAAATTCATTTTTAGTATTGCACTTTTACCAACTTTTAATAGTGAACCCTTTTTAAATCCAATTTTTTAAACTTTTATATATTCAATTTGACTAAATAAATTTACTTTTTAGAATGGGGACATCAAAATTTTACAATGAAACATCCCAAGCTTCCACGATACGCTTTCCTTTGAATAATACAGTAGCGTGTGTTGTACGCAACTTCGAGTTCTAACACACACCACAACCCATCAAACTAGCCATTATGAATTGTAATACCTACTTTTTGAAATTTTATAAATTTTTCTCTTAAAATGAACTTAATTTTTATATTCGGAGTATCGAATTTAGCCTAAGGTGAAATTTTGGAACTTTTCGGATAACATTTATATTTTGATGAATAGTGAAAATTACTAAATTTTAATTAAAAACAACTTTTTTAATGGAAATAATTAATAGTGATAAATTATTAATTTGAGTGGTTTTAAAGTATATTTAGAATATATTTTTACCATTTAATAAAATGTAGGTCATTGGATGTAATTTCACATTTAAACCAGACATAAACAAGTGTCAATCTTTTGATAGTTATTATCTCTTAAAAATACGCTATTTGTTTTGACGACGGTAATTAATTTTTAAATTAATTAATGCAACTGATATGTTATGAATTTAGTAAAATAGACATCATTTTTGAATTCATAATATCAAATATAGCTTAGGCCTAATTTTTTGTATTTTTCTGGAAACTTTCATTTTTTGATGAATAGTGAAACAACTAAGTGGTAGTTAAAAAACAGAATTTTTCGTAAAACTTAATTTTACTGCTTCTGTGAGTGGAATTTAAAAAATCTGAGAGAAACGGTTAATATCAAGGAGTAAAATTTGGTTCAATGAGATGAAAATATTTTTTTGTGAATAGTAACTTTTTACTTTTATTTACCACAGTTAAAAGTAAATAGGGTAATTAAGGGTAAAAATGATATCAATATTACCCTAACACATGTTCTAATTCTATTGTACAAGTGTATCTAGACCAAAAACAACCTTATGAATAAAATATTATCATTTAGGTCCACTTGTATTAGATTAGGACATTTATTGTTATTTAATTCAAAGAAGAGTTAAAAGAGTTAAAATCAAAGTTTCTTTACTAAAACATTTTTAATATAGGGTTATACATAAGATATATTCTATTGTAAGTATTCATTGGAAAGATAAAAAGATTTCCTACATAATGATATTTTCTTTATAATTTTTATACCTTAAATAAGTTAATTTATTTATGAAACAATGATGATGCAGTAATTACCATAATAGTGAAAAATTAAAATAATTGATATTATAAATACCCAAATAAATATAATTTGAGACTTTTAATGAATTAAAATAATTTTCTAGGTTAATATGACATGTTAGGAATGATTTAATTAACTGTTTTTGAAGTAATAATTCTGTTATGAGTTTTAAAAAAATCAACTATTGAATAGTGTCAAAATTTACATAAAAGAGTTTTTAAAAAAAATATTATATTATTAATTGATATTAAATTCCTAAAAATACAAGGTTCGTCCAAGAGACTTATATAATGATAGGTGTATCATTAATGTACCACTTTGGGGTCGCTTGGTTGCATATAGTATGTTTATTAACCATATAATATAAAAATTCAAAGAGATATTGTAAAAGTGAAACTAATTAACTAAGAGTTAATACTTAAAGATAAGGTTAGTATAATGACCCAAACCTGTCTAAATCTTATTGGTTGAGTGGTTTTCTACCTATCCCCACCTTAAAATTTAAATAATCTACTTTGGAGCCATTAGAAACCGAATATGAATTTATTATAAAATAATATTTCTAGCTTTTCCAAAGGTGCCCCTCACCCCTCTTATAAAAGGGCACTCTCCCTTCTCATTAAATCACACCTTCAGAGCCTTTTGGCTTGGACAAACTCTACCAAAATATTCTCTCAATTTACCTCAATTAATCCTAGAGGCCTTAATTTAGTCATAAATCCAACTTAAGGAGCCCTTTTGATCAAATCAAAAGGAAGAACCCGAAGAAGAGGTAATGTTTTCACCACCCTTTTTCAAATTAATTTCTTCTTCCACTTCTTCTTTCTTTGTTATTCCCATTATCAAATAATTAATCCAGTATCTCCTATATAATTTAATATTATTATAAATATGGCACAACCATATTCAGCATTATATCCATCCTTTGAATGACATGTCACCATACGTGCGTACGTACGGCTTACCGTCTCCACGTCGTGGTGTAATTGTTATTCAATATATTATTATTTGTATGGGAATAATAATGATGTGAAATTCATGTAAATAATAAATATAACATTATAATGATTCTGTATATATGATATAACATCCAATTATATATTATTTTAATATCAGAAGAATGATATTGTCGCTCGTGTGTACGTACGGACTACCATCTCCACGAACGCGATGAGATTCATTCTCCATCGTATCCAATCAAGTCTAATTATAATTTTATGATTAATAATAGTATCTAAGGACTTGATATAATTCTAGATATTATTAAGATACAACCTATCCATGAAAAACACGGCTTACGTAACAAAACATATAAAAGAAAACGAGTAAGTTAACACCCGAAACAACGATAATACTAAGATATTATTAACAAATCAATGTTAAAAGATCATATATGATATCATATTAATGTATATGATTCTTTTATAATTTAATAACAATTATTTCACCATTATACAGGAGGATAAACTACCCCCAACCCAGGAAAAGTACAAGGTAATGGTTTATTTCGCAATCTCTTCATTATCCGAGGTTGTTTATACGTAATAATCTGCTGGGATCTCTTTATCATCCACATCCATGTTTTTTAGAAATGTATTTCAAAACATTTTTAATATTTAAAAGAATCTGGGTTAAAGTCATTTATACCCTTGTTTGAATTTTTATAAGAGGTTTATAAAGGAATCTTTCCGTCGTTTTCCAAACAAGGTGCTTTTTAACCTTTTTGACAAAATTAAGGTAAGAATGTTTTTTTAACTTAAACGGCAGGTGCGGCTATTTTCCGTCGTTATAAAGTCGTCGAAGCTTCCCTTACATGCTTATAATAACATTTGCAAAGATAATGTCATATTTTATAAATATATGACTCTTAAATGATTTCAAAATAGAAATAGATATTTCTCTAAAAAGGGTTTTGATTTCATCTATGTCAACATCCTTTGATGGATTTTACGCTTATTTGAAGTTGATTTATTATGATACAAAACTTCTACATTGTATTGTAGGTTTTGTGATATGTTTTACTGTGGATGTGTTATTTTTATACCATTCATGGTTTATGGATGAAGTATTTACATTTCGTATGCTAGTTTTAATACGAATTTTTATGTTATGTTTAAACCTTTTCATATGGGAATGCATTGGACTTAATTTGTGACAGGTGGAGCCCACTATAACTCCTCGATGCATTGGTAGGTCTCACGAGAAAAACTAGTGTCTTGGCACAAGGCCTTGACAAAATCTTATTTTTAGTCTTTGCACGAGGCCTTGGCTATGTGGTTATGATTGTCAGGCATTATGCATTCCAACATTATGAAAGTGGTTATTGATATTGTATGTGATTATTCGATTAGTAGAATATCCCTGTGAATAAGTGAATGGAATTATTTCATTTTACTTTTTCCATACTATGTTGAAGTTCATGTTTTAAAAGGATTTTTTTTAGTTATACATTGCCTTAAATGTTTATTCTTATTTATGAAAGTTTCCGCTATATTGTTATACTTACTGGGCATTTGAGCTCACCCCTTTTCTATGTTTTATTTTTCCCAGGATGTGAAGAAGTAAATTATGAATGACCTGCATGGATTTTATGAGGGGATAATAGTGTGGACTATGGAGACAATATGTTGTTGTAGTAGTTTTTCACTTTATGATGTAATGTAAACTTCATGAATGTATCTAGTGTTTTCAAGGATACTAAACCAATCGGTAATTCGAGATTTTATCTTTCTTGTGATCATGCCAATGTTATGTAATAATTCACCAACCCCGGGTAACTGGGGCCGGGGCATTACATCTGTCATAATTTTATTATCCAGAATACAAATGTTGGTTTCCATAATATATACATGGTTAAAGTTATAATTTCTGATGAAAAATCAACATCATTATCTTATTTAAGTCAATGAAACAAAAAAACCTCCTCATAGTTTACATATTTCAATATTTTCATTTTTCATAAATTTTTCCCAAACATGACTCATTAGATTCTTTTATGAGTTTCTATAGACATACCTTTTATATATTTATATTCATGATCATATACTCAACCATGAAGTAAAACTAAATTTGTTATAAAAATATCTAATAAAATCCAAGTAAACATACATATTAATATTAAAAATCAACCATATAATTTTTTACCCTTTGATTGTTTTATTTCAACGCTTGATACACTGTGTTCAACTATGACACTATAGGTTTAGATAACAACTCTATATTTTTAACTCATGATTCAACAAATTTCATCATTTTAATACTAATAATCTAATCAAAAGAATTTACTAAACCTAAAGATACCAATATCATTATTACTATTTTATAAACCAAAGAACATGGATCTATACGGTTCTAGAAATAACATTTTCCTTTTATACCAAAATAATATAAAATCCCAAATAAGCTAATATTACCTTATTAATTAGTACTCCAATGGTTGTGTGTGCGGCTCAATTTTTTCCCCCCAATAAATTAACCCATTTTCCTAATTAACCATAATTACATTAACAAAAAATTATATATTAAACCAAAGACTTATTTTTATAACAACCATTTAATCATCCAAAAAACATGAAAAAATATTAAAAATATCAATTTTCATGTAAAAATAAAATTATATAAGACCACAAATGGTTATCTATTCCCTTGTATTTATGATCAAAATTAAACATATTACCCCATGATGGAATCCAAATCTCTTAGAATACCCTAATTTGATAACCTTCAAACCTATAATGTTTTATAAACCCTACTCTTAAACAAAATATGATGACCCAGACATGCACTTCCAAATTTGATGTTAAAAGATATTATTTGCAAGAATACATTACTATCAATTATACTATACAAATCACATCAATCCATAATAACATGATTTATCGAAAATATCAAATGGATTTTATACCCAATTCCTTTTAGGTTTATTGTTTTAGGGAATTATTATGAAAAATTCTACTGACAAAACCATTTCTTTCACATTAAATGGAGATTTATCCCACTAAACAAACCACAAAATTTTACACACATGATTCCTTTATAGATATATAATACACATTAGTAATATATATTAACTATATAAAAAGAACCATAATAAAGGCAAGAAAAAAATCTCGATAAGCGAAAACGTAAGAGATATAAATCAAAGATCATAAGTGAGAATAAGATGATCATATGGATATAAGAACATAAAAAATATTTTTCAGATTTTATAATAAAATCACACCCAATAAAACAGAGATCATAAATCATAAATCATTGCATAAGTATATTTTCAGTATACATGAACATGAAATATATCTAGGGATCATATAACAACATAAATTATCAAATAGAAAAAAATGATTACTTATTTAATTATGAGGATATTCATAATTATGGACATCTTAATCTTATTTTCAATGCCTCATGTAATAAAATCACACCTAAGTGGGTAGGTAATATTACAAATACCCAATATAATTTTTCTTATAAGGCCAAAGTATGCATCTAGGGGTTATATATTTTCATGTCCCACCTATCACTAAATAAGTCAAATACATTCATCAAATGAAACGAATAAATAAAAAATAAAATAAAAAACTAATATTACATTATAATGAATTAATATTCATATTTATAAAATATGTTTATTGAATATAAATATTTACCCATATAATAAATATACCAATTAAGTATAAAAGGTTTGGGAGGTCATAAACGTTATCATTGAGGGTCTTTGATACCCCATAATCTTGGCACCTGAATCAACGAAGACTACTTATAAAAAGATTTATTTCCAAATGGATTGATATTGAATAATATATTTGAAATTGGGATAAAATATGTAATTTTTAAAAACTTTTTCAAGATTTTATCATGCACAACTAATAAGGTAAATTTTATGAACTCTATCATTTCCTTAAGAATAATGAATTATATATTCATGTTAAATATTAATAAATTTTTTCTTTTTCAAATTTTATTTTTTAGGAGAATATCACTCACAATTTCTGTTATTAGTTTTCAAGATTGATATTTTTATCACATTTATTGTTACTTACTATAAAATTGGTTTTATTCCACCACAAGTGAGTTTTATATTTTGTGTTTTATTTTTAGTTAAAAAACATGAAAATATTCATAGTCATAGCCTAATTAAAAAATGGGAAATAAACGGGTTTCATAAAGATATGTACAAATCATGATAATAAGATATTCATATAAAGATGGTGAGTAATGTCCATAGTATATATCTATATTTATGCATTATAACACTAAATAATTTTGATATATATGAATCAATTTTATATGAAAATGGTTTTCCTAACACTTTTTAATTGTATCACATAAGAATTGATCTAGAATTTGAAAGTTTGATTCTTAAATTTTAGTGTCCTAAAAGAAAAAAATTAAATTATAATTTATAGGGTTATTTAAGAAAAACAAATATATAATATATACAAACATATATATATACATATATTATATTTTTAAAGGAAACTAAATAAAAAATTTTAAAATTAATTTTTATAAGGATTTTAAAACATATTTGTAAAAGGAAACATATAAGTCACATAAAATATCCATTAAAGGGTGATGAAAACAGTAAATTTTAAATATTAATATTTAAAAAATTCTAATATTAAACCATAAAAATAAATTATGTTAAGTAGAAGAAATGTGGAATAGGGGGGGGGGGGGTTAAAATATATATAAGTGGAATGAAATCCCATAGTTTAATCTTCTAAAACATTTAAACTTTTCTTTAAAAGAATTCCATAAAAATTTATATGGAAATTTATTTGGAAAGAAATGAAAACATTAAGTCAAAACATCATTAAAATATAGTTATAAAAATTGAAAAAGTAATTTATTTTTAAAACATTAAAAATTATATTATTTTAGTATTTTATAAATAAAGTAAAAAATAATATGTGTAGAAAATATTAAAAAGATTCATTTTAAACATTTTTAAGAAGTAAAATAGAGTTTAAATTTTTCTTCAATATTCATAAAATCATATATAAAACCATTCTAGAGAATGTATAAAGAATATGGGCATTGAGGAGAAATATTCCAAACTATAAATAAGAGATAATTTCGACTCTACTTACAAATATCCATTTAGTCATATGGTGAACCAAAGGGAAGTAAAATAGAATTAATTCATATAAAAAAGTTAATGATTATAGAAAAAAAATTATATGAGGTTTTAATGAGAAATAACACATAATTCAATAAATTAGAAACTATAAATAAAAAATATCTAATGTACTCTAAGACATGAAAAGAAACCCATTAAATTAAAGAATGGTATGAACAATAATTCATAATATGAGGAAAGGGGGCCATCAATTCATCAAATATTAAATTTAGAAATTATCAATAAAATTAGTAAATATTAGTTTGAGTCAAATATGGGAAAAATAGGAATTTAATGACCATGTTTAAAATTATTGGAGACTTGGAATGGAAACACCTTCACATAATGTAATATGTGATGTAAGAAAATATCAAGGAAGTGATTATATTAATGAAATTTAAAAACAAATAAAACAATATAAATTATACACTAAAAAAATCATAATTTTTATTTCACATAATTTTAGAATAACATATTCAATAAAAGAAGAATATAACAAAATAAATGGAAATTGTGTTAACATTGAACTTATGCGTATGATTATATATGATTAAAATAACATTGAATGTTTTCATGAAATAGAAATTTAAATCACATTTATAAAATGTTTCTTATTGAAAAACACTTTAATATATTATATGTATATAGTTTAAAATAATATAAGGTTCATAAATTTAAATATGTCTCTCGAAATGGAAATGGAAATAAATAACCCTTACATTGGATTCATTCTTTGTCAGAAATATATTAACTTTATATATAATAAACAAAGATTCATTAATAATACTTTATAGAAAATTATATAATTTTTATAACCTTTTTATTAATTATTTTCATTAATTTATGATGTAATTATTACTTATTTTCAATTTATATTGGTGATTATATTTTTAGTAGTTTCAATCATTCCATTCCGGTTTTAATACAATAGTTTCAGTCTTAATTCCATCATCTAAAGTTCATAATCTCAATAATATTAATGGTAATACATAATAGTTTATGAACATTTATAATCATTTCATGGGAGTTTGGGTTATGGCTAGCAATGATGAAATCTGTAATGTGCTTGTTTTAGTAAATTTTAGTGAACAAAAAGTTCTATATTAATTGTTATTAAAATTATAATATTACCATTTTAGAAAAAAAATATTTACTTTTTCATATTATATATTACTAGAAAATTTATTTCTATAACCCTCCATGATAAATATTCATATCATCCTTCATGAATGTGGTTAAACCGACTAAAACCAGAACTTTCCATAATCATTAGATGAGTTTATTAAGAAGTGATTTTATTGTAATATAATCATTATAGAAGTGTAATGATATTATATATATGTTATAAAATATATTAAATATATTTTCTAATTAGTATAAGAATATAACAAATGAAAAAGAGTGATTATAAGTTATCAATGATAGAGAATAAATCATATCTCATCTTGGAAACCTTCTTGGTTTTTGAGGAATTTATGAAATATATAGGGATGATAAACAACCCAAAATGAGGTAGGATTATTAGGGAAGTAAATATGGAATATTTTTTAGAGGAGTTATAATTTTATGTGTGTACTTGAAAGGTTGGAAGATTGTCCTTTAATAAGTGATATGGGTGATATTTTTTTAAATATTTATTTCATAACTTGAATGGAATGTAATCATTGAGTCACATGGATTGGAAATTAATGAAGAGAGGATAAGGTATATTTAAAAATATCCTTATTCACCAATTTAATGATTAATTTTTGTGATATTGTTTTTTCATATCACAAAAATTTAATACTTTTAATTTATTTAGCCTTTATCATGGTGACTAACTTTTACACTCATAACTTAATTTTATATATAAAATGAAATTAAAATTATTAAAGAATTTGGATATTGAGAATAAAAATGTGGAAGAAATTTTTATTGACTTAAATATATAAAGGTGAAATAAATTAACTCCAATATAAGTAACCATAACACAATAAAACCATTTTTGAGAAATTTTTTTTTAAAAAATAAAAATTAAATTTCACTTAATTTGGAATGTATTATTTATGAACATTAAATTTATTGGTTTATTATTATGAAAGGTGTTTTATTTTAATTTTATACCAATATAAACTCAATGGACTCTTTTGGATACTTTATTATAGGAAAAAGACCAAAACTTGTTTTAATTTGAATAAAATTTTACTTCGGTTCCAAAATGTAAATCATTGGTTTATAAAATGAATATATTTCTTAAAAATAATTTATTTCAATCCTTACATAAATTTTTATCTTTTAAAATATATTCCTAAAATTTTAAGTCATTCTTATATCATTATGATTTAAAAAATGATGTGGCATTTACAAGAACTGTATTTTTTTACTATTCATTAAAAATCAACCTTTTTATAAAAATCCAAAAAATTAACCCTAGGATAATATTGATGCGTTGAATCAAAAAAATATTTTTATTGATTAAAATTCAAAATTTAAAATTTATATACTTTTTTTAAATACAAAAAATCATATGAAATAAAAAACAATGTTTGCAAAAAAAATATTTTTTATCCATGAATAATTAAATTAACATTACTAATAGTTGCTTAATTATTTACTATATTTTATTAATTAATTTCACTAGTATTTCCTTGAATTTAATGGATACAATTTATTGATATTAGTTTTAAAATTCTATAAATTTAACACATACACATATATATTTTAAAAAAATTTACTTTTAAATAAATTGTATTTTGATAAATGAGTTTATTTATTTTAATCTATTATAAGATCCTTTATTTTGATTAAAATTGTTTTTAATGAAAATATATAAATTTAAAATTTAAATAAAATTTATTTCTATCAAATTTTTACCGTATATTTTAATTATACAGAGGGTTATTAATTTGTTAAATGACATTTTAAAATGGACTATCATTCGGGATGATGATGAAATACATAGGGTGTTGTGTGGCTCTTGTCTTTGGGGATGTGAATGTGCAGGAATGAATAAAATAAGTAATCAAAATTGGGGACTAGGAACATGAAGGTTTCATCCTTGATGGTTGTAACTTCCACATGAAGCGCGAGTGTAGGGATTATATAACCCTATAACTTAATCAACCAATAATTATCATTTTTACAATAATAGTTTTAAATTTATATCATTTGATGATATGTTTGGTTGATAGTTATTTAGAATTATGGAAAATGTATTACATAACACAATGGACATTTCCACTTAATGAACATTTTTTAAAAACAAATGGATTCTTAAGTTCACAGTCTTGTTACATTCATGATACACTTTCTTCATCCAGAACCAATTTAATTTATTTAGATATGGATCTTATAATAGTTCCAACTCACCCTCAGGCCCTTTAAAAATATTTTAAAATATTTAATGAGAAAACAAATCATAATTAAGGGATATAAAAACATTAGAAACGTGTAAATCCATTTAAAATTAATTAAAACATAAACACACATTTTTATTTTTTACATAAAAAAATATTAATTTTCAAAATAATCATTTTCATACTCAGGAAATAACTTCAAAATCTAATGTTTTCTTAATTGTTTTTAATCAAGCATAATGAAAAAATAATTAATCCCAAAATCATAATTATGAATACAAACATTTTACATTTATAAGATCATTACCATTCCTTTAAATCCTAAATACATGATTTAGAATTTTATTTAAAAATATTTATATGAAATACAATTTCTATGATTAGAGAAAACATGTAAGAAACATGAGGAATACTAAATTCTTTATGGAATCACTTAAAGGATATTTACAATATTCTCTTAGGAAAAACTTAAATTAGTTAATGCTTCCAATTGATAAAAGTAAACAATTTTGTACTTATTATTTGAAGAGTAACTTACATGAGTAAACTTATTCACTTTAACTAATGTATTTGATATATTTAATGAATCCACCAATTAAATAATTTATAAATCCCCATAATGGTTTCATTTCACTCCCCCATTCCAAATTTCATCAATATCACTGAAGTGTCATGTTCTAAAATCAAAACATATATTAATATACAGTTCTTATCATATATTTAAATATATAGATTTTATAACATGATAGTTTCATAACATCTTGTAAAAAATAGTTTTATCATAAAATTTTCATCAAAAGAATAATAATATTATAATTTTATCCCATAAGAAAAATGATTCAGTTAACTCATAAAAATTAGAAGAAATATTCTATTATTAAAAAAAAATTAAAAACTAAATATTTCAAATATAATGGAAAATGTAACTTCTTTGAAAACCCATGGAAAATTATTTATGAATGTTTATAATAAATAAATGAAATGATGGTGGGAAAATAAATTCATGTTATATTTGTTAAAAAACATTATTATGCACTTTGACAAAAATAGTCAAAAGTTTTATGTTTTGAAACCATTTAAACAATTAAATTTCAAAATAATTTCAAAGAGACAATCATAGTGAAAAATTTAATTTGAACATGTTATAATAACATTATTAAATGTTTTTAAAGAACATATAAATGAAAAAAATATTTTGATAAGAGAATTTTAAAACAATATTTAAAATAAAATCTCTTACCAATTTAAAAAATCTTGAATTAAAATGATATTAAAGAAGTAAATTATAAATTTATTTTTAAACCATAACAATATTAGTAAATAAGTGATAAATTAAATTCATTTCGGTGTATATACAGTGAAAAAAATAAAACATACAGTGAAAATGGAAACAACCTCAATGAAAAGAAATTGAGATGATAACTCCCTGACCACGAGTTCGAATAGCCACATATATTCTATTACTCTTATATAATAGTTTAATATTATTATTTAATTTATTAATAATAATTTTAAGGTTTATTACCTTATCATAATACCTATAATTTCATTTATTACAATGTCTTATATATTTACTAAATTTATTATGTTCATGTCAGATATTTTGAGGGTGTGATTTTTTAGAATCCCCAAACAACTTCAGTTGGTAAACACATGTCATAAGGTTCAATGTTTAATCATATATAGAATAATTATCATGAAATTATTATTATTTTTATAAATTAAATGAAATTTTATAACCATCCATGAAAGGAGGTCATGAAAAATTAATTAAACCATTTCATGGAGATGATAGTTTGTACGTACGCATGAACAACATTATCATTTTTCTACTGGGAGGAAAAAAGTTATAATATTTTTTGGTTATGATATCATAAATATTTTATACATATCATGTTTATATATTTTTTCTTCCTTATGAGCAGCCATGTGAGATAATAATGGAAAATGATTCCCATATTTTAGGGGTGGTGCTATTCTATACATACGCATGAGGGACATTATCATTTATAAAGAACTATAAGGCTAAGGATGTTAGTAATTTTTTATCATTAACGAATCATAATAATGTTTTATATATCATATATTTTCCTTAATTTGATATTTATAACAAGTCGTGTGTGGTGTTGATGGATAACAAAACCCATTTCCTCATCGAGGGCGTAGTTCAAAATTTACATGAACGGTGTTTTAATTTCTCATATGATAGTAATGGAGATTACAAAGGGTTTTACCATAATCATAATAAAATTATGTATATTTAAGAAAATTATTATATTATTTTATAATGGTTAATTGATATGTAAATGTGGTGTAAGAAGAAATAAAGATGAAACACTTGTCTTAGAATTATACAACTTCCTTGGAAACCCTCTTTTGGTTTACACCTTATTCCTTTATGGGTTAGACTTTTGGTGATAAAAGACCATTTAGAACATGGGGATTAATTTTGTTAAGGTATTTTGGTGGATATTGGTTTAGATAAATAGAACAATATGTGTAATGAATAGAGGAGAGGTGATAGCCTTTTATAAGTGAGGTGTGTGGAAAACCTACAAATATTTGAAATATTATAATAAAAAATCTGTCTAACTCATGAAAAATGAAACTATACTACCTTATAATCAAATATAAAGAGTATAAGGAAAAAATATAATATATATATCAATTTTATATGTGTTTGGGTTTCATTTTAAAACATATAGTTTTTGTTTAACCCTCTCATTAACAATTTTTACCCATAACAATTGTAATACCTTTTTTAATATTTAAGGGCCATGATTTTTTTTAAATTTCACATGGAATAGAAATGAAAAATTCATGATATTATATAAAATTTCTCATCCTCTAGAGTCACTATAGAGTTTTGATAAATTTTTAATTATTTAAAAATTATCTTTAAATATTAAATACTATATAAGGTCATTTTATAAACTATTCATATATTTTGACATTAAAGGCACCAAGATAAAAATGTAATAAGAATATGAAATATTTTGAAAATAGTAATATATTATAATTATACAATTAATTCATCATACAAAATAAAGAAACAAAATATATTACATTAATTATTTTTAAAATCATTTGATTTATTTTAATACTTCTTTCATAGGAGCTGTGTCAGCATTAGATAATCATTCAAGAAAAATATACTATCTCTATTTTTTTTAAATTTTTAAAAAATAATTTAACCGTATTAAAAATAGCCATTTTGAATCAATAATATATTATTTTTATCTGAATGACAACATATTAGAGATATGAAAAGAGAGAGAGAGGGATATTTTTTAATTTTATCTTAGTATAAAATAATATAACATTAATAATCAATGTAATGTGGAAACAATTACATATTAAAATTTTAGTCTAGTTATGGTAAAATAAAACACATATAATAAAATAAATTCATGTTTTGGTTAATTTTTAGACCTGATCCCATAATTTGAACCTCAATTAAACTCTTTTAATAATCACCAGGGTGATAAAATATTACCATGGATAGTATTTATTATCACCAAAAATAAATTGGACCTATCTTCCAAATATAAGACTCATTATTACAAATATGGTATAAATTTTTAATGATTCAATATCTATAATTTTGAGAAATTAAATTTTACATAAGTACACAAAATGCGTGGAATTTTTTTTCTAAAAATTGTTTTTAAGAAAAAAATAAACTCATACAAAAATAAGATATATTTTTTGTTACTATGAAACTAATTATATTATGTTAAAATATATATTTTTTCACTATAAAATTAAATCTATAATATAACATGATTTAAAATTTTCTTTGTTTAATGAAAAGTGATGTCTGGTTTGCTAAAAATAGTCCTTTTCACTATTCACTCAAAAACCAATCAAATCCAAAAAATAAAAAAAATTAATAATAATATTATAACGAAATGAATATTTTAATAATGTTTCCTTTTAAAAAATATTATAAAATTAATTACAATATCCACACAGAAATTGATAAAAATCCATTTTTAATGAAATGTGTTTTTTGAAGAATCAAATCTCTTCATTCTCATTCCATTCCCAATATCCATAATTAAATGAAAGTTAATTTAATAAATTGGATATATATATATATTACTTATTTAATTTTATTTATTTATCATGAGCAATTAACTTAATCCACTGAGATAAAAATATATTGCACATATAAATATAATTTTATGAAAAATACATCTTTTAACATCTGGGGGTTTTATCATCATTTCATACCAATTGATAATAAATTTATTATACATTATTAATTTATTTAAGGAATATATATATATACTATAAAAAACAATTATTCTAATTTCTACCCATCTAACCAATAGCTATATTATAACAGTCACATTTAGATAAAATATCCTCATATAAATAATAATAACCTCTAAATTTATATAATACTTTCCTTTTATTCTAAATAAAATTCCTTATAACTTAAACAACATATAATTATATGATTTATAAAAAAATTCGAAATTTAGTACATTTTAAGGAACCAATTGGACTATATTTTTCAGGAATTCAGAAAAACAAAAAAATAACAATGTGGAAACTTTCACTCAATGTCCATTTTTACACAAAAATTGGATTCCTATGTTCATATTATTATTTCATTCAAGATACTCTTTATTGGTCTATGTAAAATTTCCTTTACCGAGAAGAAGACAATATAATAGACCCTGCTCATATTTAGCTCTTATAATTTTTTTAAAACATATGATGAGAAAAAAATCTCAATAAGGGATATAAAAATAAAGGAATCCTTTTAGTACCTTTTAATGTTATGAAAATGACTAAGTATATCTTCATTTTTTAATAATATACTTTTGAGATTAAAGTAATCATTTACCTACTCATGAATTAAAATTTAAAGACTAAAGTTGTTATGAAACATTTTATAAGAAAGCTTAAAAAAATAATAATTCAAGAATGATTCAATATGAAAACTATCCTTTCACCTTCATAAGATCCAAAAAATTCCTTAAATGATATACTCCATGTTTTACTTTTGAAATAAAAATATTCCATTGAAAACCAATTTGAATTTATATAGAAACCAAGTGGGAAAATTGGTGAATTATAAAATCATCATGGAATCACCTAATATGATAAATATAACATTTAATTAGGAGTAAATTATATTTTTTAACTCTATCAATTCATTAGAGTAATTAACTTCATCAGAATTCTGTTATGAGTAACATGCATCAGTTTAATCTATCACTTTATCCAATGAATTGGAGGGATTTAATGGAACCAACTAATATATAATATACATATTAACATTGGTATTGGGTTCAATATCCATTCCCAATATCACCAATAACTCCCAAGTGTCATATTTTAAAAAAAATCTTTTAATACCTTCTATTTATTGTTATATAAATAAATAAAAACATTATATAACAAGAATTATTCATAATATCTTAAATTTTTTTTATAACTTTGAATTTTAATCATAAAAAATATAAAATTAGGATTTCATCTCATAAGTATAAAAACATTTATTTATCTCATTAAAATGAGATAAAATATCCTTTCTAATTGAAAAAAATTAAAAATTAATAATTTCCAAAAGAATTGGAAATTTATCTTCCTAGAAAAACCTTTAAAATATTTAGAGTGGTCCTGATAATAAATAAAGTATATGATAGTGGAAAAACATTTAATATCATATACATTAAAAAAATTCTTTTGAACATTGGTAAAAATAGTCAAAAGCGACGCGTTTTGAGAAGAAAAATTAATATTCCTTTTTTAAATTATTATTTGGATTCAATGATAGATATTATTTTCATTTTAAAATACTTGTACAACATTGTTTACATATTTTATTGAATAATTACATGGAAGATAATGATTCTTTAAAACATGCTTTAAAGAAAACCGCAAACCACTTTCGTAAAATTTGAATAAAAAAGACACAGAAGAATAGAATTATAAAATAATTTGTAAAAATATTTATATTTAGTAAATTAATGTTAAATAATATTCATAAGGAATTATATGCACCACATAAAAAATGTTGCGATGATTTCCTAAGATTTAAACAATGTAAATTGAGATGATAAATCCATTACCTTGAGTCTGAAAGGCCACATACATTCTATAATTTCGATATAATAAAACTATATTAATTATTTACTTTATTTAGAACATCTTTATGGGTTTTTACCTTATAATTAACCTTTTTATTTTATTTGTTACCATGTTTAATATAGTTACTTAATTGATTGAGTTCATTTTAGATGCTTTGAGGGTGTTCAATTCATAATCCCATAACAACATAAGTAAGTTGACCCAAGTCAATGGGATAATTATTTCATCATCTCTAGAATATGAATCATAAAATAATTATATTTTTTATAAATTCAATAAAATTTTATAATCATCTGTGTAATGTGGTTATACAAAACTAATTTCATCCTTTCATGGAGATGATAGTCTATACGTACACATGAGAATCCTTTTCAATTTTTTACTATGTATAAAATAAATAAAATAGATAATATGTTTCTTTTCCAAAACAAAAAATATTTTATATATTTTATATTTATTAATTATTTAAATCCTTATGACCATCCATGTGAAATGGTAATGAATAATGATTCACATCGCTTTGTGTAGGTGGTATTAAAAATGTATGCAATAGGGACCATATCATTTTTCAATGAATATTAAATGAAATAATGTTAGTAATATTTTATCTTTGTAGAATCATAATAATTTCATAAAATTTATATATTAATTTCTTCTATATATATATCCATATTTTTGAGTTTGTGATATAAAATGAAACACATTACTTTGTGGATGTTGTAGCCCACACATACACACATGTGATATTTTCATTTCCCATAGGATGAAAAAGTTTTTTTAATGGGTTGTACTATAATAATAATAAAATTTATGTATAAATAATTAACTAATATTTTTTATTTCATCTTTATTGAGTAATATTTTACGGTTTTAGAAGAAGAAATAAACATGAATCACTTGGTTAAGAATTATACCTCATATTTGGAAAACCACACTTGTATTGCACATAAAGACTTATTAGGCTGGACTTTAGGTGATAACAAAACCAAAAATACACGGGGAAGATGGATTGGAAGGTATGTTTATAAAAAATTGCATGCTAACTAGATCATGATGTGTGAGGAAGACAGGAGTCGAGATACCCTTTTATAAGAGAGGCGGGTAGGAAAATAGAAAATACATGAAATATTAATATATAATACATGTTTAAATCATGAAACATTATACTAAATTACATTATAATACATTATAATAAGGATATTGTCGAAATAAAATCAACCAATCAATTTCAGACAGGTTTATGTGTAATTTTAAATATTATATTTTGGTTTATCCAATCATTAACCACAATTATCCTTAACAATTATAACAAAAATTTCAATCTTTTTGGAGACTAAAAGTAATTTTTAGAATTTAAAGTGGAATTTAAATGTACCATTATTTATAGGATAGAATATTTACTATAAAGTTGAGCTTTTATATGACTTTAATAATTTTCTAATGATTTAAAAATAAGTTTTAAACATTAAATACAATTGATGTTAATTTTCAAGAATATTCATATATCATGACATTAAATAAACCAATATATAAATTTAATTATAATATAAACTACTAATCATCACTTAAAAATTATAATGGTATAATAAATTCATTGTACACCATAATTCATCTAAAATATATTACATTATTTTTTTTAAAATAATTTATGTAATTGTTTTATTGATTTCACAAGCAATGCATCAACATTGAGTAAGCATTCAAGGAAATTATATTATCCATAAAACATTTAAAAGATTAACTATAGTAAAAATATTTTTTCATTTAAAAAAAAAACTTTTTGAATCGTTCAGATATTCTTTTCATCGAACATTGAACATATTAGTAATTTTAAAATTGAGAGAATAAAATATTGTAACTTTTCATAATTTACAATATTATAAATGAAATAATCAAAGTCATGATGAACAAAAGTTAAATATTATGTATTTTAGGATTTTTATGATCAAATTGAACCAATAATTCAAAATAGAGGTTTTTTTGGTTGATTTGGAAACCCTATCACACATTTTTAACATCAATTAACCTGTTACTGTTATGATGAAATTTTTCCACAGTTTCCATGCATTATAAAAATTATAATATTTAATTATTTACCAAATTTTTACCTTATTATTTAAAATAAGAAATATTTTTTTAATATTCCATACTAATATTTATAAAATATTATTTAAATATGATCACACAAAATTAATCTAAAACAAATTAAAAAAAAAGTTGTTTGAAGCATAAAAATGAACTCATGCCAAAATAAAATATAATATCCATTCATATGTATTTAATTATATTATATTTAATAAATATTATATTATTTTACTTTAAAACAAAATCTTAAATATAGTGTTATTTTAAAATTACTTTATTTAAAGAAAAGAAATGATAGTTTTAAAAAAATTGATATTTTTCACTATTAACTCAAAAATCTCTCTTTTTTAAAAAATATCAACAATTAATCCTAATAATATAATGAAATGAAGATTTAAATAATGATACGAATTTTTCTAAGTAAACAAAAATTGGCATAAATTAATGGTAATTCACATGAACGTATGTAACGAAAACCAATTTTATAAATAATGTACTTTAGAAGCATGAAACGAATTTATTCTCATTCATTTCATAATAACCATAATTAAATAAATTTAAATACATTATATTAGATATTTAATCAACTTATATCATTAGGATCATTTATAGAGAGTTATTTATTTAATCTATTAGGATAATAAGTTACCCATATAAAATCAATTTTTTTGAAAAATATCTCTTTTACCATCAAAAGGTATTATCTTTATTTCCATCCAATAGATAATAAATTTTTGACTGATTATTAATTTTATTAAGGAAAAAAGCCTATATATTTTCCATAATATGATTATTCATATTTTTAATTTCCATTCTAATGATTGGGTTATAATGGCCATATTTAAATTTAGTCATTTTTCTAGTATATTCTGTTTTGTTTATGCTTGGTGTTGAGTATAACAAAGATATATTAAATATATTATTTAAATTAAATAAAAAATAAAATTATGTAGTGTTACAAGGATCACAATGCTTGATTTTCAATCTAGAAAGATAATATAAAGGACATCATGTGCATACTGGTCAGCTATTTGGGGATGTGGTTGAGCACGAATGATGACATTGAGTCATCAAATATGTAGACCAAGAATGTGCAATTGAAATCACAGTCATGTGTAACTTCATTATGATGTGTGAGGATAAGGGATTTTGATATGGGATTTTTGATCTTGATAGAATGTGAATGTTTCATTAAGTCCATCATGGTCAGCTGGTCTATTGTGGGAATAAATTTTATGTGGTCTAATGGTTCTCAGGTTTAGAAATTTTTTTTATTAGTTTTGAAAATTACGGATCATAAATACTTGATCATCAACATTATAAAAATTATATATAGGGAAGTAGTTTTTATTGGGTTTGAAATTACAATGAAAAATATATAGAAAATTCATCTTTGGAATAATTAGGGGTGCATCAAAAGTAGGGGACATCAATTACTACAAATACAATACTTTCAGTGTTAGAAAAAAATAGTAGGGTCCTTCAAGGCAAGAAATTCAGGACCATCATGGTCAATAAAAAACTAGGGCCTCCTAAATAAAAAATTCAAGGTCATGAGGTCTATAAAAAATGGGTCTTCAGACTACACTATGTACAAGGATTATTGGGGGCTAATCAATACCTACGGGGTATATGATATGATACATATGGTCAATTACTTTGTTTGTGTCTTTGTTTCTTTACACACCCTCTAAATAATATATTCATATTTCCTTCTCAAATTAAAATAAATTTTTATAACACATTTATAATTGATAGTCATAATATTTATTGAATGAATTTTTGTTCTAAAACCATGGTTGTTATATAAAACTCATCTAATTAATGTATATTTTTCTGGAAATAGATCAAAATATTCCATTATGAGCTTTTTCATTAGTATAAGAATCCTTTTATATTATTTGTTTATAGAAAATATTTAACATTAATTAAAAGTATCCTATTATGGATGTAGAGAAAACAAAAATCCTAGGAAACTATAAATTCAATTTCATTCTATTCATTAAGATTTGGTAATTACAATCATGAAACAAGGGTACATCCTTTTTATTCCCTATATTCCCTATAATGATAAACATCATATAAAAGAGTTAATGCCTATAATTATTAGTTGTAACACCACATGTTACAACTAAGAGGCTCAAACACACATTAAGTGTGTGGTGAATTATGGTGTGATTATTTCTTCATTTCTAATAAGATCTTGTTATCAAATTAGTAAAAACTTATTAAACATATAAAAAATAATTGAACTTCCATCACAATGAAAAATAAAAAAATAAACCAAGTCAAAATAATTTTACTGGGTTCACTACTAAGGGTTTTGTATTTAGGAAATACACTTATAATTTTTTGAAGTACCAAAATACAATAAGAAACAATATTTTGATGATAACAATTTTTTGGTCATGGCCATGGAAAGCCAGGATCACTACCATTAGAATTGATTTTATGTATTATTGAACAATAATTATCAGGAATCTACCATAGTCTCGACATTAACTATATAAATCAAAGGGATGTCTTCTCATAATATCAAAATAATCATCCCCTCCATATCAGTGTGAATGAGTACAATGATTTTCATCACAAAATCCAAAATATAATGCTCTAATTGAATCAAAAGTATCATGGAATGAACTTCAATATTAATATAAAACTTTAAAAGATCTTATGTTAAAAATTACCACAAAACATGATTTTTATGTAAGTTTTATATTACTTATTACTAACCATTTAAGTTATATGTAGTTTATTATTCACTATATATGTTTCTACATAAATCTACCATATTAAAATGTTTTTAATTATTCTTTTAATAATTTATGATCGTCATGGTTCTTCCAAACATTTATGTTCATCCAAATGTGTATGTATTTCATGGGCATTAATTCCATATAATTATGTTATGAGTCTATTATCTATATATGTTCTTCTTGGATCTTTATTCCATGTAAGACAATCACAGTTCTTTTTTACTCTGTATTTTCTTCATGGTTATGTATGAATTCTTAAAAAAATGAGATCAATTCAGTCAAATATATTTTTTATGCTTTATACTCCCATAAATGATATTTTTTTGGATATATTTATTGGAAAACCAACCATGATAAAAACATTTAAAAAACATTATATATATTTTACCATGTAATAATACAACATTTCATAAACTTTATCATATGAATATATGTTTTTTTGAAAACAAAAAATATTACCCCTGTATAACTTCATTGTTTTCTCGTATTCGTTATTCATATGGATCCACCTAAATATAATTCCATCAAAGTATCCTTATGTTATTTAATTATTTAATGGAATGCTTCTATCACATAATTTAGTAATGAAATCCTTCTACATGCATTTATTTCATGGAATCCTTGTGCTAAATATTTAATTTTTTAATAGAATCGTTTTTCCATTTAATTCTTCTGAAAAATACATCCTATAAATAATTATTACTGGGATCCTTATTGTTATCCACATAATTATTTCATTTGTGATTAAAAATGTATTTCACCATCACTAATAGTGACAATTTTTTTTACTAAACTTAAATTTATGATCTATATTTTCATGTAATTGAAAAAAATTATCTTCCTGAAATTTTCCTCTTCATACCAGATCTATATATAAGATTTAAAAATATCTCCTTACTCAAAGTTACTTTAAATATTTTATCTCATAGGTGAATTTTTTGTAACATATAAATTTTTCTTCAAAATCCTTTTTCATCATGGAAATGTTACAAAAAAATTTGTAAAAACAAAAAAATATTCCCTACATCTAAATCGTCCAAAAAATTTAATCATTTATTTTCCATCATTCTTGTAATTATGAACTCTATTCAATAAATCTTCATTCCAGATAACTTTTTTTCTATAACATATCTGTATAAGGCTTCTGTATACATTTATAGTTATAATGATTTTTTTATTAAGTATTTCTTAGTATTACCTTCAATAATTGAAATATAATTACAAATTGATATTTTATGTAGAATGAATCTAATATATCTACCATCATATCACATGATATTAGAAGATTTTTTTTGAGTTGATGTAGTTTTTGTTAGAATTATAATATAAGGGATCCATTTATCCAAGTATTTCACCATGTTCAACACCAAAATTATTTTTTAAAAATTTAAATGGTATTTTTAGTTGGGTATTAAAAACAATAAATTTAAATAAGGGAAATTATATTATAAATAATGTATACTACATTTTATTTATCTATTTTAATAGATAAATCAATCTATGTTCTTTTTAAATACTAATAAAAATTATAACTATATTAAATTGATTTTAAAAGTATAAGATATATCGAGTACATTTTTTTATTCTTTTTATAGTAATGACATTTTTTTGCTCACGAATTTGGGTATTACTAATGCACCTTCCGATTTTATTTCCTTAATAAATTTAATCTTATTCCAATATTTGTATAATTTTGTGGTAGTTTTCATAGATGATATATTGATATATTAAATATTAATGATAGATTGTGAAACAAATGTAAGTGTTTTCTTAGGATTTTTTTGTAAATAAAAATATCTGTAATGTTTTGAAAATATCAGTTTTGAATCCAAAAGGATATTTTGATGATATATTTATTAAAAAAAGGAATCATTATTATTCCTAAAAAATTTAGGGATATATTGTCTTAGGAGAGGCCCAAGAATTTATTTGATATCCCTAATTTTCTGGGACATAGTGGATATTACATTAGGGTTGTGCTATACTTCTACAAGTTAATTTCACCAATGAGAGATATAAATTAGAAACAAGTTAAGTTTAAATGGGATAAAAATCACTAGAAATACATTAAATAATTACAAAAAAGTCCATTATTAGAACAAGTAATTATTTTAATTATAACTCCCACGTTTTATAAGTACTTTAAATTACATATTATAATAGAATTTCTAATAAAAATTTATAAATTATAATTTTTTTTCATTATTATAAAACATGGAATGTATTTTCATTTTGTTTTTTAATCAATTAAAATGGTGGTTATTAATCCAAAACATTATGTATATTGTATAAATTTCATAAAATGAATGTTTCTTTTGGAAGTATAATTGAAATGTTTTTTTGTAAAGTGTCTATATGTGTTTGTGTTTCGTTTGAGTGTACACCAATATTTTAATAAGTAAATTTTGTTACTAATATTATTATAATAATAAAATTTATTATTATCATTATGATTATTATTGTTATTATTATATTTTGTTTTATAAAGGGGTTTACCCTTTACTTTATTCTCTTAGGCAGCATGAATTGGCAGCAGGGTGGAATCTCCTTATATTTTTCCACTTCCCTCTTCTCTTTCATACTCTTATTCAATTTTATATGAAAGTTCTCAAATATTTAGGTTTTTTATTTCATATTATTCTTCCAATTATCATTCCCATTATATAAATACCTAATGAAAAATTTCAAAAAACCTAGGGATTTTATTTTAGGGTTTTATCATGGGACATAAAGCCTTCAAATTTAGAGAGTTTTTTACTCAATATGGAAGTGATGATAAATTATAACCAAGTGTATTTGATTTATTGTCAAGGGATCACTAAATTTATTTCCAATGAGTATGTCAACATCTAGGACTTGGATATTTCCAACTCTTTCCATGAATGATTACTTTATACTAATAGTTTCTGGTTTATTATATGTCATTTATTGATAATATAGTGTTATTTCTTAGTGTTTTTTAGATATTATAACATGTGATATGGGTTATATACCTATTTTATAAAATTATATTACATTTACTTCTTTCTAATTTTGAATTAATTTTCACTGATATAAAAGGCATATATATTTATAATGATAATTTTATTGAAACCTTTATAACGTTTTCATAAATTTGTTTCATTAAATAGACTAAATATCACAAAAAATAACCAAATAAGGAACTTGTATTAATGGTTTTTATAAGGAGTTTATTGTAATTACAACCTGGTTCTACAATGAAATTAGTCGAAGTGATTCAATGGAATAAAATTTTATATTTTACCATGAATTAATAAGGTGTTTTTTATAAAATATTTCAATGAATAAATGGGTTATAGGTCAATGAAAATTGCTTCATGGAAGGTTTATCATACTTTATTAGTTATACGTGATGGATTTAAAAAATTAAATGGTTTTATGAAATGTATTTAGAACTAATCAACCACTATTTTTTAATAGAAACACTTCATGGGATCATCTTTATCGTACTTGGGTGGAATTGTTTGAGTTGTACCTATGTTATGTAATGGTTCCACTATATGTACATGATATTATGTTAGACATATAGATATATGGAAATAGATATCCGTTGGAATTAAATCATTCTATCATGGATAACCTATGAAAGTGAAACCTTTTGTAACTTATGCTCCGAATTGGGGTTATTATGTTTCCCAACCATAGATATGTAATTAGTCTCCTATAATTATTGGAAATAAATTATAAGAAAACATTTATTAATATACCAGATGTCACACTCTCATGAACATTTATTGACTTGTATAACCATATCTATCTAGAATAAATGTTAAAACATTTTATCATATTTTTAGTTGTTCTTATCAAATATAGAAACATGTACCCTTATATTTAGAGATAAAAACTATTGTGATAGGTTAATACTTGTATATAATTGTAATGAAACTCTTATAAGAAATTATTACTAGGTATGTGTATAATTATCCCCTATATATGAATTCTACTAGATATGTAGATAAATATTCTTGTTTCTTGCTTCCAAAAATATTATGGGGCCATTATTTTTTTGGTTCATTTGGGACATAATTCCCCCATTTTGAGATCACTAATGGGTCAATGGTGGTCCATATAAGACGCCGAAAATAGAGTCCATGAATATTATTTTGTTAAATTTTCATTATTTTGAATTGTGTGTAATAATATTTTTTATATTATGACTTCAAATATTATCATGTATATTTTTTAATTTTTTATAAACAAATTAATTTGGGATCTAATATAATGGTTGGTGTCTTTAAAGGGATACTATTCCCCCCATACTGTGACAAAATCTTGCCTCCTATTAATAGCCTCAGGTTTATTATGGGGAATGTTCCTAAGGACCATATAAATTCACCTCAGATTAATGGTAAATATTTAGTGGTTATTTACATTACCCATGATGGATGAAGACTATGAATTATATTGTCATGTTTTGAGTATTGTTTTGTTTGGTTTACATATGAAAAAAGGTATTACAATCACATATATATTAATAAATCTAAAACAATGTTATTTGAACTATCCTACAATTAGATTGGCTATAGCCATAATAGCTCACAAATTTATGAGAAAAAAACATTATGTTTTCAGTGAAATTTTCATTGTGTATACCCATAAAAAGAGTTTGAATTATATCATCTCATAATGATATCAAAACATTATATATTAATGGTTTATATTATATCTTAAATCCTTATATTTTTAACTATTATTTTCCCCATATAAATGGAAATGTTAAAGATGAAACATTGAGAAATAAGACTCAATCTCCATCATCCATGGAAGTTGAAAAACAATTCATGTTAAGGGGCATGTTAGTGTATTTTCATTTTGAGAGAGAAAAAACAAAATCTAATGTATTTTACTATGATGTAAATGTGACTTTTTATAGGATAAAGTAAAAGATATTTTTATCCTTATAGAATGCGGGAAACCATCCATGGTTTTAATACCACTCATGGTTGGGTTATGGCTTCAGACATGGAAATTTGTTTCAATTAGGAATTATTTTTTCTATACCCTTAAGAAAAAAAGTCATTAACATTTTTCAGCAATCTAATTTGGTTTTGAATCCAAGAGTTACAAATATGTACAATGATATCAAGTGTATATTTTTTTCTCTAAGCATATAGAATGAAATTTCAATTTACTTTTTGATATTTAGTTTTTCAAAATGTAAATGAGGAACATCAAGGGCAATATGGGTTGTTATAACATTTACCCATATAAAAATGGAAGTGGTGGGAAATTTTTATGAAAATTATGATGGTTTTATCTAAATAAACCTTGATTCATGTTGTTATTTGGTTTATAGATGATTGAATCTAAAAACACATAACATTATTACCTATTCATGAGGATAATTTAGTTTAGTGACTTATTAAACTTTATACCAATGATATTTTTATGCTTCATAGAGTTCCCAAATACCTCATTTCTAATAAATATTCTTATATATTGTCTCAATTATAGAGGTTAATTTAATGTTGTTTAGACACTAAATTTACATTGAGTACAACTTTTCATCCTTATATAGATTCTCAAAAAAGATGATTATAAAAAATTTATTGGATATAAATTAGTTATGTTTAATTTATTTTGAAAAATAATATGGGATTTTATTTCTCATTTATGAAAAATTATTATATAAAGTATTAATAGTCATCAATTTTTATAGAACCATTTCATAATTGTTATTAAAGGGCCTATAAATGAAATTTATATTGGGTGAAAACTTGTCAGAAGTCACTCTTTGGATCATGCAAGTTACAAGAAAAAATAAAATTCATAAAATTATTCAAAATCATATAGTGATAGTCAAAATACACTATAAGTTATATTCTGATAGATGATAATTCACCAAGGATTTTAGTACTAGTGATCACATATAATTGTTTACAAACTCTTCATTTAATACACTAAAAAATTATAAAACATGGGAGGTTATATCCATTATTTTTGGTTCATTTTTAATTTTTAGAGTAGATCAGTGGAATGATATGTCACTAGGAATTATTTTTATAATATGATATAGATCTAAATTTATTTCAGGAATCTCATTTGATAAGGTGTATAACAGATCCATATAATAGTCTATATTTTAAAATACTGGAGATCAAACCTAATATATAATTCATTGAGACTCTAGTTGATAACTTGGGCTGACTAGAGAAAATTTTTAGAAGAAATTATATTCATTTACATGTAGTGTTGTTGAAATGTTGGAATGATAAAGAAGAAACATGGTAAAGGGAGTCCCATATTCAATGGCAAGGTTCTTAACCTTTTGAGGAAACTATGTAACATTATAGGGGTAATGTATTTATGGTATGGATTATTGTGAGACATGATTTTTTGGATTATTTAATAATGTAAAATTTGGAATTGGTTAATTAATTAAATTTTTCGTGACATGATGTGTGATTATGTTCTTAATAGTTAATTAAAAATGTTACTTTTAATTTCATGTGATTTTTTAATTAGATAAATATAAGGATGGAGGTATTAATTCATTAGAATTGATAGAGGGATATTGAATTGGAATTATGGTATAAATTAAATAATTAACAATGATATATTTTTGATTTGATGTATGTTTGATGAATACCTAACTCATTAAATAAATTAGAGATTTTATTTTAAGGAATTAATGTGGTTATTATTCACATGAGATAAATGGTGTTTAGAAAATTAATTCATGTAAATAATTAAGGGTTTTAGGATTGAAATAATTCACTAGTACTAATATAGTTCAAAAATTTTAAATTATAGGAATTGATGGATAATTGAAAATGTGGCACAATGAATCAGATATTTTATTAAAAGGAGTAATATGATAGAGAGAGGGAATAAGGAATATATTATGGTAATGGAGGGTTGACCCTATTATTAAGAAAACATACATAGTGTGTTATTTTTGGAGATAATGGTAGTAAAATATTATTATAATTTTTAGTGAGGATTCTCCAATTAATAGACACCTTATTTATATTTTTTCCCCTTGATATATTTTTTCATATAATTCCTCTATGTTAAAGGATCATGGTAATAATAGTGGTCGGATGATAGAGTATTGATTGAGATTATCAAGGTATGTGATGAAAATTATTTTTTAAAAATTATATGGATTATGAAATGTTTTAAGATAACTGGAAATGACCTGATATACTAATTTTATACATTCATAGGCTTTTGTTATCATAAATGTGTTTTAGGACATTGGGAACATATCATACCTATTTGGAAAGGACATCACACCACTTACAGGATAATTCTTCTATAGAATTTTCCTATTTTATTCCTTGAAACTAGAGAGTTGAAAGGGAAAATCCAAATAGATCAGGGTTCATGCCACACTCTATATTCTGTTTACTTTTTAACAAATATTATTATAGGAATAATTAAAAATAACATGATTTACTCAATAATATCATGTAATTCATTACAAACATACAAATTTCATTCTAGATTCCCCTTAAGGTAGAATTTTACTACTTGGATAATAAGAATCTACTTATAGAGGAATATTGTAGACAAGGATTAGGGATCTATTACATATAGAACATTTAATTAAGGGTTTATATTAATTTCACGTAATGGATATCTATATAGGTTTCTCTAAACTATTTCAATATTTGGTGAGGGTTTACATGAATTAGTGTTGGATTTTTGAAAAAATTATTTTTTTATATATGATATGTGAATAATATATAGATGTGGATTTTCAATCATTATTTTTTAAGAATTTTAATTCAGTTTAAAATGGTAGTTTTGATATTAAACCTATTTGTTGTGTGTCATTGCTAAAAATGTGCCTCCATGATTTGAAATGATATATTTGTTAACTAATCTCTAATGATGGTCTATATTTTGAAATTAATTTTTAAATTGTGAATATATATAATAAAAAATTCCTTGGGTTTGATTAATAAAAAAATTGTGTTTTGAAGTTTATCCAGGAATAAATTTTTTTATTTTTTTTAAAAACATGTAATAATATTTCTACTATTAGAATATATTCATTTAAAATTATGAAGGTTATGTAATTTTTATTGAGAAAATTTATCTAAATAGGGTATTATGACCTTTTTAGGTATTTATCTAAATTGGTTTTTAGTTCTGGATGGGTATATGTGTGAGTGTATTATCTAGAAATGAAAATATTCATACAATTGAATTGAGTGAGAAATTTTTCATCTTAATAAGAATTAAACTGTTAACATTTATGTTTTTATGGTGGTATTAATGCTCATAACAATATATGGGATTTTTTTGACCATTTTAAACTGGGGATTGGTTCCACATCATTAGTGAAGTTGTATTCTGGGTTTTCAAGTGTGTGGGACATGTCATGGTGTCAGGTCCCCAGGCCTATGTGTTTCCTACATTTTTTATTCCTTACATAGTGTTCTTTGGTGGAAGTTGTAATCTGATATTTAATATAATATGGTTTTAGGGACTAATTTATAAATTATAACGCGGGGATTATTAATATAACTTGAGCTTATTTTATTTTAATTTTTTTTCTTTGATGGGTTGATATCTTCTATTTCTTGATAAAGGAAAGTTTGGTTTCAATTTAACCCAACATTATTATCATTTATCTTTTGTGAATAATGAAAAATTTAATTTAAAAGGTGATGGTAAATTATATTTTTAAAAGTTTTATATGCATTGAAATATCTTTTAATGTCAATATTTACCATTCATAGGATTACACTAGAGTCCTAACGAAATCCTTCTGAGTTAACATATGCACTTTTTTGGACTTGTAGATTTTATTAGATATGATATCATAAAAAGGAAGACTTTTTAATTCAACAATGGATGGAGATATGATAGGAGGAGTCTGTTGGAAGATAGATTTGAGTCACTTTATTATTGTACCAACACATTGTAATATTTTTAACATTGTTTAATTAAAAGATATATTTTTTAGGATGTGATATATTATTAGTTTTATAAATTATTTTCTATATTTCCATGAATATGTGGTTGATCTATTTTGAGGGAAATCATTCCATAATGGTTATTTTATCTTTAAAAACTACCAGCTAGCCTGTAGCGATTAGAGATTATGCTTGAGGCCATGTTATTGTAAAATTTGGTCCATGATACTATTAATTAATTTGAGTAATTACATTGTAACAGTTGTAAAAATTCCCAATAAAAAATTATAATATTAACTATAATGCTTTATAAATTCCTCCCATTATATTATTATTGACTTTCTATCATTTTACCACATGTATTAAACACCACTATTCCTCATGAACTCAAAAATATTGTCACATAAAATAATTTTTTATACCATCAAAAAATTTACCCCACTACACTATATTTATTCTTCCATGTATTTCTAGCATAAATGTTTACCTCCACCCTTTTATGTTACTGAATATATATGTTAATTATATAATGATACAAGAAATGATTATAAAAAGAAAATAGTTATGTAGTAACTCATTTATTGAATTTCTAGAACACATTCATAATTAAATATTTGATTATGATCATTTTAATTGGACCATTAATGTGATAATGAATATACAGAAAAATAGCCAAGGTATTCATGCGCATAATATTTATATTATTTGAAAAAATTGATAGATAATTCACGAATATAAATTAAAAGTAAAATAAAAAATTATATAATCATGTTAGTTTTTTTAAGAAAACATTTTGTAAAAACATTTTAATATCAATTTTTAAAAAAACCTATGTAAAATAAATTTTCTAAAAACAATTAACAAAATAAAAATTACCACTTAGTATTTTTATGTTTATAATATAACATAAAAATTTAATAAAATAAATGAAAATAATTGATTTATTATAATGAATTTCATTTGTAAAAATTCGAATACATTTTTTATAAGAATTTTAATCATTTAAAAAAAAGTAAAATAAATATTCTATAAATCTTACATATCATATTTTATGATATGAAGTTACTCTAGTTATACTACATAAAAAAATATTATCATACATTATCATAGAATAATGTTAACTATGATAGAATATAGATGATGTAGTTTATGAAAATATTCATCATTCGATATTAACTGTCCTGAAATTGGTTTCCAATTAAATAGACAATGTGTTTAATGGGTTTCTAAAGTGTTTTGTTAAAATTGGAATCATTTAAATTTTAAGAAATAAAATAAATGAATTAAATATATATATATACATTAAATGAAATGATTATAAACATTTATACATATATGAAATTCAATTTATGAAATAAAAATATAAAGAATATAGAAATTATATGTTTATATATTTAAAATAAATTAGACTACCGAAGTGAATGATTTATTCTAATGTGAGCATTTATCAAGACCTAGATCATCATGTTTGGTAAACTTTAATGGTTAGGTTCACGTGTATTGTATTATTTTATTTAGAGTAAAAGATTTATTCTTTTAGTGTATTTACAATGAAAAATATAAGAATAGATAATTAGTTTACTATAATATTTGAGTTAAACTTTATTATGAAACTGGAAAAGTTATATATTAAAATGAACGATGTTATGGTGATTCATCACAATAAGTTTTGATGTTTATAAATATTTATCCAATATATATGTATGATATAATTAATATAATGTTCTACCTAAAGAGATATGAAATGGTAGGAAAACTAATGTTGATTCGAAACACAGTGGATTACAGACCTTAGACCACTAATAGATTTTATTTAAAGGGGTTTATCATTTTAGTGGGAGTATATTCCTTAATAGTCCTAATTATATAGTTATATAAACCATGATAATAAAATAAAAATAATCTCTTATTTATAATTTATCAAAAAATCCATATTTTAGTGAGAAATTCCCTTAAAAAAGACATTTCTAGTGGAATAGTATCCCATGTTAAAATTATTATGTATGAAATGTTCTTGATATTAGGGGTATATATTATGAGATTGAAACTAAATGTTATATAAATTAATTTCATTTCATATAATTCATGTGTATATTGTATTTATTTATCATTGAACAACCCATTACAATTTTTAGGTACCGTTAGACTCTTGTTTAGATTCTCTTTTTGTTTAGGCATGTTTCAGTAATTTTAGGGATTGAGATAATTTGGTAGGTAAATTTATATAAATATAGGGATATATGTTTTTTTAATTAAAGGATACTATGTATAAATGTTTCAAAGGACTTAAAGGATTATATTTCAGTATGAGTTGAGTTATAAATTTTTTTTTTGTATTTTCAAAAAGTTCTTATTTTGTACTATCTGTAGGACATATTCATGATGTGAATATATTTCATGATTTTAATTCATTTCATAGTGGAAACCATGAAATTATTCATGATTTGAAAAATATACATGTCATTAATGGATATCATGATGTGAAACGGCCATGAACTAGATTTTTAACCTCATACAATTAATTTTTTAGTGTATATGCCATTTGGGATATTAATTCCATGAATAATGGATTCACATTGTTAATTCCATGAGGGAAGTTTATTTTTTAGGGTGAAGCATAAAAAATATTAAGTTTTATTTGAGGCCTCTTATCTAAACCCCTAATGTGAATCTTGGTGATTTTTTTGTGGTTTCTTCCTTTATGAAGGCCTTTCGGTGTTTGATCTATGATAAATTCAATAAATTTTCTTTTCTACTTCTATTTTCTATCCCTATATGGTAGTGGTATGATCTCATGTTTTTTGAGGGAATTAGGGTTTGATCTTGATTTTTCACAACTAGGATTTCCTTTTTGGTCACCTTCAACTCTGTTCTTTATTGTAAATTTCTTCATTTAGAGTTTTTATTTTATTGACGATAAATGGTGTGTGCTTCCATATTCATTATCCCTATAAATGGAAACTTTTATTTCTTAATCGATTTGAAAATATATTTCAGATGACATAAAATCTTGGATTTGAGATGACTCATTTATTCTTTTTGAAAAGTTAAGAAGATTATGACACCCTCATTTTCATTGAAATTTGAATTTTTGGGAGTATTTAAGAAATTAGATGACATGATTTGGAATTTAAATTGATCAAATGATTTGATATGTATTGAGTTTAAAATTTATTTTAAAATGAAAGAATTTATTAAAACTTCTGATTTTATTTTGAAATTATAAAGAAATGTAGATAATTAAATGTCTGGGGAAAATGTGAATTGATTTGAAATGATTGATTTTCCCATGATTGTTTGATTGATTGAATAAAAAACATGTGAGATATGGATTTTAGTGGGTAATTAGGAAAAGGACTCTAGGATACAACCCACTAGAAGAATATTGATGATGAATGTAATGATATACAGATAGAGCATGGTGATTTCTTCTATGATAAGTTGAGTCCCCATGGCCTAAGATGTGGGACCTATGCACCCACTGAGTTGAGATAACTGATGAGTAGTGTGAGGATATTATTACTATAAACTAAAATACCATTGTTCTTTGACACATTTTCTATGATATACATTATTTGACAATTATATATCATTAATTTATTGATCTACTTTAATCATTAAAACATATTTATATTATAGTTTTATAAAAAACGTTTATTTAATAATATTTTGATATATAATTCAGATCTTTGAACTAAAATCATGTTTTGATGAAATTTTTTAAATACCATTACTTGCATTCTTTTAGGTAAAATTTAAGCATACATGGTTCTATTTTTATTGAATTGATTATGGAAAACAATATGATATCCTATTGGGATTTATATCTCACACCCTACCTTTTCCAGGGGAGTTTTTATATTTTCATATGTCAGGTATGATAACAGGGAAAGAGCCACATATTAGTGGTGTATGATCATGATTCTTGGGACTTGGAGTGATAGAGTTGACTGGTGAAGATGTGTTCAATTTATTTTCATGGGTTTTTTTCAGAGTTTTTTATCTTCGTAGACATTTTTTTTGATTTTGTGCTACTCGAGTACTATTTTACCCATTTGATTTTGGTAAATTCTCCCTTTGGAGTGTTGATAATGTTGGAATGTGTCTTTTATTTTCAATCGTAATGTGGGAAAAAATTATTCCCTTGTGATTATGGTATGATTCTATATGCTAGTCACCATCCTGTGTGGATTGGGAATTCCCTTCAGGCTTTTTCATAGCCAGCATGGGTATTAGGGTACCTGGGTATACAGGATTTTTGGTGATAGATCATTACATATATGATGATGTATAAGATCTATGAAATAAAATATAATTGGAGAAAAGTTAAAAAATATACCATTATATTAAAGTTTAATCAAGGGATTTTAATTTGAGGGCAATGTGGTATGATCTACATCTATAAAGAGGATTGATTCTTAAACTTTAAAATTTCTATGACACTTCATCATAAATAAAAATTTTTATTATTTTTTTAATGAAATTTCATTTCATATTTAAGAAAAATAGTTAATATAAGTTCATGGATTAAATGATTTATTTTGTAGAGTGTTTTATTAACATTTTATAAATTTAATATATAGATAATGCATGTTATAAAATAAAAAATATGTTTCTTAAGCTAGTTGAATCTGAAACCCCTTGATTTTGACATTATTTTCTTGATCCTGTGAATATGATACACATACAAAGTTTCCATAATATTCATATATGTAAAATTATTTTTCAAGACTCATTTTTATGAAAGAAGAAATGATAAGTGTGTTATTTAACCTCACACATGTTCATGTTTTTGGTTTAATCATAATATAAAAAAATGGTTGTTATAAGTTCTAAATTTTCAAATTTTAAAGGCATTAAAAATGATGTATAGAATAAATGTTTTAAAATTATTAAGATACACATATGGTATTATAGTGGGGAATAATTATATTAAATTATTTAATTATTAGAATACAATATATATTATGTTTATAGGATGATTAATATTATATTCATATTTATGGGATTTTATTTCCTTCATAATAAAGTTTATTCCATATAACATTTTCATAAAATAACCCATATAAGAAATGGATGGTAAATGTAATTATTTATCATTTCTAAGGATTTAAAATTGTGAAGAAATCATACTATGCACAATTTCTATATATTATCCATAAATTAGATAAATGATTATTTAATAGTTATATCAATTAATTATGTCATATTATTTTCATAATCCACTATAAGATAAACTATATATGGTTTTACATAATTTGATTCTTTATAAGGAATATATATTATTAAAACTAGTATTTTGTATTTGAGTCCATGATAATCAATATTAATATATATTAAATAATTATAATATGGAATATATTTCAGCTTCAAAAGATTATGTAGAAATATTATTTAGTTATGTTAGATAAGAGGCTGTGTATTGAAGAAAAATAATTGTAATTTAATTATTTTAACGGTATTATATATAGAAAAAATACTTCTAATGCATTTGGTAATTTATATGGGTGGTTCCATGATAAACCTAGGGTGGGTGAGCCCATGATACCTCTCTAATGCATTGGGTAATGTGATTGAGTTAAACAATATGGTTTCTCTTAATATATTTATGGAATATACTATCATGGGTATTCAAAATGTAACAATGAAAGTTACTCCATATGTAGATGGGAAAGCTACAATGTAAGTATGATATGGATATCACAAGTTGCGTTTAAGATTTATGATTGCAAAGTATTTTTTAGGAATCTTATGATTTCTTGAGGTATGTTGAAGAACTTATGTTTTATGGATTAAAATTATGATTTTGTTAAAATGATTCATGTGTTTAAATATTCATGGACTAAAATTTTCATTCTTTATTTATATCCCTTACTAATATTTTTCTTCTCATCCCACGTTTTTTATATTATTTCCACACGGTATATGGATAATTAAGAGAAAGGAAGATGTCCAGATTAATGTTATGATGATTTTTATCATGAAAAAATGAAATCATTTTTTCAAGAGTTTTATCTTGTGGGAAAATGGATAGCGAGTAGAAGTGTCTACTTTGTAATATTCTAGTTATTATATAATATTTATGGCATAATTCTCTAAAACTCTAATCCTGAAAATTTAATCAATGTTAATTATTGAATTCACTCAAGATTATGTAATTTTTAAGGGTGGGGCCTTATATATCGTATTAGAGGTTGGTTAAGATAACTTTAGGAGCTTGGATATTGTTAATAGAATATCCATAAATGATTTTTACTTTATGAACCAATTGAAATGATATAGAATTTTAATATTATAATGATTCTTCGTCTACCATATGTTTTTTACAACAGTTTTCCACTAAGTAAACACGGTAGCTTTACTAGGACGACATCCAAAGAAAACAAAACTTCCTAATCAGAAACCTAAGATAGTCAGAATCAAAACTAAATATTTTGTTATAGTGATGGAGTATTTTAATGAATCTATAAATGGAAGTGTTATCCAATTATGAGATCATCTAGATCAACCATATAGGAACATGTCGATAGTGGAACATTTCATGTGGAAACATCCTCCATCATCTAATTGATCATCTGAACTAGTGCTCTATAAAGGGTGGATTAAATCCATTGAAAATATTTTCAATGACATGGGGTGCTCAAATAATCATATGTTTACTCTTACTATTTACCTTTTTGAAGGTGAATCCAATCAGTAGTAGTCAATGGTATAGAATATCAGGGATAGTGTAGAGATTGATGCACTTTAGTGAGATGAATTCAAAAACATGTTTTTTGAAAAATATTTTCTTAAGGAGGTTCGATATAGGATGATTTTTTTGAATTGAGGAAATATGAGAATTTAATTACTGCATACGAAGAAAAATTCACTCTACTGACAAGGTACACTCTAAATTTCATTAGAGATCTTGATAGTAAAATCAATAATTTTCACTAAGGATTAAAACCAATTTATCAAAAAGAATTGGATTATCATGAGTTCAAAATTTATGAAAAACATGTTCGATGTATGAAAAAGGTGTAAATGGAGTTTACCAATGAGCATGTGTTCATTTAAAAACAACACAATAAGAGGTCAAGGTGGAGATAGAAAGGAAATAATTATTTTAAAAAGTATTATGGTAAGAAAATAAAGTTTATAGTTTGTGAAAATTGTGGTAAAAACACACTAGAGAATGAATTCTAAATTCTAGTAAGTGCTTATGATGCGGTAAAATGGGACATAAGGATCGTAACTCAACTGAAAAAGATCGAGTTAGTGGTAAGAAAAAATCTGATTTATTTTCAGTAAAATGTTTTAAGCGTAATGAGATGGGTCATTATAAAAACAAGTGTCTAAGAAAGAATTTGAATGATGGGAAGCATCCAGACTATAAGAAGAAAAGTGAAGTGAAATCCTTTGAAACTACATCAGCAGATGTTGGGACATCAAATTAAGTGGTATCAGGTAATTTTTTTTTATTCAGATTATGCCAATGTGTTTTTTTATTTACGGTCTACACATTCATTTTTTTCATAGATTTTTTGGGAAAATTAGAAATTACGCCTCATGAAATGAATCTAGAACTTATGGAAAACAAACATGGGGGGAATGATGAGGAAAAAAGAAATTATAATAATAGTCATATCCTTATATATGGATAGAATATACTTGGAAACCATGTTTTTTTCTCCAGCAGAGTTTTATATTATTCTGGGTATGGATGGGATTTCTGTTTAACAATATAAGATTAACTATAGAGATAAAGAAGTTTATTTTTATAAAGTCATTCAATTTGTGTACAAGAATAAAAACTTACCATTGATAACATATCAGGAAGATGAGAAACTATTAAAATATGGAAATTAATGTTAACTTATATATATTGTTGAAAAAAGGAACAGTTTAGATTAATGATGTACCAGTGATAAGTGAGTATCTTGATGTTTTTCCTAACAAGTTTCCCAGTATTATACCCGACATGGAAGTTGAATTTACTACTTAATTAGTTCCTGATGCTAAAAAAATTTCAAAACCCCATTATTTAATAGATCAAATTTAACATTTAGATTCAATGAAGAAATTCCAAGAGTTGTTATACAAATGTTTAATTTGACCTATTACTTCACCATGGGGTGATCCTATCTTATTTGTTGAAATGAAACACGCTTCAATGAGACTTTTCATAGATTATAGTGCGTTGAATAACATACCTATTATGAAAAAGTTTCCATTGCCTAATATTAATGATTTATTTAATCAAATCTAGGGAGAACAATTTCTTTTAAAGGTTGACTTGAGATCAAGTTACCACTATTTGAATGTAAAGGAAGATGATATTCCATAGACTGTGTCTCATAGTAGATATGACCACTATGAATTTATAGTTTTTTTGTTTGGATTAACTAATTCACCTGATAAATTCATGGATCTTATGAATAGAATATTCCATGAGTTCTCAAATAAGATTTTGGTTTTCTTTATTTATGGAAATTTGGTATATTCTAAAATAAAATAGGATTATAAAAGTCATATAAGGGTTATTTTGAAAACCTTAAAAGAAAATAAATTGTATGGGAAATTTAGAAAGAGTGAATTTTGGTTGTAAAAAAATTATTTCCTTGCTCACATTGTTTCTAAAGATGGCATAACTATTGATCCTTCTAATATAGATGTCATTGAAGAATGGCCATGATCCAAAAATATAATAGAGATTTGTATTTTTCTAGGTCCAGCAGGATATTACTAGATGTTTTTTGAAAAGTTATCCCAGTTATCAAGTAAAATATCTATGTTAACTCAAAAAGGTGTTATGTGCATCTGAAAAAATAATGTGATGATTTTTTTCAAGAAATGAAACAAATATTGGTTAATGATCTAGTTCTGGCCCTATATTATAGAAATGGTGAATTTGTTATCTATAGTGACGCTTCTTTGAAAGAAATTGGTTTTTTCCTAATGTAGAATGATCAGGTAATTACTTATGCATCACATTAGTTAAAAACTCATGAGTGAAATTACCCTATACTCTATTTGGAATTATCTTCTATTGTTTTTTCTTTAAAAATTTGGAGGCATTATCTATATTGAGTAAACTATAAAATATATATTGACCATAAAAGTTTGAAGTATATATTCACTTAGAAAGAATTGAACATGAGACAAAGAAGATGGTTGGGACTAATTAATGATTATGATTACACGATTCCTCATGATCCAAGACAATAAAATAAAGTGGTTGATGCTTTGAGTTGAAAAATAATGCTACATTAACCATGCTATGTTTAGAATGAGATCCTTTGGATAATGATTTGATGAATTTTTGATTGGAAGTTGTTAGTGTAGGAAATTAATCATTTTTGTTTTAGGTCTTAATGAAATCATCTCTATCATAAATAATTAAGCAAGCACAAAAGGAAGATAATGAATTGCATAAAAAGGATGAATTGGTTCAGAAGGTCTAGTTTCCTAAATTTAAAATTGATAAAGATTTTGTTTTGAGATTTTGGAAGAGGTTATTTGTTCCTTGTGATTCAAAATTTAAGAAAGAGTTGTTATGTAAAGCTCATAGTTCTCTGTTTTTAGTTCATCCTAGACATAATTAGATGTACATAGAATTTTGGGAGTATTACTAGTGTGATGAAATGAAATGATATATTGGTGACTTTACTGTGAAGTGATTGACTTGTCAGCAGGTTAAAGAAGAGTGACAGTTGCCAAAGGAGATGATTAATCCTTTTCCAGTATCAGAGTGTAAATAATTAAATATATCCATGGATTTTTTAGTGGGATTACAATAGAATTCTCTTGGTAATAATACAATTTTGGTTATTAATGATAGATTGACAAAATCAACTCCTTTTCTTCATATTTGAGATATATTATATCTATTTAAAATTTCTCAATTTTATCTTAGATAAATAGTAAGGTTACATAGAGTTACTCTCTCTATTATATCTGATTATGATCAGTAGTTCACTTATAACTTTTGTAAAGGCCTTCAGACATTATTGGGTACTGAATTAAATTTTAGTACAACTTTTCATCCACAATTAGATGGGAAGACAAAATGAACAATTCATACCATGGAGGATAAGCTACATGCTTGTTAAATGGATTACCAGGGAAAATGGGATATATATATTTCATTGGTCGAGTTTTCTTATAATAATAATTTTCATGTTGGTATATAGATGTCACCATTTGATGCATTATATAGAAAGCAGTGTCAAACACCAGTTTTTTGGGATGAAGTAAGATAAAGGAAGTTTATGAGACCATGGAAGTGATGGAAGAAAAAGTTCAATTGATTCAGAAAAACATGAGGACAACTCATAGAAGGATGAAAATTTTGCAAATAACCAGAGGAAGGATATTTATTTTGAAGTATGTGATCATTTCTTTCTCAAAGTTTCTCCATAGAAATATGTGATGTGTTTTGGAAAGAAAGGTAGATTGTGTCCATAGTTCATTGGACCCTATGAAATCTTAGATAAAGATGGATCAGTTTTCTACTGAGTGGATTTACCTCCGATTTTATCCCAAATACATAATGTTTTCATGTCTCAATGATATTAAAGTATATTCCAAATCCATCTCATGTTTTGAGTCCAGAAGTAGTTTAGTTGGAAGAGAATATTTCTTATGAGGAATAGATAGTCAAGATTATTGACTGTAGAGAGAATGTGTTGTGGAATAATCTGATTCTTCAAGTTAATGTTTTTTTTGAAAAACCATATGGTTGAAGATGCAACATGGGAATATGAAAATGAAATTATGGAGACATACCCCTTTTATTTGATAAGTAAATAAAATTGTGAGGACGCAATTTACAAAAGAGGGGATGGATGTAACATACTAGGTAATTGTAGAATTATACTTTTTCATATATATTAATATTTATTAATTAGATATTAATTTTACTTTAAAGTGGATGATATGTCCAGTATATTACTTGAACAAAAAAATGGGTTTCTCTAAAATCTTACGTTGCACACAAGACTGAGTTATACCGAAAAATATTTTTATATATATACATATTATTATTTTAATAGTAGTTATCACTTATACATTGTATTACAAAGATTGAATAGAACTATCTATATTATTTTTACACATTTTTAATCAATATTTTTACTTTCTTAAAATAAAATCTGGAGGATTAAAATGAGAATAAATCCAAATTTAAGTATAAAATACTCTATTATTTTTAAAAGGTAGTTTACCACATTTTTATGGAGAAAGCTTTTTTAAATATAGTTTTTTTCACTTTTATATTTTATATTTGAAGAAAAACTGCTTCTTTTGAAGTGGTACATCAAAATTTAGTTCATTTTATTTTTTGGTATTTTTCTGATAAAATTCAAATTTTAATGAACAGTGACAAATACTACATTTTAATTCAAATATGATTATTTTTATAATTTATTTATATTTTTATATTATATTTTTATATGCTTTCAAAGAATAATAATATGAAGTTTTTATCAGTTAATTCAATTTAGTTTATTCGATGAGATTTCTAATTAAAATTAAATTAAAAACTGTGCAAACTTTAGAATTTTTTAATTAGAAAACTGGTTTTCTTGATCAGTCATCATAATTACTATTAAACCTAATTTAACAACTTTTGTGAATTGAATTTTCAAAAAATGACCTACGTGATTGTACTTAGTATGAAAGATGTGGTGCAATAGGATAAAAATAATTTTTTTTTGTGAATAGTAACTTTATTATTTTATTTATCACAGTTAAAGGTAAATATAGAAATTAAAGGTAAAATTAATATTATAATATTATAATATTATGCTAAAACATCTTCTAATCATATTGGATGAGTTATTATCGACCATGAATATACTTGGGCTGAAAATGGGACCTTTGGAAGCAACATGGTTGTGATTAAGACATTTATTACATTTAATTTAAAGTAAAGGAAAACATATCATAAATATATCCTCTTACTAAATTTTTTAATGAGGTTATATAAGTGGAATATTTTTATTTAAATTTTAATTAGAAATATAAAAATATTACCTACATCATGGTAATATATTTAAAATTTTTAGGAAATACATAATTAAATTAAATAGTGACACAAAGATGATGCAATAATAGGTTTATTAAACAAATAATCCAATAAATGATATTAATAATATTAAAATAAATAAAATATGAAATATTTGGTTCGATTAAATAATTTTATGGATGTATTTTACATGTTATTGATGTGTTAATTTATTTTTTCTAAAGAATCAATTTGTTACCATTTTTAAAAAATTCATGTAATGAATAGTGTCAAAATAGAAATAATTCATAACTTAAAATATAAAATATCAAATTAAATGATATAAAATTTATAAAAATAAAATATTAAATCAAAAATATTAGATAATTTGTAAAATTTCATTAGTGACAAATTCATTAGTAGTTAATTAATATTTGGTAATAATTTTAACTCTCAAAGTGTAAATACTTGATAAAACGTTAAGAGTTAAAAAGGTTAAAACAAAACCATTGAGGTAAAAAATTATTCAAAACATTTATAATTTTAACTGGATGATTATATTTAGACCCATAATCATAATATATTAAAAATAAATCAACTTGGAAACATTTGGAATCAAAATTTAATTTATATTAATTTAACACATTTAATTATTCCAAGGGTGCCCCTCCCTTGTTCTATAAAAAGAACCCATTCTTCTCTATTATAAAAAAAATTAAAAAACAATTTGGTTAGGGAAATATCTACCCAAAATCCTTAATATAATAACTACCAACATTATTTAGGCCTTCTTTTAGGCAGAACACCCGTTTTAAAGGTGTTAATGTGTTAAGAAATGTGATCATCCTATGGAAAGGTAATATTTTTATCTAAGTGTTTCTATTTTATTTCTCCTTCCACTACCTTTAAATATTCTTCAAATCTGATTAAATAGTAACTATAGAGTCTTAAATATACTGAGATGTTATTAAAATAATATCATAACCTAAATCCATCTCCACTTCCATTAAATGGGAATGGAAGTAATCGTTCGTGCGTATGTGTGAACTATCACCTCCACGAACCGATATAATTTGATTTCCATAACCATCTCCCAAGTCTTGTAATAAAAATGGAATTAATGTTTTTATATGATTTTTATGAAATATTTATAATTATAATAGAATAATATATCAATTATGTTTTTAATTTTTCATACCCATAAAAATGATGATGTCGTTCGTGCATACTTGTGAAATATCACCTCTACGAAGAGATGTGAATCATTTTTATTAAACACATAACTTGTATGATATATATATGTACATTTAAATTATATTTATGATCTTAATAATATTATGATCATTATGTAAATATAAAAAAATAATTACAATTTTTCCACAATCATCAATGAAAAATGGAAATGTTACTCATGCATACGTACGACCTACTGTCTCCATGATTATAAAATTGTTTATTTTTATACCATAAATTAATGGTTTGACATAAAAAGTATAATTGATTTAAAAAATTTATTATTATTTCATGAATTTTATTCTAGAGATTATGTAATTATGACCAAATGGACTATTGACATCAATCCAAGATCATTTTCAACTCATGTACCGAATATTGATAGAACATCCGAAATGAACATAAATTATTATGTAATTTTTATAACATAGTAATAAGTGTTATAAAAGTAATAATAAACTTTAAAAAGGTTCTAAATCATGTATAAATTAACCTAAATGTAATATTTAGGAATATAAATATTATACATGAAGAATCAGACTCACGTTAAGGGACTTCATCTCAATCTCATTTCATTGTGGCTTATTTCGATAATATACACCACTTTCTTTTATATGGTGTATAATTAAACCCTTTGAGTTTTAATTTCATTCAAAGGTTTTTGGATGTAATAATTTTCTACGAATTGTTTTAATAAATGACAAAAGGAATGTTTTTTAACGTACACGGTGATAATGAAATTTCCACCACCAAGAACCTTATTTGATATTTGGGTTCCTCTATAAGCCTTAATTATTTTAAAAGGAAAATAAATACTATATTCTCTTTTCATGTATTTTGGTATTGAACATGGTTTTGAGAAGGGATTTATTATGTCAATCATATCTTTTGATTGTAATGTTATTTTCCTTCATGATTGTTAATGTGTTATGATTATGTTATGGTTCTTGGGAATTTCTTATGTATATTGGTGATTCTCTGATAAACCGAGGGAAAGTGATCTTGTGTTATCTCTCCAATTAATTTGTTAATGAGACAATGTTAACTGATAAGGTTTCTCCTAATAGATTTAGGTAATATACTCTGATGGTTATTCAAAATGTATCCATGAAAGTTACTCCCTATATAGCTGTAAAAGATACAATGTAAGTATGATATGGATGCCATAAGTTAAATTTATGATTTGTGATTTATAATAATTTTTTAAGTAATATTATGTTTTGATGAGGTATGTTAAATAACTTATGTTTTATGTGTGAAAATTATGAATTTGAGAAAATGTTTTCGTGAGTTTAAATATTCATGGACTAACACTTCCTTTCCTTATTTATATCCCTTACTAAGATTTTTGTGCTATTACCATATTTTTAAAATATTTTCCATAGGGTATAAGGATGAGTAAGTTAAAATAAGAGGTCAATATGAATGTTATGAATATTTCTATAAAAATAATAATTCATGTTTTAAATAATTTTATCTTGTGAAAAAATGGATGTGAGTAGTAGTGTCTACTTTGTAATATTTGAGTTTTTAAGTAATAATTATGACCCAATTCTATAAAACTCTAATCCTGAAAAGATCATCAATTTTAATTCTTTAATTAACTCAATATTATCAAATGTTTAAGATTTGGGCCTTATAATCTCATTTAAAAGTTTTATTGGGTGGATTAATGATATTATTTTATGATTTACATATTGATGTATTCTGTTATTTGACAAGACAACTAATATTACTAATAGATGAAAGTCACATAAAGTCTATAAATTTTAATATTCTTTATGGATAGTTATTATATACAATATTTTTCCTATGTTTCATGAAAAAATTGAATTTGATGAAAAGGATTATGAATTAGGGGATGTGTTTTAATTTAATATTTAAAGTTAATTTTTGTTTTATTATTCAATAATGTTTATGGAATTTATAACACGAGAGTTTAATTTAAAATCCCCCTTGTAGATAAATCATCGATATTGTTTAAATTTATGATCACTGGGAAAAATTATGGGTTATAATGACCCATTAAAATTAATATTATAATGGGATTATTAGTTTATACATAGTTTACTAATGAGATAAAAGTATTGAATGATTTATATATTGATTTGCATAAGTTTTATATAAGAAATCTCATACATAGATTTATTGGTATACATTGAGAGAATAATTATTATTTTTCCTTAGTACATGTGGTTTACAAGTTAACCTACCTTTTAAATTTTATGATATTTTATTTTAGAGAAATAGTTTCATATATTTATCCAATTAGGTGTCATTTGGTATGTTTTAAATTACATAGTTGTTTTTTATTAACATAGATATGATTTTTTATCATGTATGATGGGTATGAAATTCAGTTTCTAATTAGGAAAAAAAAATTTAAGTGTATGTTACTACCTAATTTATTTTTTTATTCTGATAATCTATATGGATGAATGATATGTTACATACTCATCGATATTTTTATATTTACTTCAATAATTTTGAATGAATTATTTATCATATATAATAATTTTATTTTCTATTTCTCAGGGATATGTTCATTTTCTTTGATAATGTAGAAAGTTAATATGTTTTATCTATATATATATATATAGTATGCATATACAAAGATAAATGTTACTGATGGACATCAGACCAGATTCTTCCATAGTCTATGTAGAAGTGATCTATTGCTACAATTCACTCTTCTCTTATGGTTATGAATTTGTTATTATTTTCCATTATCAAGGCCATTGGGGATATTTACCAATTGGTAAAGGCTCCACATAATCCTTCATGAATCCTAGGTTCAAAACTGGAGGAGAGTAGATTTATTATGGAAATATAGTAATATTATAGCAATACATCAGAAAGAATACTATGGTAGGTACTTTAGTGTGTTACTATAGGAGTGATATTATTCACCTAAGTTGGTCTTTAGGTCCATGCATTAGGCCTCAAATGCATTGGGATTCCTAGAAATCAATTTATAGTTATTCAAATATACTATAGCATCATCAAGAAGATGGATTACATAAATAACACTCATCACATAGTGGTAATGAGGAATAATAAAATTAAGGGACAATGAAGACTCACCACTGTGTTTATTCCTCATTTAGTTTTGTATAGGGAAAGGAAAAACTTACCACATACACATGTAGTGAGATTGGATAATACATTGAATCGGTGCTGTGGAGGGGGTTTCAGTGTTGTTGAGTCAAATATTTATGGACTTTATTCCTCTTGGAATTTATGTCATTTTTTCTAGGACTTTGAGTCATATAAGAGTTTCCTCTAAACCCGATTAATAAGTTGGATTATGATAAAATAAAAACATAGGGAACTAGGGTTATTAATTATAAGAACTATAATAAAACATATAGTAAAAAATGGATTATAAATTAGGGTTTGTTTTTGGTATAAAAAATTTTCCGAAAATGGTGAGATATTATAGGATTGGTTATCAAAATAAAATAATCATTTAATTAAAAAAATTTATTGATAGGGTTTCATAGAATGTTACATACATTACAGAATGTGATAAATTCTTTATTTCTATGATTTTTTAGTAAACATAAGTTATTAAAATGGATATTATTTAAATACTTCATATCATAGAGTAAAATATGTATATAATTATATAATATGAAATTAAAACATGATATAATACATTATGATATAATAATTTTTTTGAAATAGATTGTATTTGATATTTCCTTTTTCCAATCCTCATCATTTAATATTAATTATATTTAATATTATTGGAACATCATTACATTATTTTTTTTATATAAATCCAGTGAATTACATTAAATTTCAAATTATTTATTAATTATAGTGGAAATTTGAATTATAAATATTATAAAGTATGATTTTTTTAGGAGAGTGTTGAGAAAAAAATTGGTGGATCACTGCTTGGTCCCTTTTTAATTTATTAGGTAACAAAAATAAAAGACATTTGATCCTTATATTAAGATATAATAATAATATGGGATTAAAATACACCAATTATAATTTTTTTTCCATATCTATTTTTTATTCTGATTTTATAATCATACCCTAGAGACTACATATATGCTAAGGGTATAAATGAAAATTCTATCACTGGATGTCTTACAAAAGGAGGAAAGATTCCATTGGTTTTTTTGATAATTTAACCTCATAAAATATTAATTATCCATTGTATATGATGAGTTTATAATAAATATATTTGGTGATTAAAACATTTTGTTAATTATCACACATGATAAAGTCAATAAAATTGATGATTAACTCCAAACATGTTAAAAATTGATGGATATGTAGTAATGAAAAAAATAAATATCACTGAATATTGAGTAAATATTTCAGATAAAAAAGAACATCAATTTTTATTAATAGAAGTTAATTATAAATTAAAAAGATCATATAATGATTACTGGTGATTTATGTGTTGGTATGGATCCTATTTTCTTTTTTAAAATAATAAAAGAGTTTTTTAAGAGTGATGAAGATTTTCAAATGATTACATAAGATTGAATACAAAAATTTCTTATTCATAAATATAATTTGATATTCTTACAATATTTTTTGATATTTATTATGTCTTTATAATTTTTAGATTTAAAATATAATGATTTTTTAAAGGTAACGTTCTAATTGAAAAACCTACATAAAGGTGAACTATCATTTTCTAGTAATTTCAAAATAATTTTTAGTAGTGAAACATAATTCATACTCTACAAATAAGTTTTTTTTAGTATTTAAAAAAGAGTTAAAATGGTTCTAAAGAGTTATTATGATGTTATATAGAATTAAATAGATCTAAGTACATAATATATAAGGGAAAACTAAATTTTTATCAGGTAGTGTAAATGATGAGCTATATATTTGTATAGTGAAAGGAAATTTTAAAATGCTATGTATTTTTTTTGAGTTATGTGATTTTATGGAAATATTCAATTTTAAAAAATTTCATTATTTAAATTCTAAATATTTACCAATTTTGTTAGAATATATTTTAGGGAGTTGTTTGGTGAAAATTTTAATATAAAATAAAATCAATTGGAGGTTAATTTTTTGAATTTAAATAGAGATATACTGGTAAAATTATATCTATATTTTTATAGAAAATATTTTTCATTTTATTGATATATATAATATAGACATATTTATATAAAATGAATCTAATAAGTTCAAATTATATAGTTAATTAAAATAAAATTAATATTTATATTTATAGAAAATAATCTCGAGGATAAAATAAAAAGAATTTTATTTTTAATTAGTGTGATAAATGGAAAGAATTTGGTAAAAACTGTATGTCAAATATTTAAAGGAAATTTTATTACATTATATAAGTGAAGTGTGGTAAGATCATACAGATAATACATTTTGAACATGAAAAAATTTCTAGAAATGTTTTATGTGGGTCATAGGCTTAAATAATACTTTTTGAATTAATTATTTTATATAGACATTCATGAATGGATTTGCTGAAAGGTGAGGATTATTTCAATATTGATTGAGATTTATAATTTTAATATTTTTAGTGACTACATTAGTTTCTATTTGATTATACAAAGAATATCAATAACGAGTTTATTTATCAATATGTGTAGAACAAAATTTAATGAATAAGAAGGTATTCCATTATATGAAATTTTTGTGATACCACAAAAAACTATCTCAAAATCTTCTTTGAATAAACAAATTATTTTATATATCATCATTGAAATCAACTGAAGATATTAAAACATAAAAATACATAATTACAATATAAATAATAAATATTGAGTCACAAAAAAATAATGAACTTTTAGGTTTAGTGTTTTTGAGAGTTAAAGAAAACCATAAACTAAAAAAGTAATATTTTTAATTTTCAATGGAATATGTTCCAAATATAAAAAAAATTATTATTTGACACTATATCTTAAACATCTCCCCAAAAACTTTTCAAAGCATGCTACTATTCTGGATATATAATGTGTAGTACTTTTGTTCATAACCTGGGGAAATATAGACATAATACTGGTGACCTAAAAAAACAAATAAGGTTTAGAATATATTAGAATCTATCAAAATATATATAGGATAAATAAATATTATTGGAATAAATAAGAATTAAATTATTCAATATAAAATATCACATAAACTAGAAATAGTTCTATGGATGATATTATAATAAAATTAAGCACATGGATATCCATAATTGATTTCGTGGTGGTGAAATAAATAATGCGAGGAATATTAATGTTACTACAAAGGCCTCATCAAATGAATTTTACATACCATCAAGGCCTTATCCATGACATATTATATACATTCAAGACCATAACAAAGATATCTTAATTAATGGGAATAAAAACATGAAATACTAAAACTAATATGTTTCATGAGAACTACTAGTGCATTGAGTTTCAATATTAATATATGTCCCACCTATGACATAATTAATTTAATATAATTCACTATATGAAGGAAATGAATATCAACAAAATTCAGAATCTTATTATCTTATTAATAAATAACAATCCATATTGTAATAATAAAAATTTTAGTTTACAATTCTTTCACATGTAAATGAAAAGAATAATATGATCACTAAAAAATATAGGGAGATAATTTATATGGTACTATTAAGGAATATCCAAAGTAAAGAATAAAAAATTTCATATAAGTTTACACTTATGAAAAACAATTTTATTATAATAACACTTCAAAAAGTGTCACATGAGAAGGTATTAAGGATACTTTTATTTGATTCAAAGACATTAATCCCCTAAAAAAGTAATATATGAGAATTTAGAGAGAAATTCATAAAAAATAACTCTAAAAGTGATGGAACTTGTTAATAATGGAAAGAAAGTATAATCTAAACTATAAATGATATTTTAGAAAATATTTCCTAACACTATTACAAAAAAATATATTTTAGACTACATTCAAAAAATATTTCAATAAATGTCACATGAAAGACTTTATAAATCACAATTTTATTGGAAATCCGAATATTGGATCATTAAAATATGCACTCTCGCTTGGAAAAGTGCATGTTAGGTCCCATATCACTCCGCACATTAATAGTAACATCTGGGGGACATGTATTCAATGGTCCCCGCCAACCAAAGGTCTTAAAATCAACACGGGAACACCTTGAAACATGGGGGTCCTTTGGGGTGGAGGGATTGTGTGGAATACACAAGGCTCAGTGGTGCGGGATTTCCCCGCCAGGTTAGGTCAAGGTACCTCCCTTTAGGCCGAGGCCAATGATTTTCTCATCAGACTCTGCATTTTCCACCTCAAAAGTGTCCGAGATGAAGAGGAAGAAACTGACTCCAAGATTCATCATGATGTTCTGCATGGATTTTTTCAACCTCCTTGTTCCATCGAATACATCAGCAGAAAGTGTAGGCAAAGATTAGTAACAACATCAATGTTAACCAAACATGGAGTAAAGGAAACCAAGTCGGAGACTACCTTGCTTCATTGGAGGTTACGGGCTCTGATCCAATCTACCATCATACAATGAGCTCCCTGAAACCCGAGGGTGTCAACATAATTAAAGGGGATTCCCTCAGACTCCACTACTACATGCCTCCTTAGGGAATTTTCAATGATTGAGTTTTGATGGTTTTCAGTTGTTTTCATCCTTCCTTAATAAAAATTTCAAAATGATGGTGAAGAAGATGAGAGTATAACTGGAGGATAAATTAATAATAAAAAAATATTTAAAATATTGGTATTAATGGGGTAATAGTTACACCATATAAAATGAAATTTATGTATAATATAAATAATGTATCAGGGAATGGAAATTTTGACAAAAAACACTTACCTTTAATTTCATCCTCCACAAGAAAGATTTAACCTCCATTATTATAAACATGGACCCATTAAAAAATAATTTAAGAATATTTTTTATTTATTTCATAATTTTAAATTTCCAATTATAATCAATTATTATACATTTATTATCAAATTTTTCTTTATCTTCTTTATCGAGTGCTAGTGTCTATGATCATTCTATAAAACCATCAAAATGTTGATGTCAATCCTTATTAATTGATACAATGTCCATAATATCTCATACATTGTTCTATGTTCATTACTATTTATCTATTTGTTTTATATTTTTTTCCTTCTATGAGAAACACACATTTTTGGATTACAGTGTTTTTCGGGTGTGGTTTTCTCATGAATGTCATGTTAACGGGAGACTCGGGGTGGCATGAAGCACCAGATGTGCTATAGTTTCACTGGATAGAAAGTAAAATCCACTGGATGGTGGGTGGGATTAGTAATTTTCTATTAAGGCCACATTAGACAATTTTAGAGTTAGTGGGATCTATAGAAGTGAAAGAATAATAAAGCACACCACAAGCTACCTGATGGTGTTTGGATGAGACACATAAATGAGGGGTTATGATTTCATTTCATTTCCTGATGAACATATTCATAAATTTTAATCCCATTATTCAACTATAATATAGTATTAGTGATAGTGAATTGTTCATTGTGGTTCCTCTATCTTCAATGACAACTTCCTTCAATACCTCGATCCTTGGATTTATTTTCACTACTCAAAATTTGTGAGTTTATCATGATTTTAGGGAAGTCATCTTATTTAATTATTAGAATATCTTATTCCATCTTTTATAGAATTTTTCAATCACTTTCAAAAAGGTATTACGGTGTATTTAATAGATTTGAGTGTTCAATCATGGTTTCTCTTTTTTCATTTATTATGGTGGGTGGTTAAAAATAACTCCCTACCGTCAGATTTTATTTTCTATTATATGCAACCCATGTGATCACATCATCACGCCAATAATATGAATCCATAAATTGAACCAATTTAATTTATCTTACCAAAACCACTCATTTATCTCATTATGTTGGATGGAGAATGATACCAATCATTGTATTAGCCTATGGTTTTCACCGACCTTGGACTTTTTTTGGGAATATGGAAATTGAGTAATGAGTTTCACATGGTATAATTAATTATTTAAATATGTTAAGTTTTTCTTGATATAAAAAATTTGAATTGAAACAATTGAACATGAAGCTAAAACATGGAATTGAATGAGATAATTTAAAAATGGAATAAAATTTCCATCTTGGATTACAATTTTTTGATAAGAAAATTTATTGAAAATGTATTCCTTAAATCTTTTCTAAGATCATGGTTCTTCATCAATGTAAAAACCCTTTTAAGTTTTTTCCAAAAAATTTATTTTACATTAATGGAAGATCCCAAGTGGGGTAGAGGAAATTTCTGGTTCTTTAATAAAGGATTAAATCCTAGAGTTCCTATTTTTAAAGAAGAAAGATAACACACATAGTTAATGCATGTTTTTCCTAATAGTGAACCTCAAATATATGACCCAAAAAAGGATCATAGTATGATAAACCAAGTGAATGTTGGTTAGAAACTATGTGAGACATATAATTTTTTATAGGTCAACTTTTAATGGGTTTTGATGGTTTTTTAATTTAGTGCATAAACCATGTGAGGTTTTGTGAACATAGATATTGGGGACGCATGATTGGTGCATAGTTAGGCCAACCATGTGGCCAAACTGTGCATCCTATTAAAAATAATGGAAATTACATTTTTCCTCATTTTCCCTTAAATGTTTAATTTTTTTTCTCCAATTTATCATTTTCATAAAGAATCTCATCTATATCCCTCCCTCCTCCTTTATTTTCATTTTAGTGAACCCCTTTATCCAACTTCTGATTTATTCACTATTCATCACATTGGAACACCCTTAGTATTTCTAATACTCTATTAACCGCCTTCTTAATTTTTACTCACTATATTTATTGATATCTCTCTATAAAATAATATTCTATATCTTTATGGATTTTTAATGATTTTCTAATTATTTTTGTTCCATATGAAATTAGAAGATGATATCAGATGAGGAGTTTTATATGGGACCTAGGTAGGTGGTCTATAACATTTCCCAAAAAGTGTCATCGTACATAATTTTTTTCATTGTGATACATGCTAGAAATTATATTCATTATTCTTAAAATTTATATACCATAAATAAAATGCCTGTACCCTTACCTAGAAAATTTATGAGACCTTTAAACTCTATTGGAGGTGAAATTCATGAACATGAACCATCCATTATGGTGTGTTTTCATTGTCAAAGAAACTTTTAATGCCTTAATTAATCAAATTAAATTATGAAAAACCATGGATACATAACTTGGATTTATACTTAATTATTAATTATGTATTATCTTATTTTATATATCACAATAAAACTTTAATTGGTATGCCCTTACTCGAGAAATATTTGGATTCCTTTGGGAATTACTTGAGAAGACTCATAGGATGGAATCCAAATCATTTATGTTAATTTCAATTTCTACACCCTTTTTCTATTTATACTTTTTCTTACATTGATTAATGACTCATCCTAACATAATGGATTCTACCACCTCTATTAAAAATTTAAAATGTTTATGCTTATATCCCCTTGTTCAACTCAATGTCTTTAGAAATAGAATGTATTATATCAGACCATTGGATTCAAATTGAGTCATACCTGACTCACATGTACATTTTTCCTTAGTTAGGTTATAAACATCTAGGAGTAAAATTCTAAGGGTTCATCCCTTTGATTATACTAAAAAACAAATATATAACATAACTGTTGATCATATCTTATGGGATCCACTTCCAAAATTCAAGAATTCTATGGACCTTATATAGATTCATTTTGGTTCTTATTCATGGACACCATGGGTATGTTCCTCGAGTCACTATATGAAATAATAGTTAATATGCTAATAAAAATTCAGCTAAGGTTAAAGTGGGAAAGGTTGGATGAGTATCCTATGAGGTTCCTAAGCCAACATGTTTTCTTTCTCATTACTAAATTATATGTATTATACATACATTGTTTAACATTTTATACTCATAGAATGAATTTTTATTAGACACCATCCGTGGTGATATATTGAGATGTACTCACACCCTATTCGAGAAACCAATTAGCACTATGAAATTTTTCAGATATCCAAGTAATGATAAAGGGAAATTCCTAGATATGGATTCTTGATTTCATTTCAAGGATGGGAGTTTGGAAAAAAACGACTAAGATAGTTCTCAAGATTTTCATGGAGATATTGTTTTGGCATTTTGTTTGCTTTTTTCAATTCTAGTACTATTTTATACATGATTTGTATTATGTATCATACTAACATCATCATAATATGACACTTTTTACTACTTTATTACCATTATTTGTAATTTTTATGGAATATGTTTTTCCGTAAATCCTCCCATTGTATTTATTTTTTTACTACCTTTAACTCTAACAAAGAGAGAATAGTCTCCTCATCGTACCACCATATACCCTCACTACTATTCATTAACCTCTAGCATATAAGGATGTGTGCTTAAGGACTTGTTCCAAACTAAAAATTCCACTTGTCTATGAACTAAGACACGAACATCAGAAATTAGAATACAATCCCTTTTCTTTCCCTTTGTCTTACCATTTTGGTTTTGTATAATGGAGACTAAGAAGTTTCAGAACATTGTAATGAACATGTTCCTAAGAGTAGGTAACCCATGTACATGGTAAATTCCATGTTTCTTATAAAGGGATTTTTTATTCTATATTTTACCTATCATAGTTTTTTTCCGACACCACTGGGTGATTCACATGATTTATGATGTTATGTTTTATGGATCATGACCATTTATCTTGTACACCAAGGGAGTATTATCTCATTCATCATCATAGGCACATAAAAATGTATTTTACATGCATAATTATTTCTATGCATATTTCATTGCTTATCCAATTTGTTTCTTATTTCATGTTCACTAATAATAATGCTTGTAATCCATAATTATTTTTGTAAGAGATAGAAAAAGAAAATTACTCCATAATTTTTATGCATCAACCTAATAGTGTTTCTCATATTTCTTGATAATGGTACCTTATTTAACTAAATTGTAACATATTTAATGCAATATAACCTTGATACATAAACTAGATCATTTAATTGGTCTTAATTAAATGGATTTTCAGTTGTAATTTATATTGTATCACTTATATAAATAGGGAATGAAAATTTTCATAACTATGAAATTTTATATTGACCTTGTTACATATGAACACTTGATGTTAAATAGTTAGTTGTAGTTAAATGGAGTTCCAATTGAAACTTATTACCTTTATATCTTTATAAAATTGGAATTTCAACAAGTATAATAGAACCATTATATATGGACTTACTAAATTATAACTCTTGAAAAATTCGCTGTCATTAAATGTAAATACCAATTTTAACACAAAGAGTGTATTCTTCTATAATAAAAAAGTGACAGCCAATATAAATGAACCATTATGATTATGAATTGAAACCATACTTTATAACCTAACCATATAAGTAGTTATATTGGTTGGTGATTCATATTTATTTAGTCCTTTTACATAAATTTTTTACTAACTAGGATATAGTATACCTTGTATCCTACTCCAATTCATGTGCATGAAATTATAGATATATAAATCTGTGTATTTCCAGGATTAAACACTCAAAAGGCTATAATAACCATGATCTTAATGTGGTGGGACATGGACCACCATTGGTTGAAAATATGATACCTCAAAAATTACTACATGTTATTCCTAGACTTAGAAATGATGTTCATGATAAAGAGAACATCCTACATCTAGTATAGTATTTGGAGGGATCTCTATGACCCATTCCAGCCTTGTTAGAGTTGGCCATGTAATTCATCCCGTAGAATCCACCTACTTTTTTGTTGGATGATGGTCCTGAGGTTGTGGTGTCTTGGTTACAGTATGTGATTGTGTTCATCGAGAATATAGATACACCTCCATAAATGAGGGTGATCCTTTTAGTATATATAATTCATTTATCTACCAATAAATATTGGGATGTTCTTACTATGAATGGTCATCATCATGGAAGTGTATTAAGGGATATGAAAAATATTTTTCAAAAATATTTATTCCTTAAGATAGTGAGAGACGACCTGACTGGGGAATTCATCCACATGGAGCGGGGTATTATTCCCATCATGGATTACTCATGTAAAGACCCGAAAATTTCAAGGAATTTTTTTTCTTAATTTCTTTGGAATTTTACAAGTGCGTGGTTTCAGACAGCACCTGATTCCGAGGCCCGGTGTGCCCGGAATCAATTTCGGAAGTTTAGCTCGGGTACATTTAGTGAACAAACGAGCGAGATTATCCATCTTTTGAACTGGTGATCGGAATTGAAATCTGAGGGCACTGATGGAACCGTAGTGACGATATTTACTAAAGAGGACCTTTCCTGGAGGTGTGTTTTCTCGGAAGGAGTTGCTTAAATTTGTGTATTAAATGTAATGTAAAATAAAATTGTGTTACAATTTTTTTCCTTATTCTAAGTGGTTTAATACTATGTGTGGGAGTTGGGGTGGGACCCACCGGTTACTAACAACCCTTGAGAGGATAAAGGTGAGGTGGGGCCCACACGAGCCCCACCCCTTCACATTACTTAAACTCCCTAACACCCCCTTTATGTGAGTAACACCTCCCTCCCACCCTCATTAATCTTACCAACTTAACACCCCATTTAATTTGAAAACTCAAGCTCATTTAATTAAATGGTTTAGTTTTTGAGTTTTGAGTTTTTGAAAAGGCATGGAAAACATAATAAAATAAGGGGGGGGGGGGTTATTTTATTAGGTTGGCTAGTTGTGTGAGGATATTGGGTGAGGGACAACTCTTGTCCCTTGGAAGAACTTCATCTTCTTCGGTGAAGAACGTCCCCACTTCAACGAAGAACAATTTTTCTCCGAGGGAGAGCATCGAATCGGCGACTCGGTTTCTTCTGTCATCATCTTCCTCCACAACCAAGGAGGAGGCATTGATGCAAAAACTCGCCATCGATTTCTCCATACAATCTTCTCTCTGCAACAAAGAAAGGGAGATGTCACTTCCTCCTCGGACGTTCTCCGTCGATGTATACAGAGCTTCACCCCGCGACGCCGTTTCCCGCGATGATCATCGTTCAACAACTTGTGTCGAGGTAGGGGTTAATTTTATGTTCATGATTAATTTAACTTTCTTCGTTAAATAATTTGGCCCCTTGTTATCAACATAACGGGAGGATATCGGACCACACAAACACGACCGATCCTCCTCCCCTTAAATTTTTTGATCCTTGTTGAAATTGCGAAGAAGGCGGCGTGGTGAAATAGCACCGCGCGGGAATGAAAACGGACCGCGACCAGAGCGGGCCGCAGTGGAGGTGCGTGGCACCGTCGCACCGCGCCGATGAGGCCGAAGGAGGACGCGACTGAGGGACACGACGCCATCATGCCGCGCCGGTCGGATGGGAGCCGTGGCCTTAGGCCGCAGCGGTTCAGCAGGAGGCGGCCGGGCTCGGCCGGCTGCCAGTGCCACCTAGAGGCGGGACCCCCTCGGGTCCCGTGGTTACACAAGGCCGACCTTAATGGCCGACTGTTCTAGAAAATCCGGGGGTTGAAACCCCTGGCCAGCGCAAGGGGAGGTGCCCCCCTTTGGGCCCCACGCGGATCACGCCGGCCGGGCCGTACCAGCCGGGCCGGACCTGGACCCAGGTCAGGTCGACCCGGTTCGGGCCAACTCAGGGGGTATCAGGCAAGGTCGGACTGGGCCCGAACCCCCTACTTCTGGACATATCCATTTAAACGCCCATAACATGGGCTACGGACCTCCGATCGATGCACCGTCTATTGCGTTGAGATCCTAGGATTGAGATAGTCGTTTCTCTATATTACACTCGATGTTTCAGCGAAGTTTGGTTACGACCGAGTTGGTTTGAACACGAAACCAACAGGGCCCTCGGAGCGGAAACAGTTATAACTTGAGTTCCGGACGTCCGATTGACGATCCGTCAACTTTGTTGGATTCCTTTTTTTAATACAGATCTTTTGGTATACTTCACCTGAGGTTTGGATGTAGTTGGAGTATGGCCGGGTTGGATTGTACCCAAAATCAAACCGGGCCCCAGGAACGAAAAAGCTGATAACTTTCAGACCGAATGACTGTTTGGAGAACCGTTTGCGGTGTTGGTAATCAAGTTGAAAAACGGTCCCTATGAGTATACCCTATGACAGTTTGGCGTACAATTGAGATACGACCGGGTTGGTTCGTACACGAAACCACCCGGGCCCCCGGGACAAAAAGGCTAGTAACTCACAAACCAGGCGTCCGATTGATGCGCCGTCTGTTGCGTTGAGACCCCTATGAAGAGGCGGTCAATTGAGATACTTCTTAGTGGGAATTTGTGATAATTGGAGTATCGACCAGTAGCTCGTGGAGCGGACCCTCTCGGAGATGAGCGTACAGAGTACAGAGACCATGTAGCTAGATGAGACCTAATGACTGCTTTTCCGATTCGAGTCGGAGTGACTTGTATAGTCCAGTGGAGAGCACTACTGTGTTTGGGTGGAGGACCCCCGACGGGGAGAACTACTGTGTTTGGGTGGAAGACTTGCAGTACTCGATAGAAGGAGTACCTCTGTAGGCTATTGGGGGGGGGGGTGCACTACTGTGTTTGGGTGGCAGACCCTGGAGGGGATCACTACTGTGTTTGGGTGGCTGACCTGTGGTACTCGACAGGAGGAGTACCTCAGCAGTATAAGGTTAGTGAGCAGCACCTCGGAGTCATGACATGATCAGTGTACTCTACAGAGGAGGATCTCTTCAGTAGTTGCAGTTTCGATAATGAAAATCCTGGTTTGAGCTGATTCGTTTACCTTTGTGATTTCCTCATGATTGAGATGGGTTAATTGATAACTTGGGTATATGTATGAGAATATACCTAAGTAGTGGTTATCCGTTGATTTCATATCTGTGTGATACCTCTTGATTGAGATGAGTTACTTGATAACTTAGGTATAAGTATGGGATTATACCTAAGTAAGGATTATCTGTTTAGATCCTGATTTGTGGTTATCCTAGATGGATTTAGTGAGACCATGAGGGTCTTGGGGTCCCTAATAAGTATCATTATACTCACCCCTGCACGGGCTATGCTCCCACCTCGTTGTGTTGGATGCAGACGACAGTCAGTGCAGACGAAGGCCGAGTGTTCGAGGACTGGACGGTACCCGGAGGTGGACCTCACGATGAGTCAGTATCCGGAGGTGGACCTCACAACGATTCAGTATCCAGAGGTGGACTTCACGATGAGATGGTACTCGGAGGAGGTTGAAGGACAAGAGCGTTGAGGAGACTATATGTACCTACCCTTCAGGTAGGATCCATGGTGGGCGATCCAGGATCTGCGCTATCTGCACCTACTCTTCAGGTAGGATTTGAGGTGGACAATCCAGGAGATACTTCTATTCTTCCAGCTTCCTGTCTTTTCTGTTGTACTTTCGTTCAGTTATAGCTGTACTTTTCAGTTGGGTTTGCATTCTGGCCCATTTACGTTTTAGAACTTTCTTTTGTACTTAGTGTTTTCTTCCGCTTGTACTCTGTTGTGTTGTTTACTTTTATAAAGGCAATGCCTTACCTTTTTATTTGTATTTACGCCTTTGGTGCTAGTCTCCATCCCCTGGCCTATGGAAGGCGGGCTTGGGGTAGCCAAGGTACGGGCCCCGAGGACGGGTCGTGACAAATTGGTATCAGAGGAGTCCGTTCTACCACAGAACATAGGCCTCTTATATTTCTTTTCTGTGAAGCAATAGTGTTAAGGGTACTAAGTGTGGTCTTCAGTTCGGGGAGTCTAGTGTTGGTGCGGGTGGCCAACGTATCCGTACACCAGGACCCTGACTACCGATTTCCGACTCAGTGCACGAAAACACTGATTGCATGTGTGTTTTCAAAATTTTCTTTAAAATTAGCTCAAACCAGTTCATCTCACCAGGTATAATCATTTGACCGTGTCACGACTGTTTCTTTCAGGATGACTTCACCTAGTCAGACATCGTGGGCACCGAGTGGGGAGCACAATGATAGCCCACCGAGCAGCGAGGCCTCAGTACATGGCCCTCCACCAGTTGAGACACCAACATAGAGTGCACGCCGCTTGATCACGATGCACGAGTTCCAGCGTCAGAGGCCTCCGAGGTTTTGAGGCAAGTCAGATTTTCAGACGGCTGGACACTAGCTGGAGTTTGTAGCACGAGCTTTCCACACAGCTGGGACACCCGTAGACTTGATAGTGTACCTTGCTGTTAGCCTCTTCCAGGGAGCATATGAGAGGTGGTGGAGCCACATGTTCCAGTTTTTCGATGATACGACCTTCACCTGGGAAGACTTAGAGACCTTATTCAGGGTGGAGTTTATACCAGTAACTCTACACACTGAGCGTGCTCAGGAGCTACTACCTTTGCCGCAGGATTTTCCATTAGTAACCGAGTCATCTGTAGGCAGTAGGCAGATGATGCAGGGGTCCAAGAGGACCAGATCAGTAGGTGGGTGACCTCGGGATATAGGTTTGGTTGTGCGAGGAACATGAAATAGAGCCAGCCATACGAGGAGCAGGAAGTGTTATGCATGCGGCAGGAAGGGTCACATGGCACGTGACTGTCTGACTCCCCGCACAGTTGATCTGCAGGCATTGGAGGAGCCACCGAGACAGAAGAAGCGTTGGGTGCTTGAGCAACATCCGAGCGGTGGACAAGGAAGTAGAGCTCTAGAAGCAGATGGTCAAGAGCAGAATAAGTGGATTCCTATTGTTCTTGGTACTTCTAGTTCCATGTTGATGTTGCATTTGTGTCTTTGTACTATAATATGCAATAATAAATGACACTTATCTTTTTAATTTTTACTTTCTTGTCCTTTTGTTTGGTTGATACTGAGAGGTCCTGGTTAAAACTATTGACTTGACCCTCAATTTTGAGATTTCTACTGGATGACACCCAGTGACCTCACACTGATGCCGACAGTGTAACTCGACCCTTGGAGGCGAGAGTGACGGTTAGATCTCTTGGTAGTAACGTCGAGGCATTACGACATTGTCCATGGCATGAATACATCATTCATGTCAGGATAGAATCTTTTAGGAAATGGGCATGGTTCATCCATGGGATAAGACCAAGTTTCTCCTTTTGGAAAAGGAGAAATCTTAGAAGCTCTTATAGATCGTAGGAGAAGAAGGGTGGTTATTGACCGACTTACCACGTCGAAAAACTTTCTACCGACCAGAGATGGTACGAGCTATGATGGAGAAGGTGTAGATCATCCAAGAGCAGATGAAGACTGCACAGTGTAGTAAGAAATAGGAAATTGGCACCAGTCTCAGAGACTCGGGCGTGTAAAATATTTCAAGAAGAAGAAGAAGTGTTAAGGACCGATGATTCTACAGAGAAGTAGACGTGGAGGCAGAGCTAGGAGAGCAACATGAGATGGTGTACATTTCAACATGTTACAACCACCCGCCTTTGTTATCCCCACCAGGTTCAGGTAGATGGAGGGCAGGAAAAAAGAGTAGCTACTTGCAGTCAAGGAGTGTGACCTAATGGCTCTAAGAATGATTCGAGGGACAGTCTATGTCCACCTCCAGCTGTCGTTACAACAGAAGTTGATACGAATCATTCCTTTCTTCCATGGATCTTGTCTCAGACCTAGAGTTTCCGATAAGCCGTTGAATTGACCCTCACGTCTGGAGATACCTTTGGGAGGAGACTCGATAATCACACTTACGCTGATTGTGTGATCTGACCCTCGAGGCGAGAGTTTTGGTTGGAATATCTTGGTGGAAGCGTCGAGGCCTTACGATGTTGGTCTGGGTATGTATTGGATTCACAGTTCATACCCATATTGACTGTATTAGGGAAAAAGGTTGTGGATTATCTACAACGTTGGGATGAGTTTTCCTAGGTCGGAGAAAAGGAAACCCCAGGCAACTCAGGATAAACTCATGCACAGGAGGGTGCGGTCGATCACTCTTGAATCAGTCAACCTTACCCTCGTGGCAGCAGGAGTTTTGAGTTTCGGTTCTAATATGGAAATGGAGGCCTCTAGACTTCGAGGATGGTGACCACGTCCTTATACGGGTCTCACCTCGACGTGGTCTACAGAGATGTGGCTGTGGTGGCAAGTAATCTCCGAGGTTCAACGGACCTTCTAGGTCCCCAGAAGAGTAGGAAAGTTGTCTTGCCTCCTAGCCTTTACACCTTAGATGAACCGGGTGCACAACATCATCCACGTATCTCAGTTGAGGTGATGTGTGCACAACCTATTCGTCATCTTTGACCACGGAGAGCTGGACATCGATGACAGGGTGACTTCACAGGGTTCCAGTTGAGGTTGAGGATCGACAGGAGCGGGTCCTATGGGGATGGTCAATTTCACTTGTGCAATTTCTTTGGTGGCACGAGAACCTCCTAAGAGCACATGGGAGAGTGAGGCTCAGATGCGTGCTCGATATATCCTTTAGTTTCCCTTGTTTTGTGTTGTAACTTTACGAGGACGTAAAGCCCTGAGGTGGGAGTAATGTAAAGACCCAAAAATTTCAAGGATTTTTTTTCTTAATTTCTTTGGAATTTTTCGAGTGTGCAGTTTCAGACGGCACCTGATTCCGAGGCCCGGTGTGCCCGGAATCAATTTCCGAAGTTTAGCTTGGGTATGTTCAGTGAACGAACGAGCGGGTTTATCTACCTTTTGAACCGGTGCTCGGAATTGAAATCCAAGGGCACTGATGAAACCACAATGACAATATTTACTAAATAGGACCTTTCATGGAGGTGCGTTTGCTCAGGAGGAGTTGTTTAAATTTGTGGATTAAATGTAATGTAAAATAAAATTGTGTTAAAATTTTATTTCTTTATTCTAAGTGGTTTAATCCTATGTGTGGGAGTTGGGGTGGGAACCACTGGTTACTAACAACCCTTGAGAGGATAAAGGTGAGGTGGGGCCCACACGAACCCCACCCCTTCACATTCTTTAAACTACCTAACTCCCCCTTTATGTGAGTAACACTTCCCTCTAACCCTCATTAATCTTGCCAACTTAAGACCCCATTTAATTTGACAACTCAAAGCTCATTTAATTAAATGGTTTAGTTTTTGAATTTTGAGTTTTTGAAAAGTCATGGTAAACATAATAAAATAAGGTGGAGGCATTATTTTATTAGGTTGGATAGTTGTGTGAGGATATTGGGTGAGGGAGAGCTCTTTTTTCTAGGAAGAACTTCATCTTCTTCGGCAAAGAACGTCCCCACTTCAACGAAGAACGCTTTTTCTCCGACGCAGAGCATCGACTCAGTGACTCGGTTTCTTCCATCATCTTCTTCCTCCATGACCAAGGAGGAGCCACCAATGTGGAAACTCGACATCGACGTCGCCATACAATATTCTCTCCGCGACAAAGGAAGGGAGACACCGCTTCCTCCTTGGACGTTCTCCGTAGACGTATAGGGAGCTTCACCCCATGACGCCGTTTCCCGTGACGATCATCGTTCAACAACTTTTGTCGAGGTAGGGGTTAATTTTATGTTCATGATTATTTTAACATTCTTCGTTAAATAATTTGGCATCTTGTTATCGACATAATGGGAGGAGATCGGACTGCACAAACAGGGCTGATCCTCCTCCCTTTAAATTTGTTGATCCCTGTTGAAATTGCGGTGAAGGCGGGGCGGTGCTGTAGCACCGCGCGAGAACGAAAAGTGACCGCGGCCAGAGCAGGCCGTGGTGGAGGTGCGCGGTGCCATCACGCCGTGCCGGTGAGGCCGTGGACAAGAGCGGGCCGAGGCAGAGGGGTGCAGCGCCGTCGGGCTGCACCGTTCAGATGGGAGCCGCGACCATAGGTTGCGACGGTTCAGCAGGAGGCGGCCGAAGTTAGCCGGCCGCCGACACCACCTGGAGGCGGGACCCCCTGGGGTCACGTGGTCACACAAGGCTGGCCTTACTGGCCGACCATTCCAGAAAAGCCGAGGGTTGAAACCCCCGGCCAGAGCAAGGGGCGGTGCCCCCCTTTGCGCCCCACTCAGCCAGCACCGAGCCGCCCCACTCGGCCAGCGCCGAGCCGACTGGGCGGGGCCGCGCCGGCGGGTCCTGGCCGCGCCAGCCGGGCCGGGCCGCGCCCAACTGGGCCGGACCCGGACCTGGGTCGGGTTGCTCGGTTCGGGCCGACCCAAGGGGTATCGGGCCGGGTCGGACCGGGCCCGAACCCCCTACTTCCGGACAGATCCGTTTAAACGCCCATAACATGGGCTATGAATCTCCGATCGATGCACTGTCAGTTGAATTGGGATCCTTGGATCGAGACGGTAGTTTCGGTTTATTACACTAGATGTTTCGGTGAAGTTTGGGTATGGCCAGGTTGGTTTGAACCCGAAACCAACTGGGCCCTCGGAGCGGAAACTGTTATAACTTGAGTTCTGGACGTCTGATTGACGAGCAGTCAACTTTGTTGGATTCCTTTTTATAAGAAGGATCTTTTGGAATTCTTAACCTGAGGTTTGGACACAGTTGGAGTATGTCCGGGTTCGATTGTACCCGAAATCCAACCGGGCCCCTGGAACGGAAAAGCCGATAACTTTCAGACCGAACGGCCGTTTGGAAAACCGTCATCGGCGTTAGTAATCACGTTGAGAAATAGTTCCTATGAGTATACCCTATGAGAGTTCGGGATACAGTTGAGAAACCGCCAGGTTGGTTTGTACACGAAACCACCCGGGCCCCCAGGACAAAAAGGCTAGTAACTCACTGACCGGGCGTCCGATTGACGCACTATCTATTGCGTTGAGACCCCTATGACGAGGCAGTCCATTGGGATACTTCTTCGTGGGACTTTGTGATACTTGGAGTATCGACCAGTAGCTTGTGGAGCAGACCCTCATGGAGATGAGCATACGAAGTACAGAGACCGTGTAGCTGGCTGAGACCTGATGGCTGCTTGTCTGATTCGAGTCAGAGTGACTTGTATAGTCCAGTGGGGAGAATTACTGTGTTTGGGTGGCGGATCCACGGAGGGGAGCACTACTGTCTTTGGGTGGCAGACCCGCGGTACTCGACAGAAGGAGTACATCTACAGGCTATTATGGGGGGGGGGGGGGGTGCACTATTGTGTTTCGGTGGCAGACCCCAGCAGGGAGCACTACTGTGTTTGGGTGGCTGACCCGCGGTACTCGATAGGAGGAGTACCTCAGCAGTCTAAGGTTAGTGAGCAGCGCCTCAGAGTCATGACGGGATTAGTGTACTCGACAAAGGAGGAGCTCTTCAGTAGTTGCGGTTTCGATAATTAAAATCCTGGTTTGAGTTGAGTTGTTGACATTTGTGATTTCCTCATGATTGATATGGGTTACTTGATAACTTAGGTATATGTATGGGCATATACCAAAGTAGTGGTTATCTGTTGATTACATATTTGTGTGATACCTCTTTATTGAGATGGGTTACTTGATAACTTAGGTATATGTATGGAATTATACCTAAGTAAGGGTTATCTGTTTAGATCATGATTTGTGGTTATCCTTGTTGGATTTAGTGAGACCATGAGGTTCTCGGGGTCCCTACTGAGTATCGTTATACTCACCCCTGCACGGGCTATGCCCGCACCTCGTTGTGTTGGACACAAACGACGATCAGTGCAGATAGAGGCCGAGTATTCGAGGACTGGACGGTACACGAAGGTGGACCTCACGACGAGTCAGTATCTGGAGGTGGACCTCATGACGAGTCAGTATCTGAAGGTGGACTTCACGACGAGACGGTACTCGGAGGAGGTTGACGGGCGAGAGCGTTGAGGAGGCTATCTGTACCTACCTTTCAGGTAGGATCCGTGGTGGACGATCCAGGAGCTGCACTATCTGCACCTACCCTTCAGGTAGGATTCGAGGTGGGTGACCCAGGAGCTACTTCTATTCATCCAGCTGCCTGTCTTTTTTGTTTTACTTTAATTCAGTTGTAGTTGTACTTTTCAGTTGGGTTTGTATTCTGGCCCATTTACTTTTCAGCACTTTCTTTTGTACTTAGCCTTTTCTTCCACTTTTACTCTTTTGTGGATGGGATTGGGTTTTCTATTCAATCACTTATGACCTTATTTTGATTGACTACCTTCATTGAGATGGAGAACAAGGCCGATATCTCTAACCTCATTCAGAGAAAAGATAAAGGTAAAAATAATGGTTGTTCTACAAATATACTAGGAAGTGTTTCATCTTATGGTTGGAAAATTATCTTTTAGACTACTCACAGGGTATGTGGAAGTCAGTGTGTACTCCATAGAGGGTATGTAGTTTTCCATCAATGTGAAAACTAGGGCTACATGAAGCCATAGTGTAGAAAATACCCAATAAATTTTTAATTAAACGAAAAAATGGGCCAAATTTATAAGTATTTTTTAGTAATTTTTATCTAGTTCCAAGTGGGAGAGGATATGAACTAGGTCAAAATTATATAGTGGGAAATATGGATCAACTTCAGGTATGAAACTAGAGTACTGCTGTTTTTTCTGGTCGAGGAGGTGGTTAAGGTTGAGGGAGCTAGTGTAACACCCCAAGATTTTCTGAGAAATATTAATTTTAATTTCATTGATGTATTGGTTTGTACTCTACACCAAAATTAGCTTGTGCATTATGAAACACCGTATTAGCTTGTATTATACACAAACACTATTCTTGTCTTGTGTTTCACGTGAGAGCAACCTTCCTCAATAGCGTGTGTTGTACGCAATACTGAGTTTCACTAAACGACGATATATTGTTATAATATTATTATGAACTTGCTGTTATAAATACTATTAACCACATTTTGAATTTTATAACATTATAATTCATCGTACACATTTTATAGGGCATGGTATGCGAACAAAATTATTTTTTTGGATAAAAGAAGTATTTTTCAAAAATATATAGTTTTGTCACCTTTTGGTGGCGCACCCATTTTAAATGTAATTTTTGAAAAGATTATAAGTTAAATTTGACAAATTAAACTTCTTCTTTTGAATCAAGATATAAAAGTTTACGTTGGATAAATTTTTTACATTATTCTGATAACCTTCACATTTTGATGAATAGTAAAAATATGCTAAATTTTAATTAAAAACAATTTTTTTCATCGAGATAATTTATATGGTTAAATTATAATATTGGATGTTTTAAAGTATAAATAGAATATATTTTTACCATATAATATAATATATTTCATTATAATTAATTTTACAATGAATTCATAGGTAAAATCATTTCAATCTTTTGCAATGTTTTAACTTTTAAAACCCATTTTCTCAACAGCAGGATTAATTTTAAATTAAATACTGAAAATTCTATGTTTCGAATTTGGAAAAATGGAATCCATATTTTGAATAAGAATTTCAAAATTATGTTAAAAGGATACTTTTTATTTACAGGCATTATGAATAGTAACTACTGTAAATTTTATTTACTACAATTAATGGTAAATCAGGTAATTAAGGGTAAAAATAATATTTTAAAATTACCCTAACACCTGTATTAAAATAATTTGATGATTATATATAGTCCTAAAATATACTTGGGACGAAATGGTGTCTATTGGAACCCACTTGTATGTGATTAAGACCTTTTATATATTTTATTTAAAGGAAAGTGAAACTTGTCTCACTCAAACTTTAATAATTAGATTATTTTAATATAAGGTTATACAGAATATAAATTCAATTATAAATACTACTTTTAAAGATAAAATGTTTTTCTTTATCATGGTTATTGATTTATAATTTTTATGAAATATTTAATTACCTTAATAGCTTATACATCAATGATGTATAAATTATTTACTTAGTGAAAAATAATTAATATAGTTTTTATTAAAATAATAATACCTAAAAAAGGTCCGGAAACTTGACCAAAACTTATTGGTCGAGTATATCTATACCCTAATCGTCCAAGGGTATAATGTTTGACCATTTTGAGCCTTATAATAGCGATTATGATACTTATATTATTTTATTTTAAATGATGTCAAAGTTGTCACCTTCATACTTTAATAAATATAACAATTTAAATGTTGTGATTTTAAGATGATATATTTGAGTAAAAGTATTATTATGAAAGGTATTATATTTATCTTCATCATAGTATTTTATTTTTAATTTTTATGCAACAAATCAGTATATTAAATAATCATACACAAATGTTGTAGTAATTATTTTATTAATAGAAATATCAAATAAATGGTTTTAAAAATATTAAAATAAATATTATATGAACTAATTAATGTGATAAATTTTTTTTAGATGAATATGACATGTTATGAATCTATTAAATATTTTTTATAGAATATATCTTCTTTTTGTATTTTATTAAAATTCAAATAATTAAATAGTGTGAAAATTGACGCTATTGATATTTTATAAAAATAACATATTATTAAATTGTTTAAAAATCACAAAAATATTTAAAAATTATAAATTTAAAAATATAGGGTCGAAAATATAATAATGTATCTAATTATGGAAAATTCACAACACATAAGTAAGTATTTATAACAATTTAAAAATTATATTATTATTACCGCAAATAAAATTTAATAGATTAAAAAAGGATAAATCAAAATTATAAGGTTTAAAATAAAATAAAAACATGTCTAAATTTGATTGGTTTATGAGATTAAAACCCTATCTTATCTCATATCGGAATTTGAGTCACTTGTTGAAGTCTTTAAGTGGGGTTTGGGTTTATTATAAATTAATATTTTAGAGGTTTCCAAAAGTGCCCCTCTCCTCTCTTATAAAAAGGGCACCTCCTCCCTCTCCTCTCTTATAAAAAGGGAACCTCCTCCCTCTCCTCTTGATAACATTTTGAGCATTCAAGCTCGGAAGAACCCTGTCCATTTATATTCTCCACTTCCCTATAAACATACTAGAGGTCTTGGTATTCTTCAAAGACAAACTTTAGTGCCCTAAGAGGATGTTTAGAAGAGGCTCGTCAAAGAAGAGGTAATATCCTTTACAGATTCATTCAAATTTATTTCTTAATCTACTTCATCTTATTTATTTGTTTCATTATAAAGTAATAAAATCAGTATCACTAATATAATTATATGTTATTATAAATATTAAACCACCCCATTTCACCTTCTATCAATCCTACGGAAAATGAAATCACCACGCGTGCGTACGTTCAGAATACCGTCTCGACGCTATGGTGTAATATGTTTTCCACCACCACCTTACTTGGATGGGTATAATGGTGTAAAGAATGAATATATATGATTATTATAACAACATAATAATTATTAGATATTATATCATCCACTCTAATTCCATTCAATAATTATGGGAACGATATCATCGCTCGTGCGTACGTACAAATTACCGTCTCCATGATGCGATGAGATTCATTTTCCATGTTAACCATTCAAGAATTATTATAAAGTATATATAATAAACAATAATGAAATTTATTACATATTAATGAATCTATATTTATTTATATGTTATTTACTTACTTACCTTCAATTTAATAAGGAAATGAAAACAACGTTCATGCGTATGTACGACCTACCGTCTCCATGAACGGTGTATTTCATTACATTTAACGATCTATTATATATATATATATATATATATTATTTTCTGAATATATTATATATAAATCATTTCTCATATTCTGGAAGTAATTAATCATGATCTAAGTATTCATATGAATAATTACAAGTCAAAACACGTACGATATATGAAACGATTTTACCCAAAATGTTGCTTTAACATGGAATTGACAAATGAACGGGTAATATAAAGTTGAAAGTGAATCATATATGATATAATAAATATTATTATGGTTTTGTTACAAGTTAATAATATGTTTAAACCCACTATACAGGAGTCTCAGACACATACGAAAGAAATTGGACAGAAGGTAAGGGATAATTATTCCAATCTCGTTCTTAACCAAGATTGTTTATTTATAAGTATTTACTGAGGGTATATTTATCATACATGTCCATGTTTACTATTTTTTTTTCATATATGTTTAAATTCCTTTTTACCAATTTTTGAATTTCACTACATGGTATGTAAGGAATCATTCTTTTGTTTACCATACGAGGCACTTTTTGACTTTTTTCGGCAAAATTATGAGGAGAATGTTTTTTAAATTATACGGCATGAATGGATTTTTATGGTTTCATAATGCCTTATTTCCATGAATCTTCCTATGAATTATTTCATGATTATTTTCGACAATTATTCATCTCTTTTAAAATTGTATTTCATTTTGAGAAAATAAAATGATTTTGAATAAGAAAGGATATTTTCCTCCAGAACAGAGTTCAAGTGTTTTATCAAAATTATTTTCCATTTAAGATGATATACGGTTAGGTTTCTATCCCTATTGTTACATTGATTTGATTATGTTATGATGGAATTATTTTTATGATGTCCTTTATCTTATATGGATTACTTTATGATGGCATGATGTTTAAGAATCCCATTTTTGTTACATGGGTTATGATATGATGTATGATTTATGATTTTGTGGCACAAATAAGAATGGTTTCATTATAAGATGGGTGGGACATATATCTCCCTCCAATGCATTGGGTAAAGATTTATATCTCATGAGATAGACATGTCTAGAGTAACAAGTGAATCCATTTCAGTAATACAGAGCTGGAATGACAAGTAAACCCGGTTCAATAATGGAATTTGTCCACTATGATGGTATTGAAAGAAATGCCTTAGATACAATGGAAATAATAACATGTGCATAATGGTTTTCCATAATTACATGTTTTATTCCATTGATATTTTATCACGATTAATGTTTCATTATGATCAATGCCTTACGCACTGCTATGTGTTATGTCATTGCTCAAGATTTTGATGTTTAAACTTTTTGTTCATGTTATTAAGTTCTAATGAATATGGTTTTTCTTATTTTCTCCATGATTACTAGCATTTGAGCTCACCCTTTTTATGTTTTCCTTTCCCCAGGATATAAAGAATGGTTTTAGGTAAGAAAACAAAAGGGGAAGATCTTTATGGGAGATGTTTAAGATCTTTATTGGAGATTTTTAAGATCTTTCACTATGATTAGAAGATTATGTTCTGGGTTTCTGAAGACACTAAACTATTATGGTCCTTGGGAATCTGTTTTTGTTATGTATTAAGTATTCCACAAAAGTAATGTAATGTCCATGTACGTCAAGCTTGGGTCTCTACAGCTAGACACAGGATGTGAAGTTCCAAAAGAAAAGATCTACTCATTGGGGTTATTTTGTATCTTAGAGTTATTAATTTGGATATATATATATATACATATATTTAGTATAAACTAAACCTGAGGAGTAGACCACCAAGCTATCTATAGTATAGAGAATGATCTTGGTATCCCCTAATTTAGTATCTTCTGTTTTTGATTTAGATGATTTATACTCATTCATAATTATGGATTTTAAGGGAAGTCTTTTTATTTATATTTAGTACTTATGTTGGGTTATTAATCTTGAGAGCCCACTGGTATCCTGATCAGAGAGTTTCCAATGGATCAAAGAGCGTCCTATTGAGATAGATAGATATTTTTTCTTACAGAACTTTTTTCTAGAGATGATAGGATCCAAAATAATTATTTGGATGGACTGGTTAGTACCTTTTCAAATCCATATTTATTTTTATCACAAGAAGGTGTATTTATCATCACCGAAGTGTAGTAGATATATTCAAAAGTGAGAATGGGATGTCTTGGAAATTCGGGTTGGACATTAGCATGATCGGTTGGGTAGAGTGTTGGCCAAAATATCCAGACTTTTTCTTGATTATTAGTGATTATAAAATTATAACTTTCTTCTTCTGGTGAAACATTTTAGAGAAGTATTTCCTAATGAATTTTATGAGGATACCTCTTTATAGAGATGTAGAGTTTTCCACCACGATTTTTCTAGGAGTAGAATCCATATCTATCCCTCCATATAAAATATACCCCACAGAGTATAAAGAACTCATGAGTTAGTTGGATTACTATGAATCCAGACGATTTATATGACCCGACACCTCTCTTTATGATCACTTTTACTTTTCCCCATGAAATTGGATGGTTCCATAAGGATATATGTTGATTACTAGTCGATGAATTTGATAATTTTTAGGAAGTAGTACTCTTTATGTAAGATCTACTCAACTACATCTGATGAGACAATGTATTATTAAATATTTATTTGATAAATGGGAATAATCAAGTGATAATTATATTTTTGGATGTACCATATAATTTTTTTAGCAGGTATGAACTATAACAATATATGGTGATGTAATTTGGTGTAACGAATACCCCAAATGTCTTTATGGCCATGATGAATAAAAAGTTCTACCTATACCTGGATGAAATAAACTTCCTTTTTGTGGATGATATCTGTTTTTACTCTTAGAATATACATGATCATGATAAACACCTTCACATCATACTGATTACATTAAGTGATCATTAGTTATATTCCAATCTCACATAGTTCAAATTTTGGATCAATAAAGATCACTTCCTGGATCACATTACATTATAAGAATGAGTATTTTTTATATAGAGAAGGTGACATCCATTATTTCTTGGAAGCATCCCAACAAATTTTTTGATATTCGAATCTTATTGGTACTATCTAGTTAATATTGGTGCTTCATCCAAAACATTATTTTCTTACATCTCCACTTATGGTCATGACCTAGAAGGGGTTGGAACCATGGTTGTTCTATGCATGAATTGGAGTACGGTTTGTGTTTGATGTCAATCCTTAGTGGAAGTTCAGAATGTGTGCCAATAAAGTGATCATACAGTTGAAGTAGAGAACAATATTGAAGGTAGCACTGTTCTCCAGTGTTATCCAAATTTTTGGACCTAAAAATTGAAAATGAAGACATAGATTGTTGGCAAGAGGATGTGCGTGCAAAAAAAAGCGGTGAACGAAATAAGGGAGGCGTGCACGAAAAACAGCAGTGTGCACGTAAAATAGCAGCATGCGTGAAAAACAGTAGCGTGTGCGAAAAACAGCGACGTGAATGAAAACCAGCATGGTGCGTGAAATAATGGAGAGAGATTTTTCGCGCAAGAGGTGTTTAAAAATCAGAAAGTAAGAAAATGGAAAAGGCACGTGCTGCATGAAAAACATGGAGTTGTGCATGAAAAATGGTACCTGTGCGAAATATTACGCACCACAAGAGAGTTTTTTTCTCCATAGGGGGTTTTGCACGTGGGGGTTTAAGATTCCTATAAACAAGAGGTGACCCCCCTCATTCCATACAGTTGAATACTTAGAGAAGATCCAAGGTCTGATGTGCGTAAAAGGTTCGCATAATGGGAGTTGAGTGAAAAAAATCTGAGCTGTGTGAAAAGGTCCGAGCTGCGTGAAAATGTTCCAGTTGCACGAAAAAGGTTAAGCTGTGCAAAAATGAAGACATTGCACGAAAAATTTAAGGTTGTGTGAAAAAAACACAGAGCAGCCCGAAAAGGCCAAGCTGCGCAAAAAAGGTATTGCACGTAAAAGAGGTTGTTGCATGAAATATTTTCCACTCGAAAATCACGTATTTCGCACAAAAGTGAGATATTTTGTGCAAAGGGTAAGACTTGTGCGAAATCTTCAGTATAACCTATTTGCGCATTTCTGAATATCCGGCTCAGTAGTTCAGTGTGTTCATGTGAATCAATTATAGTCTTCGATGCAAGCATAGCCTCATGCTAAGCAGAGGCAAAGACACCAATGCGAATCTATTAAAGAGACCTTCACGTCTATAAATTGACTGAGACTTCACCGAAGGCAGTGAGCGAGGGGGAGTCAATGGGAGTGACCCGAGGGACGTAGTGGGATATCCCTGAACATTTTTAAAGGTAGTTAGCCTGGGACAAAGTTACTATTCTTGAACCATTGTAATCCATAACTTGTGAAGAATATTTGAATTAGTTATGACCGAAAACCTTTCGCCGTATGCTCCTTGGACGTAGACCTTAGTGGCGAACCAAGTAAAAACTGATGTGTCATCTCTTTGCATGTGAATGTTTGATTTCTGATCATATCCATCATACATGTTTGACTAGTTCCTACCAACATGGGAACAAGATCCATCAGTTTAAAAGAAATGTTGACACCCTGTTTCACCCCTCCCCTCTCAGGGTGTCCCGGGGTCCTACAAATGGTATCAGAGGCATGTTGATGGTGTTAGATCTGTCCTTTCTCATCATGGAGAATGCAGTCAATGCTAGGGGAATACCTTTCTTCGATGGAAGTAATTTTCAAATTTGGAAGAACAGAATGAAATCTCATTTAAGATCCCTTGGAATAGAAGTCCTCTTTGTTATAGTCCAAGGAATACAAGATACTTATCCAATAGGGCTTACTATGACTAATACAGATAGGAATGTTTTTGACGCAGATGCTAAATCATGGAATGCTATCACTACGGCTCTTTCAGATCAGATCTATCTAAAGGTGATGCGTTTCACCTTAGAAAATTCTACGTGGGATAAACATGAAAACATCTATGAAGGAGATAACAAAGTGAAGGAGACGAAACTTCATGTATTAGACAATAGGTTTGACGATCTAAAGATACATCCTAATGAGAATTCACTTTCATTCTTCATCAAATTAGTGAAGTAATGGGAGAAATTTGAGGTCTTGGAGAGGAAATCAAATACATTGATATCATAAAGAAAATCTTAAGAAGTATTTCTGTTATGTACAATGCAAAGGTGTTAGCCCTTGAAGAAAGAGATCTATCTAAACTATCTCTGGATGATCTATTAAGTAGTCTAGTTGTATATGAGATGAGAGTCAAACCCAAAGATGCCACGACTCATGTAATAGAGGAAATGGAATTCAAATCCATGGACAAACTAAAAATTTTAGAAGAGAGTGGTGGTGAAGCTGATGAGGAAAAAGAAATTATTTCTCTCATCGCCAAGAAGATGAAGAAGGGAAAAGGTAAATTTAATGGTAAGCTACCTCTGGCATGTTTTCATTGTGGAAGAGTTGGGCACATTGCCTCCCAGTTCCAAAGAAAGTTTGATGATGATGAGAGTGAAGCAGAAGACATCGAGAAGCCTCATAAAATGTTTTTCAAAAAGGGAGACTTCAAATCTAGAAAGAAAATACAGAGTAAGAGTTTTATCTGTGAAGATGAAGATGATGATATTGAATTTTGTGAAGAAGAAGAACCAGAATTTAAACCAGGAAACCATTCTTCCATGATGGCTACCATTGAAAATTCAGAACCCTCGATCAGTTAATGCAGAGATAATCAGATTACTCCAAATGGTGATCCAAAGATTCAAATTAAGGATGCCTTTTCCAACCTTTAGAATAAATGTAATAGATGCAATAAGTGGAAGGAAATGATGGAATAATCATTAGAATATGTTGATGTGCTTGAAGTAGAAATTGAATGACTAGAAGAACTAGTGAGAGTTCAGCCTTAAATCATTTAAAGCACAGATGCCATTGTGGAACTAAAGCTTAGAATTGAAGAACAAGAAAATGTCATAAATGACCTTTCATCCAGAATAGAAGAGAAGTCCAATACTGTTGAGGGTCTTGAGGAAGAAGTTGTTACTCTTAGGAGTAAAATCGAATGTCAATCAACCACAAATGAGGTTAAGAATAAAATTCCTTTTAGAAGATTTTCATATGCCGAATTACTAGAAAGAGCCAAGTGTGGTTTAGATGGGGTTGGAAAAATATTGTGTGATTAAAGACCCGCTTACATGGGAAAGAGTGTAATTGGCTGTGAAGTTGAGACATCAACTTCTGGAAGTGAAGATAGCCAAAAGAAAGATAAGATGAAATTTGTACATGTTCAAACATTGCCTGAAGTGCTGAAAAATAAACCCTCAATCCAAACAAAAAGAAGAACTGGAAATTATCCTCAAACTTTTAGAAATTATAGGTAGTCCAAATATTCTCTCAAGGAAGAAGGCATGGGGAGAAAATCAAGTGAGAATTCATTTCCTCTCATGAAGTGTCAGTTGTGTGGCTATCTAGGCCATACCATGTCATATTGCGAAGAGGCAAGGATCTACTTAAATGGGGAATATCCAGGACGTCAAAAAAAGAGGCAAACTTCATATCCTCCATCTTATAGAAGAAATAGTTTATATGGATACTATTTTCATTGTTCTAACTTTGTCCATAAAGCTATGTATTGTAGGCAGAGATTTGATAGGATAGATTCATACAACTCTCAGAGATGGGTAAATATTCACCCCCTGATGGTGTTGATCTCACAAATAGTTTTTATCCTCTGGAAGAAGATTATGGGTACTTAAAATATTATTATGTGGAAGAAATAATTATAAGGCCATAAATATCTTATACTCAATCCAATATCTATTGGAAAGAAAAGAAGAAGATCAAGATATCCAATCTTACAGAAGTAGCCTTAAAAGCTACAAAAAGAAGCAGCACCTGGATTCTTGATAGTGTATGATCTTCACATATGACAGGAAATGTTGACATTTTGATGAACATTAAAAAGAAGGTTGATGGAATAGTGAGGTTTGGTAATAATGGTGCTTTGAAGATTAAAGGTAGTGGGAATACTGCTCTCGCCAATGGAGTGCTGAAGAAGACTGAAGTTCTTTATGTGGACGGTCTACACCACAATCTCCTCTGTGTGAGTCAACACTATGACTTAGGTCTCATAGTAAATTTTAATCCAAAAGGCTACACTATAAAGGAAAAAACATAGAATTCCCTTATGAAAGGCTGCAGAACAGATGGAAACTTAAATCAGGTTGACAACAATGTAAAATCTTCCTATTTGTCTATTGAAGAAGAAAACAACCTCTAGCATCGAAGGCTGGGGTACATTAACCAATAAGACATGGAAAGATATCTAAGATGATGATTGTCATGGATATCTCCATTATGAAATGTGAACGGGAAAAGGCTTGTGATGCTTGTATACGAGGGAATCTAGTCTGCAATTCATATCGACCAAAGAAGAAAAGGGCATTGCACCTTCTTGATCACATCCATATAGACATTTGTGGACCGATAAATGTTTCCAGAACTCATGGAGAGAGGTACTTAGTATTTTTTATTGATGATTATAGTATAATGTCTTATGTAATGGTTATTCACAAGAAGCGATAAGTACTTTATTTCATGAAAACATATCACCAGATTGCCGAGAATGATACTGGACGGAGAATAAAAGTCATGAGATTTGATAATGGAGGGGAATACATGTCTATTGAGGTTGAGAATTACCTAGAAAAACATGGAATACAACATGAGGTTGCTTTTGTGATAACTCCATAGAAAAATAGAGTTGTTGAGAACCAAAATTGACAGGAAAAAAATATGGTCATGACTATTCTGATTGAGAGTTGTATCTCTTGCCATTATTGGAAAGAAGCTATTGAAGCTGCAGTGCACATTCAGAATCAAACAAAGCTTTATATGGGAGAAACAAAGACACCATATGAATTGTGGCATGGAAGGAAGCCTTCCTTGAAATACTTTCATGTTTTTGGAAGAAAATGTTTCACCCGAAATAAAAATGGACTTTCAATAACAAGTTTGATGAGCATGGATGTGTTATTAGAAACAAGGCATGACTAGTATGTAAAGGATACTCCCATATTGAAGGTGTTGATGTTGAAGAAACCTATGCTCTAGTGGCTATACTGGAGTCAATCAGGATTTTCCTTTCCATGGCACTCCAAAGAGGATATAATCTATATAAAATGGATGTCAAGACATCATTCTTGAATGGTGTACTCAAAGAAGAAGTCAACATTGAACAACCAGTGGGTTTTATTCTGGGTACTGATGGAACAAAGTTTTTCAAACTAAAGAAATCTCTATATGGTTTGAAATAGGCACCACGAGCATGGTATTCCTAGAAGGACTCTTATCTCAAGAAGCTGGAATTTAAAAGAGGAGTAGATCACAATCTCTATGTGAATAATTCTCCATAAGATCAGTTCTTGGTTCTAGTCTACGTTGATGACATTATATTTGGTGGTAGTAGGAATATATCAGTTGATGAATTTTCCAATCACATGAAATCATAATTTGAAATGTCTATGATTGGGGAGCTCACATATTTCATGGGGCTTCTGGTGATTCAAAATAAGTATTACACATTTATTTCTCTGGAAAAGTATGCAAGAGAGATGATGAAAAAGTTTAATATGCAAGACTCCAAACCAATGTCAACTATGATTGCAGTTGGAACCAAACTTGGAAAGCATGAGGATGGGACATCTGTAAACCCCACCATGTATAGGAGTATAATTGTGAGCCCACTATACCTGATAGCGACATGACTAGATATTGTATTTGCAACATGTCTAGTGGCCAACTTTCAGAGTAATCCAAAGGAGGAACATATGGAAGCAGTGAAATGAATCATGAGGTATATTCAAGGTACCCACAATTGTGGCTTATACTTTGCTTTAGGAAGGGACAATGAATTATCAGCATTTTCTGACACTGACTGGGCTAGAGATTTAGTGGACAGAAAGTCCACCAGTGGTGGAGCATTATATATTGGGAATAAATGTGTTGGTTGGTTGAACAAGAAACAAGAAAGTACTTCTCTGGGTACTACTGAAGCTGAGTATATCTCCGCCACAAAGGCATGCACTCAACTGCTATGGATGAAGAAAAAAATAACAGATATTGGTGATGAGGTGAAAAAACCAATGGTAATTCACTGTGATAACAAGAGCACAATTGATCTTACGAAGAATCCTGTTCAGCATTCTCATACAAAACATATTGAAATTAGGAATCACTTTATCAAAGAAAACGTTGAGCAAGGTGTGATTAGAATGGATCATGTGAGAACTGATGAGTAAGTGGATGATATCCTGATCAAGCCACTGTCAATGGCTGTGTTTGAGAAGCATCAGTTGAACCTTGGTGTTCAACCACCTCCCAGTGCTTAAGGAGGTTAAGAAATACCCCTCTCCCCAGTTATGTTAACTGTTTTTAAACTTTTTATAGATATGATGCAGGTTTATGGGGGAGATACTATCCAGGGGTGTATTGAGATGTTCAAGGAGAAAATAATGATCTTTGGGTTTATTGCCAATGGGGGAGAAGGAATAAATTCAGGACATGTTTGGTATCATGATGATATTTCTGTGAATTCAGGACATGTTGGGTATCACGATTATATTTTGGTGATAGGATAAGAAGGAATACATTGGACATGTAATGCTTTTAGGAAAATTTAAGAGAATTTCTTGGGCGTCATTGAGAATTCCAAAACACGGGATCCCAATTCACGCTTCCCCTCTTGTTTTCTACACCGAGCATTGCTCACATAGAATTAGAGTGTTCGCTGAGTTGATTCTTGCATTTTTGGATTGTATATGGCTGGTGCTCTATCAAATTTATTTACTGATTGGCAACATACCCAAAGGGGTAGATTTTTGGAACCATGGTCGTTCTATGCATGAATTAGAGTATGGTTTGTGTTTGTTGTCAATCCTCAATGGATGTTCAGAATGTGTGCCAGTAAAGTGATCATACAGTTCAAGCATACAACAGTAATGAAGGTGGCACTGTTCTCCTGTATTTGGTAAATTTTTGGACCTAAAAGTTGGAAAATGAATACATAGGTTGTTTGAAAGAGGAGGTGCGCACAAAAAATATGGGGTGCTCAAAATAAAAGAGGCGTGCACAAAAAATGGTGGCGTGTGAGAAAAATAGAGGCGTGCATGAAAAAAACCGGCGTGCGCGAAAAACAGTGGAATGCACAAAAAAAGCATGGTTCATGAAACAGTGGAGAGATATTTTTCACACAAGTGGTGTTTCAAAATCAGAACGTAAGAAAATGGAAAAGGCATGGGATGCGTGGAAACATAGAGTTGTGCACGAAAAACGGTACCTGTGTGAAATATTACATGCCAAATGAGAGTTTTTTTTGTTCCACAGGGGGTTTTGCGCGTGGGGGTTTGAGACACCTATAAATAAGAGTTGACCCCCATAATTCTGTAAGGTTGACGAATTAGAGAGAATCTGAGGTTTAATGCATGTAAAAGGTTCATGTAAAGTGAGTTGCATGAAAAAATTTGAGCTGCACGACAACGTCTGAGCTGCGCAAAAAAGTTCGAGTTGCGCGAAAAAGGTTAAGCTGCGCAAAAACGCAGACATTGCATGAAAAATTTAAGGTTGTGTGAAAAAAACTCTGAGTAGCATGAAAAAGGACAAGATGCATGAAAAATGTGTTGCGCATAAAATAGGTTGTTGCATGAAATATTTTCCGCATGAAAATCAAGTATTTCGCACAAAAGTGAGATATTTCGCGCAAATAATGTAAAGACCCGTAAAATTCAAGGGAAATTTTTTTCTTAATTTTCTTTAGAATTTTACAAGAGCGCGGTTTCTGACGGAACCTGATTCCGAGGCCCAGAGTGCCCGGAATCAATTTCTGAAGTTTGGCTCGGGTACGTTCAGTGAACGAACGAGCGGGAATTCCTAACTTTTGATCCGGTGCTCGGAATTGAAATCCGAGGGCACCGATGAACTCGCAGCGCCGATATTCGCTTAAAGAGACCTTTTTGGAAGTTGCGTTTGTTGCGGGACGAAAGTTAGTTTTTGGGAGAATTATAAAAAGTTGAATAAAAAAATGTGGATTCTTTTTATTTCACTTTTGTAGGTTAACTCCTCTCAAAAGGAGTTAGGGGTGGGACCCACACCCACTTAACCTCCCTTGAGAGGATTAAGTGTGGTGGGACCCACACGAACCTAAACCTCTCAACTTCCCCCTTAAACTCCCCTATCTCCCTCTTAAATGTTTGTAAACTTAACATCTAATTAATTACACATGACATGTTAATTAATTAAGTGTTATGTTTTTGAATTTGAAGTTTTGAATTCCTTGGCTTGGTAAATAAAATAAGGAGGGACCTTATTTTATTTTGTTAGCCAACTTGTGTGGCTTTCGTTTTGAGAGCTCCTCCTCCATCTTCTTCATCTTGACGAAGAACGCTCATCTTGACGAAGAACGCTCAAGCTCCGACGAAGAACGCCGCTCCGCTCTTCTTCGTCTTCCGTGTCAACGAGAGGGAACGCCGCTTCCTCCTCGGATTCCCTTCGTCGACATAAGAGGTTTCACCAACGACGTATCACATCGGACGCATCTCTTCGTCAACGGAATTGACGAACGACTACCGCGACGCCCGATCTCCGCGACGTCGACTTCCGCGGACATAGACAAATCCTCGAACGTATACCCAAGGTAGGGGTTGTTATTTATTGTTTAATTATTCTATTCTCGCTCATGGTTCACATGACTAACGTGAGGAATTTGAATATTTTAAATTGAGTTATTATTTTAACGTGAGGGGGCCGGACCGCACGAACACGGCCGAACCCCCCTCCATCGTTCTTGTTGAATTGCTTGCGGGTGGATGAATCAAGGTGGCGTGGTGCCGTCGCACCACGCGGATATTCGCCCAATCCTTATTGCGCGACGCTGTCGCGCCGCGCCATGGAAGAAACATCAGGAACGCGACGCCGTCGCGCCGCGTTGAAGAAATCAAGGTGCGGCGGAGGGGCGCGGTGCCGTCGCACCGCGCCGGATGACGAAAACCGCGGCCGGTTCCGGGCCGCGGCGGAAGAGAAGACCGGCGGCCGGGCCGCCGGCGTCGGAAGCCGAAGGCGGGACTGGAATTTCCGGTCCCGTTGGAGAAAACCGGCCGGCCAGCTGGCCGGCCGGATGGCATTAAACCGGGGGAATTAATCCCCCAGCCAGCACTTAAAAACCCCCCTCTTTATGAGGGGGGGGGGGGCGTTTTTCTTGAGGGGGGGCAGCCGGCCCCTGGTTCCGCACAAACAAGCCCCCCACGTGGGGGGGGGGGGCGTTTAAAAATTAAAGGGGGCGCGACATATAGCCGCCGCCGCCCTTCCCAGGAAGCGGGGGCTTAGCCCCCCGCGTGCAGCCACCATGCGGCGACAGGCCGCCGCGGCCCCCGCGCCGCCGCGCCGCCGGCCGGCCGGCTGGCCGGGCCGGGTCGGACCCGGTTCGGGCCAACCCAGGGGGGTCGGGCCGGGTCAGCCCGGACCCGGACCCCCCCGTTTCGAATCATTTACGGTCTTTTGACAATATCTTGAGCCACGGACCTCCGATTGACGAACCGTCTGCAGCAACGCGATCCATGGATCGAGACGGTTGTTTCGGTATATCGCACTCAAGGTTTCGGATTACTTTGTTTTCGGCCGGGTTGGTTCGTTCACGAAACCAACCGGGCCTTCGGAGCGGAAACACTCATATCTTGAGCTACGGACGTCCGATTGACATGCCGTCAGCCGTGTTGTGTTCCTCTTAGTGAGACGGATCTTTTGGAATACTCCGCCCAATGTTTGGACGCAGGTGGAGTACGGTCGGGTTGGTTTTTCCTTAAAAACCAACCGGGCCCCGGGGACGAAAATGCCAATAACTCTCAGACCGGGCGTCCGATCGACGCACCGTCTGTTGCGTTGAGTTCCTGTTGACGATACGGAAATTTTGGATACATCAACTCTGGACTTTGTGACAGTTGATGTATCAGCCTCTCGGCTCGTGGAGTGGACCCTCCGAACGAGCTTGCTGTGTGCGGGAACCCTAGTGCTGGCTGCGACTGCTACTGCTACTACTGCTACTGTGACAGTGACGACGACAGTACAGAGATCCGGTGTGGATTCGACGACGACGACTTCAGCACTCAGCGATCCTACGTGGATCAGTGCTACAGGTCCTGTGTGGGCCCGATCCTGTGTGGGTCCGATCATGTGTGGGTCCTTGCGCTCAGCGGTCCTGTGTGAACCAGCGCCTACAGGTCCTGTGTGGGCCCGATCCTGTGTGGGTCTTTGCGGGGGTTAGTTACCTATCGATCCTTCGTGGGTCCGACGACTTAGATGGATCAGTGATCATCTTTATCGTCCTTTGAAGAAGTATACCTGTGTGAGCTGAATCCTTTTTCTTTCCTGTGTGGATTGTGTTGTGCAATCCTGTGTGGATTACGTTTTTCTTTCCTGTGTGGAATACGTATACTTTCCTGTGTGGAATGAGTTGTACTTGGGCTCGGAGGTTGGAGCGTATTTGAAATTGATGACTTAGGTATATGTATGGGCATATACCTAAGCAGTGTCGGTTGTTACTTCGTGATTGTACCTTTATTCGTGGTTTATCCTTTGTGGATTTGAGAGACCTTCAGGGGTCTCGGGGTCCCTACTGAGTAACTTATACTCACCCCTGCACGGGCTATGCCCGCACTACGTTGTGTTGGTTGCAGACGACGGACAACGTTGACCTTAGCTGAGGCTTGCAGAGCGGGACGGTACCCGGAGGTGGACCACTAGGCGGGATGTGCACGGAGCAGACGACGGGACCTGTGGAGCAGAGGAGTTATCTGTACCCACCCTTCAGGTGGGATTTCCGGTGGACAGCTCGGTGTAGCGGCTTTTACTTTTCAGTTGCTGTTTTCCCTTTCGAGTTGTACTTTACTTTCAGTTTGGGTTTGTATACTGACCCATTTACTTTTCCGCACTTTCAGTTGTACTCTACTTTTGCTTAGTGTTTACTTTCCGCTTTCTTACTCTGTGGTGTTTGTTTAATTTACAAAGGCAATGCCTTCCCTTTTTACCGGGATTTACGCCTTGGTGCTAGTCACCAGCCCCTGGCCTAAGGAAGGCGGGTTTGGGGTAGTCACGGCACGGACCCCGAGGGCGGGTCGTGACAAATTGGTATCAGAGGAGTTCAGTTCTACCGTGAACTCTGATCTTTTCTATGTGAATCAATAATGTTTAGCGTATTGAGTGTGGTTATCAGTTCAGGGAGTCCAGTGTTGGTACGGCGGCCGACGTATCCGTACATCAGGACCCTGACTTCTGATTTCCGACTTAATGCACGAAAACATTGATTGCGTGTGTGTTTCAAAGTTTTCTTTGTGATTACTTATATCATCTCACCAGGTATACTGTTCTGACCATGGCGCACCTGTTTCCTTTTCAGGATGGCCCCACGACGGCAGCCAGCTAGGGTTCCGAGAGTCGAGCGTGACGACAGCCCACCGAGTGACGAGGCCTCGGTGCAGGGCCCTTTGTCAGCAGTGGCACCGGCGGTAGCACTACCCACTGAGCCCCCGATGCTTCCAGCAGCAGCCGCTGACGATGCACGTCGCCTCAGCGCACTGCATGAGTTTCAGCGCCAGCGACCGCCCAGGTTTCGCGGGGAGATGGATCCCCAGGCAGTAGAGGACTGGCTGGAGGCAGTGGTACGAGTGTTTAGGCCAGTGAGGACACCAACAGACCTCATGGTGATCCTCGCTGCGAGCCTACTACACGCAGCAGCAGGACGATGGTGGAGCTTGATGCTCCAGGTGCACGATGAGGCATCTCTACTTTGGACGGACTTTGAGAGCCTCTTCCGCTCGGAGTTCGTCCCAGCCACCCTTCGTGCGGTTCGTATCCAGGAGCTTCTACAGCTGCGGCAGGGCAGCATGACAGTCGCACAGTACTCGGCGAGATTTACCGATCTCTCGCGCTACTCGACCGACATGGTACGGGACCCATTCTTCCGGGCCCGGACCTTCGAGCAGGGTTTGAGACACGAGATCAGGGCATCGCTGATCTCCCTCAGCATACCGACTCAGACAAGAGTACTGGAGCGGGACCTTCTGATCGAGAGCTTCCTTGCTGAGTCTACACCAGCACAGAGACCCACCGCAGGGCGGCACGTGGCAGAGTCATCTGCAGCAGGAAGTCAACGGATGACTCAGGGGTCCAGACAGACCAGACCTTCGGGCAGACGATCTCAGGGCACTGGCTCAGCAGTGCGGGGCACACAACGCGGAGCCAGTCTTACGAGAGACAGATAGTGCTACTCGTGCGGCGGGCAGGGCCACATGGCTCGTGACTGCCCGGCCCGTCGTGCCGAGGAGCAGCAGACAGTTGATGGACCACCGAGGCAGAGGCAGAGGGTCGACCGTGGCGGTCCGCAGGGAGGAGGCAGACGAGGTAGAGGAGCTGGACGAGCAGCCGATGGTGGCCGACGCTTTGAGGCTCTACCACCACCACCACCAGGAGGTCCACCCCGACCACAGGGAGCTGGCGGGCAGCGACAGGCACAGCTCCAGGCAGCAGAGGCCTACGACCACGGCGCACCCGAGATGATTCGAGGTATTATCTGTGTCTATTCCACCCTTGCTGCAGTTCTTATTGACACAGGAGCGAGTCACTCTTTCATAGCCGCTGCCCTTGTTCGGAGCTCGGAGATTCTGACAGAGCCGTTGGCTCGATCCTTACGGCTAGAGACTCCTACGGGAGCAGACTCGACGATTACGCACTGGTGCCGGCAGTGTGAGATTACTCTAGGAGGCGAGAGCTTCGGCTGGGATCTTTTAGTAGCAGCGTCGAGGCCTTACGAGGTCATCTTGGGCATGGATTGGCTATCTACGGTCCATGCACAGATTGACTGTTTTAGGCGCAAGGTGCGATGTGTACGCACCGACGGGAGCAGGTTCACCTTCACCGGCGAGAAGGGAGCCTTAGCAGCACAGGATGGACTTCCGCGGAGGAGAGGACAGCCCATTACTCATCAGTTGGATAGCATTATCCTTGGAGCAGTTGACGTGCAGAGTCCTGGTTTTCCTGTAGTGGTGGATCAGTTTGCGGACGTTTTTCCCGACGACGTTCCAGGGCTACCTCCTCGCAGAGAGGTAGACTTTTATATTGACTTGTACCCCGGGACAGCCCCGATATCCAATCCAGCATATCGGATGGCCCCCGCCGAGCTTCGAGAGCTACGGGTACAGATGGAGGACTTGCAGGGCAAGGGGTTCATCCGACCCAGTGTTTCACCCTGGGCTTCCCCGATTTTATTCGCCAAGAAGGCGGACGGGAGCTTGCGACTTTGTGTTGAATATCGTCGCCTGAACCAGGTGACAGTGAGGAACAAGTATCCGCTACCGAGGATTGATGACCTCTTTGATCAGCTCAATGGAGCACGGTGGTTCTCGAAGATAGACCTCAGGTCAGGCTATCATCAGCTCAGAGTCAGAGACGAGGATGTGCAGAAGACGACCTTCAGATGTCGGTATGGCCACTATGAGTTCTTGGTTATGCCTTTTGGTGTAACCAATGCTCCAGCAGTGTTCATGGCTCTCATGAACAGGATCTTTCAGCCATACCTCGATCGGTTTGTCGTGGTCTTCATCGACGACATTCTGATTTACTCTACGACAGAGGAGGAGCACGCCTATCACTTGCGAGTTGTACTAGACACACTCCGAGAGCACCAGCTTTATGGTAAGCTCTCTAAGTGCCAGTTCTGGATACGTGAGGTCCACTTATTGGGACACGTTATCTCTGGGGCGGGAGTTGCAGTGGATCCCGCGAAGATTGAGGCTGTGTTAGCATGGGAGCCACCCAGGAGCGTGACTGAGGTTCGGAGTTTCTTGGGACTAGCTGGATACTATCATAGATTCGTTCCAGACTTCTCTAGAGTTGCGGCATCACTCACAGCTTTGACGAAGAAGGGGAAACCCTTCGTGTGGTCAGACAGATGTCAGAAGAGCTTCCAGGAGCTGATACAAAGATTGACTAGCGCACCTATCTTGAGGTTGCCTGAGGAGGGAGTAGGGTACGTAGTCTACTGCGATGCATCAGGGACCGGACTCGGATGTGTTCTGATGCAGGAGCGGGACGTGATCGCCTATGGATCACGTCAGTTGAGGCCGCATGAGCAGAACTACGCTACCCATGACCTGGAGCTAGCAGCAGTGGTCTTCGCTCTGAAGACATGGCGACACTATCTGATGGGCGAGCGCTTTACAGTCTTTTTCGATCATCAGAGCCTCAAGTATATCTTCTCTCAGAAGGACCTGAACCTGAGACAGCGGCGATGGCTCGAGTTCCTTCAGGACTATGACTTTGAGATAGTCTATACTCCTGGGAAGGGGAACGTAGTAGCCGATGCCCTCAACAGGAGGACGGGCATTCAGCTACTTGAGGAGGCGACGGAGCAGCTAGCCTCTTTGCAGATATCCTTCGTGGATAGAGATGGAGCAGCCTTCCTCCAGTCTCTCACAGTCACCCCTCCACTACTGCAGCGAGTCAGGGAGGCACAGTGTGGGGACGCTGACTGTGAGACACGGCGTGCACAGATATCCTCGGGACAGGCACCTGATGGTTTCTCCCTTGGAGCAGAGCACGACATCCTTTTCAGAGGACGTACCATGGTACCAGTCGCTTTGCGAGAGGAAGTGCTGAGGGAGTTTCACACTTCTCCTTTGGCGGTACATCCTGGAGTGGCGAAGATGTACCAGGACCTCAGACGACAACACTGGTGGCTGGGCATGAAGAAGGCTGTAGCAGAGTTCGTTTCTCGATGCCTCACCTGTCAGCAGGTAAAGGCAGAGCATTAGGTACCAGCGGGCTTGGTACAGCCCTTGGAGGTTCCGGAGTGGAAGTGGGACGACATATCTATGGATTTCGTGACTGGACTTCCACGCACTTCCAGAGGTCACGACTCCATCTGGGTGATTGTTGACCGACTCACCAAGTCAGCACACTTCTTACCCATCAGAGAGCAGGGCTCAGTGGAGAGCTTGGGACGTCTCTACGTTCAGGAGATTGTGCGGCTCCACGGCGTGCCATCATCTATCGTCTCCGATCGAGATTCTCGCTTTACTTCCCGGCTTTGGAAGGGGTTACAAGAGGCATTCGGGACGCAGCTACGTCTGAGCACAGCCTTTCATCCTCAGACGGATGGTCAGACGGAGAGGACCATTCAGACACTCGAGGACATGCTCCGCGCATGTGTCCTCGACTTTGGTCGTAGCTGGGAGGACCACCTACCCTTGGTGGAGTTTGCGTACAACAACAGCTACCACTCCACCATCGGGATGGCACCGTACGAGGCGTTGTACGGCCGACCTTGTAGATCTCCTTTGTGCTGGACAGACCCTGGGGAGTCAGCACTAGTGGGACCGGAGATGGTCCAGGCCACGACAGAGAAGGTCCAGGTCATCCAGGAGCGGATGAGGACAGCTCAGAGCCGGAAGAAGTCATATGCTGACAGGAGGCGGAGGCCACTAGAGTTCGAGGATGGCGACCACGTCTTCTTGCGGGTCTCACCTCGACGTGGTATTCGGAGATTTGGCCGAGGCGGAAAGTTATCTCCGCGCTTCATCAGACCCTTCCAGATTCTCAGCAGGATTGGTGAGGTGGCTTATCGCCTGGCTCTACCACCTCAGTTGCACCGGGTGCACGACGTCTTCCACGTATCTCAGCTGAGGAGATACGTGCACGACCCGACGCACATCATTGACCATGGGGAGCTTGTTGTTGACGATGGGGCGACTTTTACGGAGGTCCCGGTGGAGATAGAGGATCGACAGGAGCGGGTCCTGTGTGGGCGATCGATTCCTCTTGTGCGCATCAGATGGCAGCATGGGAATCTCCAGGAGAGCACATGGGAGCGGGAGGCTCAGATGCGTGCTCAGTACCCTCATTTGTTTCCCTAGTTTTTGATGTATCTTTACGGGGACGTAAAGCCCTGAGGTGGGAGTAATGTAAAGACCCGTAAAATTCAAGGGAAATTTTTTTCTTAATTTTCTTTAGAATTTTACAAGAGCGCGGTTTCTGACAGCACCTGATTCCGAGGCCCGGAGTGCCCGGAATCAATTTCCGAAGTTTGGCTCGGGTACGTTCAGTGAACGAACGAGCGGGAATTCCTAACTTTTGATCCGGTGCTCGGAATTGAAATCCGAGGGCACCGATGAACTCGCAGCGCCGATATTCGCTTAAAGAGACCTTTTCGGAAGTTGCGTTTGTTGCGGGACGAAAGTTAGTTTTTGGGAGAATTATAAAAAGTTGAATAAAAAAATGTGGATTCTTTTTATTTCACTTTTGTAGGTTAACTCCTCTCAAAAGGAGTTAGGGGTGGGACCCACACCCACTTAACCTCCCTTGAGAGGATTAAGTGTGGTGGGACCCACACAAACCTAAACCTCTCAACTTCCCCCTTAAACTCCCCTCTCTCCCTCTTAAATGTTTGTAAACATAACATCTAATTAATTACACATGACATGTTAAATAATTAAGTGTTATGTTTTTGAATTTGAAGTTTTGAATTCCTTGGCTTGGTAAATAAAATAAGGAGGGACCTTATTTTATTTTGTTAGCCAACTTGTGTGGATTTCGTTTTGAGAGATCCTCCTCCATCTTCTTCATATTGAAGAAGAACGCTCATCTTGACGAAGAACGCTCAAGCTCCGACGAAGAACGCCCCTCCGCTCTTCTTCGTCTTCCGTGTCAACGAGAGGGAACGCCGCTTCCTCCTCGGATTCCCTTCGTCGACATAAGAGGTTTCGCCAACGACGTATCACATCGGACGCATCTCTTCGTCAACGGAATTGACGAACGACTACCGCAACGCCCGATCTCCGCGACGTCGACTTCCGCGGACATAGACAAATCCTCGAACGTATACCCAAGGTAGGGTTTGTTATTTATTGTTTAATTATTCTATTCTTGCTCATGGTTCGCATGACTAACGTGAGGAATTTGAATATTTTAAATTGAGTTATTATTTTAACGTGAGGGGGCCGGACCGCACGAACACGGCCGAACCCCCCTCCATCGTTCTTGTTGAATTGCTTGCGGGTGGATGAATCAAGGTGGCATGGTTCCGTCGCACCACGCGGATATTCGCCCAATCCTTATTGCGCGACGCCGTCGCGCCGCGCCATGGAAGAAACATCAGGAACGCGACGCCGTCGCGCCGCGTTGAAGAAATCAAGGTGCGGCGGAGGGGCGCGGTGCCGTCGCACTACGCCGGATGACGAAAACCGCGGCCGGTTCCGGGCCGCGGCGGAAGAGAAGACCGGCGGCCGGGCCGCCGGCGTCGGAAGCTGAAGGCGGGACCGGAATTTCCGGTCCCGTTGGAGAAAACCGGCCGGCCAGCTGGCCTGCCGGATGGCATTAAACCGGGGGAATTAATCCCCCGGCCAGCACTTAAAACCCCCCCTCTTTATGAGGGGGGGGGGGCGTTTTTCTTGAGGGGGGGCAGCCGGCCCCCCGGTTCCGCACAAACAAGCCCCCCACGTGGGGGGGGGGGGGGTTAAAAATTAAAGGGGGCGCGGCATATAGCCGCCGCCGCCCTTCCCAGGAAGCGGGGGCTTAGCCCCCTGCGTGCAGCCACCATGCGGCGACAGGCCACCGCGGCCCCCGCACCGCCGCGCCGCCGGCCGGCCGGCTGGCCGGGCCAGGTCGGACCCGGGTCGGGTCGACCCGGTTCGGGCCAACCCAGGGGGGTCGGGCCGGGTCGGCCCAGACCCGGACCCCCCCGTTTCGAATCATTTACGGTCTTTTGGCCATATCTTGAGCCACAGACCTCCGATTGACGAACCGTCTGCGGCAACACGATCCTTGGATCGAGACGGTCGTTTCGGTATATCGCACTCAAGGTTTAGGATTACTTTGAGTTCGGACGGGTTGGTTCGTTCACGAAACCAACCGGGCCTTCGGAGCGGAAACACTCATATCTTGAGCTACGGACGTCCGATTGACATGCCGTCAGCAGTGTTGTGTTCCTCTAAGTGAGACGGATCTTTTGGCATACTCCGCCCAAGGTTTGGACGCAGGTGGAGTACGGTCGGGTTGGTTTTTCCTTAAAAACCAACCGGGCCCCGGGGACGAAAATGCCAATAACTCTCAGACCGGGCGTCCGATCGACGCACCGTCTGTTGCGTTGAGTTCCTGTTGACGATACAGAACTTTTGGATACATCAACTCTGGACTTTGTGACAGTTGATGTATCAGCCTCTCGGCTCGTGGAGCGGACCCTCCGAACGAGCTTGCTGTGTGCGGGAACCCTAGTGCTGGCTGCGACTGCTACTGCTACTACTGCTACTGTGACAACGACGATGACAGTACAGAGATACTGTGTGGATTTGACGACGACGACTTCAGCACTCAGCGATCTTACGTGGATCAGTGCTACAGGTCCTGTGTGGGCCCGATCCTGTGTGGGTCCGATCCTGTGTGGGTCCTTGCGCTCAGCGGTCCTGTGTGAACCAGCGCCTACAGGTCCTGTGTGGGCCCGATCCTGTGTGGGTCTTTGCGGGGGTTAGTTACCTATCGATCCTTCGTGGGTCCGACGACTTAGATGGATCAGTGATCATCTTTATCGTCCTTTGAAGAAGTATACCTGTGTGAGCTGAATCCTTTTGCTTTCCTGTGTGGATTGTGTTGTGCAATCCTGTGTGGATTACGTTTTGCTTTCCTGTGTGGAATACATATACTTTCCTGTGTGGACTGAGTTGTACTTGGGCTCGGAGGTTGGAGCGTATTTGAAATTGATGACTTAGGTATATGTATGGGCATATACCTAAGCAGTGTCGGTTGTTACTTCGTGATTGTACCTTTCATCGTGGTTTATCATTTGTGGATTTGAGAGACCTTCAGGGGTCTCGGGGTCCCTACTGAGTAACTTATACTCACCCCTGCACGGGCTATGCCCGCACTACGTTGTGTTGGTTGCAGACGACGGACAGCGTTGACCTTAGCTGAGGCTTGCAGAGCGGGACGGTACCCGGAGGTGGACCACTAGGCGGGACGTGCACGGAGCAGACGACGGGACCTGTGGAGCAGAGGAGTTATCTGTACCCACCCTTCAGGTGGGATTTCCGGTGGACAGCTCGGTGTAGCGGCTTTTACTTTTCAGTTGCTGTTTTCCCTTTCGAGTTGTACTTTACTTTCAGTTTGGGTTTGTATACTGGCCCATTTACTTTTCCGCACTTTCAGTTGTAATCTACTTTTGCTTAGTGTTTACTTTCCTCTTGCTTACTCTGTGGTGTTTGTTTAATTTACAAAGGCAATGCCTTCCCTTTTTACCGGGATTTACGCCTTGGTGCTAGTCACCAGCCCCTGGCCTAAGGAAGGCGGGCTTGGGGTAGTCACGGCACGGACCCCGAGGGCGGGTCGTGACAAATAATAAGAGTTGCACAAAATCTTCAGTATAACCTGTTTGCGCGTTTCTGATTATCCGGTTCAGGGGTTCAGTGAGTTCAAGTGAATCAATTCTGGTCTTCGATGCAAGCATAGTCTCGTGCTAAGAAGAGGAAAAGACTTCAATGCGAATCTATTGAAGAGACCTTCACGTCTATAAACTGACTGAGACTTCACCGAAGGTAGTGAGCCAGGGGGAGTCAACGGGAGTGACCTAAGGGATGAAGTGGTCTATCCCTGAACATTTTTAAAGGAAGTTAGCCTAGGACATAGTGACTATTCCCAAACCATTGTAATCTACAACTAGTGAAGAATAGTGGAATTAGGTACGACCGACAACCTGTCGGCGTTTGCTCCTTGGACGTAGCCCTTTGTGGTGAACCAAGTAAAAAGTTTTGTGTCATATCTTTTCATGAGAATGTTTGATTTCTGATCATATCCATCATACATGTTTAACTATTTACTTCCAACGTGGGAAGAAGATCCATCAGTTTAAAATAAAAGTTGACACCCTGATTCACCCCTCCCCTCTCGAGGTGTCCTGAGGTCCTACAAAAGGGGTTAATTTTAACATGGTTCAAACCATGTGAGAAGGCCTTCCATGAGTTAAAATAATGATTAAACCTAGTGCTAGCCATGATTTGACATAATTCTAGAAGAGGATACATAGTTCATTATGATAGATCAAACATCAGGTTTTGACCTATTTTGATGTAAGTGGAATGATCTTTAGAGTACGAGTCTCATCAGTTGAGGCCTAATGATAAAATTTACCTAATGCATGACCTTAGGTTTGTATATATTGTTCCTGACATTCATTTTTGGTTGCATTACTTGATTTCGGAGTGGTTAAAAGTATATATGGACCATAATAGACTCAAATATATCTTTTATCAATGAGGCTTGAACCTCAAATAGCTGATATGGATTGAATATCTTCAGTATTTCAATTTTTAGATTGCTTACACACTAGGTAATAGAAATGTAATTTTTTAGATAACAGACATAGACTAAATTTTTTCCAAATGTTTTTAGTGAATGAAAATTGAAGTATCTTTTTTATAAAATGAATCTGGATGTTTCAGAGTGTCACAAAAAGCCTATCCAAATTTTTTATTACTGACCTCATCACTTCTGGATGAGGTGATTTGGATGAAACTTTCTAATTCAGAATGTAAAGACCATAACCCTAGTATCCATGAGTCTGTGGTTACATTATTACATTGGCATAAGATACAAAAATTATCATACTAAAGGGCCGAATATTTCAGTACTATTCGTTAACTAGACACAAAATTTAATCTCGCATTAAATTTGAAAACAAAAAACAAAAAATATAGTGAACATAAATATTATTCATCCTTGAGCACATTCAATGATGTCATCTACATATCCCAGGGATAGGAAATAAAATATGTGTGAGCTCTGATTCCCAAAAATGGTTACATATAGATAAATATATAATGAATTAGTAAGCCATAATCAATATGGTGAGGTAAATAATTGAAATAACTTTCCAATTAATCAATAACGTTAGCATGATATGAATATGCAGATAATATTAATTTAGTAACATAATTGGTAATAATAAGTCAATTCACAATGAAGGAAGTGATTAATATTGGATATCCTGATTTAATACGTCATGGTATCAATACCATTAAATCCTTGCACTGAGATATTTTAATTTATGGGTATGTATACATTTGAAACCCATTTAAAAAATGCTTTCAAATTTGAATCATGAGACCTATCAATGCATTGAGGGGCTATTTATAAGTATACCAAAACCATCATTACATTTCTAAATTATTCATCATATATTTAATTATTAATTCAATTCACAAATAATATTCTATACTAATAAATAAACTTATTATGTAATGAATATATATTTATCAATATTCTCCTCAATCAATAAAATAACATTCATAGAAAATGACATATATAAAAATGGTATGTGGTTTTGGAAATAAACTTATACATGATACAATTAATATAGATATTTTACAGAAATTTATTATTCAATGATCAAAATAAAGTAAATTATTCAAGACAAATTCAATTATTACAAAATTAAAAAGAGATAAGAGATTACAATTGGTTATTCAGAAATATAGATTTTGCAATAAAATCATATCCTTTATAAAAATAATGTAAATGGATGTAAAACATATAAATAATCATTCATTAATGTTTTTATTGGTAAATTCACTTGAAATTTGTAGAATAATCAAAATATCATGAAACTATTATAGAGGCAGGGATGTCTACTAGAAATGTATACGTTAAAAACATTCCTTTTGAATTTTTATAAGTTGGGAAAAAAATGAAATATCTCAGAAAACATTAAAACGATTTATTTAAAACCATTGAAAATTAATGTATCAGATAAAATTTCTTTAATAAATAATTTGAGTAAATAAATGTTCTTTTTAGAACAATTTTAAAAAACATGGACATAAAAAAATACCCAATCCAAAGAGAAATAAGACCGTATTTTTTTAAACATTTCATTACATGATTCATGTTTAAATAGATGGAAAATTTGGAAGAAAATATTGAAAGAAATTATGCATACATAGGATGGAAAAATATATATATTTTATGGAGTATATATTATAAGATTCTATGAATGAAAATTAATGTTTTCCTAAAAAATGATATTGTAAAATTAACCCTTACCTCTTTTGGAACATTTAAATTGTAAACATTTGAAAAAATTAACATAAATTAAAACACTAAACATCATGAAAATAGGTTTTCCTATTAAATAATTCAATTTCTTGTATATACACCACATTAATGTAAATAGGTTCATAATATCCAATATGTCTTAATAAAATGGAAATTGAGATGAAATACCTTATATTAGGTTTAACACATCTCATACATTTTTTATTTTTCTGAATAAAAAACTAATGTAAATTATTTCCATTATTAATAAAAATTTTCAGTTTTATTTTTCCCTTCATTTCATTTGTTACAATTTTGTATTTAATTACATAATCAATTATGTTCGTGGCATATGTTTTGACGATATATGAGTTCATTGGTCCAATAATGACCTTTCTAGTTTAACTATAGTAAAAGAGGTCATTATTAAAAAAAATCTCAAAAGTAATAATAATTAAATAATTATAATTCCTCTAAATAAATTAATATTTTTAAATATACCATGAAATAAGGTTATAAAAAATGACATACATTACAATCTTAGAGACGTCATGTTGTGGGTATGCATGAGTAGTGTTTCCAATTTTAAAGGATCATGATATAAAGAACATAAGATTCATTTTATATTGAAAGAATGATAATTATAACCTAAATATAATTATATATAGTATGCATGTGATGTGTTTATGAAAATTGAATCCCATATCTTAGTGGAATAGGTAATCCACACGTACACACGAACGGCATTAACATTTATAAATGAATAGAAAGATAAAAATTATATAATTCATTATCTATAAAAAATGATTAAAATGTCATAAGTAATATATATATATATATATATTAAATCCATCATAAAACTTTTCATACGTAATGGGGATAGAAAATGAATAACATCAGTTTTTGAAGTGGTGGTCTATCGTACACACAAATGACAATTTCGTTTCACATTTAATGCAAGGGGAGATGTATATATCATAATACATTAATATAATAACATATAATTATATTTTATATATTGATGTTATTGTATTAAAATGGTAGAATATGATTCTATGGAGGTATAAGAAGAAATAAAGAGAAAAAATAATCTAAGAATGATGCCTCTTCTTTGGAAAACCTCTTTATGTTTACAGCTAATTCCTTTCTTGATGAGATTTATAATCAAAAAATGGAATCTAGGACATGTTAAGGGACTTAAAGAAGAGAGTTGGGTATTTCTTGTCCAAATAAATGGTTTATTTCTTGTTATTAAAGGAGGAGAGTAGTCTCCCTTCTATAAGTGAGGGGATGGGTAATTTGGAATTTCTTAAAATAATAAATTATAATAAGGTCATGTTCAATAAAATTTATTGAAAATAAATAATTATTATAATTTTGGAAAGGATATGTTCAAAATATTTCCATATAATGGTAATTATAAAATTTTAATTATCAATCAAATTTAAACTCATAGATTAACCCCCACAGAACCTATTTTATCCTTTACTGTGTTAAAAAATATTTCAAAATAAAATCTTTATAATTTTACTAATAAGGTAAAAATTGGAAAATAAATGGAAAATGGACGAAATTGTAGACATTTTATCCTCATAGTTTTATTATTTAATTATTTTAAATATTTTTAAATAATTTAATAATATATTGTTTATCATAAATTATCATTAATGTCATTTTTTGAAACTATTCATTTAATTTGAAATTACTGACATGAAGTTAATAATTAATTTTTAATATAATAAATTTATCCATAAATAATACATCATTATTAATTATTAAATTCTCTTAGAACTGGATTTCATCCCAAATACATTACTTTTAATTTTTTAAAAATCATTTAACTTGAGTTTTTAACACTTTTCACAAGTGTTGTGCCAATGTTATTTAAGTGTTTAAGGTAAATATATGTTTATTAAAAATTAAAAATAAAATTACACTATGAAAATAGTTTAATTATAGTATAAATATCCTTTAATATTAAGTCACTAGTTATTTTAATACATATGTGAAAATATACGGGATATTTAATTGAATGAGAGTGATATTTTCACTTTTTGTTCACTTAAATTATTATATTGGTCACTTTCAAATTCAATTGTCTCATAAATAACTAGAAATAGAGCCTAATATTATAATGTTAGATATAAATTTATCTAATAATAATTAAGATGAATTTTTTTTCCTTATCACTTAGTTTTGACCTTGGTTAACCCAATTTAAAATTTTACCTTTTTATAAATTTTTTACTATTTATACTATTCATTATGACAGAAAATTATGGTTTACTAGTAAAAAATATTAATAATTATTATGAAAAATATGGAAATCTGTTTATAATATTAAATTCATATATGTGGAAGAATTTAATATAAAAATGAACCTAGAAAAGTGTCAACAAATGATTTTTCAAGAAAAATATTTTTCAAGAGAAATGTGATCTTACATTTACTGTATGAGTACTAATGTTAATTATATGAATTTAAATTATTATATATAGGTATATAATATATAATTTAATTTAATTGATTCACTATTAAGGGTTATACTTTTTAATTAAAACTGAGAATCCTTCTGCACATAAAAATATTTTTAAGAAAAATGCTTTTTCAATACTAAAAAAACATGCAAAAAAATGATTCAAATTTTATTAATGAGATTAAATAATAATAATGAATAATTATTTTAATTTTAAATCAAATTCAATGAAAATTTTTATTTTTAAACAACTTAATTTATTGTAATGAAACTATAGATTAAAAAATGGATATTATCCAGTATTCACTATAAAACAAATCTTTCAAAAAAAATCCCAAAATATCTCAATAAGTTATTTTTAAAATGATATATTATAAAATAAAGTTCATTTTTATAATCAAATTTCAAAAAAATCAGAAATTATTTATATTATTTTCTCATTAACAAAAATAAATTTTTTTGAGGAAAATTTTATTTTTAAAGCCTGAAAAGACATTACTAAATATTGATTTATATTTAACAATATATATTATTAATAAAAAATATCTATATATAATTTTAAAAAATTTCTACATTCATATACATTTATCCCATTTTAATGGCCAAGTCATACTATTCCTGTTTAAATTGTAATATTTTAATAGCATATAACAGTTTATTTAAACTAAGTGATGCATATGACACTAGATATTAAATATAATGTTTTTACATTAAAATATTAGGGTGTTATATTATTACCCATTCAATAAATTTCATCCTCACTATTTGAAATTTTTCTCAGGTATCAAGGGAATGAAATTAAAAAAAACTCTTTTTTTGAAATCCCACATCAGAAAATGGACATTTAAACATTATCATAAATAATAAGGAATTTGACATACCAAGGTTGTATAGAATAACAAAAATCTAAATTTCCTAATTGGAGAACATTAATGGTTTTGGAAAGTAAATATATAGTGGATAAAAATAATTCCCAATGACTAATATATAGTGATATATAACATGGTTATAATAATGTTAACGACCAGAAACCATGATATCTTTCAATATAATATTAATAATTTCAGTTTTTTTATTGTGCTTCAATCAATTCAACTTCATCTATTACTACAAGAAATGAATATCCAATATGATTTTCTTTTGACTAAAGAACAAAATTTTACTCTTAAAAAATAAAAATATACATAATATATTGATAATATAATCCTCCAATTATTTAATATGAATGAATTTTTTTTCCACAAGGTAAAATAATTACAAAAAATGTATAAACCTTAAAATAAAAAAATTATACATTCTCACTTCTAAATTCACACCATAATGTTCAAAACAGATTATTACACAAATAAATTTCCCTACATCCAAATTAACCTCAATATTCTAAACATTAAATAAAATTTTCACCTAAAATATTATATAATATCTTATGACATAATTAACTAAAAAATTAATTTCATTTTTCCCAAATAATTTATTATTATAACCCTAATGGTTATATATACCCCACCCCAAATAAAACATCTCCTAAAATAATATTAACACCAAAAAATCAAAATTATTTGTTCCTATAATATGTTTCCAAAAATAAACATAATATTAATACATTAACCATTTTAATAAAGAAAATTTCATACTAACTTGGACATCACGTAGGGAAGTGGTGGGAATCACATGCTTATCGCCCTTTGAATGTGGTTTCAAGCCCCGTGGCCTTGCTAGATGTGAAATATTATGGTCTAACAAGTGGGTTTTCTAATATCTAAAACACTATTAATATAATTCCTCATTATTTTAACAAACATAATTAGAATCCTAAAAAGTTATAGTAGTCCTCAAATCACTTTTAACCACAACGATTTTCCATACAACATATCTTTTTCCAAAAAAACTAATAATTTTAAGGGACTTTTACTACCTTAATATCAATGATAATATACACCCTAGAGGATATTAATAACATTAAACTTATTTCCAAAAAATATAAGAGAACTATTTCTCAATCACTAGAACAAAATTTTTACAAAAAAGTTACATATTCCTTAAAATTTTATAAAAACCCAATAAATGTCTCCATGGTTCATCCATCACATAAACCTCATAAGGGGTATATGTGACAGAAAATTATAATCTTACACACAACTCTTAAACCATTATAGTACCTAAAAATATAAAATAATCCTTAATATAATAATAAAATGAGTGTCTCTAGGGAATTTCCTCAATGTCTTTCATTGGGTTATGTTCCCTAATATATGTTTTTTCTAAATCTAGTTCCCAAAGATTCTACTAAACTTCATCTAATACAATCTGTAAATTACCAAACCCTAGTAGCACAAAAATTATGGTTATGTTAATAAATTGGTATAAGATATAAGATATCAAATCCCAGAGTACCAAATAGTTTTTTAGTTTTGTAAAACTAAAAAAAAAATTGAATCTAACATTACATTAGAACAAATAAAATAAAAAACATGGTGGAATTAAATATTCTACATTATTGAACTCATTGAATGATTCATTATTCATACCTAGAGATATGAAAACAAAATAATGGTGAGATTAGATTAAAAATAATGATTATGTATAACTAAATATGTCATGAATCAATAAGGCATAATCCTCATGGAAACAGTAAATAACTGAAAACACATTCAATTTAATTAATTACTTGAGCATAAAATGCATCCATGGATAATATCAATGCATTAATCTCATTTATAATAATAACTAAATTCTCAAAGAAAAAAATGGTAAATATTATATGTCATTATTCCATAGATCATGATATTTATACTGTCAAATCCACATTATAATATAGTTTTATTTATTGGTAAGCATAAAAAACATATTTAATGCAAGATTATTGATTTGACTCGTGATATATATCGATACATCGAGGGGTTATCTACAACCATGCCCTGAACATCACTAAATTTATAAATAATTCCTCATATATTTAATTATTGATTTAATTAATAAATAAAATTCCTTATCAATAAATACCTATATAAAGTAAAGAATATGGATTTTTTCAAGATTTTTCTCAATCAATCAAATAGCATTCATAATAAAAAATTATACGTAAAAATGGCATGTGGTTACAGAAATAATAATTTCCATGATACAATTAGTATAGATACTTAACTGAAATTTAATTTCTATGGACCATAATAAAGTGAATGTTTTAAGGTAATGACAAATACCAAAATATTAATAAGAGAAAATAAATGACTATAATTTTATTAGGAATATAGATTTTGTAATAAATTCACATCTTTTGAAAAAATAAAGATAATAGAAGTAAAATATTAAAATAAGAATTCATTAATGAGTTTTATTTGTAAACCTATCGAGAAAATGTAGAAGCATCTAAATGTCATAAAACTTTTACAATGGTGGGAAATTTTATGAGCATTGTATACATTAAAAACATTCATTTTGGGTTCATATAAAGAAATTCCAAAAATGACCCTATTAGAAAAAAGTTGAATGGTTCCTTCAAAAAAATAAAAAATTCAATGTTAACATAAAATTTAAATAGTAAATAATTTCATAAAATAAAATCCCATTTTTGGAAGAATTTTAAATGAAATAGACATTGGTAGAAAATACACCCAATCCAGGTGAAAAAGGACCATCTTTTCGTCTAATTGTTTCACTACTTGATTTAAATGTCAAAGAAGGGAAAAGATACAAAAAATATAGAAACTTATAAAATATATAGATTATAACAAAATGTATGTATTTTATGAAGTATTTATATGATATTCCTTCAACAATAATTGATCCTCCCCAAAAATTGTAATTGTTAAATAAATCTATACCTTTTTTTATAACTCTTAAATTATAATCCCTTGAAAAATTAAACCCAACATGAAACATTAATCATAATAAATAAATAATAATTATTGTTAAATAAATAAAATGGACATTATCTATATATATATAAGTAAATAGTGTTATAATATCTAATTTTTCTCGTTGGAATATAAATTAAGATGAAATACCTTACCTCAGGTCTGACTCATATCCAAAATTTTTATTGACCTTAATAATAAACACATATTAATTATTCACATTTTAAAGAATATTTATCATGGTTATTTTTCCTTTTATTTAAATTATTAACATTCTATATTTAATTACTTACTCAATTAAGTTCACATCACATATTTTTTATGATATTCAGTTCATATGCCCAAAATGACTTTGTTTGTTTTAATATGGTAAAATGTTTCACTGTTCTACAACACGTAGAATAATAATCATGAAATAATTATAATTTTAGTAAATAAATTATATTTTTCAAACTATATTTGAAATATTTATATGAAAAATTACATACATTAAAATCACAGAGATGATATGTCATACATAAGCATTAGCAACATTTCAATTTTTCAGTGATCATAATGAAAAAAGAATATGATTTTTCTATATTTCTAGAACAATAATTATAAAATATATATATTAAAATTTATTTAAACAAACTTATATATAATAGTCATGTGATTTTATTATGAAAAATGAATCACATAGCTTTGTGGTGAAAATCACATGTATGCACGAATGACATTATCATTTTTAAATGAATGGAATGGTAAAAAATTATACGATATATTATCTCACAAGAATGATAAATATCTAAAATAATATATATATATATATATATATCAAATTAATCATGAAAACTATCCATGATGGGTGGTAATAGAAAATGAATTACATCACGTCATGATGTGGTAGTCCACTGAACACATGAATTATGGTTTGATTTTACATTTATTGGAAAGGACATGGATATAAGATATGAAATTAGTCTAAATTCAAATAGGTATATGGTAGATACTGATGTTAATATATTACCCTAGATGAACACAATTTTAAGGAGATGGAGGAAGAAAAAAAATAAAATTTCTTGGTTAAGAATGATGCATCTTCTTCGGAAAACCAATTTAGGTTTACACCAGAAGCTTTACTAAGAGGATTGTATTATAAAAAGGGATTTATAATGTGGTAAGGGAAATAAGTAATGGATTTAATTAGGTCTTGGATAAATTAAATGGTTCATGTAGTGTGAATAAATAAGGATACGATGTTCCCTTTTACAAGTGATGGGGGGGGGAACATTTGGAATTCACTAAAATATTAAATTATAATATGGTCATATTAAATTAAAATAATTTATAATGTATATGAATTATAATATTAGATGGTGTATGGTTTAAAATCTGACCCATAGAATTAAGAAATGTTTAATTGGAAACTAAAAATTATCTATTAGTTTGACCCCTAAAAAACATTTTTTAACCTTAAATGTGGTAACATATTTTTCAAAATTAAAGGGTTATAATTTTAATTTAATGAATAAAATTAGATAATAAATGTAAAACAAGTGAAATTTTATACTATTTATCATCATAATTTTACAGTTTTAGGATTTTAGGATTTTTTAAATAACCTAACAATAAATTATGTAACATAAAATATCATTAATGTTATTTTTAAACTATTCATTTAATTTGACATTAGTGGAATGAAGATAATTATGAATTTAGAATATAAACCTTTTGACCAAAAAAATAAATCATTCTTAAGTTTAAAATTAAATTTGAACTAGAATTAATCACATATAAAATACTTTTAAGTTTTCTGAAATCATTTAGCTCCAGTTTTCCACTCTTTAATAAGTATTGAATAAACATTGTATAAGTAATTAAGGTAACAATATAATCAATATAAATTGAATATAAATTATCATCATGAAAGTAAATTAAATTTAAAAAATATAATATTTAATATTTATTCCATAATTACTTTTATCTTAATGAGAATATATAAGAGATATTAAAAGGAAAGAGAGTAACATTTTGTCTTTTTTCTTTATATAAGTTGCTATATAGGTCACTTCAATGTAAAAGTGTCCAATATATAATTTAATATTGGTTATAAGGTGAAATTTGTATAAAAAAATTCACCCAATATGAATTAAAATAAAAATTATGTTCTTATCACTTAGTTTTAACGTATGTTAACATGATTTACTCTTTTACTGTGGTGTTGTTTTTACTATTTTACCTACTAGTTAAGATAAAAAATTAAGTTGTAATTATCAACTAATATAAAGTATTAGGATTCAAAAAATTGAATATATTTTAAGAAATTAATTTTAAATTATTTTGATAATTTAATTTAAATATTAACTAGTAAAACATATTAAAAAACGGGTTTTAAGTATTTATTTTTTCAAGCATGAGATGATCTTACATTTACTCTATGATTTTTAATAATCATTATATAAATTTAAATTAATATTTATTTAGTTATATGATCTATAAATTTAGTTTAAATAATTAATCACTTGGTTTTATTTTAATTAATTAAAATTAATAATCATTATGCACATCAAAATTGATTTTTAAAAAAATATGGTTTCAAACATAATTATAAACTTATACCGAAACCAAGCATAAATACGATTCAAATGTAATTAATTAGAGTAAATATAACTAATGAATATATATATTTAATTTAAATAAAATATAAATCAATATGTGAAATTTATATTGATTAATTTTATAAAGAGATTTGACACTTTTACAAAAATAGTATTTTTTTCACTATTCACTGTAAAATCAAAGTTTTCAGAACAATCTTAAAATTTCACCCTAAGATAACCTTAATGTTATAATTTGATAAATAAATTTTATTTCTTAAATTAAAATTTATCAAATTGCAAGAAATTTATTATATTATTTTTTCACAAAAAAATATAAAAACATTTTTTAATGAAAAATATATAATTTTAAGAATGTAAAGAGTTTACTAAAAATTGACTCGATATTTACCAATATATCTAATTCAGAAAAAAAATTAGACATATATTTTTTAAAAAATTATTACAATTTACAAATATAATTTTATAGGATAGGTAATAATGGTCATGTTTAAATAGAAATTTGATAATATGATATTGTGGTTCATTTAAGCTCAATATTGTCTATGAAACTAGCTATCAAACATAATGTTCTAATTCTAAAATATCTTGGTTTTAGAGTGATGGATTACTCCTGATAAAATTTTTTTATTGTGAGGAACCACCACATGGTTTAGTTATTGTTGAAGATAAAATCCTACATATCCATGGAAATGTATGGGCTCTTATTGATATGCGAGAGTAAGTGATGTGGGAATATCATGCTTGTAAAATTGAGTATACATATGGGAATCGTAAATATGTATCGTGACTTGTGCCACTAGTATTGTTTCCCTATGATGAAAATTGATATTGTATTCTTTGATACTCAGTCCCCCACCTTTCAAATGGTGATAGTGGAACACCAGTGGCCCACTAGCCTTTTACAACTACTACCCATACTAAAATTAAAATCAGATGATGTCACCATGGATTTCTTGACAGGGTTCTTAATGACAACTTGAGGTAGTGAAACCATATGCATGATCATAGATAAGATAATAATGTTTTACCTATTCCTACCTATTAGATAGAACTTCTCAGTGGATTAAAATGGGAGGCTCTATTTCCCAGATATCTTACACCTACATGGGATTCGTTGCACCATTACATTCGACTAGGAGGCTTGGTTTTCATCTCATTTCTAAAAGGGGTTGCAGAAGGCTTTTGGATCATAAGAAATTATAATTACAGCATACCACCATCATAATTATAGTCAATCTAGGAAAAAGATATAGTTAAATAAACACCAAAATAATTTGTAATAACACTAGGTTAGACATCAGGCACAATACGCAACACTGGGTCTTAACAAACCATAATAAATTATTAATATTTTTATTTAAACATGCTTGTTATAACCTATCCATTAAATGTGGATATACGAATATGATTAAAATATCTATTACAATTAATTATAATGGATATTAATAAATAATATATATTTATAAATAAGTACTTAATTCATGGTAAAGTCTTTATATACCCCAAAAATAATTTTTTCTCAATAAATGTTTCTTTTATTTTTTTGAACAAATAATAACATTATTTTCTTAGAAAATTATAAAATTTATTTAAAAAATATAACTTCAATTGCTGAATTAATATGTCAAACTTATTTTGGGATCATTTTTTTTCTTCTAAAAAGTATAATTAAATGAATAGTGAATAATACTCATTTTATTGAAAAAATCATTTTCATTTTATTCATTTACTAAATTATATTTTATTTTTAAATTGTTTAAAAATAAAATTAATTAAAATATTTTATTATTAATACAATTTCTGTCATTTGAATAAATTTTATGATTATTTTTTTATATAAAATATATTATAATTATGAGATTTTTTTCTTTAGAAAAGAAAACTTTTCATCAATTATGTAGGTTTAATTTTAGATTATTGTATACCATTTTTGTGAATTGAACTTAGGAAAATGGATAAAATACTTTTAATCAGAAAAATTAATACTATACAATAAGGTTAACTTAATTTTTCATCATAATGACTAGTAAAAAATAGAAAAAAAATATTTATCACAGTTAAGGTTAAAAAGTCTTTATTGGGGGAGAGGTTCAACTAAAAATATAATTGTTAAAATGAATGAAAAAAATGTACAACTCATATTTATAGCCCTATATTGACCTTATATAATCTATGGTTTGATAATGAAACATTTGGTTCCTTTTTAATGTAAAAAACAGGGGTATTAATTTTTTCCTTTCAAAAAATCAAAGTCTGTCCTCTCACCCACTAATGAAAGAGAACTCGATATCCTATCCTATTTACTCCTATAAACCATTATGGTTTGGAATTTATGTACCAAAATACCATACATAATTCCATACCAATTTCCAAGAATAATTTTTATTATAAATCTAATATAGGAATGCTTTAAGTGTAATCCTAAAGAGGTGGTCTGAAGAATATGTATTGTTCTTAAAAGAGAATTATTGTTTTATTTACACTTCTATTTCATTAGAATAATACTCAATATTTATGATATAATAAAATAATTATATCTGTTATAATTTTATTTTATTATGTTAATGGTATAACATAAATCTATCTCCTCTTCCATCAAATATTAAATAGAAGCATCGTTCATGTGTATGGAATATTACCACCTTACAAATAGATCTAATTTTTTCCCTAATAAACTCTAATGAATATTCAAGATGATCAATTTAATTTTTATATAATATATTAATTAAAAAGTAAATTATTTTTTAAAACTAATATGCCATATACCTTCTTAAATTATGATCTACTTAATAATGACACCACCATTCATGTGTATGGTAGACTACCGTCTCATGGAGCGATATGACTCATTTTTTATTAATTAATCACATGGATAGTATATGTATGTTTACTCAAGTTAATAATATGATATATATGTTATTTTTATAACTATATGCATATTAAATAATGCTTACCTTTTTTCTATATTTATCATTATAAAATGGAAATGTTACAATTTTGTACGTCCGACCTACTGTCTACATAACTGTAATATAGATAATTTTTAATAACCATAATTCATTGTTATTATTAAAATTATAATTTATAATGATAATTATTTCATTATTATTATTATTATTTATATGATGGAACAATTATTCTTTTAACCTAGGTCAACACATTGATTCCATTTTGAAATTATGAACTCAGTGTCCAGAGAACACCCAACATGAAAACAACTGATTAATTAACTAAATATGTTGTTAAAATAAATGACATAAAAGGTTTAACAATAAGTTATTAAAACTATAAAATGTTATAAATAAAAAAAATAATTTATATTTTGTTATTATACATGAAATAAAATATATACATGAAAACGTCTGAACTTGAGGTATGGGTTTCATCACAAAACTTTCTTCTTTAAGAGACTTATTATTTTTTGTACATAATTTGTTTTAAATATAGTATATATTACCAATTTAATTATTATAACATGAAACATTAATAAATCATGATATTACAAGGGATACTTCATTTACATCATTCATAGAAGTTATGATTCAAATCATACCAAAATAGTAAATTTTCATATTTCAATCTCATTTTAATCGCGATTAATTATGCTTGAATTATCTTTATAAGAATTTATCTGATCACTATATAATAAAAAACATTAATTTTAATATCCTCTATATATTTAATAAAATTTCCTATAATATTAACATTATCTAATATTCATAAAATTATTGATCAAATTTTAAGAAATTCATACTTTATTTCCCTCTTTGGTTCAAAATATTTTTTAATTACACATCCTTGGTGTCTAATTTTTTATATAATATTTTTACAAAATTAAAAATGGATAATTCAATAAATTATTTTACATGTTTAATTTTTTCAATGTATTTTTCATTTAATATTCTTTTCATTTTCCTAAAAAGGTATTTTTTTACTTTTTTTAAAAAACAATGTGGAAGTAATGTCCTTTTTACATATACAACATGTATAGAATTACCCACTATCATCAGCCATAAATTCTTTGAGGAATGCATTGATATTTTCAATGTTTTGATTTAATGAAAATTTTTTCTTTAATATTTTGGTAATTTATTGATTTTTAAAAAGAAAGTTCAATATAAAAGGGTATTTTCCTCAATAAATATTCCATGTAATATTTTAAAGACATTTTCATCAAAGAGAAATACCATTGATAATATGGATTTCTTCAAAATTATGTATATATGTATCTTATATATATAAATATATATCTTATTCTTTTTTAATTTTATTGGGTAATACATGCCTTATATTCATATCTCAAATGCCATCATTATGAAATTTACTTTGAATATGATGTGAGACAAGATTATACAAACCATATGTTTTATGGGTAATTGTTATGTCTATGTCATATGATTGAATTTTTTTTGTGCTACACATAAATCATGAACATTTTATGATGGGTTTACCCAAATAGTTCTCCAATTATTTTGGTAATGTATTAGTATCATGATATGTGAAGTATTGTAATATAGTGTAAACCAAATCCTATATGGGTCTTTGTCCATAATGTGATATTGTCTATGTGTTCGCCTTGAATCATGATTATTTCATGTTATTTTTTATCAGATTTCCTATAATTATATTATCTTATGATAAAATGTTATTTATATTATTCTTACATTTAATTTCTCATTATCCTTATATTCTATGATATCATCTTATACATTTGTCTCACATGTTATGTTTCCTTATCATGTTTATTACCTTATTGGGATTGTCAGCTAACCCTTTATCTATAGGTATTCTCTATGTTATACCATTCAGTTTTAAGATCTTTAATGGATTTTGGAGATCATTATATATATTAAAATGAAGCCAATTTATTTTTATTCCCAATTTGATGTTTTATAAAACTATTCATACAATGAATCTAAGAATTTACGACACTAGTTTTTTATTAATGGATATTTATGTTAAAAATCATATAAAATTATTTATGAAATTCCTGGGTCACTACAGTTCATATATGAGGAATGGTTTAATTAACGATTAGAAATAATTATTCAGAAATTTATTGATAATTATAATGATAATTCAATATATAAGAATATATTTGGGAATATTTATGAAGAACATAATGAGTGGTCTCCAAGCTATTACATCAGAATCAAGATACTATAACAGGACGTGGCTCTAAAATAGTTTTAACCAGGGGTAATAACTCTAAAATATGTTCATTGATCTAGAATTTATTATAACCTAGTGTATTAAAATGATTCTTACTGTACACATGGTTTGAAACTCCAAGGGTATATACATTAGAAATCCATAAACTCATTACAAACTGTTATAATGTATTTGAAAAAATTCCCTTGTATTAAAACCAGATTGAAAATACTACCATGGATAACCAACATTAAAACCCATAAACTTATAGGTCTGGTTATACATATCATATATATGAGATTCATCCTATTTTATTAAGGTTACCTTTTTTATATTTATTATTTAATCTATTTTCATTATTTTTTTCCTGTTTTTATTAATGGTGTAAAATAGAAGAAACAAAGACAAAAACTAATGTGTTGGGTAATGTAACTATTTTTCATGTGAGATTTATAACCTAGTGGGAATGAATATTATAAATATTACAATCAAGAAAAATTTTATATCTTGAATTATAATTAGCAACAGTAACATTGTTGAATTTTCAAACACATCAACTATAAAAAGGATGGTGTCTCATAGAATTTTAAGTGTTATGATGATAATGAATATAATATTAAATTCAGTACATATAAAAAATGTTGTAATAGGAAACAAAATTATTTAAATTAACTATAAGGTTCTTTATGTTTGGGAAAGTAGGAAAAAATTAGCTAATTTGTGAAGGAAAATAATGTGTCTGGTTAATAAGAATTAGGTAAATGAAGTTCTACCTAAGGAACAATTAATTGTTCAATGTCATATATGTGGGGAACTTGTTTGTTATCTGAATCAACACCCTAATCTAAGGATTCCTTTCTAAGGGCCTATATTATGATAATCATTGATGTAGAATGATAAAATTATTTATGTGTTGGAACTTAAGAATCATTTTGTTGAAGTATTTTTATGAATGGATTCTTGTTTTATGAATTAAAAAAACTTATAATGAGAATTCTTAAATTATTTTTATTTAATTATTTTCATGCATATTCTGAATATTACTTATGAACTATAAAGTTTATTTAATAATAAATTTATATTTTTTGAAAAAATATAGGATTGAGGAAAGTAAAATCATTGACATGTACATGATTTTGATGTTATTATAGTAAATTAGAAATAATTGATTTTGTGTGGAAAAAATAAGCTGTATGGAAGTATTACGTGGTTAAAAACAAATTTTATTAATAATATTATTTTTATGATGTTCCTATTATTTTTTGGAATATTATTGGAATTATATAAATATGGTTTTAGAAAAATGATAACCTACGTGATGGGTGACAACCCATCACATACAGTAAGTCTATGAGGCTTGAACTTGAATCTAAAGGGTGATAAGGGTGCAATGCTTACCATTAGACTACATGAAATACTTGTTTTCATGACATTGTTTTTACTTAAAATATTCCATGGATAAATATTATTTCAATTTTGGGTAAAATATATTTGGATCAAATCATTTTGAATTCATATGATTTTGAGGCGATTAATGATATTTTTTTAAAATTTTTCATTGGGTAGAGGTATTTGTAACCCTTATCTCTAGAGTGTGATTTAACATGAAAAATTATTTGACAAAAACATAATTAAATCCTTGAATGATAAGGTTATTTTAGATGTAGAGTTATATAGTTATAGAATAATTTTTTTATATATAAAATTTGGAGATTAATATGAAGGTGTATAAATTTTGGGAATTATCATACCCATTCTTAGTGATTTAAATTTTTGGAAAATTTATAATTATAAATGAAATATATTGATTTTATTTTGTGGAATCATGTGATCCATTAGAAGTTAATTTTAATGATTCAAGAATATAAAACATATCCTTAATACACATCATTTGGAGAAATAGATGATATTGTGGTGAAAAACGATCAAATGATGAATTAATACATTATAATTAAGTATAATTACTAATTTTCTTAGTTTATATGTTTGAATAAGCTCTCAAGGATAGGTAAATGATCTTAAAATAAAAACATTATTCATTTTTGATAAATTAATGGTTTTTATCTCTTTAAAAAATGGTATAACATTATCTCATAAATTTAAATACTTTTCAACTCCATGAAATCACTTCACACCGATGTTCTCCTACAAAGAATCCCAGTTATGTGATGACTTTAATTTTTCCCTTTCCCTCTTCTGAAGAAGATTTTTTATTAACCCTTTTTTTGATGTATGATTTTCAAAAAGTAATTTTCAAATATCAAATCCGTGATTATTTAAAAAATTTTGAAATTAAGTGGAAACACATTATGTAATTGGGGTATAATATAAAACCCTAAAATTTTAAAATAAAACTAGGTTTGATAGTGTGTATAACATTCTACATCATGTTTTAACAAACAATAATATACTATTAATATTATTATTTAAACATGACTATTATAAACTAGACATTAATCTTGGTGGTATTAATTGGAATAAACACATTTTAAAACATTGAATAATGGTTTTATATAAGTAAGATAAAATTTTAAATATGTACTTAATTTTTGCTGAAGTCTTTAGGTTCTTGGAAGAAACTTTTTTCTCAAAAAATATTTTTATCATATTCTGTAAAAAACTCATAAAATAAATTTTATCTAATTTTAGTAAAAATTTTGAAAAAACTAACTCAATATTTGGAATTAAAATTTCAAAATTATCACAGGATTAATTTTTTGGATTTATCTAAGAATTTAATTTTCTTAATGAATAGCAAAAGATGTTGGTTTTTATTGAAAGTTTAATTTTTATTTAAATTATTTTCAAAATATAATTTTGTTTGAAAATGGTTTAAAAGTGAACATAGATCAATTATGATATTATTAATCAAATTTTGTTAATTTTAACCAATTTCCTACTATATTTTTATATAAAACCATTTATACCGATGAAAAAAATTTCATTAGAAAACCATTGGTTTTTCACGTATGTGGGATTGATTTTAAATTTAATTGTACCTTATCTGTGAATTGAATTTTTAAAAATTAATTATATATTAAAAGTAATAATAGTTAATAATATATAATAACTTTGACTTAATGTTTGGCCGTAATGAATACAAAAAATAACAACAATTAATTACCATGGTAAAGATTAAAACAAGTTTGCTGGGGGTTAAACTAAAATATAAAGGTTGAAATGACCTAAAAATTGTTCTTATACAATTATATAGCCATTTTTAGTCATTATATAATTTAATTTTCAACAATTATATATTTAATATCCTTTCCATATGTGTAAAATGTTGATATAACTTTTTTATTTTATAAAAATCCACGTGTATCCTCTCTCCCTATTTTAAAATAGAAACCAATATAATCCCCTATATACACATACGAATCATTTTGTTTTAGAAAATAACTAACAAAATACCATCATTACTTCCTTACACACAACCTAGAATCCATATTTTATCATAAATCTGGTATAGAAATGCTTTAGGAATAATCCTAAAGTGGTTATCCGAACTAGATGTATCATTCTTAACTTAGCATGATTGTTTTGTTCTCTTCCAAATCATGAAAATCATAATAAATCCCGATGATATATAAAAAATAATTATATTCTATATATTATTATTTTATTATTTTAATGTAAAAATATAAATCCCTTTAATCTTTCATCAAATGGGAAATGAATCCATCGTTTGGGTGTTTGGTGGACTTCCACCTTGAAAATCAATGTAATTTATTTCCCATCATCACCTATTATAACTATTAATAATGATGTATTTAATGTATACAAATATCATATAAATGAAATATTAATCAATATAAAAATGTAATATATCAAATACCCTCTTGCCATACCATCCATTAAACAGTGATAACATCGTTTGAGTGTACGATAAACTACTTTTTCACAAAGTGATGTGTTTTGTTCATTATTACCAAATAAAATGGATTCTACATGTAAGTGTATTGTAAGGGAAAATATTCTATTTATTCTATTTTAATCATTATTTAATGTTAAAATAGAAATTCCTTTATTTCTATCATGATATTTGAAAAATGGAAACGTTACACATGTATACATATGACCAACAATCTCCATGATTACAACATTGTTATTATTTCCTAACCATAACTCATGGTTATTTTAATAATTATAATTTTATTATAAAAGTTATAATTATAACATGGTTATTATTCTATATATGATGGTATAATGACTTCATTGACCTTGTTCAGCACACTAAAAATCCCCAAAACACCTGACATGGACAGAAATGATTATATAGTTAAATATTTCATTAAAAAAAAATGAAATAAACTATTTAAGTATTATGGATTAAAAGTGGAAAATTTTAATAAGAAAACAAATGATTTATTTTGGTTAATTATATAGTTGATAAAATATATACATGAAAATTTGTAATGTCCCACCCTAGGTGCCACACACCGGTGCCCCATGTGGATTTGACACATGATCTATGGAGCACCTCCACATAGACTAGAGGCTACTGATTTGCAGCAAGGGTATGATAATTTAATCATGGGGACACTATACCCACTTTTATCAGAGTAAAAAATAGTGTAAATAACAAACAATAGAGGAGTCATATATATAAGGTAAAGAATACCAATTTCTCAAGATAACCAAAGAAGGAAATACAATACCATACTAAATCACATAAGATGCCATGATAATATATGTGTTAGGTGTCTCAAATTAAAACACAAAAGAAGACACTAAAAAATCCCAAGAGGGTTCGAACCCATGTCTGGTTCCATAATCCAAGATCCATCCCCAACTCATCCATCTAATTTAACATCCTTGACCTTAACTTGTCTTGTAAAAATACAGTATATTTAGGTATCGACCCTACAACCCATGTAGGGTGTGAGTACAAATCAATAGGCCACCAACAAATGTATCTAAAACAAATCTAGTCCATAACATTTTTATTAAGCTGTATAAATAAATAATTCCAATGCATCAAAAAACATTTATCACATTATAAATTAAAATTTATTAAACCACATACCACACCAGGTTCCCGAGGACATCCTTACCTAAATACCTACCCCGGCCTATGACAGGTTTCAACTTGAATAATTATTAAATTCATATTTCATCACAGTACATGGGATTAAATTATACATGCCACATAAATTTTATTATTTCTACCACTTTGAACCATAGTCTAATACCAATGTCTTAGGTGTAAAATGTTAGGTCTAGCACCTTGTTTATCAACCATGCTTGTATATCATGGAAAAAATGTTATGTCTATCACCCCAATTCTCAATCATACACATGTTTAATTTCCCTAGATATTTTAGGATAACACTCCATTTACTAACCATTCATATATATATATATATACACCATCTTCCTCAATCGCCATGTCTAGCACCCCATTTAACAACCATGAATATATATCATTGGCCTAGATCATCATGTCTATCACATAATTTATCGACTATGTATATATATATCATTGGCCTAGATCCTTAAGTCCATAACCCTATTTATCAACCATTAATTAATTCATTAATTAATTAATCTGGGGAAATTAATTAATTCAATAATTAATTAATCACATTTTTTCATTAATCAATTCAATAATTAATTAACCATTCACATTCTCAACATATAATAATTAATTCACCAATTAATTATTATTAATTTACAATTCAATAATTAATTATCCCAAACTTCCCAATTTTTTTTACTTTGATAATCAATCCATCAATTAATTATCGCAATTTTAGGATTCCATTATTCGATCAAATCCTTAATTCCTCAATTCATAGCATGATAATTAATTCATCAATTAATTATCCCAACTCTATAATTTCTAATATTCAGTAAAATCCCTAATTCCCCAACTCATACCTTGATAATTAATTTATCAATTAATTATCCGAATTCCATAATTCTTGATATTTAATTAAATACTAAATTCCTCAATTTACACATTGATAATTAAATCGGTAATTAATTATCCAAATTCCACAATTTCCAATATTCAATCAAATCCCTAATTTCTCAATTAATTACTTGAAAACATTAATTAAGTAAATTTTAAGTTCCAATTTCTAAATGAACTATAAAAACTCTATCATCACATATATTTAATTGATAAAAAAACTATGGGTTTTGAATAATTTACCACCTACCTCTATTCGTTGACGACTGATTTCCAAATGTAAATCCTAAAAATTGAGCAACACAGCATCATAACTCCTTGTATGAATCTTAAAATCCAAAATCAAGAACAAAAAATCAGTATATATTTAATTATAAATATATATTCACAAGCCTATATCTAGATTAAAAAAATATATATCTTGATCTAGGAAAATAATAGATTACTTCCCATCAAAAAATTTATATAAGTAAGTAGGATGAATGGGAAAGCAACGAGATAATATCCAATTATATAGAGAGGAGAAGACCTTTGATCTAGGATTTCAATCATGAGGAAAGGTGGTCATACAACCTTGTTATCCATTTAGAAATCTCAAAAATCATGAATGACCTCCTAGGGTCGAATGGGGGTCAAAATGGGTGAGTTTTGGGGGTTCGGGGGATTTTAAAATAATTTTTTCGGGGGCTTCAAAAATCATGCACGATTTTTTGGACATGGGTGCTATGTTTTTCCTAACCATGTTCCAACTGTGTTCTTATTATTTTAGGGGTGCATGTTTCTATTTTTCAAGCACATGGTTTGACAAGAAATTTTCCAACCATGTGAACCCCCACTATCTAGGGTTTCACAACTTATTGGGCTATGGATCACAATTTTCTTTAACTATGCACAAACATTGCATGCCCTCTTTCCTTCAATTTTTTAAAAAATTCCACATAAATGTACCCCAATTTATAACCCAAAAAAATAACTCAAATAAAGAAAAAATATCACCTAAAAAAGCCAGAGTCAACTCTAGAAAAGGTTGGGATCTGACAATCTCCCCACTTTATAACAGCTCATCATAGAGCTTCAATCCCAAGAATGTCTATGATTCTATGCCAATAATATTAGGCCACAAACTATCTTATATCTTCTTTCATTTCTAATGTATCCTTATACACATACCAATGTTTCCACAACACACAAACTATCAACATGGTATTTCCCTACAACACATTCTCACTAGAACCCAACAGACATATCAGATGATCCTCAAAGGAAGCATCTATCTCATGCTCAACATCATCCACATCAATGATATAAGAAGGGTTCGAGTGATGCCACTGTAGTTGTGATACATGGAAAACATCATTCATAACACCTTATTTATATGTAATAATAAATATGTATTCCATTGGCCCAATTATCTCTATAATATTGAAAGGTCCTATAAACCTGGGCACCACCTTTCCCTGATTCCATATCTAGTGGTGACCCGTCCTAGGTGACACCCAAAGGAATACACGATCATCCTTTGTAAAATATATGGGTTGTTGATGTATATAATCATAAATGTTTTTTCTTCTCTGAGCTATAGCCATATGTTTCTAAATAAGTTGAACCTTCCTTGATATCTCTTGTATGATACTCTATCCCAATAACTCTGACTCACCAGTTTCAATCCAGCACAGTAGTGATCTGCATGGACTACAATAAAGATCATCATATGGTGTCATCTATATAGTTTCCTAATAAATATTGTTATATAAAAAGTCTAGTAAATACAAGTTATTATCCCAAGACCCACTAAAGTCAGGAACACATTCTCTTAGAATATCCTCATGCCCCATTATAGTACGCTTGGACTGCGCATCTTTCTGTGGGTGAAAAGTCATAATAAAAAAACCTATGTATCGAGGAAATTTGTAAATACCTTCTAGAAGGCTGAAGTGAATCATGATCCAAGATCTCAATATATAGTCCGTGGAACCCTGTTTTGAAATTATATCTCCCAAACATACAGGTCTCCCTGCTTCTCCATTGAGAAAGTCTCTCATATAGGTAAAAAATGCACTATTTTCATCATCTGATCCATAGTAACCCATATATCATAATTGTTCCTTATAATATTCCAATGACCCACCATGAAATCCATGGCATGTCATCCAAATTAAATTCTGGAATGGTCAATGGATGTAGAAAAACATCATGTTTTGATGATCTTTCTTGACCTGTTCGCTGGTGTAGCATCGTGTCATGAACCATGGAATCTACCTCTTCATGCATGGAATCCAAAAATGTCATCATAGGTCATTGTACATTTTGGTCACACATGGATGTACTGTCCACATAGAGTCATGAAATTCCTACATGAGCTCCTCCCAAATGTTTGCAGGCACAAGAACACGATTCCTGACAAAGATGATCTCATCCTCACCAATTATCAAATCCGAAGGTGAATCAACACCTTCAAGGATTTCCATCAAATCCAAGCATTATGGATCCTCATATTGCCTATGTGAGATCTATCTTAAAAGTGTAGACTCTACTATAACTAATAAAATATTCATCTACTTTTTGTACACTTGAACCCCCACATGCATCTCAGCTAGAAAAGTCACCATATTCTACAGAGTACTAGACTTATAAACTGCCCGAGTATGAGATTTCCAATTCAATGTGTCAAACGTATTGTTCCCCTTCATGGTTATATATTCTAGATCAAAATAAAAAGACATCATAAACTATAATCATATTTATTTTTGATGATTAAATAATATCTATGAAATAATGTATCTTAGTCTCTTATTATTGGTAAACACTATAAAATTCTCCCCGATCAGATAATGTCTCCAACACATCTGATCATAAAAAAAACTACTAACTCGAGGTCATATGTATGGTAGTTATGTTCACGAGGCCTCAATATTCGAGACCCATACACCACAACGTTATCTCGTTGCATCAACATTGCTCCATGTCAGATCCCATAAGCATTATCACTGGATTCCAATAATTAAAACTTTATCCCATTCTTGTTCAAGCTTGAAAATGGACCTTCCAAATAGGAAAATTCTTCGATGAATCTATGATAATATCCATCTAACCCTATAAAGCTATGGATATCGAACACATTCTTAGGCTTTTCCCAAGAAACCATTTTCTAATTCTTCTTTGGGTTCATTGATTCACCTTCCTCTAAGATGATATGAACCTACTAAGTTTAGAAAATAATTTTTTAATTGACACTTAGATAGATTTTCGTGTAACCTATGATCTCTCAGTGTACTCAGGAAGATGTCAAGATGTTGGTCATGATCATCCCGAGTCTTGAAGTACCCCAAGATGTCATCCACATACACCACAAAAAAATTATCTAGATATAGATAGAATATTATGCTCATTAAGGCCATAAGAACTATTGGTTCATTAGTCAACCCAAACTACATTAAGATTAACTCATAAAAGCCATACCTTCTTTTGAATATAGTCCTCAATATATCAGATGTCTGAAATCTCAGCTGATGATACCCCGATCTCACGTCAATCTTTGAGAACACACAAACTCCTCTCAAATTTTCCAAAAGATTATTGATATGTGGAATATGATAGTGGTTCTTTATAGTCATCTTGTTTATAATTTGGTATTCTACACAGAAGAAGAAACTCTCATAAGTCTTCTTTATAAATAATATAAGTGATCAATAAGGTGACCTACTCAGACGAATAAACCATTTATCCTTCAACTCCTCCAACCAAGTCTTGAGATATTGATTCTTTTTCACTTCCATTTTTTATGATGGAATAGATACTGGCTTACACTACTTTGAGATCAATAGTGAATTCAACATCTCTCAGGTGGAATCCTTGATTAGTCTTTAGGAAAAACATCTGGAAACATTTCCACAACTAGTGGAAAGATATTATTCTTTACCCCTCCATCATCTAGAAAAAGTCTAGAAACATGGGTTATGAGATCTCAAAATTTATAAGTTATTGTCTAAAATCATCCTGCATGGATATCCCACTCTCCGTGGTGAATATAGTTGTCACCCTTAGGAGATTTAAATATCACTATCATATGGTAACAATCAATCTGGGCTCAGTATTTGACTAGTAAGTCCGCACCCATAATTAGTACAAAGATTGACTTGTCACGGATATAGAGATCTCATAAGAAAATGGTACTCCCCGATCTCAAGAGAACACCTCTTGCACAAACAAATGCATCATACTTTACTCCCTAAAACATATCTAAAGTCATCCATCCACCCACGAACTCCACTGCATGTATCTATACTATCACTCTTCCTTGTGATGCTGTCTGACTCCCCAGAGTTTCCCCATTCTACTAATTTTGGTTCACTTTCCATGAAGTACCAAGTCCATTTCCTCTACGTCCTCCACTAGTATAACTCCAACAACCAGACTGCTATGGTGTAGACGTGCCCCATCATTCACCCTAGTTCTATATAACTCCTCCATCACTAACCATCTATCTCAGGTTCCTAAAGAACTTCTCTAGTGGTCTTATCTTGCCACAGGATCAGAACACGAATGGTGGCTAAGGACAATGCTTACCAAAGTTTCCCAACTTACAACCCTGGTGGAAAAGAGCTTGGATAAGATCCTGAGCAGCTAATCCCCCTCTCTGTCCACTCTTCTTCCCATTACTTGGGCTAAAGTTCTTATAATTATGATTCCTTATATCGAATTATGTACCTCTAGATTGTCCAAAAGAAACCACCTATCCACTTCTAGAATCCTCCTTCAGGTTCCCCTCTCAGATGAGATCCTGGTTTACCACTTCTGAAAATTTCTTTATCATCAAGATATTAACCTGGGACATAATTTCAAACTTTATTCTATAATAGAATCATTTTTCTAAAGTACGCTCATCTCCATCCATCACTGGAATAAAGTGATGAAAATATATAAATAATATTTCATAGTCCATTATGGACATACTCCCTTAAGTCACCCTGATGAACTTAGTTACTCTATCATACTTTAGAATCTATGGGTAGGAGTTCTCCAAGAACCTCTCAAAGAAGACCTTTAAAAATGTACCATCAGTCTATCCAGTGAAATCCTATATGTCCAACCAGATCATCGCTGATCCTCATATAATATAAGCAGTGATCTTGTCCCTCATCTCATCAGGAGTCTCTAAATATTCATGTATCATCTTGATGGACTCCACCTAGAACTCAGCTCCCTCAATTCTGTCATCTCTAGTAAATGTCAGAGAGTGATAGAATTGAAACTCCCTCAATAGGTGAGACATGATATTTATAACCATCCATGAGTCTCTTTTCATAAATTTCATGATGCTGGAGAGGATCTCTCAGAACTGCTCCTATTCTTCCTCAACTGGCACGATTAGTTCCTCAAGTTCCTGGTGTATAATTCTTGACTTGGGTCTCCATGGGGGAATATTATCTACAATTCCAAACACATGACTCAAGACACATAACACAATTTTATCACATTTACACTAGATTAAAATCACAATAGGTCACAATAATCATTTTCTACAATCCTTTCCTTGTAGTCAAAATCGTGTCTCTATCACTACACTTAACCATCCTACACCCAGTTCTTAGTTATAAAGGGTAAACACATCTCATATAATGTTTTTCATTTATAAAACCATTTATTTTCACTAAGAATCATTTTACCATGTTCAATTCATATTAGGCACCATTTCAATTCAATTTCACATACAAATAATAAAAGTCCGTGTTTGACAAAATACCCCAAACCAATTTTATCATGCACTCCTAAAATGATACATGTCATAAAATAATCTTTAGTGCATTGAATGATGTATGATTTCTCAAATATAAATCCATTCTGGGCCTTGTGTCAATTCTCAAAAAATTTAATAACCAATTTTCACATCACTCAACATGTATGTCTCTAAATGTGAAATAATATCCAACTATAACAACAAATTTCTGTAACAACAATCCCATCCTAAGTACTTGGTATCCCCCCCATACATGGGTTTGAAACTCCCATGAATGAGCTTATAAAAAATCCCTAAATTTTCTTATTATCCTAAATATCTTTAAAAAGTAATAAGTTAATGAAAAATAAAAGAAAAATATATCTCTGATACCGCTTTGTAATGTCCTGGCCTTGGTGCCACACACCGGTGCCATGATCCAGTTCTCCACATGACCTCAAGTGCACCTCCCCATATAATAGATACTTCTTATTGGTATCAAGATACTAATAAGGAAATCATGGAGATATTATACCCTCTTTTATTTGATTAAACACTAGTGAAAATAATAGAAAATAGAGGAATCATATATATAAGTTAAAAATACCCTTTTCTCCATATAAACAATGCATGAAATACAATATCGAACTAGAGTAGAAAACATGCCATGCTAATTTATGTATCAAGTGTCTAAAATGAAAACTCAAAAGAAAGACACTAACGAATCCCATGTGGGCCCCGAACCATGTCTGGTTACCTCATCGAAGCTCCATCCTCAATTCATCCATATAAAACATGTTCATTTCTCTTAACCTGTCTGGCAATAATAAAGTCTATTGGGTTATTGATACGAAAACTAGTGTAGGGTGTGAGTACAACATAAGAGGCCACCAACAACAGTGTCTAAAAAATCTATTTCATAAAAATTTCATATATTTGTATAAATAATTAGGTTAAATGAAAAAGTAAACAATTATCACATTGTCAATTAATCTTTATTAAACCACATAGGCCATTGGGTTCCCAAGGACTCCCTTACCTTAGTACCTTATCCATCCCATACCGGGTCTAAAACTGGATAATTATTCAATTCATATTTCATCATATCACATGGGATTACATTATTCATGTCAGTTTAATGTAATTATTACAACCACATTGAACCATATTCCAATACAAATTTCTTGGGTGTAGAATGCCCTATCTAGCACATGTTTTATCAACTATGCATCTATATCATGGGCATAGAACATCATGTCTAGCACCAAAACTCTCAATCATACATATGTGTCATTATCCTGAATGATCATGTATAAAAACCATTTATTAACTATTCTTATATATATATCATCGGCCTGGATATTCATGTCTAGGAACCCATTTATCAACCATGCATATATATCATTGGACTAGATAGTCATGTCATGCACCCCATTTATCAACCATGCATATATATAATTATCCTAGATCATCAGGTCTAGAAACCCATTTATCAACCATTAATTAATTAATAAATTAATTAATCTAAGACCATTAATTAATTCAAAAATTAATTAATCACATCTTTTCCCATTAATCTAATCAACAATTAATTAACTATTCATAAACTCGATAGCTAACAATTAATTTTCCAATTAATTGTTCTCAATTTATAATTCAAAAATATTATAATTAACCGAACAATTAATTGTTCTTAATTTTATAATTGAATACTCTGATAATTAAATCATCAATTAATTATCCCAATTCCACAATTCAATTATTCAATCAAATCCCTATTTCCTCAATTCATACCTTGATAGTTAATTCATCAATTAATTATCCCAATTCCACAATTTCTAATATTCAATCAAATCCCCAATTCCACAATTCATACATTGTTAATTTATTCACCAATTAATAAGCTCAATTACAAAATTCCAAATATTCAATCAAATACCCAATTACTCAATTCATACCTTGATTATTAATTCACACATTAACTATCAAAATTTCACAATTTGCAATATTCAATGAAATCCCTATTCCACCATTAATTAATTGACCACATTAATTAGTTCAATTTGGAATTATAATCACTAAAGGAACTCTATAAAATCTATCATCAAATAAATTTAATTTATAATAAGACTATGGGATTGAAATAATAGACCACCTACCTCGATTCATTAATGGATGATCACCCAACATAGATCATGAAAGGTGAGCAGCACAACGATGTATATCTAGGTCCAAATATCAAAATATTAAATCAAGATAGAAAATAATGATCTCCTTAATTATAAATATAGACGCACAATCCTATATATAGATTATGTAATGATCTAAAAATTTATTAATGAAAATTCATCTTGATCTAACTAAATGTCTTATTATGTAAAATGGTTATATGAAACATATGAACTGCCTTGGTTGTTAGTTTTTTTTTGGATTTTAAAATACCGTTATTAATTGTTACTATTTAAAATATAGGTGTTGAACAATGACCTCATGATTAGTATAAATATAAGGATTTAACAAATCCAATTTACTTAGACAAAGGAAGTGATGGCCTCATCCAGTAGAATTACTCTATACGAAGCCCATTTTTCAGAGCTCAAAAAGGATGTAGCATTACTGGGCTTCACTCTTGAGAAATCCCATGATGAACTTCAACATGTTAAGCTTGAATGGAACCGCCTATGAGAGAAGTGGATATTAATATAGATTACCACCCAAGCGATGTTATCTCAGCCTCCCCAAGAGTCTGTCACCATCATCCACCTTACCCTTAGGTCTTATGCGGGTGTCATAAGGGATTATGTAACAAGACCATAACACTATGATTATGTGAATTAGTTGTGTATAGAATAAGGAATATACATTCATTTTATTATTATTACTTTGTAAATGGTTTTAAAGATAAAATTTCATTTTCAGTTAATATTCAATTAAGAAATCTATTTTGATGAATTAATGGATTTGGGAATTAAATAATATTTTAATAAAATATTATTAGTAAATTACTTTTTAATAAATATATATGATTGTATAATTTTTATGAATAAAATTTTAATTTTTATTAAGGTTTGAAATCTGTTTCTGTCAAAACACATGAATTCTCAATAAATGTCGATTTTTATATTAAAAGCAAAATTTATATATTCAGAAAATTATTTAGAGAAAATGAATATCATTTTAGGAATTAGGGCATAGTAATTATCGAATGGTGAATTTTTCATAATTTTCAGAGACAATCAAATTTTTGGGTAAAAATTAAATACCATTTAAATATATAATGTGTTTTATGGTATCATAATGACCCAATAGTGATGTAATAAAATACTATATATGGTATTTTTAGACAATATATTTATTAATTTTAAAATAATTTGATTTTAGGTTTTTTTGATTTATTTTACAAAGCATTAGTGGACCCAAAAATCCGTATAAACCATTTTAAAATTTTAAAATTATTTCATTGAGTGTGTAGCTCAACTCCCCATAAAAAAGCCTAATATTTTAATAAGTTCATCCAGTGTCCATATAAAATAATTTTTTCCAATCCCATATGGAATAAAAAGGGCAAAAACCATGCGATGGGTTTTGTTTTTGATTAGTTTAATGTGTAGTGTCCAAAACCTAAATAATAAAGAATTTCCTATCTTTTCCTATATAAACCCACCCATGCTCCCACTTATCATCACTGAAAACCCTTTTATCACGTCTCTACTCTTCCCTCCTCTCTCTATAATCCTCTCAATGTTCCCAAAGATCCCAATAATCCTCTCTCAAGCCTCTCCCAAGCCTTTGGAATCACATATCCAAGTAAGGGATTTCTTCCTTTCCATTTTTTGTCCGAATTTCATTATATTGTAATACAATTTTTTCATTCAATTAAAAATTTTGGGGTATGATTTATCACCTCACATATATTTCCCTCCTTATTTTTGAATGATGATAGACCTCTTTCTATCTCATTAATTCCTCCCATGCAGACCTGTTACCATGCCGAAATTTTGTAAGGAATTTCTCTCTTCTCATTTACATTCAAGAAATTATTATAAATTATGCATCTAAATTCTATTACATTTGTGGGTACATGTATATATATGAAAAAATTACTGTAAATATCATGTACATATTATGATATAACCCTTTCTGATAATCCAGTTTTATTAATTCTTATGTCACGCCGTTATGATGACGAAATTACACCGCAATTCTCCAAGACAAAGTCATTGTACAGTGAATAACATGCCCATTTCTCTATCATGGGTATTAACCATTATTCACATTTACTTATTGATTAAATAGTTTCATGTATTAATTCAACATTCCTTTATCAGGGAATAATTTTTTATGTTTAATGAATGCATGTTGTATGATATTTGTGGCACACTTATGCATGAAATGAAATGATTAAGAAGGCTGTTCCCTGATAGTTCTTTAATGCATTGGGTAAATATTAGTATCATTATACATCAAATGAAATTTGGGTTTACTCATGATAATTTAATTGAAATTTTGGTTTACTCATGTTCTATGTACAATGAGCCTTTTCAAATGCTAATATCATATTATAATGTTGTTTCCACTTTTCCAAGCAATGATAATCATGCTATATCATGCCTTTATGTTCATGTTTCTCTAGTGATCCGTTGATATGACTATTGTCTAAAATGTACTATATTATTCATGTTATGTATTGTTTACTCTCTTACTAGAATTTATAGCTCGCTATTTTCTTAGGCATTTCATTAGGTTATCCCATGAAATGCTAAGTACAAATGAATGTTGTGGTCATGTAAAAGAAGTTTTCAATAAAGATGTTGTGCTTTATGTTCAAATTTGTTATGTAATGTCCCTAATTTCTCAAGACACTAGACCTATCAATCCTCGGAGTTGTATTATATGCATGTTTATGTAATAAATATTTCTTAATTTTGTAATAACAAGCAGGGTTGTTATAGTTTTTATTAGATGATATGTTTTGTTATTTTTGGGATGAGGATTAGAAAACCCTAGTGAAAGATATAGGGAAAAGACTAAGTATATTAAAAATATCCAAAATTTTTGATGATTATTGACTAAGTGGTTTATAAATATAATACATCCTTGTATGGATTTGAGAGTGTAAAGGCGGATCTGGCACAAATGATTCTAGGGGTAAAACCTGAAAACACCACTTTGAGCTAGACTCGAATAGGAAGTGGTTCACGACAACGGGCCCTGGTGAATGCTTGGTTACAACACTCTCAGTGAAGTAGATCATGGATAACATAGATTAGAACCTATAAATTCATAAGTTAAAGAAATAAAAGTAATTTATAAGTTACCCTTTTTTTCTTTGGATTAACCTATTATGTGTTAACCATAACTTTCCTTTTATTCTAGCCAATGGTCGGTAATAGGAAGACTCATGCTAACAACTGATGCGATGATCAATGTAACGAATCTTCTACTAAGATTCCCAATGCAATGGGAGTGGGAATCAAAATCATTGTCACAATACCCTCATATATAACTAAATTTTTGATTAGAAACACAGATCAAGAGGAACATTCAACCCCCCCTAAGAAAGAAAAACTCACAATCGAGATCTTCATGAGACAAAGGCCTCATACTACTAATGGATCATTCAATACCTCAATTTCTAAAAAATGGATCTGCTCCATCGAAATGATATTCTCTGTCCTTCAATGTTTCTAACAAGATAAGGTTCTTATGGCTATATATCATATGGATGGTGAAGCTGATCAATAGTGGACATTGATAAAAAATATGAATCATAAGAAGGAGATCGATGCGTTGGAATGGAAGAATTTATAGAAAATGTTTATCAAAAAATATTTTCCTCACAGCCTTCAACATAATATGGAAATGGACTTCCTTATACTCAATCAAAAAGATGATGAATCTATCGAAGCTTATGAGTAAAAAATCACAAGGCTTGCACGATATGCCTTCATATTTATCGTTACACTGGAATGCAAGGTTGATCGCTTCATTAGTGGGTTAAAATCTAGCCTACGAAATGTCCTAGAGATCCTTGAATTTGAGAGCTATGAATAAATTTTACAATGTGCCCTTAATATCGAAATGAAGATCGGAAAATCTCAGGGGTATTATGGGGATACAAAGTGTGAGGTGGAATTTAATTCTGGAAGTCCGATAGATAAATCCAATAGTGCGAAGAATTTCTAGCACCCCACTTTCTAAAAGTTCATATTGAAGCACCCCAAAAATTTCTTGAAGGGAACAAGGAAATGGTTTTGGTGTGGAAGAGAAGGTAACCTTGCTATTAACTATCAGCTAGAGAAACCCACTACTGCGATAGAAGAGAGAAATGCTCTGTTCGACCCTCAATGCACTGTTCATTGATTCAACTGCAAATAAACAAGGTACTTTTCAAACTAGTTCTCTAAGCCAAGGGTTTTCAAAGGCAACCAAAAAACTCCAAGGTAGCATGGGAGAGCTTTTTTCCATCACTACTACGAAAGTGAAACCCAAAAGGTAAGCGGTGATAGGTATGCTAGTTATTCATTAAAGAATAGAAAAAATACTTTTTTATTCTTGTTGTACGCATTCTTTTATGTCCTAAAAGATTAGTAGAACAATACCTACTCCACCAAAAATCATGTAAGTAAAGATGTCTATGAGAACAAAAATGGGGAAATCATTGCATCCCATGAATATAACACCTCCCCTGTCACAATTTGTGGTTTGAAATTCATAGAGAACATCATCATACTCCCTCTGGTGGAATTTGATGCAATTATTAGAATGCATTGGCTTTCCCTATATAGAGCCAACATAAATTTTTGTGAGAGGGAAATCACTCTCCATATAGAGAATCAACCCTCGATTATGTATAAGTTCAAGGAGGAGGATGAAACTTCTTTAGCACCATCATCTCATTCATGGATTCTACTGTCCTATGAGCATGTGTATCTTCCTCAGATGATTGACTATAAGGAATCAACCATCCTTAAAGACATTCCTATTTTGAGGGAATGCACAGAAGTGTTTCCAATGGAATTGTTTGGTCTTCCTCCTAGAAGGGATGTTTAATTATCAATTGTTCTAGTACCTGGGGTGTTTCCAATATCTAAGACTACATATTGAATAGATGTTGTGGAGCTTGAGGATCTGAAGAAACAACTATAGGAGAATCTGGAGAAAGGGTTTATACACCCAAGTGCTTCACTATGGGGTGCACCCGTCCTCTTCGTCAAGAATAAGGATGGGTGAATTCGCCTTTTAATTGATTATCATGATCTCAAAAAATAATGATAACGAATAGATATCCTCTACCAAGAATTGATGACTTGTTTGATCTGCTATGTGGAGAACAATTCTTCTCAAAGGTGGATCTGTGATCAGGATATTACCAAGTAATGGTGAAGAAGGAAGATATCCCCAAGACTTCATCTTGTACAAGGTACATGCACTATGAATTCATAGTAATGCCTTTCTGACTCACTAATTCTCCACCAATCATCAAAGACTTTATGAATAGTGTCTTTAGATATCACCCCGACAAATTTTTTATAGTTTATATTGATGATATTTTAATATACCCTAAAACCTATGAGGATCATGAGGAGCATCTAAGAACTATACTAGAGACCTTGTGAAAAGAGAAGATTTATGAAAAGTACATCAACTCTGAGTTCTAGTTGAAGGAAATATCATTCTTGGGTCATATCATCACAAGAAATGGGATATCTGTGGATCCCACCAAGACAGATACAATTGAGGGATGGATGAGGCTAACATAAGTGAATATTATACATAGCTTCATAGGATTAGCTGGATATTATCATCAATTTGTGAGAAATTTCTCATTATTTTCAAAACATCTTATTAAGATAACTCAGAAGGGAGTCAATTTTTCTTAGAGTGAGGAATGACAATATAGCTTCAAGGAGATGAAAACGAGGCTTATCACTACACCCGTTCTCACATTACACACAAGTGAAGAAATATTTTTGGTATTCAGTGATGCTTTGAAGAATTGATTCGGTTGTGTGTTGATGCAAAATGAAAAATTCATTACCTACACTTCAAGGAAATTGAGTGTTCTTGAGTAACAAACTATCCAACACATGATCTGGAGTTGGATGGAGTAATATTTTCTTTGAAAACTTGGAAAAATTATCACTTCGGGAAGAAGTGTGAAATATATATGAATCACAAAATCTTTAAGTATATATTCACATAGAAAGAGATGAATATTCACCAATGAAGATGGTTAGAGTTGATTAAAAACTATGATTTCTCAATCTATTACTACCCTGGGAACGAGAACAAGGTTGTAGATTCTCTATGTAGAAAGGACCTGGTGATTTTATCATTAATGAGAATTGAAAAGGATATAATATTTTTAGATTTGATAAAGATAGAAATGGGAATCATAAAGAAAGGAAAATAATAAATCCTTTCACAAATGATTTCTCAACCATCTCTTTTGTAAAGGTTAAAGGATTCTCAAAAGAATGATTTGGGAATTTATAAGAAAGTCAAAACTATCAAATAATGGAAATACTTGTTGTTCAATTTTAATAAAGAAGGAATTATGAGATTTGGGATAAGACTATGTGTTCCATCAAATACGAAGATAAAGAATGAACTTTTAGATAATGATCATAGTTAGAATTTCTCCATTCACCCAGGAAACAAAAAGATGTATCAAGATCTCAAAGAGAATTATTGGTGGGATGACATGAAGAAAGATATAATTGTGTATACATCAAAGTGACTGGTATGTCAGAAAGTGAAGGCTGAGAGGAAGAAGTCTAAGGGGATGATGAAACCATTACCCATAACAACATGGAAATGGGAGAAAATCACTATGGACTTTGTCACCGGACTTCTGAAGACATCCAAAGGAAACAATGCTATCTAGGTTGTTATAGACCATTTTACAAAGACTGCACAATTCATTGTAATCAGAGAGGATTTCTCATTATATCAACTGAAACATATATATATATATTAGAGAAGTGGTAAGGCTTCATGGATTACCACTATCTATTATATTTGATCGAGATCTAAGATTCATCTCTATGTTCTGGAAGAGTCTTCAACATGCTCTGAATACTGAGCTAAACATTAGTACGACTTATCATCCTTGAACTGATGGTCAATCTGAGCAAACATTCCAAACACTTGAGGACATGTTGGGATCATGATTAGTCGACTTCAATGGAGTATGGGATCAATATATTCCTCTGTTTGAGTTCTCTTACAATAATAGTTCCCACTGAAGAATCCAAATGGCTCCTTATGAATACCTATATGTGAAGAGGTGTATAACAATAGAATGTTGATATGATGTTGGGGAGAAAAAACTCCTTGGTTCAAAAATGGTCAAAGAAATGGTGGAGAAGGTTAAGACCATTCAACAACACATTAAATCTACCCAGAGTCGAAAAAAGATCTATGTTGATAATCGTCGAAATGACCTAGAGTTTGAAGGTCGAGACATGGTATTCTTACATATATCACCATAGAAGAGAGTCGTGAAATTTGGGAAGAAGGTAAAGCTTAGTCCAAGGTACATTATCCCTTTTGAGATCTTTGATACCATTAGAGTAGTGGCCTATCGACTAGAAGTCCCACTAAGCCTATCTCAAGTACATGATGTATTCCATGTATCACTCTTGAGGAAGTACATACCTAACCCGTCGCATGTTCTCAATCCATAAGTGGTACCATTAGATAATGACCTCTTCTATGAGGAGAATCCGGTGAAGATCTTAGATCGTAGGAAAAAAGTTCTACGAAATTAGACAATTCCCCTCATCAAGGTGTTGTGGTGAAACCACAAGTTTGAAGAAGCGATGTGGGAACTGAATGAAGTTATAGGGTAGAGTTACCACATATGTTTTTTTATGGGAAACAAAAATTTCAAGGGAAAAATATTTTAAGGGGGGAAGATTGTAACAAACCAAACTTTTATTAGTAAAAATTATTATTGATTTAATTCAATGTATTATTATGTAAAATGGTTATTTAAAACATATTCACTTATTTTGTTTTATGTTTTTTATTATTTTGAAATACCATTAATAATTTTTACCATTTCTAATATAGTCATTGAACACTGACCACATGATTGGTATAAATATAAGTCTTTAAATAATCCAATTTACTCAGATAAAGGAAGAAATGACATCATCTAGTAGAATTTTTCCGTACGAATCCCATTTATCAAAGCTTTAAAATGAGGTAGCATCACTGGGATTCACTCTTGACCAAGCCCAATCCAATATTCCACATGTTAAGCTTGAACGGAACTTCTTACGGGAGAAGTGGAAGTTAATAGCGATTACCACCAAAGCGATGTTATCTGAGCCTCCCTAAGAGTCTCTCATCATCGCCTACCATACCCTGAGGTATTATGCGGGTTTTATAAGGGGGTATGTAAAAATAACCTAGCACTATGATTATGTGCATTATTTTTGTATAGAATAAAGCATATACATTCATTTTTTTATTTTTATGTTGTAAATGGTTTTTAATGCACAAATAATTTTTTTATTAATATTCAGTTAAGAAATCTATTTTGATGAGTTAATGGATTTTTTAATTAAATAATATTAAAAAAAAATATAATTACTAAATTACTTTCTATTAAATATAAACGATCATATAATTTTTATAAATAAATTTGTTATTTTTATTAAGGTTTGAAAGTTATTTTTTTCAAAACCCATGATCTTTAGTTAAAGTTCGGTTTTCATTTTAAAAGTAAAAATTCACATATTTAGAAAATAATTTAGATAAAATTAATATCATTTTTGGAATAAGGACATTGAAATTATCCAATAGTGAATTTTTCCTAATTTTCCGAGACAATCGAATTTTTGGGTAAAAATTAAGTACCGTTTAAATATATAATGTGTTTTATAACATCATAATGACTAAAAAGTGATGTAATAAAATACTATAAATGGGATGTTGGGCCAATATATATTTTTCCTTTAAAATAATTTGATTTTAGGTCTGTTTGATTATCATACAAAGCTTTAGTGGACCATCCAAGACTTATAAAACATTTTAACATTTTAAAATGATTTCCTTGAGCATGTGACTCACCTCCACATAATAAAGCCTAATTTTTTAATAATTTTGGACATTTTAATTATAAAATATTTTTTTCCAATCCCTTTTGGAAAAAACCATGGGCAAAAACCGTGAGGTGTTTTGTAGATTTTATTAGTTTACTTTGAAGTGTCCAAAACCTAAATAATAAATAATTCCCTCTCTTTTTCTATATAAAACCACCCAAGATCCCTCTTATCATCACTAAAAACTCTTTTATAACGTCCCTACTACACCCCAATATTCTTATAATCCACCCAAGGTTCCCAAATCTTCCAATAAGCCTCTCTGAATCCTCTCCCAAGCCTTAGGGATCACATTTCCAATTACAGGATTTCTTCCTTTCTATTTTTTGTCCAGATTTATTTATATTGTAATACCATTTTTTTTTCAATTAAAAATGTTGTAGTATTATTCCCCATATCCCCCATACTTCCCTCCATATATTTTAATTATTATATACCTCTTTCTCTCTCAATAATGCTTCCCATACACACCCGTTACCATGCCGAAATTCCGTAATGAATTTCTCTCATCTCATTATCATTCAAGAAATTATTATAAATTACCCATCTAAATTCCATTAAATATGTTGGAACATGTATATATATGACCCCCTTAATTTCTATTTCATGTAAATATTATTAGATACCCCTTTCTCTCTTATAAAACATTTTTATGAATTCTTATGTTACGTCGTTATGCTGCCGAAATTGCACCGTGATTCTCAGAGCCAAAGTCATTGTGAACTGAATACCATGCCCATTTCTCTATCAAGGGTATTCAAATTTATACACATTTACTTATTTATTAAAGGGTTTTAAGTATGAATTACACATTCCTTTATCATGGAATAAATGATTATGTTTAATGAATTCATGTCGTATGATCTTAGTGGCTCACTTATGTAGAAAATGAAATGATTAAGAAGGGTGCTCTCTGATAGTGTTTCAATTAATAGGGTAAAGATTAGTATCATAAAACATTTAGTGAAATTAGGTTTTACTCATGATAATTCAAGTCAAATTAGGTTTTACTCATGCTCCATATTCAATGAGCCTTAGATGATTTTAATATCATGTTAAATGTTGTTTCCACATTTCGGAGCTATGATAATCATGTTATATCATGACTTTATATTCATGTTTATCTTGTGCTCTATTTATATTCCTATGTTCTAAAATGTACAATATTCTTCAGGTTATTCCTTTTTTACTCCCTTAAAGGGATTTATAGGTCACCTTTTTCTTATGTATGTTCTCAGGATATCTCATGCAATGCTAAGTATGAAGGAATGATGTGGTCATGTAAAAAATGTTTTCAATAAAGATTTTTTTGTTTTATGTTTTAAGTTGTTAGGTAATGTCCCTAATTTCCCAAGACACTAGACCACTTGATCCTCAGAGTTGTCTTAAGTGTAAGTTTATGTAATAAAACTTGTTCTAGTGTGTAATAAAGATAATGGTTGTTATAGATTCACCAATTCTTGATCTAGATCTCGGAAAATATAAAACTTCATCCCTTTTAAAGAACAAGATAAGGACAAAGGTTAACCGAGAAAGAAACAAGATAGAATCCACTTTCCAGAAGTGGAAAATATAACCGATACGAGATTTTAAACTCCAATAAAAGAGATTGTATGGCCTAAAAATCCTTCCCAAAATCTCAAAAATCAATAAATACCTCCTCAGGTTGAATATGGGTTGAAATATGTGAGTTTTAGGGGATCAGGGAATTTTAAAATAAATTTTTGGGAGAATTTAAAAATGGTGCAGGATTTCTTGGGTAGGGGTGGAACATTTCCCCTAACAATGAAGCTGTTGTTTTAGGGCTTCACGATTTCTCTTTTTAGGGTGAATGGATTCACAAACCATGTACCATCTATGTGAACCCCCACTATTGAGAGTTTCACATTTTTTCATATACGGTGCACAATTTTCTATAACCGTGCGCCAATCATGCACTACCCTATTTCCTTCAATATTATGAGAAATTCCCAAAAAACACAACCAAATTTATAACCCAAAAAAGTAATCAAATATGAAAAAATATTATCTAAAAACTCGCATGAGTCAACTCTAGAAATGTCAGGATATTACACAATGTATGGACTTGAGGTAAGGGTTTTATCTCCAAACTTCTTTCTTTGTTACACATGTACTTATGCACACAAAATGTATTCTAAACAAAGTATATATTTACTATTAAAATATAATATCATGAATCCTTAAATAATAATGATATTTAATGATTAAATTCATTTACATTATCCACGGTAGTTTTGATTCAAAAGTTACCGAAGTGGAAATAGTTTATGTTTCAATCTCATTTTAATCATAATTTTTAGGCATGAATTTACACTATTGAAATTATTTTAAAATTTAATAATAAAAACCATTAATTTTTTATCCTATTTTTATTCAAGTGATAATAAATTATTATTACAATTTTTATATATGTTTTTCTTTAAATGATTGGGATGTTATTTTTAAGAAAAGAAAACTTCCTTTCTATCTTTAGTAAAAACAATTCTTTAGTATCCATGTTTTCAAATAATATTTTCAAGAATATTTTTAAAAATATACAAATGATTTTTAACAAAATTTTCCCCCATGTTTAGATTTTTATAGAATGTTTTTAACAAAATACTCTTTTCATTTTCTAAACCATTAAACTTTTAACATTTTTTAAAAAAGTATGAACGAAATGTTTTTTTACATTTAAAAAATTTATGGAATTACCCGGCATTGTGCACAATAAATTCTTTGAATATTACTTTATATTTTATCATGATTATTTTTTTTTAAAAAATTTATTTATATATTTTTTTTAAATTTATAGATATTATGGAATTTATTTGAAGGAAAAAATTGTATTTTACTCAATAAATATTCCATGTAATCATTTAATGATATTTTCATCAATGATGAAATTATTTGATGATATAGATTTATTAAGAATTATTTATATATTTATATAATATAGATAATGATATTATTATTACATACATTTTATGGTGTAATAAATTAATTGTGTCCATCTCTTAAATGCCTTTATTATGTATTTTTTATTATTTAATGAGAAAAGATTATGCAACTGATTTCTTTCTATGGGTAATTATTATGTGTATTAATTAATATTGATTTCATTTTGGGGCACAAATAAATTATGAAAATTTTATGATGGGTTTTCGCAGATAGTGCTCTAATGAATTGAGTAATGTTTTAGTCTCATGAGACATCATTTACGGGATTAGGTATTAATCTTTATCCATTATTGGACTTTGTAGACCATGTGTTATTGTATGGAAGTTTAGTATTGACTCATGTCTATTGCATGTTATATATTTATACCATAGTTACCATGATTCCACGATCATATAAAAATATTTTATTATTATCTGTGATTACTCATAAACATTATCTTTTATGATATCATGTTATAACTTTGAATCACATGTTATGTTTCATTATCATGTTTATCCCTTTACTGGGTTTTTTAGATAACCCATTTTTACAATTTATTCCCCAGGTCATCCAATGCTATTTAATGAGATCAAATGGATTTAGGAAATCATTTTATTGAATAAAATAAAATGGTTTTATTTTTAGTCTCATTTTGGTGTTTTATGATCGCATTCCTTCAAAGAAACTAGGTCTTTTCGATATTTATTTTTTTATTTATAGATATTTATGTTAAAATGCATGTAATAATATGTGTAAAAGGATTGGGTTTCTATAGGTACTGGATGAAATGATCTATCATTGTATCCTTGATTTTTGAGTCTCTTGGGAAAAGAACATGCTTATTGATGAGCATTCCTATAATAATACTCTCCAGGTAATAATTTAGATGGACCCTTATAATAAACTCTATGGTACGTTGTGTCATTCACCTTTGTGATGGTTACAAATCATGGAGAAACATATATGGTAACAACATATTGTTCAAGATACATTTGATTAGTTACAATTGATTAAGAAACATATGGTTATAGCACTATCTAGGGAAAAATCTTAAATCAAACACTATCACTGGCATTGGATGTTTGAGGATGGAGATTGAGAAAACTTGTGATTCTCACTAAGATTGGATCATTGATAGATTTCAAGTCAAGATAAGTTATCACCAAGATATGTCAAGCCATTTTAGACCATGGAGAGGTTTGTTCCCATTTTATTTCATATAGATATTCCACAGTGATACAGGGATATGATTTATGTCTCATATGTTATTCAATACAGTTTTTTCACTCTAAATAGCCTCATGTATTTGATATTATATTTGTTAAGTTGGAGGATGATGCTTCTTTTTAGGAGTATCTAGTTCATATCATTAACTATAGAAAAAATATTCTCTATGGAGAAATAGTTCCACTAGTTCAGTTTTTAAAATATCAAGACCATGAAAAAAGGAGACATAGTATGGGAGTTTTTCATGTATTCATAGTTTCTATATTTATTCTTGAATATAGATCAACCACCATCATTATTGAAACATGGGGATGATTTTCCCAAGAAGGAGAGGTTCTAATATCCCAGTACATCATCGAGGTAGAAATGATTTTAATTTCAATTTAGTCCACTTTTTTAACCAAAAATAAAGTTACCAAGGTGTAATTAGTAGGTTTTAGGATTTTTTAGGATGGTTTGGAACATAGATTTCTAGTTTTTAAGAAATTAGGTTGAGGCATAAGATCAGCTCATGGTTTAGAAAACCTTGAACCAAATCCATTTATCCTGGAAAATAAAAGAAGACTGTAGGATAAACCATGCGAATTTGACATGTAAAAAAAGAGATTTATTTACTTGATTGTAGGTTTTCATCGTATTATTAGCACCTAGTTTTTCTGATGGTGAACCTAAATAGTATGAGGAGTCATGTTTCTAGATAGTAGGGACTCATGTTTGGTGCGCCGTTTTTCCAACAATACATCCTAATCATGCACCCTTTAAAAATGTCATAAATTACCTTTTACCCATTTTCATTTAAATATATAATTTCCAGCTACCCCCTTATCATTTGAATATAGCAGCTCTTCGATAGATGTCTCTTCTCCTCTATTAGAATTTTGGGGTATCACCTTCATCTATATTTTCATTCCTTCATCATTTATCTTGTTGTAACTCCATTGATAATTCCAACACTCATTTTACTTATTTACTTGGTATTATAGATCATATTTCTTGTTATCTCATTATGAGATAAAATCCCCTATTTTTATTTCTTTATTATAGTTTTTTGATTCCTCACATTCCGACCCAAATCTATGGCTGATACTGGACAAGGAGTCATCTATAAGCCAAGAAAATTATTTTCCATAAAATTATTGATATTTATAATTTGTTTCATTGTAACTCACAAAGGGCATTCTGTACGTTTCTCCAAAAAGTCATATCCCTTAAATTAGATTCCTAGAAAATAACCTAGACATTCCATTAGACCATTGATCTCTATTGTACATTGATGACATAAACTTGAACAACACCTTAAGGTGTCTTTATATGTTCTATCACAAGTGAAATTTTATAATTTAATTAATTAAATTATGAAACAATATGAATAATTCACCGAGACATATATTTAATTATTAATAGTTCTTTGTATTTTTCTATAGACCTTGTTCACATAGTTAAATGTGTGTACTTCATTGGGAAATACATGGATTCCTTTGGGAATACCTTTATAAAACTCATAGGAAGTCACCCAATCTATTGATATTGTCATGTTTTACATTACATTTATACTTTATTTTTAATATACTTATACACTATCACATTTTCTAATCGTATACTAGTTTTTCATTAGACACCATTGGTGGTAGCCTATTGAGTTGTACTCACACGCTGTTTCAAATTCCATTTGGCACCCAAAAATATTTCAATGATGTATATAAGGAAAAAAGAATAACCTAGATATAGTCGTTTGATTTATTTTCTTGTATATGAGCTATGGAGAAAATAACTAATTTAGTTTATGAGATGGTCATCGAGATTATTGATTTTTCTATTGTTTTTCATTTTTTCAATAACAGAACTACTTTATACATGATTCGTATTTTCTATTTCAATGAAGTGATCTATATATGACATTTTTTACAAATTTATTTCTATTCTTAGTCACGTGGATGAATTTTTTCTTCCCATTATACTTTTGATGAAATTTATTTTTATGCTGTGTTACACTTTAATAAAGCAGGTACATTCTCCCCACTGTACCACCATAGTCCCAGGATACTATTTGACATCCTATACTATATAAGGTGGTATAATTGTTTCCTTGTGGTAAACTAGTTAATTCAATTCTATAAGTATCATGTTTTGTCTGTCACACCAGTATTAGTGTACTTTATTTGATGTTTATTTATGAGTTGCTGAGATGCATGGTTATACATGAATGAGAGATGTAGATGCTGATACATGATTTCTGAAGTTGGGATGATGAGATTCATGATTAAACTGGATTGAGGATGAGATGTGATGGAACATGATTCTTTTCAGAGAGATTATGAGATATATGATTATATGGGATTGAGGGCGAGATTGGTTGATTCTTGATTCCTAAGGGTGGGATATTGAGATGCATAATTATACAATCCTATGGAAGATACATGTTGTGGCTTAATTAATGAAGGTGATAGGTTGAGGTGCATAATTTTATGGGCTTAGTGGTGAGACACATGAATAATTAATGATTGAGGGAGATATGGGGGGTAGGGATGGATACTGGTTCCTCCTTTTGTATATTAACTAATGTGAAATGATAGAGACAACTAGTATTATTTGAAGGAAGGTATGGCTGACCCCATGTTTCACCCAAGAATATGAGGGTTAAAATTTTTATTTTAGTTATTACTTTTTATTTATATTTAATCACTCTATTTGTTATACTATTTAATTAACTAATTTCATATCGTATTTTTTAACCACCATATGTAAAGACTTACAGAGTTTTACTCACACCTTGTTCAGGAGCTGTTTGGTACCCAATTAGACTTCATGGAAACAGTTTTGGATAATTTCAAGGAGCAATATGATTTATTGGTTGGATGATTTATGGATTTTTTAGATCATAGACATGGAACCAAATATGGGGTTCATGATCGGTCTTGAAGATTCCATATTTTATAGTCATCTTTTTGTTTCTTTAGATTGTATATCTTCAATACAACATTTAGATGGATTCTATTATGACATGACATGTTTTATTTTATATATGGATTTTTTTTCAATCTGTTATATAAATTAGTGTATCTTTACATTTATTTTATTAATTTTATTTTTATTGAAACTTTTTTATGGGGGTATTAGTCTCCCCCAAATATTTCTTACACCCTCGCTGCTTGTCGGGAGGCTCTGAGACATATAAAATCATTCCTAAGGCCATGTGTCGACCCATCTCGATCATGTGATAGAGAAATGGGCTAAGGATATTAAAAATTGTTATTATAGATGGTCATTTAACTAACTTTATGATATGGGGAAGGTTAAAATCTTAATACGATGTGTTTAGGCTTGAAAATACACTCAAAAATCGGAGTGGAAAACCCATGTGTGAGTGAAACCCCATGTTACCTACAAAGTGATTGTTATTCATGTGGGTCACTTATTATAGTTTTTATGTTGTATCACCTTTGGGAATGAACATATTGTGTGATTGTTTCAATTTTATGATACATTACTCCTAGAATTGTATGGGTGAGGTGCATACACATGAATCATCCTACATAAATAGAACCATTTTATATTTTTTCCATGATAAGGACTCCTTCTCATGCTTATATATATTGTTTAGTTAATTCATGAGAAATTATTTTTAGTAATTCTAAGATAATTAAACTAAATTTTCTAATGTTTCATTATATATATAATACTTTTGACAAAATTGGTTGAATTTAAATTGATATTTTTTATTCATTAAAAGTGAACTATGTGAACCTATTATTTTACTTCCTTGTATGACTAGATGTTTTCCATATTTTCCATTTTTTCCATGTGACTTGATGTGTGTGTTACCATGTATAGAGAGTTGTATCTGAGTCGTTTTCCAAAAGAGCATGAAAAAGTTCTATCTAGAACACACCACACATAGAACAACCTAATCCTCTAATGTATATATGGAAGGTTATCGATGATCATATTTGTGATAGTTTCTTTCGAGTGTTGATTTTCAAGAAAAGGTATATTCTGTGAGTATATTTGACCATGTTAAAACTAAGTATGGATTTCATGATGTGGAAATACAAAATATTATGAGGGGATGGTGTCCCCCAGGTATCTGAGTTCTGTATTGAGTATTTTGAGGTGATTTTCAGTGATCTGGAGAAACCCACAAAGAGGAGTGTTATGTTAGTGATGTACATGATATGGGGACCACCCATGAACTGGTGGTATGTTCTTCTATAATCCAATAAACATGAACTGATGAATTGGTGGGATTTACAAATAATATCCCATGAACATTTCTATCTGATGACATTAAGGGAAAAGAGAACTAGGATATTTTTACATCTAAAACATGGGAGAAATATGGTGATGGATTTTTCTAGCTATTTCACGGACCTACATTTTCCCCAATGTTGGAAATAGATGAGATTGCTAGTGTGAAGAATTTTTTGGAATGTATTTTAATTAAAAAAAATTTTATATGATTTTATTTTAGCAAACCATGTTCTCAGTCATCATGAACTAGTTTATAATTTATGATGGAATCTTAAGGGAGGCCCCATATTGTAGGTTGGTGATATCAGCTTGGAATTTAGGTTTAACATAATTTAGTGGTATGTAAAACTTATTTAAGCATTAAATTCATGAAAAATGTTGGAATAAAAGTCAGGTTAGTTGGTTATCCTTTTTGGGAAGTGACCTGATGTAATAAATTTAGTGTGGTGGGCCCAACCAAAAGAAATATTGGTGCCCTTGGCCTCATGTGGAGAATCATCCATGTGGTAGGTTGGGGAACCTAAAAATTTTCTATTGTAAGAATCACATAGAAGAAAATTAATGGTGATTACGAAAGATTATAGTGTCAATGAAGATGTTTTCTGTCTCACTAGAAAACAAAAAGATAAAGTTCCAATGGTTATACAGTCCATGGTAGATGGTAGGAAACTCTAGGGTAGGTATAGATGTACCGGTAGTGTGTCATACCACAAGTATCTCAACTAGGGGTCAGGGTATTGGGGTGATCCAGATGAATTCAATTTAGTACACACCTATCTTGTTGGATTTAGGTTATTCCACTATTTGATATATGATATTAGATGTATTTACCATTTTATGTTATCTTTTTGATACAGGGTCACAACACTAATTTGTATAACGATAGTTTTTCAATGGAATAGGTTTGTACATGGATTTCATGTTTAGAGTTATGTTTTTCATAATTTCATTGGGATTATGATCAGAGAGAATCTAGAGTTTCAATGAGTGTTCTCTCGATATTAGTTGCTAACATATTCTCTATGATCTTTTTTTATATTAGATGATGATTTTAAATTAATCTTGGTTGTGGAATAAGTGATTTAATATCAGGAATTCATTAATTTCTACCATAAGCATGGATCATTCTTAGTACCTGAGAGGATGCATTACATCCACCCTAGTGAATGGGACATCCAAGCTGGTCTAGGACTAGTGAAACATAGGATGGTCGGGCTTACAAATCAGGTAGCCACACCTCTGCTAAAAGATGGAGATCTATAAAAGGACTTCATTCCTCCAGTGTTAGAGAAGTATCGGGAATTCATTCATAGAAAATTATCTGGATTTTATATAGAGTGGGAGAAGGAATTTACAATTGAGTTGGTTTTAGGGGATTATTATTTATCGATGTTTCCCTAAAGTATTTCAATACTAGAGCTTTGGGAGTTTAAATTTGAGTTGGTGGATCTAGAGAGTAGAAGTTTTATCATCCCTTGTAAATGAAATTGGGGATCTCTGGTGATTTTCATAATGAATGTAGAAAGGTCCTTGAAGTTTTTCATTGATTATCAGATGTTTTACAAGATGATATTCAAGAATATTAATCCTCTTCCATAAGTTTAAAAACTATTTGAAATGATGATAGGTGTTCCGATGTTCCAAAAAATTTATTTCAGATCCGGAAACAATCAACTAAGAGTGAGTTCATCTAACATCCCTCAACAAAACTCTTAGAGTAGGTATAATATGTATGAATATATAAGGGTCAATTAACGTTCTAATAATAATCTTTGATTTGATGAACTATATTATCCACCCATACCTAGATCATTTCATGGTTATATTTATTTATAAAATATTTTTATTCTCTAAATCCAAGTAGGAACATTCTTGGCATATGGAGATTATACTGAGAACACTATGAGAGCCCCATATATTAGTAAAACTCTCAATGTTTTCCATTTGGATTGATCAATTACATTTTATAAGGAAAATTGTATAAAATGCTGAGAAATCTATGGATCTAGACATTGTATTTGAAGTGATTTGTTGGGATCAACTCTAGAATGTTTTTTAAATTCATAATTTCTCTATCTAACGTGATACTGTCAAAGGATTATTTAAAATTTATCAATCATACTAGAACTGATGGTTGGTTTAAACATCAAGGGAGTGTAGTTATAACAGATTGATGACTGCATGGAATCCTTTTAAGAGATGAAAATAAGGTTGATATTACCATTGTTCGCGACCATACTGAGACTAGGTAAGGAGTACATTGTTTAGTGTGATGCCTCTAGAGTTTTTTTGAATAGTTATTATAAAGGATGGACGTGTGGTTTCCTACATCTCCAGGGAGTTGAGAGTGTATGTTAATAATTAACCCACCCATGATCTATAGTTGGACATTTTATTTTATTCTCTCATATGTTGGAAAAACTACCTGATGGGAGAATGAATTATACTGCATTTAGATCATAAGAATCTGAAGTATATATTTTTATATAGGGTTATGAACATTTAGAAGATTTTGTGTGTGGATTACATGTAGTTTTTTTGAAATTGCGCTAGCATACACACCCATGAATGGATTTGTTTTCAACTCCTTAAACAAAAAGACATAGAAGAAAGTGGTGTGGGAGTCTTGTGATGAGATGTGGTTAATGGATCTATTTTCTAAAATTCACATGGATATATAGTATTGGCAAATATAGATTACTCTGAACTCTACATATATTATCCCTTATATTTTTTTTATAGTTTCTAGGCGTGTTAGATGGATGATTTGGAATATTTCCTCTTCAGGAGAATGTAAATGGTAGTGGCATACATCTTAGTTGGACCATTCATGTGTATGGGGTCATTAAATTCATTGGTATGTTTATTTACAATGATATGAACATTGAGTTAATATAAATGTTTCATGATTCTAGGTCGGATATAAAACCTAGTTTTATAGAGATTTATCATGATTTCAATAGATAATACTAGTGGATACACATTAAATGGGATATATCTAGTTTTATAACATGATGGATCACGTGTCAATGGGTTAATGTAGGGTATCAGAAACTATATGGACAACTATTACTCCTTCTCATTATCATGTTGTAATGGGATTATATTACCACATACATTGTGGAAAGTCTACCCTGGACACCCTTAAAGAATGAAGTTGCATAGGGTATATCGGACTGAATGACAAAAGTATCATTCTTCTTTCTTATCTATGATACATTATCTATTGATGAAATATATAGTCTTTATGTTTGGGTGATAGTGAGGATACATGGATTTCATTAGAGTGTATTATCATATTAGGATCCACATCACAGTTCTAGAAGGTCCATTAGAAGTCATTAGGGACATATGTTCTTCTATTTACAACCTACCATCCCCAAATAGAAGGGTAAACTGAGTGAAACATTAAGATATTTGAAGAAATATTGAAGGCATGTTCCCTAGACTTTGTAAAATTATGTGAAAAAAACATTGGATATTTTGAAGTACACCTACAAAAATTATTATCAAGCGTTGATCGGGATGGATCCTTTTTTTGACTTGTATAGTACACCATGCCATTAACCTTTTTTTGGTTTGAGATAGTTGATGTAGATCTTGTGGGACATAGTCTCACTCAGTAAATGAGTACAAGGGTTTATATTATCTAGGATTGGTTGGATATGCATAGTATGCATAAATCATATGATGACCATTAGAGATGACAAATGATGTTTGAGTCTAGTCACCATGTATTTCTTCAGGTGTCACAAATTCTAGGTCAACACCATATCCAGATGTAGGGGAAGATATCAACCATTTTTTTAGTCCATTAAATATATTGGCCAGGGTATGTCTTGTTCCATATAGATTGGATCTTACACAGTGCTTCAATAACATGCACGATGTATTCCATGTATCATAGATGTCGACATGACACCCAAATACTTTTAAAATATTAGACATTAATGATGTTGAGTTTGATGTTAACAAATCCATTGAGGAGCATCCATCCATATCATATACCACAATGATAATTTTATTTATGCATATATCATAATTTTAGTTTGAATATAGTGGAATCATGGGTGAGTTCTGGGGAAAATATGGGAGTGGTAGTCAGATATGTGGTTTTAGAGGATCTTTTCATTCACTGATTTCCCATACTGATGAATTAGATCATAGTTCAAGGGAGATAGATTATTTTTTGTCATGGTTGGAATATTCCATATTTGGGACTATGTGTGTTCCCATTTATGTTTTTAATCCTTTTTTAATTCTATGATATCTACATGTTTTTTGATTAAATTATTTTTGTAGGGAATTTTGAATTGTGGATATCAAGTTAATGGGTTATTAGGGATGGAATCTAGTACCAGCTGTGTTTTAGTTCCACTAGTCTACTAATGGATTCCACCGACTAGATGGTGGTCTCATCAGTAGTCTAGCAAGGCAACATGCTCCATCTAGAAAATCGGTGGGATGTCCCAAAGTCCTAGAACACTAGAGGCCACTACTAACTACATGGTGGTGTTGAGATATGCCAGGTAAATGATTGTTTGTGATGTTTTTTATACCCCAAAATATTTGATCATCCCTTTTAATTTTCATTATCAATCCTAATATATGATTAGTTTTTATAACATATACTCTGATGTTCTATTGGATTTTTTAATGACTTTCATCAATCTTTTAATCCTTGGATTGATCTATATTATTTGGAATCAGGTCTTGTTTATAGTTTTAGTGAAATAATATTGTCTTCATCATGAAATATATTAATCCAACCATGAAAATGTGTGTCAGTATCTATAAATAGGAGATCATGGTTTCTCTCTTAGATCTAGGTTTTTAATTTTATTTTCTCTTTCGTTTCCCGATTTGGGTGGTCTAAAACAACTACATATGGTTTGATTGTATTTTATAGTATATTCTACTCATGTGATCAGGTTTTCATGTTGTGTGCATGACATATTAAAATAAATCTATTTAATTTCTCTTCCCTAGACCTCCCATGGATCACATTGGTTTTTATGGTGACTGATATTGGGACTTTTGGCCACTTTAAGGGGTGTTTCAACCAATGAAATTGGTTGGGAATAATGAAATTAAAAACATAGATCCCCATGATAGTATTTATTAGTTAACTATGTTATGGTATACTTGATGTCAAAATTTGTAATTGATATAATTGAACATGAAATGATAACAATACATGGGACTAGATATTTGGATAATGGAATGAAATAAAAATATTGTATTATGTTTTTTTGTTTGGTGTTAATAGTGATAATTTATTATTTATCTCATGATTTGTTCACATTATTAGAGGCATGATGGAATTTTTCTACGATTAATGATTATACAAGCCTGAGGGTGAGATGCGTCAATACGTGATGCCTTAGGGTGTCATGTTGAGTTTCATGATTTTATAGTATTGGGGGTGATACATGTTGATACTTAATGAGTGAGTGTTAGATGATGAGATGCATGAATATATAGTCCTATGTTCTAGAGAGAGTTGATTCTTGATGCCTGATGGTGGGATGTTGAGATTCATGATTGTATGAGAGCTTGTGAAATATTAATTATGGCTTAGTACCTAAGTATCAGATGTGCAGATTGCTGATTGTATGGGATTGAGGGTGAGATGAATGAATATTTGATTCCTGAGGCTGAGTTGGGGAGTAAGGATAAATCAGTCCTCCTAGGTTATTTTAATTGAGGTACAATGATAGTGACACACGACATTGCATTTGAGAAGGTACATATGACCCCAGGTGTCAACTCAGAATCCATGGAAAACATGTTCATTTTATTGATTCCATTTCATAAATTAAATACTATGGTATAACATAAAGATTCATTCACTACTCTCAAACTGGATTATTTGAACACCATGTGTGTTGTCCTACTGAGTTTTACTCACCCCATATTCAAGCATCGTTTGGTACTTGTGTAGACATCATTGATGAAAGTCCTGACAAAGGACATGATACCTATAATCGATTGATTAGTTTCTTGTGAAAATGGGATGGATCATTTATATGTGGCTGATTATAGGGTTTGAGAAAATGTTGGTGAACTCTTTATTTTTGAATATGTATTTAGTTTCATGGGCTTGTATGACTTCATCAGGACATTTAGAAGACATACGTTATAACATGACATGGTTTATTTTATATTTGATATAATTTGGTTATTACGATATATTCTAGTGTTTATATCTATATTTATTTATTTTTATTGAAACTATATTTCAAAATGTACAATCTCACCACTAAATTCCTTACACTCTCAAAGCTTGTTTTCCTCCACTAGTGTATGGGGTGGAATACATGAGGTTATGTGATTATTTATATCAGTTAGGTTAGGAAGAATTAGGATATGGAAATTACATAGTTAATTATTCCTAAATTATTCAAGTAACAATAATAAATGTTACCAAATTATTCAAAATAGTCTAGTTTCATTCCCTGAGGTATTTAGTTATATTTTTATGATGAAATAGGGGATGATCACTTTTCCTTAATTTTTAACAAAATAAATATGGAATATTAATTAATGTGTTGAATATAAATAATAACTTTCTAGAACTAGAAAAATAATATTTAAATAATAATATAAAATTTATTCAATAATTACATTCTTATGACCATCCATAACCATCCAAAAGGGGTTGTGACAAAAAAACTACCTCATTCCATAATGGCGGTAATCCACATATACACATTGAAAAAAAATTTATTTTCCATTGAATGGGTCAAAGGTATAGAATTTTTACCTATATATAATATTATTCATGTAATAAATATCTTATTTACTTATCAATTAAAATTTTATGACCATTAAATTAAAAAGGTGATGAAAAATAAAACATGCCGATCATGGAGGTTACAGTCCTCAGGTATGCATGGATGATGTGTTTATTTCTCTATGAAAAAATTATAAATTGATTTTTTACTTTTAGAGTATTTATAAATTTATAAATGTTATATTTATAAATTAAAATCCCCATTTTAACTCTCCAAGAAAGTATTAAATGAAAAATGAAACACATTGATCATAGATGGGTACTCCTCACATAACACGATAAACATTTTCATTTTTAGAATGGGTTGGAAGAGGAATAATATTTATTGTACCATAAATATAATAAAACAATGTCATTCTAATGATAATAATTTCATTATATAAATATTTTTATAATAGTTTTGGAAGAGGTAGGATGAAAAATATTGAGAAAATAATGTTAGAGAGTGATTAATACACAAGTTGAGAACATGAGTCATATCATTAATGAATTCTTGGAAAAAAAGGATTTAATGATTATTTATGGATAAATAATAATTAAAATGTGGAATATAACTCTTGGAGAGGAAGAAAAGTATTTTTTTAATGGATGTTTTAACTATGAGGGTGGCTTGTTGTAGGTGGAAGTGAGATTTTTTTATTTGTAAAAAGACTGAAATTTCCTTTAAATTGAATTATAGGTGAGGGGTGAGAATAGAATTTCAAAATATTTAGGTGATTTATATATAGAAAAACTGTTGAGACATGTAGTTATGTATTTCAAACCTTGGAAAGTTCTTTTACAAGGTATTTTTGTCATGTTGATTTAGTGAAATTTGATCTACATTTTATTGGAAATTTTTACTCAAATTAACTAGTATTAAAAATTATTATTGATAAATTTATTTTCAATAAAAATATAATATGAACCCTATTATATAATTTTATAGTTCTTAATTTTAATATGGAATCAATTTAATTTAATCCAATTTCTAAATACAAGAAAATTTAAATTGTTTTTATATAATAATATCTATTTAATCATTTAGTGTGCTTATCCTAATATCATATAAGTTACCGATTAAATTTTATTTAGTACATTTATATATATTTATATAAAAATTATACTAGATTAATGAAATAAAATATATCAATTTAATTTATGGATAAATGTTACACAATGAAAATAAACACAATTATTTGAAAAAATTGATTAACCTTGTTAAATAATACATACATTAGTAACTCATTTATATGATAAAAATTAGAATATAATAATTAACAAATTTTGATATTTTTATTAGAAAAATAAAACCATTTTATTAGACTCCATTTCAGGTGTTAATTATTTTTAATATAGGTGTGCATAAAACTTTAAATAAAAAATTTAATTGACATCATTTTTTAGCATAAAATTTTACGATTAGTAATTTGGAACCAATAAATGAATTTTGTCAATTATTTTTTGGATATAAACTATATTTTTGTTTATACTTGAAATTAATAGTGTAGTTATTTCTATTTATACCCACTAATTCAATTGCTACATTATAACTGTCGTATACAAAACGTAAAATTTTACCTCACTAAAATGTATAACGATTAATTTTTATTCAATGTTGATTATAAATGACTTTATCATAACATTAATGATTTATAATTTATTTGTTGTTATATTCTCCCACACAATATAAAATAAACTTAATACCCATTATTATAATTACTACTCACAAGTGAAAAATAGTTATGGTATGAATCAAGACATAATTTATAAAAACTTTCATGGTTAAGACTATAAAACTCATAATTTCCTTTATAATGAGCATATATTTATATTCATACCCATTTTGAAAAAATGTAAATGATTATATATCTATAAGTCATGTGATTTTCTATAGGCATACCTTTCACTTTTTTATTTCCAAGATCCTGTTTCCAAGTAAATATTAATACCAAAATGGTTATGATAATATCCATGTTAGTGATCATATTAGTATGAACTCTCAATATAAAGATGTATTATCCTATGAATCCAATGATACATTTAGTTAAAATATTATATAATTGAATAAACAAATAACTCCTTTGGTTTAACTCATATTTTCCATGTTAATTTTCTTATTAGGTTCTCTATCATTACTAATAATATATTATATAATAAAATTCCATTATAATATATTTAAAACCCTTATAATAGTTCATAAAGAAAATCTATTTAACAAAATAATACTCCTCTAGATTTTAATACAAGGTGGGAAGTTATAAATCTTATTCATAAACTAAGTGAATATTTATTTAAAACCAAACCAAACATTCCAGGGTTATTACCCCAATGTTTATCGGTGTTAGGGCCAACATCCCTTATTTTTAAAATTTCAATTATTAGAAACCAAACAGTAACTACTTTAACAAAATTTCAAGATGTTATCATATACATATATTTACCCATTATATTTCTATAAACATGTTCTATTCTTAATCTTTAATAATAATTTATTCATTATTTTTCATAATATATAGTAAAAAAATTAATGGAAACCTATGCTCCTAAAATTCAACATAATTATTATCCCCAAAAAACATTATCCATATTCCAATAAATAATTTTTGTAATCATATATACTCCTAGAAGATAATGAAATTTTCCCAAAATAACATTAATTTCCTTAACATCAAATCATATACCAACCATATGATCTACCAATACGTTTATCATGTAATGATACTAACCTCTAATGTTATCTAGACCCTAATTTAATACCATATATGGAAATTCAAACCCGCACTTTTGGAATCTATTGAGAAAAAAACATAAATTACATACCAAATTTTAAATCAACTAGAGTTACACAAAAGTAATAATTAATAATAAGAATATCGATAATAATTATTAACTTACTTACTCACCAAGGACCTTTTAGGGTTAAATTTTTAGCAAGTTAGGAAAAAACATTAAAAAAGGAACTCATATCATTCCCATATATTAGAAAATTATTACATTATACAAAAACTTTCTTATTTAACAATAACTATTCAACATCTCCAATAAAAGTCCACACACATTATAGTATTTAAGAGATATCTTATCTAATAATCTTATTCAAAACTATAAGAAATGAAAATAGAATAAGGGTGGTCTCAATTTATAAATTAGGGATAGTTTATATTAGAATATTTTAAACATAAGATTGGAATAAAAAAATTATAGGAATAAATTAGAATCCATTAATTCCATATAACCTATCACCGGATATTCAAATAAACCCATGGATGACATAAAAAAATAATTAATCACGTGGATAATAATAACTGACTTCATTTTGGTGAAATTCTTAATGATAGGATATGTTAATATTTGCATCAATAGATCAGTGAAGACAAATTATATATTTTCAAGGCCTTAGTAAAATACATAAGTAACATTAAGACTACATTAATGAAATATTATTAATTTTAAAATCATACAACAATACTCAAACTATTTTCACTTATGATACCTAATAATACAATAAGGATATGTATTTTTCTATTCCCAAACCATCACTTAATTAAGTCTAATGAATTCACTATATGAAGGAAATAAATATGAATTCAACACAAAATAAACATATCTTACTAATAAATCAAGAACTTTATAAGAATAATGAACATAAATGATATCAATACTTTCCCCAATCAAATAACTAAATTACATGATCATAGGATATTAGGAGAAATTAACTATATTTTATTATCAAGGTATATCCCATGTCAGATATAATTTTTTTAAGGATAATGGAATATAATAAAAAAATTCATAAGATGAACACCTCTAATGTTTTCATATAAGAAGGCATATAGAATTTGATTTTTTGATACTGTGAGTTTATTCCCCTAAAATAAAAAAGTTATTAGATGATTTAGGGGATAATTGATGCAACATAACTCAAAAATAAGGAAATTTTTTTGAGAGGAAATTTGAAGTGAAACGATAAAAATATATCTTATAAATTATTTATTAACATTATCCGAGAAACTTGATGTTACGAGACACTGTCATGAATAATTTTAAAAAAGAAAAAATTAATAAATTTTTACAACACTAGTTTGAAAAATTACCAATAATGAAAAATTAAAATAGAAATAATGTTACCCCAAAGGAAATGTGCAGTTGATGATGAAATATATGATGGTGAATGGAAAATCCTTTATTAATTTATTAAATTACCTATATAGAAACCCATATAGGATAAATGACAAATAAATATTCCATTTAAAAAGTGAAAAATAGAAACATGAAGATTAAAAGAGGTTATATATCTTTGGATTTCAAAATATTAAAAGAATTTTTTAGGAATGATTGAATTTGGATATGGAGGAGAGACATCTATAAATGGTGATGTGGATTATTCTCAATAAAATTTGAACTTTTATGAAGAAAAAATCCATCAATGGAGAAGAATTAAAGTTACAATCCAGTAAAAATGTTTTATTAAGAAAGTGGTAAATAAATTTATGGTTAATTGGAAGTATAATATAATGTAGTAATCATGTATAATTTTGCTAACATATAGGAATAACTCTTAAGAATAATTACTATGATAGAATAAATTGAAATTGTGATAGAAAAACCCTTACAACCATTGTAATAGTTGAATAAAAGAACCTAGGAAAATGTAACATCTGTTGAATTTGTAAATAACCTTAATATCATTAATTTTTTGATGAAATACATCCATAAATAATTATACAAACCACATGGAATAAACCAAGTTGTGAATATGGTGTATTTATCAGGGAATAAAAATTTATATAAGACCCTTAGCCAGAAGGTTTGGAAGACAAGCAGAAACTTGCTTCCATTAAAATTAAAATAAAAATTTAAACATTACAAAGTCTCTAAAAAGCAAGGGGATTTACAAAGCCGCATATACAAGACACCATATCTATCGTTACTGAAAAAATTTTCACAATAGGGGGAAAAAAAGACCAACTGGAGCTGACCTCTATAATTTCCCTTTTAGACAGGGCATCTGTAACCTAATTCACCTCCCGGTAGGCATGTGACACTTCAAGACATAATCCATCCATAATGTGAAGACCAGAAATCCAGGCATGCACCATTCTCCAAGGAACATTCCGAGAGTGGTCATTCATAAATGATAATGATATTAAAAAAAACTACTATTTTTAGTTTTAATATATAAATTAGTATTATTTTCACCATAAAAAATGATATTGGTTCATAATATGAATTGTGTCTCAAGAAACATAAATTAAGATAAAGAACACTAACCTTTGTAAGGACCCGGAAATTTCAAGGAAAATGTTTTCTTAATTTTATTTGAAATTTTACAAGAACGTAGTTTCTGACGGCGCCTGATTCCGAGGCCCGGTGTGCCCAGAATCAATTTCCGAAGTTTAGCTCAGGTACGTTCAGTGAACGAACGAGCATGTTTTTCTAACTTTTGAACTGGTGCTCGAAATCGAATTTTGAGGGCAACGATGGATTCTCAGCGCCGGTAATTGCATAAGAAGATCTTTTTCGGAGTTGTGTTTTCATGGGAGGAGTTGTTAAAAATTTGTGGAAGATAAAATAAAAATTGAGTTACAATTTTTATTTCTTTAAAGTAGTTATATCCTTTGAGTGGAAGTTAGGGAACTACCCATGAGAGGTTAAGAGGGTGGTGGGGCCCACATGAGACCCTAACCCCCCTTGATCTTCCATAACCCCCTTGACCTCCCATAACTCACCTCCCACTTTAATATTGTAACTCCAATTTAACTTATGTGACTCCTCTCCTCCTCACCTCCCACTTTAATTCATGCCACCTAAACATTAATTAATTTGACAACTCAAGATCAATTAATTAAGTGTGTTGGTTTTGAATTTTGTAATTTTGAATTCATGGCATGGGTAAATAAAATAAGGTGGAGCCTTATTTTATTTTGGTTAGAAATGTTGTGTTAAGAGAAAGGGAAGAGAGCATTTGAGTTTTGAAGAACTTCCTCTTCCGAAGAAGAACGCTTCATCTCCTTTGTTGAAGAACGTGAAGAACACCGAAGCTTCGACGAAGAACATCGTCTCATCTTGAACCTTCCCTCTACGTCGAAGGAAGCGAGACGCCACATTCTTCATCGGGCGATCACCGACGACGTGCCTTCTCCTCTTCTTCCTCCGCATCAAGGGAGGAGACACAACCGCGGGGAATGTCACCATTGATGACGACTCACCCTACGACGTCAACGGAATCGACACCGATCTTCCACGACATCTGATCACCGTGACGCTTGCCTCTTCCGCGGCACGACGACGTGTGACGTCTTTGAAATGTAGGGGTTTGGTTTTCATGTCTTGAATAATTTTAGACGTTCTTCGATTTCAACGGCCAAGTTTTATCAAAATAACGGTGGAGGTCGGACCGCACAAACACGGCCAAACCTCCTCCCCTTTTATTTGTTGGTTATCTATGTGGCTTGAAATGGAAGCGACGTAGTGCCGTCGCACCGTGCGGGAATTTAGAGAATCACGACGAAGAAGCGCAGTGTCGTCGTGCCGTGCCTTTGAGGTCGAACGAATCCGCGGTCGAAGTCGGGCCGCAGTGAATGGGTGCGGTGCCGTCGCGCCACAACGAAAAACCACTAAGACGACGCGTTTTGAACATTGAGTGCGGATTGACGGGTGACGACGAATCAGGCCGAAATGGTGTTCGAATTCCTTCGCAGTAAAGATCGGGTCCCGGGAGGACTGTTGGCGAAAGCGGCAGGCGAAACGGACCACCGGAGCGCGTCCAGCGATCCGTAGAAGGCGGCGGCGGCACGCCGCCGGAGCAAACCGCGATGGCTGAGCCACGGCGGTGGGACGTGAACCGGAACAGCCGGGCTTTTCCAGGTTTGAGGCGGCGCGACTTTAAGCCGCGCCAGGTTGACAACCAGGGGGTTTGTAACCCCCTGCACCCGTCGCGCCGCGCCAGCGCGAGGCCAGCCGGCTGCCCAGGCCGGGCCGGACCTTGCAGATGGGCGGGGCCGGACCCGGACCCGGTTCGGCCGACCCGGGGGGGGGGGGGGGGGGGGGGTTGGGCCGGGCCGGGCCGGGCCCATACCCCGATTTTCGGACATCTTTTGGTATTTCACCCATAACTTGGGCTACGGACCTCCGATCGACGCACCGTCAGTTGCGATGCGATCCTTGGATCGAGGAAGTTGTTTCGGTATGTTACACTCAAGGTTTCGGAAAACTTTGAGTACAGACGGGTTAATTCGGATACGAAACCAACCGGGCCCTCGGAGAGGAAATGTTTATATCTTGAGTTCCGGACGTCCGATTGACGTGCCATCGACTTTGTTGGTTTCCTCTTGATGATACATAACTTTTGGCTTACTCCGCTCAAGGTTTGGACGCCGTCGGATTGCGGTCGGGTTGGTTCGCTCACGAAACCAACCGGGCCCCTAGAACAAAAAAGCCAATAACTCACAGACCGAGCATCTGATTGACGCGCCGTCTGTCTCGTTGAATTCCTCTTGATTAGACGGAACTTTTGGCATACTTCTCCTGAGTTTTGGATGCAGTTGGAGTATGACTGGGTTGGATTGTAACCAAAATCCAACCGGGCCCCTAGAACGGAAAAGCTAATATCTTTCAGACCGGACGTCCGTTTGACGAACTGTCAGCGGCGTTAGTGATCACTTTGAGAAACGGTCCCTATGGGTATAACCTATGAGAGTTCGGGGTACAGTTGAGATACGGCAGGGTTGGTTCGCACACGAAACCAACCGGGCCCCTGGGACGAAAAGGCTAATAACTCACAGACTGTGCGTCCGACTGACGCGCCATCTGTTGCGTTGAGACCACTATGAAGAGGCGGTCCTTTGAGATACTTATTCGTGGGACTTGTGATAATTGGAGTATCGACCTGTAGCTCATGGAGCGGACCCTCCCGGAGACGAGCATACAGAGTACGGAGACCGTGTAGCTGGCTGTGACTGATGACTGCTTGTCAGATTCGATTCAGAGTGACTAGCATAGCCCAGTGGGGAGCACTACTTTGTGAGGTGGCAGACCCATGGCGGAGGATCCCTACTGTGTGAGGTGGCAGACCCGCGAAACTCGATAGGAGGATTACCTCTGTAGGCTATGAGGGGGAGCACTACTGTGTGAGGTGGCAGACCCATGGCGGAGGAGCACTACTATGTGAGGTGGTAGACCTGCGGAACTCGATAGGAGGAGTACCTCAGCAGTCTTAGGTTAGTGAGCAGTACCTCGGAGTTGTGATAGGATCACTGTACACTCCAGAGACGGACTCATCAGCAGTTACAGTTTCGATAATGAAAATCTTGGTTTGAGCTGAGTCTATGACCTTTGTGTTTACCTCTTGATTGAGATGGGTCACTTGATAACTTAGGTATATGTATGGGCATATACCTGGGTAGTGGTTATCCGTTGATTTCATAATCTTTGTGTTTCCTCATGATTGAGATGGGTTACTTGATAACTTAGGTATATGTATGGGCATATTCCAAAGTAGAGTTTATCTGTTGAGATCTTCTTTGTGGTTATCCTTGTTGGATTTAGTGAGACCTTGAGGGTCTCGGGGTCCCTACTGAGTATCATTATAATCACCCCTGGACGGGCTATACCCGCACCTCGTTGTGTTGGTTGCAGATGACAGGCAGTGCTGACGGAGGCCGAGTGTTCGAGGACTAGACAGTACCCGGAGGTGGACCACACAACGAGTCAGAATCCGGAGGTGGACTTCACGGCGAGACGAAACTCGGAGGGGGTTGACGAGCGAGAGCATTGAGGAGATGCGCTATCTATACCTACCCTTCAGGTAGGATCCGTGGTGGACGATCCAGGAGCTGCACTATCTGTACCTACCCTTCAGGTAGGATCCGAGGAGGATGTCCCAGTAGCCGCTTCCGTTCTTCCAGCTATTGTATTTTTTTTGTTTTACTTTTGTTTAGTTGTAGTTGTACTTTCAGTTGGGTTTGTATTCTGGCCCATTTACTTTTTGGCACTTCTCTTTGTACTTTGTGTTTTACTTCCGCTTGTACTCTGTGGTGTTTTGTTTACTTTTATAAAGGCAACAGCTTCCCAGTTATCGGGATTTACGCCTTTGGTGCTAGTCGCCAGCCCCTGCCCTATGGAAGGTGGGCTTGGGGTAGTCACGGCACGGGCCCCGTGGACGGGTCGTGAAAACATTGAAATTCAGCTCCATTATATTTATTTAACCTCTTATATAATAAAAATAATGATATTAAGAAATCATTTAATAACCTTATTATAGAATTTTTAAATTTTTAATCTTCCATTACAATAATTTATTATACATTCATTATCTAGTTATTTAAAATTTTCACCATCGAGTGTTATAATATAAGATCTTCTCATATGGAATTATTAATGTCAATGTCACTAATTATTTATTGAAAAAATTTACTCATTCCACAATTATCTAAGTTCTTATAATATACAAGGAAGATTCAGGATTAGAGTGTAAGTTCCTATAATAGATGTTACCTAATAGTTTATAATTTTATTTTTCTATTCCATGAGAGAATGAGTTATGATTTGTATGGATGAAATCACTGACAAGCTTGTTTAATTAATCATTCAGAAACAAAAGGTGGTATCTTAATTAGTTTAGTTAAATATTAACATTTCCATTGATGAAACCAAAAAATACTTGAATAATAATTTTATATTTATTAATAATTATAATTCTTCAGAATTTTAATTTATGTAGTTGATTCATAATGAACTACATAATTCCATAGAGGTAGTAGTCCACACATACACATGGGTGACATCTTATTTTTTGCATTCAATGAGAGGAAGGTAGAAAATGGATTATCTTTTAATAATATTAATAATTTTATAAATATAATATTCAATAATCAAATACTATATTAGAACTTTTTATGATTGGTGGTGATGAAAAATAAACTATGACATGCATGAGGTGGTAGTTCACACACATATATAGATTCCATTTTCATTGTTTGTTGTAGTAAACGAATATAGAAATTGATTTATATTTTAATAATATTAAGAATTATATTAATACAATATATATTCTTTGAATACCTACATTTAACATTCCATGTAAGGTGGTTATGTAAAGAATAATAGTTTAGTCATGGACGTAGTAATCTACACATAACACTAGTGACATTTTCATTTTTTTGAATGGATGAGAAGAGTATAGATAATGGTTATAACATAAAAATAATAAATTTCCAGTATACTACTGATACTTATGTTATTATAAAAATATGTTTTTGAATTTTATTTTTAGATTTTGGATGAGAATTATAAATAAATGTATATTGGAGAGGGGTGATAATCACAATAAGGACATCAGTAATCTATTGAATGACTTCAATGAAATAAAGGGTTTAATGACTATTCATGGATAAAGAGGATTAAAAACGTGTAATAATACTCTATGAGAGTTTAAATCAGTTTATTTTTAATGAAATTTAATAGAAGGTGTGTCTTTAAGTGCATGAAAGTGGGTTCCTTTTATAAGTGAAAAAATGGATGTTTCCCTGAAATTTAATGGTAAGGGAGGGGTTGGAATTGAATTCCATGATAGATAGGTGAGAAAATTCAGGTGAGACTTGTAAGTATTCCTTCCAACCTACAAAATGAATTATATAAGGTATTGGTATTCATTATAATTTAGTAAAATTTGAGAAACTATGTGTTACTTTATTTAGGATTATTAACCTTGATTAAAAATCAACCATAGAAATTAATTTTTTTATAAAGCTATAATGTGAACCATCCTACATAATTTCATTATGTTTAATAAAAATTTAGAATCTATTTAGTCTAATTAGTTTTCAAAGTATTTGAAAAATAAAACTAAAATTAAATCATATAATATATGGGGAAAATGATTTATAGAAAAATTAACTTTTTAATATTTATGTTTTCTTAACATAATTTTGTTTTAATAACTAATAATGTGGGTGATTATATATATATATATATTATTAATAATATAAAATATATCAATTTAATTTATTTATATAAATTACATAATTCTTAAAAAATTCTTTGATTTTTTTTTGGTAAATATTACATACTATAATAAGTCAAATTTATATAAAAAATAATGCAGGTATTATTAAAAAATATGCATATGATAATTAAATTATGGAAAAACGTCTTATAACCCATTTTTTGTGTTGATTTATTTTAATATAATCACACATGACACATTATGATGGAATTTTTGGAAAAATAATTTTTTTAGAAAACAATGATCTTATTAGTTATTTAGCTTCAGTAATTGAATTTTAGGAATAAATTTGTTTTAAAAAGAATATTTATTTTTTATTTCTACATGGATTTTATAATATTTATACTTCTATGTATACCCACCAATTAAATTTCCATATTATAATGATCACATCTAATACTTAAAATTTTCCCTTTATAAAATGTATCACGATTTGTTTAGGATTAGTGTAGCATGTGAAAAAATATATTCTAAATTTGTTGATGATAATATCTACGTTGTAGTACTACCGGTTTGAGATAAGTGACCTTTTTTTACCATTTTATGCATATGGAGTGGTTGGGGAATGTTTGGCGGAGTTTGTAATGGTTTTTGGAAAGTTTTGGAGGCCTTTTTAAGGATGTACAGTTTGAACATGGTTAGAGGAAACCCTGAGATAATCCTAGGTAACCGTGTGATATGCCACTGTTCGAATAGTGGCATCCACATGATTAGGTCACAGTTTTTCAAATTGGGCAAGCTAACTGTTCGGCCCATTAAAAATGGTTCTTTTAAAATGAGGTTAGTCGGGATTTTCCCAAAATCATCCATTTCTTATCCCATATGAACTCTACATGGAATTTTTTCTTCTCAAGGGATAGGGTTGATCTCCCACTCATTTTGGAAGGTATTTGAAGTGGTTTCAATGTGGGTTAAAGGTAGTTCATGTCAGGTAATTCTTCTGTTTCAGTTTCTTTGTGGTTTCCTCTAGATCTTATATCTTACCTCTCTTGGTTCTCTAGATCTACATCTATTTCTTGTAGATCAAGGGTTATTTTTTCCTTAAGTGTTGATTTTTGGAATTTTATATGATAAGGAATGAGATCTTGAGTGGTATTGGTGGAGAGTTTGTCTGGATTGGTGGTGTAGTTTCTTGTGGGTCGATTTTTCCAAAACACTAAAGGTAGATCACTTATCTCTCGATTCCACTTTCTTAAATCATGAGGCTTTATTTTAAATTAATTTTTTTCCTTGAAATTAATTTTAAATTTGATGTAAAATTCTTGGTGGAATCCCATTGGGTTATTATTTGGGGATTTTGGGTGAAATGGAATATTGATGCAAAAGGGGCTTGTTGTGTGATTTTAAAATGTAAATTTTAAAATTGGTTACATGGTTTGGTTTATGAAAATGATTTGGGAAAATGGTTTTCAATAAGAGTGTGGTTTATTGAAATGTAGTTTGGTATGGAAAATGATTAAAGGGCGTTTTCAATAAATGGATGATTTATTGAAGTGATTGGAATGTGTTGGAAATGGTTGTGTGTATAATGTGTGGCCTTAGTGTTTTATGCCATTGGTTGGTTATGTATTATGGCATGTGTTTATTTTGTTGAAGTGGGAGAGAAGTATCATTAAAAAAGGTGATAGATAGTGTATGGAAGGGCCACCATTATGGATAAGTGGTTGGGAAGTACAACTAGTTTCGAAAAGTAGTTAATGGGTTTGGATGGGAAGATCCATCGTGGTTTTTCTCCTTGTTGTGTTTTTCTATGAATTATGAAAATTTGTCAAGTTATTGTGTGACGGTTATGTGTATTATGGAATAATTTTGGCTTTCCCTTGTTTGACATGGCTTGTTAAGGGTGTGTTCATCTTATCGGTAATTTTTGAGCTTTTTTTATTTTATATAAATTATTTTATATAATTTTGATAATGGTTTTATCCTAGTGGAATGTGTAGGGAAGTCATTTGGGATATTCCTACTATGTATTATTACTCTCCCTTGCTTTGTCTATTTGGTTCTTTTGTAGATGTTGTATTCTGGGACACAGGTATGAGTAAGGTATCTCATTTTTGCAAGAAGTTATTCATGATGCTTGGGTGGTTTGGTGGGTCTTAGAGCATGGTGATTTTTGAGGAGAGGTAGAGGGTGCCTTGGTTTACATTGGTTCTCTTGTCTAGTCTTCTACATAGCACTATTATTTTGGTTTGGTTGTATTGGTTTTGTGAATTGTTATGGTTTAGTTTGGTTGTATTTTGGTACTATATGGTTTGGGTTGCTATGTTAACTTGCATCATGTAGTTTTATTGGATATGGATTGTTTGGTTGGTTGGTTTATCTCAAAGAAAAATCATTCCAAAATTTATTCTTGATGCCCTCAACATTTATTCCTAGCCTTTGGTGCCTTGGGAACATCTCTTAAGACCTAGTAGAACCTCACCACCTTCTCAAGCCAACGAGGAAGCGACATAGAGTTACAAGTGGTATCCGTTTTTTTGGTCCTTTGGCGTTAATTGTTGGTCTTGGTGTAGACATTTATTCTTGGTCCATTCATTGAGTCGGGATGGTATAAAGGTGTAGGTTTTTCAGAAATAGAAATGTATAGCATAAAATGATGTAGCTAACCCTTTTATGCTGAAATTCATGTTACTAGGGAGTTGGGTACATAAGTGTTTTGGAGACACTTATAGCCATTGGATATCTCATTATTGTGGGTGTATCCAATGAGATGAGCATGACATGCATGGTAGAAATGACTTCCCTCTAGGGTTTATATTTCATTTGGTATAATGAATTATGTTATGGTATGAATATATGTATGTGTGGAAAATATGGAAATTAATTCAGATGTGCGAATTTGAAATGTGAATGGTTATGGTATTCTGAAAATGGGTCGATTTTCAAAACATGGTAGATTTTTCAGAATATTGAAAAATGGGAAATGTGAACTTGAAGAAATCCTAGTTGTGATAGTTGTAATGTAATTTATTTTGAATCATAAGAATTTTTTTTCTACAGGTGTGGGACTTATGGTTGTTTTTGTGTTGATAGAAATGGCACTGTGTAGGTATCGTAGATACCAACTAGATGAGGATACTGAAAATACGGTTATAACTGAGTCTCAAGTGAACTAGAAGCTAGTGAAAATTATAGTGAAAGCTTTCCAAGCTGTGGAAAGTGGGAATAAACCAAATGATTCAAAACTTGTGGATTATGCAGTTCACATTCAAAGGTAGAATCCAACCATTTTTAGGGGTGATTTGGAGTTAGAAAAGGATAAATCATGGATAAACAGAATAAATAGGATATTTTAATTCATGGTAAGACTTATAGAGATGAAAGTAAAGTTATACTTGTAAATTTTGGAAGATATTTCCCTTCAATGGTGGGAGATGGCGGTCTATCCTGGGATGAACCAAGGTGTGACATGGGAGGGTTTTGAGGAATTCCTTAACAATAAATTCTACCCCCATATATTAAAAATTAAGTGAAAAATTGTTTTCTTCTGCTTTATGTTGGAGAACCTTTAGGTAACATAATATTCAGCTATGTATATGAAATTAGTTTGGTTTTCACCTGAGGTAGTAGGTAGAAAATCCTTGAAGTCGCACATTTTTTAAGTTTAGTTGAGGTAGAAAATTAGTTCCAAGATAGTGGTGATGAATATAAATGATTACATAGAAATGTTGAATAGAGCTATGGTGGATGAGCGAGATATTTTGGGGGATACTAGTGGGGGAATTATGTTGGTACCCATTGGGAATAGTGGGAACTCGAATGTAGGGTTCAAGAAAAGGAGGGACCCTTATTTTAGGGTGGGAGTAAGACTCAGAATCCGATGATGGGATCAATGAATCTTACTATGAAGCCTTAGATTAAGCCAGGATATTTTTAGTGTGGCTCTATAGAAAACATGAAGTGGGATTGTATGAAACAACCTCGATCTTGTCTTAAATGTATGCATATAGGGAATCTTCAGTGGTATTTCAGTAATGCTCCAATGTTGTCTGTTTGTGAAACTCTTCAGGGGTCACATGTGACCTATGCCTCAAAAGGATGGGATAAGAAACATACTTTTATTTAGTAAATACAAGTTAGACATGAAGAGTCTAGAAATACATTGACACCTCAGCAGGGTAATAAAGAGAAGAGTGTGGCAAGGATTAGTTGTTCGGAGCTCAACATGTTTTGATGGATGATCAGTTGGGACCATCCATGGTGTGAGGTACAGTTCTTTTGAATTTCACATTGATGCAAGATTTTTTTGATATGGGTGCTTCCCACTCTTTTATTGCTTCTCGTGTTATTAGTTTGCTAATTCTAACTGTGGAAATGATTCCATCTATTTTAAAACATCAAACTCCTCTGGGTAAAAGATAGTTTCGAGCCATCCGATATAGATAGTGTTTCAAATGTATAGATGACATTGAATTAATTTGGGGTTTAATAGTGCTTGAGGAGGATGCATATGATATAATCATAGGAATGGATTGGTTGAAAATGTTTATGGCCCACATTGATTGCTACGAGAGAACGGTAAGTTTTACAATATAGGATGGCATTGAAAACCTATTTAGAGGGGAGAATAATGAAAATCTGGGTGTAATAGATTTATTCGCACCAGATGTTGGTACGATCTCGTAATAGTTAGTGGATTTTTCATTGGAATCAGTGGAAGGTGTTGAGAAGAGTGTTCTCCTAGTAGTTGTGGATCAGTTTATGGATGTCTTTCTTGAAGAATTACCAGGGTTTCCACTAGTGAGAGAAGTGGAGTTTATGATGGATCTTATTATGGGGTCAAGTCTTTTATCACTTCCATTTACTAGATGGAAGCTGTAGAATTACAGGAATTGAAGGTGTAGTTAGAGGAGCTAGAGAACAAATGGTTAATCTGGCCTTGCACGTCTTCATGGGTAGTGCATGTTTTGTTTGTTAAAAAAGTGGATGGCACCCTAGAGCTGTGTATTGATTATCATTGACTTAATCAGGTCATAATAAAGAACCTATATTCACTTCTACGCATTGATGATTTTTTTACAAGTTGAGGGGAGCTCAGTGGTTCTCTAAGATTGACTTGAGGCCAGGATATCATCAATTATGGTCGTGGAAGGAGGATATTCCAAAAATAATTTTCAGAAGTAGATATGAAAATTTTAGTATGTGGTTATGCCCTTTGGTATTACAAATTCAATAGCAGTGATCATGTAATTAATGAATCATATATAACATAATTATCTATATTCTTTAGTGGTGGTATTTTTTGATGATATACTGGTGTATTTGAGAACAAGTGTAGAGCATGAGCAACACTTGGAGATAGTGATGTGGATCTTGAGGGATTATGGGTTGTATGAAAAATTGTAAATGTGTGAATTTTGGATACTTGAGGTTCATTTAAATGGCCTTGTTATTTCCAAGAAGGGTGTTTCAGTTGATTCAAAAAAGATAAAGGCTGTTATCTCATGGAAACCACCAAAGAATGTTTTTGAGATACAGATTTTCTCTGTCCTAATGGGGTATTATCGAGTTTTTGTTCGTGATTTCTCACAACTAGACTCACCAATGATATCTTTGAAAAGTATGATTGTTCTATTTCAATGGGATGAGCATTGGTGGAAATGTTTTGATGAGATAAATGGTTTCCTTACATCAGCATCCGTCTTAGTTTTTACAAAACCAAGGAAAGGGTACATGGTATATTATGAAACATAGGGAGAAGGGTGGGGGTGTTTTCTCATGTAGGGGGATCATATGGTTTTATATGGATCATTATTGTTGAGGTTTCATGAGAAGAACTACCCAAACAATTATTTGGAATTGATGACAATGGTTCATGCTTTGAAAAAGCGGCGTTATTATCTATTTGGTGGGAAATTCATGGTGTTTACTGACCAAAAGAGTTTAAGACATATGTTCTCACAAATATATAAGAACATGAGGCATAAGAGTTGGATGAAATATCTCTAAATATTTTATTTCGACTTAATTTACACACTGTGTATGAGAAATTCAGTGTCAGATGCATGAAGTAGAAAATCATATGCTCAGGTGGTGAAAAGGGAATCAAAATAGCGGCTATTGATGTCAGTCATAGATGAAATGTGGTTGGAATGAGAGGAAATGGGGAAAGAGCAGCCTTATTTCCCATTTCATTGGTTCCTGACTCGGTTGGTTTGGTTAAAGAGGAAACATGAATCTGATTCCATGTGTATGGAGATGAGGTCAATACTCAATGGTCGGGTGACCATTGAGGGCTGGGAACAGAATGAGAATTCAGTTTTGTGTTTTCAGAATCAGATGATGGTACTGATATATTTTTATTATGAAATTCTCAGGGATTATCATCATTCTAGGTGAACTCTCCATCATGGAATTCAAAATCTGTATAATGTGTTGAAAGCACAATTTTAGTGGTATGGTATGAAAAGTGAAGTGATAATGTTTGTTTTCAGATGATTGACTTGTCAGGAAGTCAAGGAATAGAATCTGCGACCAACATGAATGTTGCAATATTTTTCTAATGCAATTTGGAAGTGGGAACGAATAGTGATGTATTTTGTGACAGGTCTCCTGAGAGTGGTCCATAAACATGATTCCCTGTGGATGAATATGGATTGTCTCACAAGGTTTGTTCATTTCATCCTGATTTGTGAATCTCATATGGTGGATGACCTATCCCAAAATCTATATCTAGGAAGTGGTAAAGAGGTATGGTGTTCCAGATTCAATTGAATTAGATATAGATCTGATGTTCACATCTCTTTTTTGGAAATCCATACAGCAAGCGCTTGGGACATAGTTAACGATGAGAATAGTGTATCATCCTTAGAAGGATGGCCAATCTGAGAGGATGATAATTTTTTTAGGATATGATAAGGGCTTGTGTGATGGATTTTGGTGGTTCATGGGAGGAGAACTAACCATTGGAGGAGTTATCCTATAATAACAGTCATCAAGCTTCAATACATATGGCTCTGTATAAGAAATTTTATATGAGTCTGTGTCTTTCTCTACTATGTTGGGTGGAAATAAGTGAGACTTCGATGATTGGACCGAGGCTTGTCCAAGAGACTACCGAGAAGATTAAGTTGATTATAAAAAGGATGGAGATGGATCAAAGTCATCATAAATTCTATACAGACCATCACCGATGACTATTTTAATTCAATGTGTGTGATCATGTGTTTTTGAGCATCTATCCTAGGTTGGGACATCATCGGTTTGAAAAGTAGGGTATGTTATCTACAAGGTATATTGAGCCTTTTGAGATAATTGAGCGCATTGGAAAGGTGGGTTATCGGTTTGATTTTCCACTATGGTTTAGTATTGTGTAAAATTTGTTTCATGTGTCATAGTTGAAAATGTATTAGTCGAATTGTGACCATGTGATTCGATGGGATCATGTTGAGCTGGAGATAGATGATTATTTGGTGCACGTGACAATGCCAATTTTGGGTAGGAAAGATAATGTATTAATTGGGAAGAGCATTGATTTAGTTTAGGTTTTATAGAATCATGTTCAAATTAAGGAGGAGACTTGGGAGAAGGAGAAAGAGATGGCCGAGCAGTGGCCCGATCTCTTTCAGTATTGAGATGCTTCTATACTTTTCGAGGATGGAAATTCCAATGGTGTGGAGAATGTAGAACCCCCATTTTGAGGTATGTGACATTTTTTATGTCTTTTTATGTATATAGAGTGGTTGGGTAATGTTTGGGAGAGTTTTCAATGGTTTTGCAATGTTTTGGAGGCCTTTTTAAGGCTTCACAGTTTGCACATGGTTTGGGGAAACTATTTGAGAATCCAAGGCAACCGTGCGATATTCCACAGTTCATACAGTAGCATCTGTATGGTAAGAGAACATTTTTTAAACCATTTGAGCTAACCCTGCATCCCATTAATTTTTTTTTCAAAATGAGGTTATTCAGGATTTTCCTTAACCCACCCATTTCTTCTACCATATGATACCTACATGGTATTTCTTCTTCTCAAGGGCTAGGGGTGCTCTCCCACTCATTATTTAAGGGATTTGATGTTTTTTCAAGGTGTTTCGATGGATGTTCATCTTAGGAATGTATTTTATTTTGGTTTCTTCGAGGTTTTGTCTGGATATTCTCTCTTCCCTCTATTAGTTTTCTAGATCTACATCCATTTCATGTAGATATAGGGGTTTTGTTGACATAGGTGATGATTTTAGGTCTTGTTGATGATAGGGAAGGAGATCAATAGTGGTTTTAGTGGAAAATTTGTCCGGATTAGGGGTGAGGTTGGTTGTGGGTCGATTTCACTAGAACCCTAAAAGTAGGTGTCTTTCATATAGATTCCACTATTTTAGAGCTTGAGGCCTTGTTTTAAAATAATTTTCTTTGAATACAATTAACTGTGCATATGATGTGAAAATCTTGGTGGAAACCCATTGGGTGATGATTTTGGGATTTTGGGTGAAATGGGATATTGATACAAATTGGCATATTGTGTGTTTTTAAAATGAATATTTTAAAATTGGTTTCATGGATTGGATTATGAAAATTGTTTGGGAAAAAGGATTTTAATGAGAATTTGATTTATTGAAATGTAGTTTGGCATGGAAAATGGTTAAAAGGTGTTTTCAATAAATGGGATGTCTATTGAAGTGATTTGCATGTGTTGGAAATGGTTCTATGCATAATGTGTGGCCTCAATGTTTTATGAGTTTGGTTTGTTAATTATTATGGCTTGTGTTGATTGTATTGAAGTGAATGAGAAGTATCACTATAAAAGGTGACAGATAGTGGATGGAAGGGCCACCATTATGGATATTTCATCACGAAGTACCACTAGTTTAGAAAAGTAGTAAATGAGTTTGGACAGGAAGTTACATCGTGGTTGTTTGCCTTGTTGTGTGTTGCTATGAAATAGGGAAATTGGTCATGCTAATGTGTGATGATGAAATGTCTTATGGAATAATTATAGCTTTCCCTTGATTGGAATGTCTTGTTAAGATTGTGTTTGTCTTATCGATAATAGTTGATGCATTTTTTGTTTTATATAAATTGATTTATATAATTGTTGTCATGGTTTTATCCTAGTGGCATGTGTAGGAAAGGAATTTGGAAAAATACTACTGAGTATTATTAAACACCCCAAATTTATCACTTTGGTGATGTTTTAAATGTTGTATTTTGGGACACAGGAAAGAGTAAGGCATATTATTTTTCTAGCGGTTCTTCCTAATGCTTGTGTGTTTTAGTGGTGCTTGGACCATGTATCCTTTTGTGGAGTGGTAGAGGGTGCCTTGGTTTACTTTGGGACTCCTGTCTAGTCTTCTAATTAAGGCTATGCTTTTGGTTTTTGTATGGTTTGGTTATATTGGATTTTGGGAATTGTTATGGATTAGTTTGGTAATATTTTTTTACTATATATTTCAGGTTGCTTTGTTAACATGCATCATGTAGTTTTTTTGGTAATGGATTTTTTGGTTCATTTATCTCAAAGAAAAATTGTTCCCTAATTTATTCTTGAAGCCCTCCACATTTACTTCCAGCATTTGGCACCATGGTAACATCCCTTAAGGCCTAGTATCACCTCACCACCTTCTCAAGACAAGGAGGAAGGGGAGGGGCATTCAATGGGGTGTTAATTTTTTTATTTTTACGAGGGATATAATATAATTATATGGGTTAAATGATATGTATTTAACCTATTATATAGTAATTTAAGGATTTATATGGGTCACTTATCAACATAAATTATGATGCACATTAAGGTTGTAGTCTTCAAAATTTAGTGACTTACAATATAAAGATATTATGAATTATTATTGTTTAATTTAATTTATGTATAATATTTATTTTTTTAATTAGGTTTAAATTTATATTGATTCACTATAATTAGTGCACATGTTTGTATTATAGAAAAGTGGAAAAATAACCAACAATAACTAACCCCCCCCCCACAAAGTTGTTCATTCAGCATTCCTAAGGGAATTTTATATGGTATAAGAGCATAATGGATTGAAAATAAATGTATATGGAAAATTATAATGCTTTATTAATTACAAGATTATTTAGTGGAACCGTGTCTTATATTTCTTTTATATTAAAGTTATAAAATCTTAATTCTATCATGTGTTATCATTATACTATTTTTGATATTTCTTGAATGATAATGAATAATTATAAATCTATCCTTAGTAGTGTTATTATATTTTATTATTGGAGATATTATCCTTATCAGAGTAATATAATAGAACCTTTCCTTTTGTATTTTTGTTTTGAAGAAGTTAATTCTATATTTATTAATTTTATACCCTTTTCTAAAGATCATATGATGTCTCACACTATGAATTATAATTTTTATAATTATTAAATATTTTTAATTGAATCCCAACATAAATATAAAAATAATAATTTACTATGATGATATGGATAATTATAATATTTAATTATGTTATAAACCATTTAATATTTTAAGGGGTATCCAAATTAATTTAATAATATGTTCAAATTAAGAGTGGATAAATTAAATATATTATGATGGTCCAGGAAAAAAGCTATTGATCGTTTTTTTAAAAAGTGTCTATGACATTGGGAGAAACATCTTAGGATTTGAAAAAAAATGTTAGATGGTTTTATTTTATCGTTTTGTTATATAATATATCATGTTATGATAATTAGAGATTTTATATCTTATTTCAAGTAACATCATAAATAGTAAATGAAAATACAAGACAAAAATATAATTAAGGTGACTTTCATTTGGAGTAATTAGACACTTTATAACTGAATATCCAATGAATATACTTGATGAGGAAGATAATTAAAATTCTATAAAGTTGAATCATCATTAGTCATGAAATGATGAAATCTTTTCTATCATATAGTTATAAAAATGGAATGAATAATATAGATAAATTAATATACTTTTATTGACAATAAAATAAAATTTTTTGTAATTAAATGGAAAAGGAAAATACTGATTGTGTAAAATCATAAATTTAAAAATCTTTGTAGTTGAAAATAACATCAATTTCACATATTTAATAGGACAATTTTTTTTAAAAAAAATATGTGTAATATAAACATATCATGAATTATATATGATAATGGATGTGTGGAAGTACTTCTAATTTCAACTTAGAGTCTTCCTTGAGAAACATTACATGCTCATATTGAAAATTTAAATGTAAAATAATATAATTCAGGAGATAAAAAATGTAGTATAATTAGGAAAAAGGTAATATTAGAATATTGAATAAAACTAAAATTTGATAACTCATTCCAATAAAATTTATGTAATAAAAAAAGATGTTGAATTTTATTTTTTTACATACATAAAAATTTCTTATAGATTTAGACTCGGTTTACTGATTATATATATATACATTGATGAATTTGGATGATAATTTCCAAAACTATTAATATGTTCATGAAAAATATTATAAATGTAATCATAAAAGATTTATAAAAATAAATATATTGGAGTAATGTTTTAACATTAATATAAATCACTCGAAAGGTAAAACATGTTTTGGATTAATAAGATATGTGACTATTATAAAACCCAAACTATATGTGTTAAAATTTTTACCTGAATCTTCATGAAGTTTTAGAAGTTTTTTTCTAATGCTTTGGGATTGATAAATATTTATATATTAAATAAAATAGATAAATATTATAAATTATACATTACTACATTAAGTGAGTTGATAATCACTATAAAAAATGATCCCCTAAAATAATGTTCATTTTGAAAGCTATTTGGATATAAAATAGAATTTTATATATTTTAAGATGAAACCATGTCAATGATTTAAATAATAGTTTAAATGTTATTTTTTGTTATTTAGAATAATTGGGTATAGAGAAAAAAAATTAATGGTATACTATTTGTTTTCATGGAATGAAAATAAATGAAAAAGCGAGGGGGAACATTATATAAAGTATAAAATTATTAGTAACATGATCCATGATGTGAAGAGTTTGAAAAATTCATGTCTGAATGATTAAAATAGACTTTATTATTTGAAGACATGTGAAATGTTAAATGAGTCTAGTCATAATACTAATGAGGGTTCATATATTAACTCAAAAAAGGATAAACATAATACATAATGAAATATATCATGTGATTTAATAATAATGATGTCTCTCAAGATGGGTTCAAAATTTTGGTGGTGTTAGAAAATAATTTTTAGGGAACATCCCTTAATAAAATTTTGTGTCATGAATCCATATGGATATATATTAATGTATGTAAATAAAAAATTTGATTAGAAATTCTTGGAAGAAAAAGAAATATAATGAGATATTATAAATTATATGTAAAAATAGACAACAAAATATATCATATAAAAGGGAGAGACATGGTCAATAAAGAAATAGGTTAACAAATTATGTGTAAAATCAGAATAATTATGATGTTAGAATTTCAAAATATGAATTTATTAAGAATTTAGGTAGAATATGTGAGTAATATAGTCATGGGCTCATTGAATTCCATATGATTCTACCTATACAATCATAAACGGTAAATATTATTTCTAATAAAATAAGAAGTAAAAGGTAAATTATGGAAGGAGTTAATTTGATGTCATTATTCTAGGAGAAAAAAATTTGAGATAGAATATCATAATATTTATTAAGAAGAATTTAGGTTGAACAAATTTCGTTTTAATATAAAATAATACATGCATGAGATGAACAAGAAAGAACATTTCTCAAAAGTTAATGTTTATGGTTTATGTAAACATCCTCAAATGCAAGACATTATGTGAATAAAATTATTGTAAAAGCATCATATGATATTACTAAAAAAGAAATGAAACATTTTTTTAAAGTCTTCTGTAATATAGTAATATAAATATATAAATGTAATTAGAGTATTTATAGTGTATAAAGTGTGTAGAGAGAAATATTACTGATTTAGATAGACGTACAAGAAATTTAGGATGATAATAAAATAAAAAATAATGAATAATATATCAATAATGGTTTCTTTAATAATTTATTCTAATAATGAATGGTATTTATAGAATATGAAGTTGTATTCTTCCATATTTCAAAACATATGTCTACCACATTTCCCCATTTTAAAGTTTTGATTATTTAAAAATCTAAAAATTAAAATTATAGAAGTCAGTGGGAGATTAAATTGAATATATGAATAAATATATATTTGATGGTGAGAGGAATTTTTGAATTACCTATTTATAATTTATATGGGTTTTTTATACGACATTAATTATTTCATAATTTATCTTTTATCCTATGTTGAATTTTATCAATTTTTATATTAGTTAATTGATAAATATCAATTTTTTATATTTTTGTTAATGTTTTATCATTTTAAAACATTATTTTGCTAGTTTCAAATCGAATTTCGGTTTCCTATTGTGTAATTTTTTTAATTATTATTAAATATTACATTTATAGGCATCTATAGAAATTATAAGACATATTCCCTCTCAAAATAACATTTTGGATTCATATATTATATTTTAAAAGTTATATTAAAGGAACAAATTCTTACATTTGGAGAGATTTAAGAAATTTCTTTGAAGAGCTATATAAAAAAATTAAAGGTCCAAAACATAAATCTTATATACGGAGAATATATCAAAGGTGAAATACTGTTCTATTTTGGACAATTATTTAATTTCAAATTAAAAAACTCAACCCTTTAAATTAATTATCCATAAGGGCGAGTAACACAAAAATAATAAATGGTAAATAGATTATAAATAATATGAAATTATAAAAGGGTTCTTGATAAAAATATTTTGAATTTTTTTCTTGATTGACGATTTTAAACTATTGGCCTTGGAATTTAATAGTATTCTATACTTAATAATGAATAATGTTGATAATAAATCCAATGGGATAGATTATAATACCATTATAAGTTGATGATACTTATGAAATATAGATATTGAAGTTCCCTTATGTTAATTTATTGAATATTTATTTTCTTTATATTCCCAATATAATCCATTATCAGTATATTGTGTCAATATAAAACACATAGGATGCAACTCAAAAAAGTAATGATGAGTTTTAAAGATGAAACAATTATTAGGAGATGCAGCAATGGGAGATGAAATATATCTAAAGAATTAATAAATATATTAGATAATGGAATGATATTAATGATGATATTTATAGTATAATTATGATGGATCAAGATTTGATGATGATTATCTGATAATTACTATTGATCAAATAATATAAACTACATTGAATAAGGTTAATTTGAATTATTGACACTAATCATTAATGTGTAAAATTAAAAATGAAAATTTGAAAGGATATTTTTAATATCAAATATTAGTTAAAACTAATTATAAAATATTAACATTGTTAATAAATAAAAAATTTATTAATAATTTGAGATATATATAAACATTTCTAAAAAAACACATAGAATTATATTTGAAAATAAATTATGTGTGTGAAAGTGAATTGAAGTTTTTAAAAGTTATTGAATCTTATATAACAGTGAAACATGATTTTCAATATCTTAGTATTTGATAAAAATTATCATCATAATAAATTATATAATATTTATAAGATTTATTTATATATTTTTTATAATAAATTAATTTGAGATGATGATATATAATTGAAAAATGATTTTTGAACTAGTGGTGAATGGGTTAATCTAATAATGAGTAGTGGTGAAAGTAAGTATTTAATTTTTTGTTTGTATTCAATTAAGTGAATTTATGGGAATATTAACTTATATTATATTCTATGATTTAAATATTTAATATCTACTAATATTTTTGAATTATTTTGTAGAGATATATTAGGGGAATATTTTAATGAAAAAATGAATCAATAAAAATGGGTTTCATGATGGTTAAATTGGGTTATGTTCATCAACATAGAAAGATATTATTTGAGTAATACAAGGTATTTTATTATAAAATATAATGAAATTATATTTCAATCAAATTCATTAATATTGATTATATTTTCTATAAAATAATATTGCATTTGATGAAGTATATGTTTATGACATTCATGAGTTTTAAAAAAGATATATATTTTACATGATGTGATTAATGGAGAGAAATTATTAGAATGTTATAAGAGATCTCTATGATTGAAAATTAATTTTTATTTTATTTTGACCCCATTTATTGGATGAGCAGTAACTGATAGAAAAACAAGAGCAAACCCACAAGAAAACATCTCAATTCAAAATTCAAAATCCAACTTGAATATGCTCTATCATCCCATCTTGTTCCATGTGACACCTAATGTCGCGTTATCACCTTGATTTTTGCAATTTTTTATATCAAAACCTCATCATCGCTTCAGATAAAATCACTAGTAAGACCTTACACTAGAGTCTGTCATCATCATCTCAAAATATTTATCATATATGCTATTATCCTATCCCGATACCAGTCATTAGCATCACAAACCCATATCTTTGTTTCCCCCACCTTCACCATATCCATCAACACCAGCATATAGCACCACAGAGAACAAATATCAATGACACAAGAAACCCAAAACGATGAACTTTGAATAGACAAACCATTACTAATTCCATTGAATAATAAGCAGAAATAAAATATTACAAACAAGAAACCATATCCCTAAGATAAAACCCACTCATGAAGCATCTTTTTCATCGAATACCTCAAATCCATACTTCTTAGAACCTCATAGATTTTACCGCTGAAAATCCAACTGGGAGGGGCACCAAGGAACTCAATGTCAGAGAAGGGTTGAGCGGACGGGGGATCTGAATGAGACAACTATGGAGTAGAAAACCAGAAGAAGGTATAACAAAAGCAGTCCAATTCTAGGAGCACCTGGGAACCCATCAAACACAAAAAAACATAACTAGAAACCCCTTTTAACTGAATCTCTTGCTTCAACCTAGAGTGGAATAGGGGAACATGGGGGTTAGATAGGGTTTTGATCTATTGATGACTTCCGTAGAAAACTGATGACATCGGGATGATCAAAGGATTACATGGGGAAATCCCCTTGCAGTGATCCATATAAAAAAATGGATAGGAAGGAAAATCCATATCAAGAGAAAATATGATTGTTAAAGAAGTAGAATAAATGGAGAAGAAATAAGAGAAGTAAGAGAGGGAGAGAAGGCACTGGAGTCATAAAATGTCCTCCCCCCATTTCAACCTCCACTGAGGAGTTTCCCTTCTACATGAGAAGATTTTGGAAATCCTAATTAATATATATATATATCTATGGAATAAGTATAATATGGAATCAAATTTAAAGGGGAGTCAAAAGGATAAGTAAGATTTATTTTTTAAAATATTTTATATAGAACTTAATTTATGGATTTAAAAATTAATACATTGATATATATGATTATTAAGATTTAAAATATCAATATTTCCAAGTGATACTCCGTTAGTTGCATGTTTTTTATCTAGATATCATCAGGGAAGAATTACATTATCAACCAGTATAAAAACAGTAATGGAAATAGAATGGATTTATATATATGCATGTATAAATATTATATGACTAGAAGAATTATAGTATAATTATAATGGTTCAATTGTTGACATCTACCTAAATGTAATAAACTTTATGATATAATTGGATCATTACATAATAAACATTACTATGAATATATTATTTGTAGTCTTTTAAACTAGTTGATTAAACCAGAAAAATATTTTATATTATTTCTTTTTTATATAATTTTATTATATAGTGACTACTGTAAGTAGTTTGAAAAGGATTTCCATTCACTCTAACAAATATAAATGTTAAATGTATGAAAAACCTATAAAACATCCAACTCTAATTCCTCCCCTCTTCTAAGTGTTTATTGTTCATAAAACCTCTTTTAAAATCATAATGAAAATTAGGATGAATATTTGGTTTAATTAATAAAACTGATAAATTATTTATTTTTAGTACATTTCCCCTAAGACTAACCTAAATCATCTTGTATAGGTTTTCATTTTTCTTTGCATTTAGGGAAATTAAATGTCTAAATTTTATTTAGATTTTTTTGAAGGGAAATGGGACATTTTATTTTTCCAAGTAATACAAACCAACACTACAAATTGTAATATGGGTTCAAATATTACCATGGATTGAGATCAAGAAATTTTTTAAGCTTTGCAGACATTGAGATTCATTTCACCTTTATTTATTTATATTAAAAATTTTCTTATATAATGCAATCTTAATTGTAATAAAAAATTAGTTTATTTAGGTTTTTAAAATAAAAGGAAAAAATTTTAAGAAATAATTTGGCTGGAATGAATATTTAGAAAAATATTGATTATGGTATATTATAAACCATTTTTTATGTAAATTCCAAACAATTGTGTGAATGTCAGTAAACATTTATAAAAGATAGGTCTGAGAAAACTATTTCACTTATATCCGGATGAATGTAAAATTTCATACATTATAGACACATAATTAAAAATGAGCAAAAATGAAAGGGGTCATTCCTTTTCATTATAATTATATTCAATTAATTTTCTTTAAGGTTTGTTTATGATTACTATTTAAATAATTTCAATCACATAAATGTGATAAATAGTGTGATGTATGGTTTGAAAAATCCATAAAATTAAATTATAACTTATTTTTTAGTTTCAATATCAATTTTTGAGTTATTTCAATTAATATTTTTGAGTTATTGATTAATGATAATAAATTATTCAGACAACTATGTAAAATAAATCATTACCTAGGTGATATGAAAATCTCCACACTAAGATTTTTCTATCACTATTATATTTAAAGAAACAATAACCAACTTTATGTTTTATGTTCTTGTTTTGAGTTCACATTCAATTTTAATTTATATATATATATATATGTTAGAGTGTTTCCCAAATAAATTTAAAGTGAATGATTAATTCATATCTTATTTATATTGAAATGGAATAATATATTACAACCTATATTAATGATATACCAATAAGTGAGGGAAAACTATCTTGTATAGTAAACTTCTAGTTGGTTCAATTTGATTGATATATATTTTAGAATGCTATATTTATAATGGATTATAGGTTCTAGGATAATATTGTGGTTTCATTTTTTAATTTTCATATTGAATTATATTTTTTTTATTTATAATAAATTATTTATTTTATGATGGGAGGATATAAAGGTAGAATAGTTGAACAATTATAGTTTGTAGGATATTAAAAATTCAAATTGAATCTTTATTAGATTCTATTTGGAATTATGATAGGAAATCAATGTTATTATCACACATTTTTTACACCATTAGAGTTAAAACTTTTTTCATTAAAAGTTATCTATCTCACTACAATACCAATGAGGGACTCCAATGTTATTTTGGTGACCATAAACTCTATTTAAAAAATGTGATATTTTTTAGTTTTGATAGAATAATATAAATTCCTTCTTATCCTTCAAGAATAATATGTGTTTTTATATGTGGGTATCTCTCTTAAATAATAATCGAAACAACCCATTATATGTTTAATTAAAAAGGGGATAATCAATTATACCCTTGAAAGGTAAAATATACTTAGTTAATATAGTACTTTACTTTATATTGAGAGATTAAGTTATCAAAAATACCACACATTATAATGTAATGTGATTTTTAGATAACTGTAAAATTATAAGTATACATTAAACATGTTTTTGAGATGATGATTCAATAATTTTGAACATTATTCCATATTAAATGAATTTTAAAATGATCATTTAATTTCTAAACATGTGATTTTGTTTAATGGGTTCTAAGGTATTGAATATTTCATGAAAATTAAAAAATAATTTCATAGAGATCATTAGAAACATTATGGATAATTATTAAAGAAAATGGATATGTAATTTTATACTAATGTTTTAAAAATAGAATAAGGAAAATAAAAATGATGATATTACAATATTATAAGAAATATTTAATAAATACTTTCCCACATCATGATATTGAGGGTCTTGTTCTGGAAGCATTAAAGGATTCTAGAGATTTAAAAATTAGATATGAAGCTACAAATGACTAATTTAAGAGGTATATAATATTTTTGTTTAATTCAATATGTCTTAAATCATATAATATATCACAGTTACACATATTTTTTAATGAATAATCTATATACGGTATTTGAAAAGAAAGGAGTTTAAATATAAAATCATTTCCCAAAAGTATGTAATGATGATAAGTTGAAGTCCAAATTTGAATTTATCTTGTAGGTATAAGGTAATAAACTTAGAATGTTTTATGATCATTATCTTGATGATTTTTTCTCTCACATAATGTTTTCCCAAAACATGTTTTAGAATTTTCAAGATCCACATATATTTTTATGGGAAATGACTTACTAGTTTTATGGGTTCTCCGATGGGATCGGCCCATAAGGTGCATCAAGCATGAGAGCTCCCATTTGAGGTTTCCTACACTGTTCTTCTCCCCTATCCTCATCCTTACCTTCCCCTCGATGGTATATTCTATCAGAGCTCCGATCGGTTTCCCCATAGCCACTGTGCGTTTGGTGGATCAGATCTCAGCTGCGCTCAGTGGCTGCAGTTGGGCACTCAGATGGATGGGTTCGCAAGTGTCAGAACTTGGTAGGGTCATCACATTAATCCCTGGTCAATACAAGGTCACATAGGAAAACTTTAGGAATGCTCTGTACCAACGGTGTTCCCCTTCAGGTGGAATCTTCTGTATATCATGGTGCCGACGACATCCACATGCCTATTCTTCTCTCTATTTCGTCATGTTCTTTGTGTTTGGTTGTTGGTTCTCACGATAAGGGTTTGGACATGGTGGTTCCAGTGCTAATGGTGTGGTTTTTTCTGGTTGACTGTTCGCCGATGTAAATCTACCCATTAGTATGGATCTAGTGATGTATGGTGTTTGTCAGTGTGGATCTGGTTGTTTCATATCGTTGGCCACTATCACAGTGGTGTTCGGGTCACAGCGGCCCTCGATGTGGTGGTTTTTTGGGTAGTGACTGGATTTTTGATGATTGTTTGTTGGAAAAGTGGGTGACTGATGTGTCTAGCCCAAGGAATCTTTGTGTGATCTGTGACGTAAATGATGTCCTAATGCAGCATAGGATGACATAACAATTGATAGGGTTGAGGGATGCAGTGTGCATTTTTGGGCACATCAGTCTTGGACATGGGTCCCTAACTGGCCCAATTATGGTTTAGGGTTGTTGTTTTTGGGAGAGTCTGATCCAAGACTTGGTTCCTTGACAGACCCTCTTTTGGATCTTTCTTGGTTCTCACTTACCCTTAACGTGATCTTAATTTATGAAATAATAAAATTTTATGGTTTAAGAAATATGATCTAGTATTTTTTATTTGAGTCTTACCAAGAAAAATTCCATGGTTTTAAGGAACATTAAGTGGTTTCAGGTTTTGTATCTAAATATAGAGAATCATATAGATTAATAAAAATAATAATACCTAAATTTATTTGGGAGATTTATATTGTGAAAATGGATTGTTTTTAAGTAGATAAGAAGTGCATATCTCTAGCATGGATAAAATACACCTATAAGGGATATGGGAACCCAATCATATTTGATATACATTAATTTAATGATTATTCTTCATATTATTTCAAAATTAATATATTGAGAAATGTAATGTAGGCATAATGATTCATGGTTGAAATAAAGTGTAAGGGTTTCATGTTTATTCCATTAGCCTTAATGTTTTTCAATGAAAAAATGTGAAAAAATCTGTGAAATGGGATAACAAATACCAATCACCAAGGACTTAACACTCATAAAGAGTCAATGAACTCTATACAACCATAGTGTTCATGTATTTATTTCTATAAATTATTCAATCACCATGATTATATATGTTGAGGTAGAATATTACATATTATTCTAAGATGAGAGAACGGTGTTTAAATTTGGGAATGTTTTATGATTATTAGTTCACCCTAAGAGCTACACATATTCACAGAGCATATAGGTTAGTATCAAGGCCTAAATTTTCTCAAAAGAATAATTATTTTTATTAATATCATTAATATATTATAAAATTCATTCAATTTTCATGAACCATAAAATTTGGTTTTCAATGGATAAAGGATCCCAATGACTGGTTTGATGGGTTTTCTTCAATGTAATGATTAGATGGTTCCTTAATCCCTGTATTTTGGATTTTATACGTTTTAGACCACTATTAAATGATTTATACTAGTTAAATAAAGTGAACATTTACTTAATATTAAGAAAAATAATATTAAATATAATGTATTAGATTGAAATAATTTTTTCTCACCACATTTTAAGAAGGAATGTATGAATGTAAGGAATCTAAAATAAATAAAGGTATAGGAATAAAATCCATAGTCAAAATTAAGCAATAAGTTGTTATTAAATTCAATTATTTCATGATCAAATTATATATATATATATATATATATATATTTCTAGGGATTAATATTTCAATGTATTTTTTACATGGATAAGTAAAATCATTAACAATATGTATAACTATGGAGATAATCATAAAGATTAGATCACCAAG